>OX454265.1:46066727-46741903 GCA_949715065.1 Periphyllus acericola
ATTTACGTGTATATATTTTTAAATTTTACATAATTAGGATTATAATTGAGTATAGATTATAAATTATAATTACAGTGGTCGCCGCTTAATGTAATCACTTGGGTACGGGACAAAACTGATAACATAATCCGATTGATAACACTAAACAAAAGTTTAAAAAATAATAAAACCTACGTTCAATCAAAAAAAAAAATAATAGTAATGAAGTGTTGCATTAAATTTAATATACATAATATACTGATATACACAAAGTTATTAAAAAATATTATTATTTAATTTATTATTATTTATTACTAATTATAGCATATTTGTAGGTAAAAAAAAATAAATACATATTAACTATTACTGACTTGAACAATATTTTTTTATTGATGTCTGTTTTTTTTTTACCGTTAAAAGATCATTGATACATTTTTTGTAATTGTAATGTAATTCAAAATGTGATGAGTGTTGTAGCACTCCCCTTCGTAATACTCGTAGGGCCTCTCTCATTTCAAAAGAACTTAGAGGTTTTTCAGAATCTGTTTGTGGCTCGAGCTCAATTTCTTCATTTTCAATTTCTTCTCTGTGTTCATTTGTTTGTGATAAAGCATGTACAATATCTTCTTCAGTAAAATTTGATGTAGTAAGTATATTTTCATCGATTTTCAGCCAATTTTCAAAATCTGAGTCTACTTCTTCATATTCTTCTTCTTCCTCTTCCTCATTACTTTCTGCAAAACCTCCATGTTTAAAACAATTTCGTATTGTTTTATCTGTCACTTGGTCAAACTGATAATATAATGCGGCGTATTGATTACATTAACCAATATAATTTACACATTAACGTATATATCCGGCCCGTACTTATACTTTTCGATAACAATAAACGATTGATAACATTAACTGTGATTATAATAAGCGGCGACCACTGTAATCTATATTTTACTTAATGGAATAAAATACTTAGGTATTTAAGACGAATTCTCTGGCAAATGGATTGAGTTAAGATGTTTGAACTTTGAACATCAATTTTATCCGGCTGATAAGTTATACTTTTTCATAAAGATGATTCACTTTCATTATTTTTAACAACTACAACATTTTTTTCATTTTTCCCATCTAGGGGTTGGCGTTTAAACAAGGAGGCAAAGCAGAAGGGGATTAATTCATGTATCTAGTTCTTATGATACTTCTGCCGCAGTAAAGAAGGACATAAATACGATTGTTGGATATTTCGATTTTGGATCGTGAAATAGCAGTATCTAGATAAATACATTTTTTTTTTAAATCTGGTGTTATTATATTTATTTTATAAAATACTGACAGTATAACATGAGCCTGATGATTGATTTTAAATAAATAAGATAGTAATAAGATTATAATTATTCATTTAAAGATAATTATATTTTATTATATAGGAACTGTAATAGTAAGGCTGTAATAGTTTTTAACTATTTAACCATATTAATTTTGTTATGTCAAGGCGTTTTGTTAGGCAATATTATAACCAGCTAAGTACCAATTTATAATTTGTATACACCCTACAATAATAAGGCGCAATATTTAAAATTTAAGTTTATATAATACTAGCTGACCCGACATACGTTGTCCTGTCTTAATTATGAATATTGAATTCGATTTGGGGAGAAGGAACCTGTTAGATGATATATTTGACCCTGAATCTTGAAAGTTGGCATAAAATTTTCTTGAATAACTTTTGTTACACCAAATGACGTCATTTGAAAACAATTATTGTATTGCTGGATACGTCAAAAATGTTTAGAATCTGGCCCATTTCCGGAAACCAATGAATGTAGCTCTGGTGGCGGTACCAATGGCGTCAATTTGACTAAGAGAGTTATTGTTATTTCGTAATTGTTATTGTTATTTCGGAGATCATATATAGGTCCTCGTTACCGATGTTTTTATTGTACGCGGTCAAAAAGCCGATAAAATCGTAGCGCATAATGTGTACGACGAAAAAAAATCATAACATAACCGTACGACCTACACACCGTTTTACGTGCAAAACGATATTAGAATACATGTAGTTGGAAAATTAGAAAAGCGTACAACGCACCGAAAGAAAGAGGTTATATCGAGTGGCTGTTGCGCGAATACCACCTAGGTACATCAGCTGTATTCGTACAGACGAACAGTAAGGTGTCGCGCGGTTGTGCACTGCACGTCGACGAGAAGACCGAAATACCGGCGCACAGTGGGATGAAATCAATTCTATCACGCCAAAATTATTATCTTGGTAAATTAATTTTTATTTAAAAAAAAAAAATAATATTTTAAGGTAAATATACTTTATAAACTTAAATCTTGGTAATTATCACTATTTTCACTACTATCACTTAATGGTTCGATCGATGATTCTTCAAATTCTTCTTTTTCTTCGTTACTGATTATATTTTCTAATACCAAAAGTGATTTTACCTCTTTCGGAAGGTCATGTGTTTTTTTTTTTTTTTGGTAGTTGTCGAATCGTTGATATTTTAGGGTCTGATAATACCAATAACATTTTGGAATAAATCTGTATTTGTAATAACACGAGATGATTTTCTTGTATGATGAAGCCTGATTCTCTTGAGTTCCTTATTACAAGTTTCGGCAGCTTCTTCAGATAATTGACCCAAAATAAAATAATATATAAATGCAATTTCATAATCTATTAATGTAATAACAATATCCGAACCTATTGGTAAAAGAGCTGCACGTATAATATCCCCTCCATGAATCAACACTTTGTGTACACTGGATGGCATGTAGAACCACGGATATAAATCTACAAATAGTTTTGCTGTACGTTTTGCATATTCATCAAATTTGTCTACGTTAACTTCATACCCACAAGAAATTGTTGTTAAAATATAACTAAGCCTAGTACAATATCTAAAACTATTACAATATCTCGTATTTTATACAATTTTTATTTTTTAATTTTGGCGTGCTAGAATTGATTTAATCCCACTGTGCGGCGGCGGCCATCGTCCCGAACGGCTGCGTCGCGCTCCGCGGGTGAAGCGTCTAAAAATTTCAAAATTCACTTATTTCTCAGCAGCGCGTCGTCGGGGCACGCGACATCTGCCGTCCGACATAATATATATATATATACACATTTCTAGCGCAACGTAGTTTTTCGCGAAATCGAGTGGCCACAAACGTCGATTGTCGGGTTCGCTTTATTTTTTATTCTCCGTGTACGCGAGCACGGTCCACGACGACCACGGACTTCTGCATACTCGATTTTCGAGTACTGCCACCGTCGGAGATTCGCCGGAAAACTGTTACCCGGTAAAACATCCGTTACTTATGCACGTTACGTCGTATACATATAACACGATAATTTATACGTATATTATAAAATGCATTGGACGCTTAGCCGGATTAAGGGGAGGGGGCTAAGTGAGCTATAGCCCAGGGCCCCCCCCAAAAAATAATACAGGCTTGCAGCTTTTCCACAGTTATTAAAAATATGATTTTAACTATATTTATGACTCAAACTGTAAGTACAAAAATTATAGAAAACTATGAAGACGTTGGTAAAAGAAAACAAAGACGATGTGAAAATCAAACTATTTTATGTGGGAAAAAAAGTTTGAAGTCGATACTTTCTTAATTCTTTGTTATTATAGATGAATTGATTTCTGAACTTGACAGAAGATTAAATTCTTATAATCTTTTTCTCAATTCAAATTTTTAGTTAACTTTAAAACTGATAATGACCCAGATATTGATTCATTAAATAACTGTATTCAGTTTTACCATAATGATCTCGATGATAACTTGAAAACAGAAATATCACATTTTTTTCATTATATCAAAACAGTTTCTTCAGATATTGACAATTGTGGTGCTATAATAAAACTTCTATATGAACGACAACTTATTGATGTTTTTCCAAATGTATATATTGCACTGAGATTATACCTGACAATACCGTTGACAAATTGTGAAGCAGAACGTTCATTCTCAAAGTTGGCTCTAATTAAAAATCGACTAAGATCTACACAGATTGAAGATAGGTTGAACGCATTAACAATTATGTCAATTGAAAATTACATATGTAAAAAACTTTCATTTGATGACGTTTTAGATACTTTTGCACCAGGTAAATCTAGAAAAAAATGTTTTAAATAATCATTTGTTTGTATTTTTGTGTTATTACCGTATATTTTATATTTTAACATTTGACTAAATTGTATTTTTTAATAAATAAACTATGTAATGTAAATTTGCCGTCTGAGAAAAAATATTTTTCTTATTTAACTCATTAATATCAATTGGCATATTATTATAAAAATACTTTTTTTGTAAAATTAGGGCCCCCAAAAATAAATTAGCCCAGGGCCGCTAATTTCATCAATCCGGCTCTGATTGGACGTATGTGCGCGCGCGTACGTACATAATATGTCACATACCGTACCAGTAGGGCCTTCGTTCATCGTGACGACCGACGGAAAGTTGATGTATAATGATGTATTAAAATGAACTGATACTATCATTATAATCGCAATACTCGTACGTACACACGCGGGGTACATTCGACGACGGAAGAGCGCGCGTACAAAGAACACGATATGATGATGATCGTCATAACGCACGAGCCTTTAGTGTGCTGAAGTAATATCATAATATCGTGTTATCAATATTATTATAACAGCTTATAAAAAAAAAAAGAAATACGACTTCAGCGACCGCAAAAAACTTTGGTTTTCAAAAAGGTAAACAACAATGACATAATATTATTGTTGGTCGACGAGGCCGTTTATATATACATATATATATATACAAGTACATTATTCTAATGAAGAGGCGCGTGCGGGCGTCGCAACTATTAATTTCCACCGCGAAACGAAACGGCGTTACACCTCGTTATGGTCGTTAAGACTAATTTAATTATCCGCTTTAAAGACGACGACGACGTGTCTCGAGCCTCGACGACAGTCGCAGCAGCCCGTCCTCGTGTACATTATTATATTTGTGCGCTTAGACGCGTTTAAAACGTTTCCTGGTACATGTATGACGTATGTATATGTAATATGTACGTTTGCGCTTTTAATTTTTCTCAAAAACCTCGACACCCTTCGAAGTAGCGTCCCCGGCCAGATATTTTATTTAGTGCACCGTGTTATATAATATTATAATAATACACAGTTCAATCTCGCATACATTCGGTCAAACGGTATGTAACGTGGTTACTTCCCCCCCCCCTCCCACCGTTATTGCCCTTAGATTTTTACCTTCTCCTTTGGTTTTCTCATCCGTGTTACCCTTTAGTATACCTGTGAACGTTTGGAATATCTCGTTCCAGTAGATTTTCCAAAAATTTCCTTTCATATGAACCTTCTCCCGATAGTGACAAACACAGCAAAAAAAGAATTGCCGAAATCGGTCCAGCCGTTCACGCGCAGGGAAGTAGAGATTCATTTTTATTTTTAAGACTAGCTGACCCGAAGGACGTTTTCCTATCTTAATTATGAATATTGAATTGGAATTTGTGTAATTAATAAAAAAAGTGTTTATTATTTTAATGCTTTATGATATACAACATTTTTAGTTTTTTTTCTTGCGTGTATATAAATAGTTTTGTTGGTATTCCGACACGGGAACAGGCGACATATAACTGGCCATGTAAAAACATGGATTTTCAAGATTAATGCCACAAACACTTAGCGACTGCCCTTGTGATTTATTCATCGATATTGCAAATGCTAGCCGCACTGGAAATTGCAACCGTTTAAAGTCGAATGTACATAAGAATATAGAAATATAGAAATATAGGATGATTTCACGTCGTAGAATTAAAGTATACTTTTCTAAAATATTAGATTGTTTGCTACTGACCTCTGTGCAAAATACCAATTAATTCATTGCTGTTGTGGAAACGCAATATTTGTTTAATACAGTTATTATATAATACGCGGTGATCGCCCTTAGATTTTTGCCTTCTCCTTTGTTTTTTTCATCCGTGTTACCATGGTTACCCATAAGTATACATGTGAACGTTTAGAATTTCCCGTTTCAGTAAATTTTCAAAAATAAAAAAATAATTACCGAAATCGAACCAGCCGTTCACGCGTGATGCGATGACCAAGGGAAATAGAGATTCATTTTTATATATTTAAGATATTTATTTACCACAGACAATTTACATTTTACCATAGATCATAGACCATATACAACATTCCATCGTTTTTGAGTAATTATATGCTTGTGATTATATGTTTGCGTTATGACATAGATAATTAATTAATCTTTCCATGATAACATGGTTATTGGTTAAATACTTATATATTATCGTTTTTGTATTAAGATGTTCGCCGACCACGCTCTTAAAAAGTTTTTTTAGACTTTTTCAGGCAATTTTTTAAATTTTCCTCTCCGTAAGAACCATCCTCGTACTTCAAGGAATATTATAAAAAAATAATTAGCGAAATCGGTTCAGCTGCTCTCGAGATTTGCGCTTAGCAACACATTCAGCGATCATTTTTGTATTATAGATTATTATAAGCTGATTTAAATAATATATACACCTAGAGAATTATAAATTTGGAATTAAATTCCATAAATGTTTTAAGGAAAGTCTTAAATCATAGTTAAACTTACTATTATTCTATTATTTGTTTTGTTAATTTCGTGTAAAATCCAAGTTTAATAAATTAAATAATTAAGTAACACCTAAATTATGTTGTCATATTATAATTGAAAGTTAATAATATTATACTGTGTCTTAACAAAAATGATCACTGTGAGAAAACGCTATAATTTTTGTCATTTTAACTAAATTTCAAGGGCTACTAAAAAAAAATGATGGTAAAATTGTTTGGACCTATTAAAATAATTTTTAATTAAGTTAGAAATGTCTAATAAATATGAATAAGTATTGACCATTTACTATATTTACAATGAATTATCAATACATATAAGATAAACGGCATTTCTTGAAACTAGTCACGGTCACTTTTAGTACGTGTTGTCGATGCACAGATGTGATTATTATTTATTTTTAATTATATTTATTACGGTGTACATACAAATATACAATACAATACTAGATATTTACGTCTAAAATTTAGTCTACTCTCTTTGGTTTCACTCTTTTTAGGATTTATCCTTCGGGTCACACTTTATTTTGTGTTCAGTAATAACAGTTAACAGAAGTCAGAACGCTCCTAAGTTTTCTTGTTTTTTATTTAACAAAACTTGGAATAGCATACATTTTTTCAAAATTGTATGACATTGTAAATATATATTATAAACTATAATGAATTCAAATTGATTTTATTAAAAATTGAAATAGTTTAACATAGATAATTTAATTATATTTTGATGGCTTCTTAAGTATTTTCGATTTATTATTCACTTTTTTTTTTTTAAGTAAAAATAATTACAAACAAAGAAACAGGTATATGCTTACTTCGTTCTGATTAAATGACATCACGATATGTTACGAAACCATCAATTTTTTCTATCTTGTTTTATATATTTTTTTTAGTTGTATTTGTCTTTGTGAATACATAAATAAATTGCGTAGTATCTCAGACATTAGCATTTTATACTTGTTGTTCTTTGATGGCATAGTGCTTAGTATAGCAATTATAATTGTAAAAAATCAGTCAGAAAATTATTTATTGTGTGGATTTTTTGTCAAAAATTTAGAATATCTTGTTCTAAATTTTATAGGTATTGCTGTATATTGTTTATTCGTCATTTTAAATGTATCTCATGGTATTCTTATGTAATTTTAATAATATCAAATATTGACTGTTAATTAGGTACTTATTAGTTATTACAGGATGTCAATAATATAAAAAAAAAATTGGTTCAGTTAATAATATATACTCGTTTCTACATTGTTCGTCTGCTCAAAAAATGCGCTATTATATGATCTTGCAAAATACTAATGACGTACATTAATACAATGTAAGTGGACAGAGTCCTATGTTGGGCACATAATTTGCTCCGTTACACTCAGCTAACAAACATATTTGTTTAAAATTTTAAAGTTGATTTCGAAATTAAAAAAACATTTTGCCAGCAATGTTTTTTCTATAGCATAAGATTCGAAGACAAACAGAGAATACATTTTTTTTCTAGGTCGTGTTTTCGGTAGAGTCATGATTTCCAAATTTCTCAAAACTTTAAAATATTATCAACAAGTTACAAATATTTGATGAGACCATTTATAATGAAATACATTTTGGTTATTTTGTTTACATCGTGTACGTATGAAAAGCTTAATTTGTTTAACAGAACTTGGGTTAAAATATTAGTGATGGTCTAAAAATACTATTCACGTGAAAGAATTTACAGGAATATTAAAAAAATGCATGTAAAATGTTCATTCAAATTGAATATTCATCCATAAACCTTACAAGTTACATGCATTGTAAAACGAATTCAACCAAATATTGTTTGGCAACATTATAAATTAATATCGTTAATACAAGCATTTTGGAGTTTGAGCAGTGATTATTTTTTAAATGATATTCATTCGGCTGTTGTTGAATAACATATTAGATACCAAATATAGGCATGCAAAATGATGTTATTACTTTTTAACCACCATAAAAAATGTATTTTCTGATATTTTAAACAGACATGTTGAATTATTTAAAAAGTGTTGAGTATACTGAAATGGTGAAATTTTGGTCGAAATATTATATTGTAAAATACGTGGTCAATGTATAAACTATAAAGTATACAAAAAACAGTATACGCTTTTACATGTTATATTTTAAGTGTATATGCATTTAAAACCAAAACAACGATATTAAAAATTGTTAAACTAAAATCTTTTTAAAACAGTAAATATACATCTAATTGATGCTCTATGATTTATATAATCAATAGGTTTTATTAAGTATTAAACTTATATCTAGTACTTGAAATAAAAAATAGTTGTGCAGGTATGTATTCTATTGAAAAATAATTTTAACTATTGAACACAATTATACTTAAACATTATGTACTATATTGATGTTTCTTGTTATTTATTTGTCTAAAAAAAGATTGAAAACCATTAAAATCGTATATTACTCAGTCTTTATGTACTGTCCTACGAAAAAATAAATTTTTTTCGTTTCTAGAAAAAATATAGGTATTCATAAAAACTAAATACATTGAAATTCAATTTATTTATTGTAGCCAAAGTTTATAACTTTTGTTTTATTTAATTGAGTAATTTTTATAAGTATGTCAAAACTCAACGAAACGAAATATTTAAAAAAATATAGTCCTATTGAAATCTGGGGGAAAATGACGATTAAAACGAACCAAAAACAATGACATTTTTAGATATATTTTGTATTTTTATATCTATTACAGGAACGAAAAATCAGATTTAAGTTGAATGTTATCCATCAAAAATAACTCGCCTTACCTTTAACATATATTACGCTGTTTATTAAAAAATTTAAAAAAAATGCTAAACACATAATATTTAATCATATTAGATATGATATAATTATAATAATATGTACAACAATTTCGGAAATAATCAAAATCATATTCTTGATCTTTAGCACGTGTTTTTTCACAAGGTCCGACAATATTTCTCAATGTTTGCAGTACCGCATGAGTGCAGGACACACCTACAAGTATAAGAGTGTAACAATTATAATTTGTTTTATTTTACTTTAGAGCGCTCCGTAAATCATAATCGAAATGCAATAATCTTAATCAAATAATAATTTATATAATATATTATTATGTGTGATAATAACACATCATCTTTATTTATCTAACTTAAATTCCATAAAATGATCACTAACATTTTATTGTTCATCGCAGTAGTAGTAGACCTTATCTCCTTCTGAATGGACGAATAGTTCTAATTAAAGAACAATACTCATGCCTCGTGCATCGTATCAGTGTAATACGAATGGTTTCAAAACTTTTTTTATTTCATCCATATTGGTTACATCTTAACACTATATATTACAATATATTATACTGTCTATACGTTATTGTTAATAAGTTAATGTTATTTTCTAATAACTATATTTTATAGTAAAAAATACAAGCACACAGGAGACGTACGAATTGTAAACATTACCCTTATTTTGTTTTTATTATTATTGATTAATGTTTGTTGTATTTGCGTTTTGTTATCAAGCTATGACGTATTCTATGTTGTGGGCTCATAGTATATTTTATATTATTCATTTTGATATTGGTAATTGGCCAGTGACGATCTATGCTTTGAACTGACCACCTGAAATTTTAAGACAGCTGTATTTATTACCAGATATTATATAGGTAAGAACTTATGTTTAATTCATTAATCGTAGGCTTTGAAAAAGTGCAATCCCAACACTTGAATACTGTAAATAGTATAAAATAATTATTTATATACTTATTATTTAATAATTATAAGCCCGGTCAGCATATACTTTTAAATGTAATATTACATACATATCGATGAAGTTTTTCAAAATTAATTCTTCAACGAATAATGTAATAGTAGCCTTGGCTAGATCAATTGACTATAATTTAAATTAAACTAATCAAAAGTCAAAACTTTTTATATTATTCATTGATTTATTTAAAATAAAAATCTGCTTTTTTAAATAATTACGGGTGATAAAAGTACCTACTATTTCATTTAAACAAAAAGTACTTTTCAAATATGAATAATATGAATAAATATGAATAATATAAATAAATATGAATAGGGTTAACATTTTTTTAAGTGTTCCAAAATATGCTTATAAAAAATATGAGATTGATAATTTTTTTATCATAACTAAAATTAATCTAATTCTAAAATTTTAGTGCGTGGTTATTATAATCGCTATTTATTTATTTGATTAGATCATTGAAATATGATTTATTTATAACTTATAAGACAGAAGAAAAATATAATTTTTTTTTTAAATCGCAGATTTATTTTCATACAATAAATATTGTATCTGATTCCAATATATTTTATACGTCATGATAAAATGTTGGATATGTTGAATACTTTTAGGATATAAATATTTGCTGAAAACAAATTCATACTTTAGATTTGTTAAACTATAAATATGGAAGCAAATAGCAATGTATTATTAGAGATGCTAAGATTTTTAATTGATTATGACAAATATTAATTTTTTACCTTGTTATACGCTTCAATATGGTGTAAACATTCTTAGGTGAATACATTTTGAAAGACGTAAGGATATCTTTATTAATTTTACGAAAACACAATAATTTTATATAGTTAGCAGTTTACCAATAAAACCCATAATTTGTGTCATCGTTCATATGGAAGTAATAAATTTTTTTTTAATATGAAAAAGTATTTTTTCTCTAAAAATAAGTAAATTTTATACATGTTGTTATAACAAATATTTATTATTTGAGTAACAGGTCAAAATATTGGATTTATATAACTATTTACATTTTGTCAATTAATATTATGTTTATCATGAATATAATTACGATTTGAATAACACTTATGTTTTAGACGTGGAATGAAATATGGCAAAAGTCCAGAGTTATAATATAATGATCAAGACCAATTTGAGGACAAAAGCTTATACGATTGTTCTAACTATAGTTATATTTATATTATATTGTTTAAGATCACTAAAACTTTCTGCACGTGAATTCGGTACGTTTTTTAAATTTCATCTTATGATGACTCTTCCAGTCATTAATTCACATCAATTATTATTAATTATCATTTATTATTTTCAGATACTATACACGTCGGACGCGTATTACTATCGATGAACGACTCGGCTAAAAGAAACGAAACTTCGTATTTTGAAAAGATTTTTATTTTTGAAGAACGCACTTCAACTATATTGTTCACTTCCATTGTTGCTTTATACTTTTTTTTATTTTTGGGAGTAGTGTGCAATCGTTATTTGGTGCCATGCATACACATAATTTCCCACAGTAAGTAAAAGTTTGACGTTTAAATAAAATATAATTATGAATAATTCTGAAGTGCCCGCAAATAATTAAATTCAAGTTGTCAACAATTTTTTCACACAACACATCACATATGGATGAATAAATACATAGAGCTTGTTTTTGTTATTGAGTGATCACAGGTAAAACCGAAATCATTTTCTGTAAATAAATCAAACAGTACCTAAATATGATCTATTGTTTATGGTTTATTGCATTGAAAATAATCTGGTATCAATGAATTAAGACTTTGACCATCACAGATTAGTTACCTAGTAGTTTCTTGTGAGAGCGTAATATTGCATAACAAATTTGTTAACAACACATTTTTAAAGAGTTCTGAATTTTTTTTATTTACCTTTATCATTTAATAAAACAATACAACTAATCAGACATGCTTAAATTAATATGGGTTATTTTTAAATGTGCAGTAATTAGAGTTTAAAAATAAGCATTTAATACTGTCTTTACAGCTAAATAATGATCTTTAGATCTAAATATAAATAAAACGTGTATGAATCTATAATATACATAGATATATAATAATAATAATAATTATTGTTATTATTATAAATTCATTCATCATAAGTACTTAAAAATCATTAAGATAATATGTGCATAGTGCATACGAATAACATATATTTATTAAAGTTAGGCACGTACAAAGTATCCACTGTAAGTAACACTTATTTCAATATTGTTTTCAATCAATATTTTTCAAATGAAAATCTGCTATTTATAACTATTTGAAATTTTAAAGTTTTATTAGTTTTTTTTCCGTTTAATAAAAAACGTTGGTTGATTTTTATATTTTGACATTTTAATACAATTTTTCTCGTATATTGTTCTTACTCTTGTGAAAAAATCTCAAAAATCCATAGTCACAATTTTATTAATAAGCGTTTGAATTCGAAATGTTGATCAAAATCAATAATATTCATGAAATCTGCCTAATTTCAATATCAATTCTTAAGACTTTAAAATATAGTATGTATAAAGTACTAGAGAAGCTGTTTTATCGCTTCTATCCATCTAATGAAAAAAAAAAATTACCGGAGAACCGTAAAAAATTTAGTTAGAAGTTAAGCATTAGAAAATTATATTTTGATGAAATCGGTGTTCCCGCGCGATATTGATTAAATGTCATTAGTTATTTTATCGTAACTCAAATTAAAATAATCGAAGGGAATTGAAATTGTTACAGAACATATAAACATTTTCTAGAGATGGTGTAAATTTCAAAAGATTTTTATCCTATTCATAGGTATTTTAAATTAGATAAAATGACAATCAAGACTAAATCTTTTTTTGGGGATTCCTGTTTAAAAGGTTATACTTTTGCTTTTTTATAATTATAAATATTATAAACTGATTCTCCCGACCTCTCTCTCAGAATCGTGTTTTCGAAAGCAATGGTACATTGGTTTCAAATGTAAAACACCAATACAGCAGTATAGTTCACCAATACAAGTAACTCACTCTACCGTGGAGTCTCGTCCGACCTAGGAGTCTCGCCCTTTTTTTATATTGTTAACAAACCAAATTTAATGTGGACAATAGTCAATAGAGAGGGTGGAGTTGTAGTTTGATAATAAATAACGATGTTGTTGAGTTAGAAATTGAAATCAAAGAGTTCTAATTGGCTATTATTTTCACATGTAGCTTGTAGTAAAATACACAAGGTATAACATATTATTTTATAGGAGTATTATCATTGTTTTTGAAATTATTTAATTATTATTTTACTTAATAATATTTCATTAATTTCATAAACTTTGGAACCCTTCACAAATAGGGCTGGTTGAAACGCTCGAGGGAGTTCAAAGAAGATTTTTACGTTTAATCGCATATAAGAGACGCGTATGAATTCTAATGTTTACCCATCCGAGTCAATATATCTTTATTCCATACAGGCTTCACTTAACTTAGATTCCCCTGTTAATAGACGAAGATATACAGACATTTGCTTTTCGCCTAAATTAATAAACGGTGTTTTATATTGTCCTGAACTATTACAGTTAATAAACATTCAAGTTCCTCAAGTTCAATCGCGTTCTTGTTCTACGTTTGAAATTACTTTTCATCGCACATCTTATGGCAATAATAATCCAATTGATCGAATAGCTAGAGAATTTAATAATTTGAAAAATGTAGATTTGTTTAATCTAATAGAATCTTATCATTTTTATCCTTGTTTTTCATCCACTTGATGTATATTACTTAATTTATCTCCATATAATATTTGTAAATTTAATCGTTATTATTATGTACTTTTTGTGAATCTTTATTCTTATCATGTTTTATTGAGTGTATTAATTTTGTCACTGTATTTGAGCCCACATGGGCGTTTATCCAACAAATAAATAAATCAATTAATAAATACACACAAACTAGTGTACGTTTATTGTGATTTGATTGAAAATTGTTTTTTAAGGAATGAAGTTGAGCCAAGATGTCGCGGGAGCGTCTGTAATGGCTGCAGCAGTTGCGTGTCCTGAACTATTCGTCAACATACTCGCGACATTTTTCACAGAAGGTGATGTCGGAATTGGCACCGTAGTCGGTACTGGTTTATTTAATATACTATTAGTTCCTGGACTTTGCATACTAATGGCTAATCAAAAGGTAGTTGTTTCTTAATTCGTCTATGCAAAAGACTTATACATATTTTCGAAAATAATAAAGTAAAAAATGTACATATGATAACAATAACACTAATAATTATATTTAATTTTGATTTACAAAACACATTTATAATGTTGTAATGCAGATATTATTTATGAAATTAAATTAGAATTTCGATGCCTATAAACATTCTAATAACATGTGCCTAATAATAATTTTTACAGACCATACACTTGGAAAGTTGGCCAATCACTCGAGATGTATTGATGTACCTTTTAACTATATCGTTACTGGTATGGTCATTGTCAGATAACAAAGTGTACGCGTACGAATCGTTCGTATTAATTATTGTTTATATGTTATACCTGTTGAGTAAGTAATTTATTATTTTTGCTTTCGTGGCTATCAATAATTCCCAACAGTTCTCTCTTACAGCTCGTATTTTGAAAAAATATTTAAGTATATTTGCCGCCAGGAGGAAAACGTTTTCGATGCATATACCGAAAGTGAGCCAATTCTTCCGCTAAATGGTATGAATCGAACACGTAAACAAATGGGTTGTAATAAGTCATAATATGTTCTTACTTTTTATCACCATTAGGTATTGCAGAAAACGGATTTCTAGTACACGAGCAAATTGTATTGCCCAAATGGAAAGACATACTTTGCGATCGACTTTTAAGCGTTAAAGAAATAGTGGTGTGGCCTATCGTTTTAGTCCTGAAAATAACTGTTCCGAGTAGCAATAGTTCAGATAGACTTTTTTGGGTGCCGATCACCATGTTTATGTGCATATTTTGGATCGGATGCGTATCATACATTATCGTAGAATTAATCACAATTATAGGTAAGTGGTTCAAAGGAAAAAAAAGCCATTGAATGTATATTATCATAGCGTTATTATAATGCTATTTTTATTAGTTTTCGTTGATTCGCATCACTGTTTTTGAAACACGAATAAAACAATACATTTCACAGGGTAAATCTGAATGTTGTTTTATATTTTTTAGGTAACGAATTTTTAATTCCTGATTCAGTCATGGGTCTCACGTTATTAGCGATCGGCATGAGCGTACCGGAAATGGTTTCCAGTATAGCAGTCGCGAGACAAGGTTGGAAGAAATGATAAATATAAATGTTCTAAACTTATAAGCAACTTTAAAGCAAATACAATACGGTCGTTTGGTTTTTTAAATTGTTTTTTTTTTATTTCAGGACAAGGCACAATGGCTTTATGTACCGCGCTAAGTTCATCAACATTTGATGTTTTAATTTGTTTGGGCGTTCCGTGGTTCATCAAAGCCATGTGGTTCCACAAAGCCAACTCTAGTGCGTCAATAGATGTTCACTCGAGAAGTCTCGACGACAGTGCGATAGCTGTTATGATAAGTACAATCGGTTTTATGTTATTAATGTGCGCCAAGAAATTTGTGTTGACCAAAAGAGTATGTACAACGTTTTATTACTACGTGATGTTAATTATTTTACATGTTTTTAATTGATTTAAGTTTTTGATTGTTTTGCAGTCGGGAGGCTTTCTCGTTTGCATATGGTTATTAATTTGTTCAGCCATGGTCTACAATGAGTATGCAACAAAATGAGAACAATTCGCGTGGCTTAATTGCACAATTATTTTGCGTGAGTTGATGGACGACGACGTGTAAATGGCTAGTGCCATCGCCGAGACGAGTCGTGGATTATCGTTAAATATGTTTTGAAAAATCAGTGTCTTTAGACTATTTTAAAGAAGTACAGACTATACGTATGTCTGGTAATGTAAATATACTTCGGAAAAGCTAAAAAAATAAATATTAAGTATTAGGTACAAGGTACATATAAAATCAAGTACATTGTATATAGTAATATTATTCGTGCTATGAAATGTCTGTGATATAGACGTACGCGTATAGAGAAGTTAAAACTATTAATTATTTGACGGAAGCTTAGAATGTACATGTGAAAAATGTATTAATCAGAGTTTATTGATGGTGAAAATCAAATAAAATTTAAGTTTCCGACATATTCTGTGTACATATATGTGTATAAGCAACACTTTTATCGAATTTGTTTAATATTATTTTTTTCAAATAGCTACGGCGTTATTTGCAAGTAGTTGGTTATAAACTGAAGGTTAATCAATAATCAGTATGAGACTAAAGTTATTTTCTTATTATATTTTATGTTTACTAATGTGACCTTTTTTTATGTACATTACCTAGTAATATTTTAATTTCCGTAGACCTAACCTAACCTAACCTGACATACTTAAACATACAATTTGTATACACTTTTAATATCCATAATTTATTAATTATTTGTATATAGTTTAATAATATACCTACATTATATCAATCAATGACCTTCAGTTTTATATAAACTCCAATGAATTCTAATTTTGATGGATAGGATAATGCGTACTAATTTTGCTCTTCCCACCCAACTGTGATTTTAAGATTTAATAATTTGTTGTACACTCATAGAATAATTTGTCAATATTATCAATATTAGTTACATTTTATTACTAATAACTAATAAGTAATAAGTATAATAACCTTTGTTAAGTTTTAAGATTTTGATTTAATAATTTATATGAGTTAATTTTTAAAAAGAAAACTTCACAATCATGTTTGTGTGATTTTTAACCAATTTTGTATTAGTTAATAGAAAATTTAAATTAGGTACATTATTTTAAGGAATTGTTTATCATACTTATATCATAAATTTAGTTGTACCTATAATGTTATTTGGATTTTTATTTCTTTTTAGCCGTCGAACATTTTGAAATTGCCATATATTTCAACATATAATTCCGTTTTAGTATCCATGGTTTTTAAGATTTATGCAGTTAGGCTCATTTTTTTGGGCCATATAATAAGTAATGCTAAAAGTTTTTTTAGAAATCGTAAATCAATGACATATTTTTTGCGTCTAGAGATGTAATTATGTAACTTGCATGACTTCTGACTACAAATATGCTTGGAAATTGATATTATCATTCAGTATATACGTACATTAATAAAATTATTTGTATTTAATACATTTTGATGACAAGTTTTTATAATATTATGATTTTTGAGTGATTAATTTGAACTATAAATTGTTAATGTATGAAACTTTGTATAAACCATGAACAAGTTAGAGTAATTAATAAAATATATCGTGGTTTTAATAACGACGCAACTACATTACACATAAAATAATTGTAATCATATTTTATGCAACAATGTATTTATGTATATGTGTATGCATAGAAAGACTATATAGAACTACATAAAGATCTTACTTGATTAAATTGCGTGCTTATAATGGTTTGTTTTACTTTGTCAATTCCATAAATATGTCCAATTACCTTACATTTGAACGTAACTCTCATTTACCCGCATACTGAAACTTAAAAGTTAAAACTAGGCTGTTTGTTATAGAACGCGCAGTAGGGGCACATAGCTAATATAATATAAAGTTTATATTGTAAACGAACGACGGTTATTTAGAGACTGATGGAATATAAACTCAACCAAAATGTAAGATCATTTGTTTGAAAAATACCAATTGATTCGATTACAATGGCGAAAAATAAAATATTTTCATTAGATCTAAATAAATTTCCTTTTAAACTTATACATTTAGAAGACTTTTTTTATATTTTAATTCCAATGTTTGCATAGCTAATTTAAGTACATTTTGTTAACATTATATTTTTATAGAAATTTAAAATATTCTATACTACTATGACTATTATGACAAATGACAATTATTTAGGAATTTAACACCACAAAAGAAACGGTTTCATGAGCCCCCCCCCCTCCTACCCCTAAGTACGATCATCAGTACTAGTATGTGATAGAATCATGGCAAAAATAACAGTTCGATTTGACAATTTTCAAATTTAATTTTTAATGTTTGAAAAAAAACTGTATCGTTGTATAATTTGTATATTTTTCACGCATGGTATTTTAAATATGTATTACGTAAACGATAAAATCTGTTTACGTTGATAGTATAAATAAAGCAATGATAATGTTAATATTTTAGTAACATAATCATCTTATAAACATTATGTACTGGGATCACATTTTAATTACCTACTGCCCTTAAAAATCATAATTAAATGTTGGTATGTATATAAATACAAATGTGGACCTCGCAAAGTAATTACCGTTTAGAACTAAGTGATGTACGGGTGTATGACGTTATGTCTTACGTTTTGTTTAAATATATGCGTTGAATTGAGTTAACAACTCTAGATAGTGCATTTTGAAAGAATATTGTATAATAAACATCATAATTATTACCATAATATAATTTTTATCCTTCATAAAATATAATAAAAGCTGCGTATTATACAATTATGTATATAATACAAACATGAATGTTACCTTAACTTTTGATTTTTCTAGTCATAAATAAATAAACTGCATTGCTGGCATCGTCAAATTGCTGATGGTACACGTACATTAATACATTAAATGAGGAGTCACTGGTTTGGTTAGGTGCTTACGTTACTTATCGGTTGAAAAAAGCGTGCCTTTAGACTTTAGAGGAATTAAAATAATTTCAAATCCAATAAAAATGTGTCAAATTGTTTTTTTACTTATTTAACTGTGCGTACTTATACATTTTTTATAATTAATTAATACATTTCTTACAAAAATTCTAGGTCGTATATTTGATCACGGAAACAGTTGATAATAATTATAATTATCAATTTTATATAATATGTAAAAAAAAAAATAGCGATATTTTAATTGATAAAATTTAACTTATTAAATATTTGAATGCAGTAAATTTGGCACTTTTTAACTAGCGTTTATCTTATTATCAAAAAACTAAAATATGAAAAAGATCCAAAAATCATTATATTTTTGAAAGAGATGCATGATTTTGCCAATCGAACTTAGAATTAAAAACTAAACACTCTGTACATTAATTTTATTACAATTCTATAAAACAACTCTGCTTATATTTTAACTATTATTATTATCATGGGGAATTTATACCTTCGACTATTTGTACAACCAGTTACTATTATTAGAGTAATCAAAACGATTGAACGATAAAGTATAACAGTACAGCATTTATACTATCCGTAACAATGACTATGACAAACATTAAGATCCGACATTGTGAATATTTACAATTTTTCGAACTATCATTTATTACCCATTATTTGATAATATAATTATATTATAACACGCAACAGTTTTTAATGTGTGGCACGAGGAGAAAAATGCAGCTTAATTTAAATATATTATGATATAAAACAAGATAGTTGCAACATAATACGCGTAATGTCAACTGTTCGGAGCCAGGTAGTATAAGAAGGTGTTTCATTGTTTGGGATTCTAATTTATGTTTACAACTTTTAGTTATAATTTTTGAGCATTTTTTTTTTACGCTAAAAATATAGTTTTAAGTAGAAATGTAGTAGTATAATTTATAACTCTTAACATGATTCATATAAGACCACTGTTATTGTTACCTTACTGTACTCGTACATCAGTAGGTTAGAATAGGTTCGGCACTTGATAATGCAAATTATATAGTATAGAATATTTTACCGTTTTTTCCCTTCTAAGAATAGTGCATATTTTTTATTACTACCTAGTTATTAGTACGAAGAGAATATTTTAAATCTTACTATGTGTTTTAAGAGTATATATAATATAAGTTAAACCGATTACATATAGTAAACCTATGATTTTTATACATTATTGTGTTTAATGTATACAGGGTGTCCCACCGAGATTTACACAAAGCGATATATGCCGTTTAAATACAGATAATCACATTCTGTTTTTTTTTATGAGCATCCCTGGGCAAAGGCAATTTAGTGTTGACAATAGTTTGGTAAATATAAGTGTATTATTGAAGAAGTGAAGAAATTAGATTTTTATGAAATTCGTGAAAATTATTATCACCTTGTCATTTTTCCGATAGGGTTTGCCGATAATTTTATTATTATTTAAAATTTTGTAAATATTTTGTACCTCCTTATACATTGTTTTCTTGTAAACCAGAAAAATGGTTAAAAATCAAGAAGTTAATGAAAATTAAAAGTTGAATCGTCAAAATGGTCAGAAAATAAGCTCTATAAAATGGCTATCTCCGAAATTTATAAAAATTGTAAATTAAAAAGTACATTTTTAACTTCTTAATAATACACTTATATTTACCATACTACTGTTAACAAACTTGCCTTTGCCTAGGGATCCTCATGAAAAAAAGAAAAAAAAACAGAATATGATTATATCTCCGGGTTCGGATCGATTTTGTTGGCAAGGTCTAATCGGCACCACAGCCAGATGGCGATAAAGTTTTCGAAAAGCTGTTGTGGCCAGTGGTCTTCAACGGTCGATCGATAACGAGATAAGATTTACCGGTCGGTTCGATCATTCATACCTGAACGTGTATGACATTTCCATATGAGATCATCGAAACTTCAAAAAGGTATACACCAGTGGTTCCCAACTAGCTTAAATTCACGGATCCTAGCTAACTATTCAATTGGTTCGGGGACCCCTTTTTTTTGTAATTACTTACTTTTTAATTTTGCTTAAATACGAAAATGAAAAAAAAAATGTATGATTCATTTTAATTTTACATACTTTTGTAATACTCGTAATATAAACACAGATTTTTTCAAAAAGTATAATGTAAAGCGATTTATTTGATTCAACACTTTATTTTACACGCAACATTATTGCAATAGTCTTTTAAAATATATTTATAAGTTACTTAAATTAGTTATTGCATTGATTTTCGAACTTTATGAGACGCGTGAAACCTTTGTTTTTTATTCATAATCTTCTCCAAGTTTGGCTGTATGCTTGATATTTTCACTCTTAAATCAGCGTCAATATTATGTCCATTACGATATTTGTTTTTCGTGTAACAGTAGGTCGAAAAACCTTGTCCGCGCATCTATACGTTGTGCAAAAGGGGATCAAATATATTAAGACTTTCTCGGCCAGTTGCTTTTGATTTTTTTGAACAGTTAACCAAAAACCAATTATTTTTTTTATCGTTAAAAATATTTTTCATCATTCCGTCATTTACCTGGTCAATTAATTCACCTGTTCAGAGAGATTTTCTATTTTTTTCGATATCACCGGAAAATGGATTTCTTATCAGAACGTTATCCGTGTATGTCGTCTTAAACCTCAATCACTACACGACCACGGACCTCCTAACACCAAACCGTTTATTTGGTTATTAAAGACATTCCTTTCGGTCCTGAAGCTTGGATATAAAATGTTTCACAACGTAGAAGGGATAGCAGGAACAGATTAACAGATATGGTTTTTATTGTATGTACTTATGTTTAATCTTCGCTGTAAATTGTCTAACGTAGTATCTTAGCTCGTTTTTAAGTTGTTAAATTCTGAGTGCAAAAACAGCTTTTATCACAATTGCAAAGCTTAGTTGACATTAAAAATATGCAGAATCCACAAACTATTGTTTACCTTACCGTACTTGACTGCTACGGTTGAAATATCTTGATACAAAATAATGTCAGATGCTCGCGTTCTTTAAAAATTATCTTCAGCTTATGTAACTATAGTACAATATAGCACGATATCAAACGAAAATGTGATGAATCGTTATAGTTATTATACGTACACAACAGTTTAACGTGGTGCTATAAAAATTGAATTAAATTACCTACTGTTGAACTAGAAAAAAGGACAGTACGAGTAAATATAACGTATTTTACAAAATATCGAATAAAAAACTGTAGGACGCCATCGTTTGGGATGGATTTGGGTTCATTGTATAAGTAATAGACCGATTTTACTAGACTTCTTGAACCACGTGTAGTAAAGGTATATACTAGGCATTATACTCTCGCGATTATCAAATGTGAACGGAATCGTATACAATTTTATAATGCAAATATGTATTTATTTAATAATTTCCGAAATATGTTGACTTATGACTTATGTAATCCGCAGTTTTATAACAAATATTATATGGTTTTAACTTTTATTACTGAACTCTGCATACACATACAATGCTACAACGGGTAAGTTGTACGATCTACACTTGTTCAGTAAGCCCTTTTTTTTTCAAATACTCGGTAGAACATATAATAAACTTGCATGATTTTTTTTTTCAAACATTTAATTTATAACATAAGATAGAGACAACTGGTATTCAGCTATTTAAATTAAATAATCATCATTAATCTGAATATGACAATAGTGAAAAAGATAATAGTTACCAAATTGGAGCCATAAGGTTTTATAACACAGGTGTCTGTTGTGAATAAATAAACGTAATATTATAAAAGTAGTGTATAATAATTGTTCTTGTTTTCAATTTATGCAACTGATGTAAAATTTGATTTCACGAGTAATCAACAACGTACTAACAATAAGAATACTTTTAAGCATACAGTTGTGGAGTCAACTATAGATTGGGGCCCAACAATCTAAAGCCTCATGTCTGATAGAATATTACGAAAATAAAACGCTTTAAGAGTTTAAGAATTATGATTATTATATCTTGTATATATATACAGGGCCGGATTGAAGGGTGGGTGGGGTCGTGACGACCCCTCACTCATAAAACCACATTTCTCAGTCGGCACATTGTCAAACACAAAAAAAAAAAATTATCATTAAATGCGAATTTAATAATTTTAGAAAAAATTGTCTACAGCGGAACAATATGATCAATAATACGTTAATATTTTTTATATACACCGGTACTATATTTTTAAATACGAGTATGTGTGACAACAATAATAGGAAACGCAAACGCACTAAATTGGAATGTCCATCGTGTGGATGTTCGTTTGACGTCGTAAACATGAAATAAAAATGCATGGTGGTAATCATGTTAAAGACATTATAGTCTTGGAATAGCAAATAACCCTTTTATTGCGGCCCAATTGAATTTCCAATGGAAAACTCAAGTAAGTAAACATATCAATTTTGTGTTTAAAAAATTAAAATCATAATCAAAAATTTTATTATAATAGGTTAGTATCCGAGTAGATCTGAGTAGATTAATTTAATTTTTGGAGGCATATTAATTGTATACCATTTATTAATTATGGAATAAAAAAGCTTAGATTCACTAAATAAAAAATATAAGCGCGAGTAACACAATGAATAATTTAAATTGGTGAGTAAAAACCGATTTTATTTACTAAAAAAAACCATGTCCTGTAGGTTTATACACATATTAATATAGTAACTAAGTTTGTCAAGTATTTATTATTTAATATTTTAAACGAAAGTAAAATTTATAATAATAATCAAATAGATCTATAAACTTATAGATTATTTATAAAACTAGAAACAATAGAATACTGATAAATGAACTTATAGCCAGTGCCAAATTGTTTTGTCTAAAACTAGATATTGATTTTGATAGAGATTTTAATCATTATCATAGAAAAAGATTAAAACCAAAAAAAATGTATTCAAATCAACAATCACATGTACAGTTATGTAACTTATGAAGACTTTTATAGAAAATAATTTCTTCATGTTTTGGACACACTAATAAATTTGTCTTCAGGATATTTGAAATCCTGTCTGGTTTGTATTCAACCACTTTTTAAATTATTATCAGTACTTATAAGTTCAAATATAACAGTAGAAGATGTAGAAAAAGCATTTGCCTTATTTCCAAAAAACCGTGACATGTCTAATGTTACAGATTTCACTAGCCTATTATGTGAGATAAATATATTAAGGTTTCAAACTGAAAATGTTAAATCATTAGTTAATGTTATGGATGTAGCTAATAAATTAAGGACCATAATTCTTATGGCTAATGCACTTTGCCGTTTGGCATTAACATTACCGGTCACCACAGCTTCGAATGAACAATGTTTCAGTAAATTTAAATTAATCAAAAATCATTTGAGAACAACTATGAGCAGTTCAAGATTAAATGATTTGATTAAACTTGATTCTGAGAAAGACATTTTAGATAAAATTGATTTAACAAAATATATGATTAAAATATGGGTTTCATTAAAAGAAAGAAGAATCTCTGTATGATATTTATTAGGATTTCTGTTTTTTGGTATGTTCATTCTGATTATGTTTTATATTATATGGTTTGTTGTAATTTTTCACTTGTAATATTTAATACTTTATAATACTTATTATTATCTAAGCAATATGTTTTGTTTTTGGATGACTATTAAACAATTTAAAAACAATGTAATTAATCATGAATAAAATTGTAGTTGTCAATTTTATTGACCACGACCCCTCAAAAATATTACATAACGCCGGCCCTGTATATATATATGCTCCGTTATTGTGAATTATAATATTTTGGTAGGTTTACGTGCTGGTTGGTAATGATGGTGTTAAATACCTAAAATTAACAATTTACATTATATATATATATATTACATTTATATATTTGATTATATTTCTTTTGAAACTTATTCTTCACGGAGTATGATTTAATTTCAAATCATAATTTTAAATTATGGTTTATTCCCATTCTAGAACTTTAAAATTGAATTATATTTTTAAATGATGCAAAAAGAAAATGAATATTTAATACGTAATTGATGAACTACGTATAATATATATATATATATATATAATATTATGATAATCAACTTAAGGATTTAACCACATAAAACTGCCATGAGATGGTTAAAATGTTAATAATGATCTTTCAAAAAATTAGTTTGAGTAAAATTTTAATAATCATTGATAGGAAGATACGCTATTTAAAAAAAAAATATAATACCATGACTTAATTATTGTCAGTTATTTATGTATACTTGAAATACCTAGTTAAATTGGTTTGGATGCCAATATTTACTATATTCCAACTAAATATTGACAAAACATTTTTATCAACTTGGAAATTTATTTTTAATGATTGTTATTGCTAACAAAATGTCTTCACTTTTCAATGAATATAACAGTAAAACCAAAATCAGTATCAACCGCAACTCTACACAGATTAATTTAATTAAAAAGAGAGATTTATAGAACTTTATTTTTACAACTTTGCTTTATTTTTAAATTTAAATATGAAAAAGAACTCACTAAAAATATTAAACTTCTATGCTTTTGAGAAATATTACTTTTAAATTTCTTACCATGATATAAAATAATATTTGTATGAAGTGGACTTCTTAATTTTTCTTACAATAAATATCATATTTGAGTATATTAAAGTATATTATCTTTATCTTGATTCTTATAGATGTGAAGTTCCGAGTTAATCATCCAAAAATAACTATTTTAATTTAATGTAATTAGCTTTAAAACTCGAAATTCATATAATTGTCTAGTAGATTAAAAATGTACTATTATTTCAAATTTAAATATCAAGGTTACCAATATAGTAAAATATAGTAAAATGAGTATTTTACTCTGTATTGGAGATTTTATTTTTTTGTGTAAGTGTATAGAAGAATGGGTATTAACATTGATTTTATAATATTATAAAATCAATGGTATTAATACCTATTCAAATTTTTTTTAAAAAAATTCAAAATATTATCACACAAAATAAAAATTATTAACTACGAGTATATGAATTTACGCGAAAAATGTACAGTTACGTTAATTTTTAACATCATAATATAGCTTATATTTTTACAATATTTTGTATAACTCTGTATTGTTTTATTTTAAAATAAGAAAATGTTTCTGTTAATATTGGTATAGGCAAAATTATTTTCATATCCCCGAAGAAATATATTTCTTGAAGTAAAGTTTAAATCAAAATCAAAATGTATAGGTTTTTGTAAACTTATATTTTGACTTGTGCAAATACGTATAGGTATATTGACGTAACACATAAATATTGTACATTTGAACAATAATGTATTTGATGTAACCTAGATGCTGTAACTTGTAGAACAATAAAATGTAATGACTGTTATATCAAGTAAATTTTATTAAAAACGTTTCAGTATTGCAATTTTTAAAAACCATTGACCTTTTACATATTTTACAAAAATCTTATTTAAAATAAAATTATTTCACAGATATTTGTTTCGATTACTTATAATTATGTTACTTTATTAGCCTTGGTATATTACATGAATTTTTTATTACACTTTATGGTACACTGGTCTCGTTATAGACAAATCTTGTAGGAATCTTATTAAAATAATAATAACCTAAAACATCTGTAGTAAAAATTAAGAATTCATCTCAGTAATCATGAAAATATAAGATTTTTTTTTTTTAGTTCATGTAATTGCATAATTTAATTACCTATGTTTAATGCAGCAGGTACTAGTAATACTTATACAAGATAATATTTATATTTATATATACTGGTATATTATAATAGAATTATATAACAAATGAGTTTGTAGCATAAATTAGGGAATTGGAAGTTTGGCGTTTATTTCCTGTGTCTGTCTATCACTGCGTACACAACGGTCATTTGGACGTACATATTGGCTCTGGTATTTCTAATGTTCTATCGATATAGTGATTGTATGTGAGCTTTATATTCATCGCAAAGTCTACTAAATGATAATTATATGATTAAAATACATTTCTATTGTTTAAAAATTAAAGTTGACGTCAAATTATTTGAGCTTTAAAAAGACCGATTGGATATACATTGGAAAAATAGTTTCGCATTATCTTTAAAGTTAGAAGTATTATTATTCTTCAGTCAGTTTTTACTCAGTCATTACCTGCTTCCAGATGATTGTTTTAAGTTAATACACATGGTTTTTTTTAAGTAGAACATTTTGATAAAATAACAACACTAACAACTACAAAAACTATAAATAAAAGGACATTGTGAAATCGCTAATATAACAAAAAAATTCCAGACGGATGTGATGCTATTACATAAAATGGTTAGAACCGCAACTGTACGAATGAAAAATGTTACAATATTGCTTTTTAAAGGAAAATCATTATACACATAACTTTAAACTATTATGAATATTATATAAAATTGTATAACTTCGTTTTTAGTCATATATATATATATAGTACTTAGCGTGATGTCTGAAACCTTAAGAAGAATTTTGAGATTTGATAGCCGGGCAAGTACAGTAAAAAATATATTGGGTATATCTAGACCCTTCGAGGCTAATACAATTGTTTTCCACTCTTCTTTATTATAGGAATGGTTTGGGACCTAAGACCCTAATTATATTTTATAAAATAATAACATAAAATGTGAAATTAAATTTAGTAGGCAATGATAAATATGAAAATAAAATCATTTTCATCACAGCTTCGTTGATGTCAACCATTCTTATTTATTATTAAGAAAAAACTGCGGAAACTGTGGCCATTGACCATCGCACAAACAGATTGCTCAACAATTTTCTAAATAGTTACATAAGTCGATTATACAAATGCATTCCGTTAATTATCTAGAGTATTTTTATTTATTACTTATTTTATTTCAACCAATACCTTTTACGTAGGTACTGTACGAAGACTATAGTGCTGTTATTCATTTGGCACCTATAGCTGCAGTATAATGTTATTTCACATCCAAGCAAATATTTGTGCCACTCCCTTACGTTTTTAACATTTATAAAAACATGTTTATTACTTATGTACTGACGCTTACATGTTTTGAAGCATGTATAAAAAATAGTTTAAGTTTGTGGCGCGGAAAATATACGAGATAAAAATAAAGGCAATCAACAGTCCATAAAATATATTGATGATTGGCAATTGCCAATGAGCCAATGATAAGTATATTTGAAGAGTAAAAAAAATTTACTTTTCGTCGGGCTTTTGCGCGCGTAGAAATAATAATTTATAATGTCTTACGTGAATATTGTTTTCGAAACCCTGTTTTTTTATTATTTTGTCCATTGCAATTATTATTAAAAATATATTAATCATGTACTATAATATTTATGGACTGTTGAAAGTTATAAAAAAGTTATAAACAAACATTGATCCCATTTTGTGTAAAAAATGTGTAAAATTCCGATAGACACTGGTACCGTGTGTTTGTGCTGCATTATTCACGTTGATCGTATTACATGTACTCATTTGAAAGCAATCATTAACTATCGAATTCAAAAATTGATTATGAATGAAGATCGGAATAATGTATTTGTTATTTATTCAATATCTAATTAAATCTTATCTGATTTAATTCAACTGTTTCACGGTATAGAGGATTATAATGTGCTACTGTTAAAACGCATAGAATTAGGTGCACATATTTTAATGTAAGCATTTTTTTAACAAAAAAGTCACATTAAATATTAAAATTACAACTGTCATAATAAATGAAAACAGTTATAAAATACCAAAATATTTATTTTAAATGGTACATTCACATTTAACTTATGAGCTTATACGAGATAGGTATGATTGTATATACAATATAACATAAGAAAATGTATGCAGGATTACTTCCCAAAAACGTGTTAACAGATGAAAAAGAAAAAAACAGGGTAAACTTTGGTCCACTTCAAAACGTTTCGGTCTCACTATTGTGCCTACTCTGTGATTTCATAGTATAATGGTATTACAAATATATGAATGGAGGAAATCTTAATTATTAATGTTTGAAATTAATAATGTTTATTATGAAGCATGTCAACCACTCAGATTACAGTTATATAGATTGATAACAAACCGAAATTATGATTATGTTTCTCTTATAAATTGATGTTCATAGGTCAGCCTATCCGGATAAGAAGTCCGCTAACACTGACTCGATTAAAAAAAAAAAACCATTTTTGGTAATTATTTTGTTCATCAATAAAGCCAATAATAAGCCAAGTATATTAAAATGCTGATAGTAAACATTTACAAATCAACACAAAATATATATTAAAATAGTAAAAAAAAATATTATTACTTCCAAAGTGTTAAAGTGCGTTATGTGAGGAATGAAATAAAATGAATATTATAATTTAAGAAAATTCCACCTGAAATTAAAATATTAAATACAATATAAATACTATATTTAGCAATAACATAATATAAGTTATGATATATATTAATTTAGTTTTTCTTTTTATCTTATAGTAAGTACATATTATTTAATAAAGTAATTTTAAATGCCATATGTATAATTATATGAAAACATTGTAATCTAAGTACTTAAATTATAAAAATAGCTTATAGTTTTCCGACAATAAGCATTATACCGAATACTGATATAGTATTTTAATAATAGTAAATAAATTATAACCGTAGTATACTAATTAAATTCGTACTTAAGGTTAGATAGCAAGTATAATTAGAACGATCTGTTAAAATGTTTCATCCTATGACAGTGCCTAACGTCACAGAACTTTTTTTCAAAGCCTATAAATCATTTCTATGAGCAGGACCGGTTCGCCAAGTTTTTTAATAAAATAGTCAATAATGGCCACCGATTACCGTCTCTAGCTCTGCGCGAATCAATAATATTCTAATGCGAGAGACTCGTACAGAAATACATGTATTGTTGTGGCGTTTGTTGCGTCTGATACTTTATACAATTGGATTTTACTTACATCAATAGGCAGTATTAATGGTTGGTAATCCTGCTTTTACTCCGTGCTGCAGTAGACACCAAAAGTAATAACAGTTGGTGATTAATTGATTTTAGTCTTGACTGCAAAACTTCGCACAGTAAAAAAAATTAGAACAGACTAATCACGGTTAAAATACTAACACTGTGGAAAAAGGCATCTCGATAAAACATATTTTTCTCGAAAAGTCCGTTGCACCGCTGTAATACTTACGCATTATTCCGTATTCGTGACGATGTAATTCAGCGAACTAGGAAATTTCTTCAGAGAGAAAGATTTGAAATCCGGTATCGCATAAATACCTATAAGAAAATAACGAGAACGATGGTAAATCGATACATGCGTGCTGCGTGGCCGTGTGGAAGAGTACCTGTATCATATACCTATGCATTGTGGGCGTACAATTAAAAGTTGGTAAGAGGAGTTTTTAACACAATTACATTATTATGTCAAGATCTTCAAAATGATACAATTCATATTGTTTCACTCTGTAAGTTAGTTATAGTCTCACAAAACCAAATAGAACGAAAAAACAAATTTGTGCATCCCCAGCAAAATTTAGAAAAAGTGGATATGTCCGTGAACTTAGAGCGAACAATTCACCGGTTTTGTTTTGAGATTACCGAGAAAAAGGTTCGGTGATAACCAATGTAAGTTCAAATTTATATAGCGGGTGTGTTTTGTTTTTTATATATTGGTGTTAACTTAGTGTTTTCAAAAAATGTTAAATATGAACCATTAAACTCTAAAATCCATCCAAAAATGACGATCACATTTTACGAATAATTTCAAAAGAAAACTATCATCGACTTTGCTTTGGCACTTTCGCAGATATAAATTATTAGCTTATTGTCTTCTAACAGAGCGTCTACGATACATCAAAAGTTATCGGTTTTGACTGTGATAACAAGGGGTCAGTGGCAAAAAGTGTTTTTAATAAACTGGTATCATGGTATCATTACCATATATGAGTAGGCACTTACGAGTAGAACTATATTTTTGAGCTCACGCAGCATTCGCAAAAAGTAGATAGTTCGCGCAAACTTGAGCAACCCCTACTAATAGTTTATACTAATATATTATAACTTACAGAACTTTAAATATATAATAATTTCCATAGAAAACCAAAAGTTTTTAAATTTATTTAAATTATATTTATACAAGTGCATGTAGTTTTAACAAATTAAATTTTTTTACTACAACAGACGTATACCGTTTTTTTTTACATATTTTGTTTTGTTTTGTTGTATCCACTGTTAGGTCACATTCGTGTTGTATATTTTCATTGTCTTGTACAATTTTAAAAACCGTGAACGATTGACTGCCAAATTGTCACCCAGTGATGTCGGTTAGAAAAATGTGCCTAGCATAAAAGACGATTATTTCCCTCTAACCATAGTGGTGTACATCTAACTTTTAAATCAAGAAGCTCTCCCAGTAACTAGTTCTCCTCTCAATAAAAACTAACGAAATAATATATTTAAATTTTATTTTATCTAGTATAATTGCATCAATAATACAAATCATGTAGTAATTAATTTTATTTTCAAGGTTGGCTCAAGCAAAATAGGTTTTTAGTCAAGATCAGTTGTTACAGTCTCAATTATAAAATAAAATATAATACTTATCTCTCTAATACAAATATTGTATTTAAGTGGGTGCTTAGTATGAGCCGATTTAATAAGTTAATAGATTATATTAATAATTCAAATTATATTAAAGATACAAAAGTGATGATTGATTGTTGAATTCTTGCATATAAATATAAGTGTATACATATATTTTAAAATATACTTAAATTTAAAACTGTTTACAAGAGTACTTTACTGTTAAGACTAAATTTTCTTCTGAAACTTTGAACAGCTTCGATATATTTATTTATTTTCTGAATGATAAATATTATGTCGTAAATTAATTCAAATGCATCCAGCTCGAATCTTGAATCAAGACATTAATTTTGTTCTTTGATATTTGTTAGTAAATTAAAACTACAATAGTTCATAAAATGTTGTACTAGAAAAAAAAGTTTGATTAGAAGAACACGCGGATCTAGGAGAACTGAAACTTTATACAAATAAAAATAACTGTAACAGTACGAAAACAACTCGTTTGAAATTTGTTTTTGTTTTTGTGTATCGCCGATTGGTATAGGTAAATAGAAGACTCGAAATTCCATTGAACCGTATACGAGTGAAAAGGTTTCATCGCTCGTCGCAGGTATCCGTGGAACTTGGAGCCATTGGTGTGCAGAACCTTTTATTTATGCGGGGTAAAAATAATTTTCTTACACCACCCACCCATGACCGTTGCAAATAAAAAACGTTTTATTAAGGGAATTGCGCACAATAGTTGATCCTTTGTTGGTGAATACGCCACAGTCGTACTAGTCGGAGTTGTTTTAATAGGAATACTTGTGAAATAGTGACGTATTAACAAAAAATACTATCCAGCATCCACCCACAGACCCAATTTTCAAGTGGGGTTACAGGCCTTATTCATGACATGTCTGCACACCACTGCTCGGAGCCCTATGTAGTATTATAGTCACGGTACACGCATACAGTATATTTTTATGCTTTTTTCATATCATTTTATCAATAGCTGACCACCGAACGGACGACGGTCGATCGGGACAAGGAGAATTTCACTAGTGCTTACTTGGTGAGTCAAAATAGTCGAAACACCACTTAAATGGTTATTGGCGGGTGGGTTGTTTATTTGAGACATATACTCGATGCGTGTAATAATATAGGCCCGATGTAGGAACAGGCTTATCAGTTGCTGTACTACTTGGAAACTTGAGTCGAAATAAGTATAAGAGGATACCTAAAAATATACACGGGGTCACACCGTTTTCCAGATTCAGAGTGAAATGAAGAATGTAGTGATTTTATCAAATGGTGTGTTTTTTTTAAATATGTCCAGTATACACGATTTTGACAAGGAGTGCTCCGATCATCACGATTATCAGATATTATTGATAGGAAATGGTGTCTAGTTGGTAATAAGAGGGGATATTTTTTTTGAATTTTCCAACTGTTTCCCGAACAATTATGAAAAACAGAAAAAAAATTGCAAAAAACTTCAAACGACGTCGAGGATCGAATCTTACACCGTCTTGTATATTTCGCCACGCGCCCACGCACCAACCACTTGTTTATGTTTCATGGTTATAAGATTTTCTTTTGAAACCAATAAAAACATTTTTATCGGAAAGTAGCAAAACATGTATAAGAGATAGAAAACGAAATTTCGACGAAACCGAGTACTTGAACGATTTTTTATCACACGATATTATAGTTATTTGGTTGTTATACTATATTTATTAATTACTATTAATCGTAGCGACTCGAAACATTTAACTAGTACTGATATTAGCATTAAATAGACATTTCACAGTAATTTTTATTTTGCAACAGTTGAAACCTTTAAATTTGAACCTAACTTTTAAAAAAATTCGTTCTACTTTAAATTGGTCTTTAAAAATATAAGCTGATCCATCCGGGTGGACCTCTTTCACTGGGAAACGTATTTTTCGAGAGCAATACGGTACATGTGGTTTCAAAGCTTAATAGACACCCGTCCCCGCCGTTCTAGGGGTTTCGTCCGTATTTTGTTTTTTTCTTATTGCGTTTAGACAGGGTGTCCTACCGCAGGAGCTACTCGTAGGTCGGGGTACGCGCGCGCGACGCTACCGCGACTGCGGCAACGAACGTTATTATTACCGTTTCGCGTGTATGGTTATTATTATTATTATTATTATTTTCTTCTTCCAAACCGTCGCGCGCGCGGCCGAAACGACGACGGCCACGGTATTGCGCTACCACGGCGCCGCGCGGTTAGTCTGTGCCAACGTGCGATTATGTACAAACCGGTGTTGGGCATCGTGCTCGTACACGTCGCCGTCCTCGTCGCGCACTCGGCACGTCCGGCGTGGTCGTCGCCCGCGCAAAACGCCGATCCCGCGGCCGCAGCTTCTCCTCGCGCCGCCGATCCTGCGACCGCGACCGCTCCTGTCCGCGCCGATCCTGCGACCGCAGCCGCTCCTGTCGACGCCGATCCCGATGCGCACAATTCCACGGCCAGCGTCGTTCCAGGAGGTACGTGGTGCAACGGCTAGAGCCGCGAATACTCGTAGTTTTCCGTTTGAATCAGGTCCTTTATAATTTGTCCATCTGCAGCCGTGCAACACCACGGCGAAAGCACGCTCATGTCACACCCGTATCATGAAATCATTTGCGAAGAGAATATTTTCGAGGGACACGCATATCTTTTTTTTTTTAGACTATCGACTGATAAATAGCAGTTACGACTACGTGTGAAAAATCTACAACTCAAATCCATTTATAAGTTCTTTGTCCAACTTAAGTTAAATCTATAACACAAACACCACAATCGTGTATGTTCTATGTAGCGTGATTTTTCTTTGATGCTGCACGTTAGAGAGACATAGAAGACCATACGTGAGCTGATATCCTCTTAATCGTTTATTTCCCATGCCCCTAGCAATAATAACTTAATATGTAAGAGTTCCTTTCCGTACCCATGCGTCCGTCACGCGTCTCGAAATAGTATAATTACACGTTAGGCCTATAATGCTATTATTATTGTTATTATTCACTGTCGTGTGTACGGCCACATATTGCTGTACGGTATTTCTCCTCTGTCCGCTCGAGGTTTTTATCTTTCCGTTTTTAACCATCGTTTTCCCATGCGACACTCAGGCCGATAGGTTTTTCTCCATTTTTTTCCACATCGTTTTAACGTCACCTCGCTCTGCGAATTTATCCGCATAATCGTTGTGGTTACGTTACGTAACGAATTGCACCAATTAGTTTTTTGAACTGTCTTTGAAATAATATTTCGAACATTCGAGTGCGCCCAGGTTAATATAAAATCCTTAAACTTGGTTGTCTTCAGCTCTCAGTTTCCCACCCTATTTGCTGGCACTGGTTAGGATTGCTAAATAGGTATATATTGGTACCAGGATACGTTTCCCATCTACATTGTCACATGATGTGTGAAAAAGTATTAAAAATTAGTTCTATAATTGCATCTGTTCTGTTATAAGTTATAACTACTGTGTACATTTGTAAACAACAAATAATTTAGACTACCGTACCATCCGCATTAGTTTTAAATTAAAATTAATTGACTGATTCGAAATTGGGAGTTATTATGCCTAGGATAGTTGTATAATTGACCTGATTAAAAATTGTTCAGATTATATTAAACACTATTTTTCTTGCCAAAATTAAGTGTAAATAATAATTATAGTACATAATTGTTTTTAAGCACATAAAACATCGAAATAGTAGGGACTAGGGATTGTGTAGATATACATATATATATATTAATGTACAGTTATGTCATGGTACGGCACAAGTAATTACGAAATAATTTCGGGTTAATTATTGCAGTAATCTTGGTGAATGTATAACTTAAACGTCAATTTTACCCTGCTAAGCCTGTTTATTAAATTATTCTCATGTGTGTGTGATTTTCGTAAAATGTGTATTTCTAAAGTTTTAGATGACATAAATTATACAAGAATAGTTCACAATATTGATTCACAACCATTTAAAATACATCAATATCCTATTATGAACAACTAAATAGGCTTTTACGGTTATAAAACTAATGAATGTGTTATGAATCATGAATTGTTATGAATAATATTAATTTATGTTAATAAAAACAACATAGTAGCAAGTTAGTGATCGATGTGTATAAAATCTTTGATACGAGTTGTATATTATGTTTATAATATCATCCGTCTAGGGCATATATGGCAGCGATGGTATTTTATTCATTAAAAAAATGAATTATAATCATTTTTAACGAGCGTATTGCTTTCTTTTTTGGCCGCCTATAACATTTCTGTGTATAGTGCGTATCTATACTTTTTGGTGAAACTGACAAGTAAAATAAAATTGGCCCGAAGGGAGATCAAATATTATGATCTCTATAAGGTGTGCATTGCGGTATCACATATATTGCAAATTTTTCTTTCGTTCTATAATGTATGCGTAAATCTATATACATCGATTTAGCAAAATGTGTATCGTGTAATAATATTTAATATCGTGAGACGTAATAAAAACCAGTCAGAGAACGGATGACTTCCTTTTTAGTTCGCTAGGGGCAAAGCTATAGTAAAATAAACGAATTAAAACTTTCCGAGGCGCGCATACCTTTAGCACTACTATAGAGCGTTTACTTTATTCGCATTTGCCAATCAAAATTAAACCATGGTTCATAATGGTAAAAAATGTTATTTGTATGCTTAAAATGTTATCCTTCATCGCTCATATACTTTGATGGCCGAAAATGTTATTGTAAATGTATACACACGTGTATAAAAAATAATCCGTTTATCAATAATAATTAGCCTCTTGTAGTCTCACTTGTAATTATTATAACCGTATAAAAAAAAACCATGCTATTCTGTTGACCCTGAAATATTTTATGTGTCCATTAATGAAAGCAGTATTTGTATATTATATATTATATAATAGTACCTACCTACCTATCAACGTAGATAAATCCATTGAGAACAATGTTCCTTGTAGATATTACTATAGATAATTAGGTTCTTGACTTTTTTTGTGTGACAATTCCGCATTAGAAATTAACAATTAATGATTAGCAAATATTTCGACCGAGATGTTTCAGCTCCCTGGAAAAATGGTTGTTTTAATTATTTTATTTTTGTATAATTAAAATTAAATTTAAATAAAGTAAAAAATAAAAATCATTTTTTATTATTTATACGTTTTATTGGATAGGTGTACATGAAAATAATAATAAATTATTATACGCACAGTTAAAAAAAAAATAAAACGAATTAACATACTTGAAGTTTCACCTGTCAACTAGGGTGAGTCTACATTGGTATATAGTATACTTTTAAAACAAATTGTTTGTAATTAAATTATTAATTTATTACTATTATCGGTGTTGATGGTAAACGGTTACCATTAAATAAAAAGTCTTACATACAATTCATTAAAATAATATTTTGTATACCTACTTTTGTTTATCGAGGTTAAGAACCTTGAGACATTCTTTCCGGTTCAAAATCTGGAAGTAGTAGTTCATAAAATGTAACTATGACTGTAGGAGAGTAATGTGTAGTGTATTGGTACAGACAACAGGTATAATATGATACCCATAGGCTATAGGCAGTGGGTAGTAGGTACGGTATGATTTGCGATATATATGGTACAAGTTTATTACATTATAATATATAATACGAGTATGTATGGGACGATCAACGAAAATCTCAAAATGAGTAAATATAAACAATTTTTACTAAAAGTATTATTATTTTTAAAGGAAATTTAAATTATTGTAAATTTGCTATGATATGTCGCTCTTGAAATATAAAAAAATGAAATAAATACTTCGTTTTTAATCGAAACCAGTTTTATAGTTAAAAGAAGTTGTTAATTAAATAACGCCATGAAAATCGCTATATACGTATATACGAGTATATACATGACTAAGTCCAAAAGTCAATTTTCAGTCTCGGGCTTTCTATGAATATACAATAACAATGATATACTTATCATACTATTAACATTTGAAATCGGTGTTTGAAATACTATAATGTTTTTGTACGCTGTATAATTAATTTCAATATCTTTCAATTTCATTGATATATTATATTGATACATTTCGATATCTTTAATATCTATTCAAGAATATTGTGTAACGTTGGTTAATATTCTCATGGTTTGTCAGAAAATGTTGTTCTCTTTGTATGTATGACCATAACACATTTTATACGTATAAACGATTCTTGGATTGTTGATGTGTGGTAAACTTATAGATATATTTTAATAATTCATCAGTGATCTCGAGTGAATATATAGCTTTAATTATATTTTTGTTTATGATTTATGACTATACGTTGTTCTATGGATATATTTTCTTAAACAAAATACCATATAGTATCGTTTTGATTGACTTCTTGTTTTATAATTAAGCATTTTAAGTTTATTTTATTTCCAGTTTAAAAACAAACATAAACTATAATTGATAATATTTTGTAATTGTCTTTGATTATAAAAATCGAGAACAAATTTGACATGAAATGTCATTGGAATTAATAAAAATAATTTAGTTTAAGATTCTCAGTAAATTTATAATGAAGTATAATTTTGTTCTATTGATTTAGTTATATTTAATTTTGCTTGATTAATAAAAAAAAGAGGAAAGAAATTAGACATATTTTTAATACTGCGGTGTTGACGGTTACATAAATTTAATTTAACTCGTAAGCATGCTACTACTCGCGGATTAAACTAAACTATACTACATTTTTACATCAATTTGTTATGCTGTAAAACATATAATCCATAATTTACATAATTTTAAATTTTAAATTAATACTTTGCATTGTGCCGAACTTTAACTGAAATTTTCAAATTAAAAATATAACAAATCCACATGGGCGTACTAACAGAATATTAAGTTATCAGAGAGAGACGTTATAAATTGTTTAAACTTTCATATATTTATAGATTCAATATATTTTAAGCGTAAACCCACGTTATAGTCCTGGCGTGCAATGTTTTTTTCAGAAAACGTGTGAATCTCACGATGTCGCTGATGTTCCCGAGCTCATAGTGAACCGTTGAACTCTAATATAAATGCAATACACGTACCTACATGATGTCAAACCTCGATTTATCGTAATAAAGTATAGACCTTTCCGAAGCGACGAACAATCTTAACTTAAATAAATACATTTTTCATTCTGAAAGCCGGAGTCCGAACACAAGACTTTAGTGTAAAAACACTACATGTAATAATATACAGAAAATAATCATCATTAATTATTTTTAAGCCACTTGGTAATTGTGTTTATAAGTGCATAGCTGTCCTATATGAAGTGTTTATAATATGTATAATTGCGTTAGATATAATATTTTTACAAATTACTTCGTTCAGGTACTATAAATCAATAAAAACTACTACACTGAAACTACTGCAGAGTCATAACCACTAGACATTATACCTACCAATAAAATAATGTGTTACATGAACTCAATGCGAGGAAAACACTACCTCAACGGGTATATGTATAGTGTATAGATTGTGTTTGATAATCGAATGGGTTTTGGCGTTATAGACCGACAGCAATCGTTTTACTATACAAATCAATTTATACAATTTAATGGTCTTGAGAAAAACTATCTACACATTTTCACAAATATTTACTTTCGTAACGTTTTGTAGAATTTTAAATTTGAATGTATATTTTATTTATTATAACTTGAGATCAAGTTTATGCATTTTAGAACATTTTAAAATAGTGTTTTTTACGAATTTAATCACAGAGTTAGAATTATTTTTTATATCATTTCAAATACTCTGGTAAAACTAATGTAAAATTCAGCAATATTCCAATGAAGCTGTTCGGAACAATTTGTTTTGCTTCATCACAGTAGCAGGAACAAAGCTTGTATTTGTCAAATTTTATACTCCGGTAAGACATGCTTAGTTTAATTTTAGTTGCGTTTAAAAAAAAATATCTATTATAAATACGTTTTATATAATAACTATTTTCCGATATTAATCATGTAAACATATCATTTTAATAAACGGTTGTAATTGCTCTTCGGTTACCTTTGAAATTTAAAAGTTAAGCCTACACGTGCCGTTTGAATGACAACATATTAATAGGCCAAACATATTATTAATAATTACGAATGAAGAGGAGTTCAAATAATAAACGATATCGGGGTATTTGTTCTATGTGGATAGTAGATGTAGTTATATTACTAAGTGCTATTCATATTTTCATTTGAATTTTGCAGCGCCCTTTATGCGTTTGCTATATTTATTTACCGACTGCATCATTGTGCATGAGAGTGAGTGTGTGTGTGTGTGTGTGTGTGTGTGTGTGAGAGAGATAAATTTAACTATCAAAATGTTGTAAATATTATTTGAAGTGGATCGTAACGTTAAATTTAACTTTTTCTAGGTATCGATATTATTTGTAATAATCTAATTTACCATACAAGCTTAAGATTTTATTGTACCTACCAAACCAAATTAAATAAATATAAATGAATACGTTGTATATTATATAAGATATACAGGGTTACTTTACAGACATGCTCACGGTGCTCACCCCCTTTTCTTGGCTGTAAAAATGCTTTAATTTGTTGATGTGTAATTTTTTCAATGTTTAAGTTACCATGATAGTTAATAACTACATTTTCCATTTTTATTCATGCCACGTGCTGTACAAACTTTTGTTTTTCAAATGCGAACACCTTTTTTTTTACTCAAAATATTATTCAATTAATTTTTCTAGAATTGTTGATGCAACGTTATCAAAATTTAGACCAATACTTTCGGAGTTATTCAAATTTAAAATTGCGGATGAAAAGTGTAACATTTGTGTTGTCACGAATTAGTAGCAAATTAGCGATAACAATTAACATGTAATTACAAATTATATCATAATATTAGGTATTACAATGCTATTTTCCTTAATACTTAAATTAGAATTACTCAAAAACTACTTGTTTGAATTTTGATTTCAGCAAATCAAAATGTATAGAAAAATTATCCAAATTAAACACCGTAGTGAAAACGGGGTGTCCGCATTTGGAAAACAAAACTGCGTATTGTCACAGGACTACAAAAAAAAAAAACATTGTAGAAAACATAATTCTTATGATAACTTGAACATCAAAAAAAAAAATTCAAATTAAAGCAATTTTACTGCCAAAAGGGGGGTTAGAACGTCTAAGATATCACCCTTTATATTAATATACCTATACATAATATTATATAAGATCGAAATAATAGAAAACTAATTCATGAAAACAAATAATGCAATCAAACATGATTTATATGATTGTTATTTAAAAATAAACAATGAGAAGGCATGATTCGAAATATTTTGTGAGCACATTTACATTATTTATGAAAATGTTGCTTCTTAGAAAATCTTAGTAGGATGTATGTACTTGAAGTGAATCAAGTACGATCGATGTGTTAAAACTCCTAATAACTTTATTGTTTATTTAAAATGTATTATCATTATTTGAGAAAACTATTTTATACATACAACCTACAAGACACGATTACGAAAATGAAACTAGGAACAGTACAGATAATTTTTACTTTAATCTAATCAGTTAAGTATTAACATATTGCTTCGTTTTTGTGTTACTTTAAGAAAAAATGCCATTTTAAGCTTTTAACAGCCATGTGTGAAACACGAAAGGAAAATACTAAATCTTATGGTTATTAATTATTATATTATTTAATAGTTTTGTTTACCAAAAAAAAAGGTTATACTTAATAAACGAATTAAGAGTGTTGTATGCATGTGATTGTGTCGAATTTTATAAATTGAACAGCTTCAAGTTACCAGAAAGTTATACAACGGTAGTTAATAAATAAAGTATCATTTATTCTGTTCAGGTATATGTTGAAAGTGCTATGTATATTTAAGGTGGTATAGTACTACATAGCCAACCTAGTTTACATAGGTACTGTATTTGTGTTCAAGAATTTCGCTCAAATATTTTTAGAAACTGGTGTATAATTGTTCTCATAAAAATAAATTATACAGTAATTTATTTTCTTATTCTATGCATTTTATACAATTGATAGAAATATTGCTCACGTAAATGTATGTACTCGTATTATTAAGTATCACACTTGTAATAAATTTGGTTTTACAAAGTTGCTGTAATTTTCTATTCAGTATTCACTGCGTTTTCGAACTGACAAAGCTCATATTGTAATGTCTATCATTCCAACGTTTATTTTTATCATTATGTCATGTATTAAATTTGTGTGTGTGTGTGTGTGTGTGTGTGTGTGTGTGTGTGTGTGTGTGTGTGGGCGCGCGTGTGTGTGTTTATAAGAATAATTCGTATTAGTCGAAAACCAATACTTACTGCGTGCTTCAATTACACGAGCATTATGTAGGTATTTCTAATGTACGCACATATTACGGATATGGAAACTTACCTCGGTCGATTTTCTTTCGCCGCCGTCGTATACATTAAGTGTAGACCATCTCGATTCCATTACCATTTTAAACAACTCAATTTATTCTTTTATAGTCGTGTGCGAAAACACACAGAAACAATGAGCAGACAATCGATTTGTTAAGTTTCGCGATTGCGGTGGCCACTGTATAATATTATATTTTTTCATTTACGGAAACTATGTAAGAGCCATCATCGCAAGGACGACATACGGCCAAAAGCGGCTAATTTATACCGTTCTGGAACAAATTACACGTCTTCCCAGGCGCGCGGTTTATTTGTGCTAATTTTTTCATATTGTCGTTTTTGAATAATGTCACCGGGGACATGTTAATAATAATTATGTAATATGCTTTACCGGCGCACAACCGCATTGTGTATAGGTGTTCGGTGCTGGCTACAATTAGGAATTAAAATAGAGTAATTTTTTTAAATTTCACGGCGAATTAGAAATTTGCACTAAAAATGACTCATGCCGCGTTAAAATGAAAATGTTTTAAAAACAGAATGTTTATAACCTTAATTTAACGTACCTATGTCGAAAAAAAAACTATTACTTATGTTATAATGTCCTCGCGATGCAAAATAATGTTATTACGTCGTTTCATTCGAAGTTCATTTGTCGTTGAAAAGTAGTCATTTTTGGTTTGTTAATCGTAGAAATATTAATCTCCTAAAATACAACTTAAAATTAAATTTATCTTGTTAGTCTTATGGATATTAATAATAAAAAAACTTCATAATGTGTATGCTCGATAGATCTTTTACTCTTATGACTATATTTTGATCACAATTTTTACACTCATTTGAACTAATCGACAATATCGCTAATTAAGTATTTCATGAGATTGTGCTTTGTAAAATGTAAAATGGAGCTAGTGGTACAAATGGTAAAAAAGCCTACGGGAAGAGAGTACGGTATATATGTTTCGTCAGTATGGTTTTGAAGGCCGATCACCACAAATAAGAAGAAAAGAATTAGTAGTAATTAATGCTAAATTATATGTTAGGTTAAAGGAACTGAATCAAAACAAAAACAAGAACTAAATAAATAATAAAATACGACACTATGACAACAATAAATTGGAAATACCATTACTATTATGGTTGTGTAACTATACATTTTTCTTACGGAATTTAATTCATATTGCGAAATTTTATAGATAATTTGCATCTATCAGTTTCAAATTCTTCGTCTCAATCTTATTAGACAGAAAGAAACATATCTTTTTGCAATTTATATAAATTAGTTATTATTTTATGGCAAGATTGATTATCTTGTTTTTGTTTAATGGTTTAAAATAATAAAATGTTTTTATGGTCAATGCTATTGACCACGGATTTTAATAAAATGATATTCAATATATTTTTAGTTTTAATGCAATATAATGGATATATTAAAATTAAAATCTCTCAACAGCGATTCCTAAACTTCACCTCAGAACAGTTAACTGTTAGGATGTTAGGTATTATTATTTCAAAATTGAACTGCAATCGTTGCATTTGCAATAAATTCAGATTGAAAGTTGAAACTAGGTTAATTTTTCTCGGAAATTGTTAGGAGGCATAAAATAACCGGTTTCACACATTTTTTAGTTCCAATCGAAGGCTTTAAATAATAAATATATGAAAATGCGCTATATTCGCTACATATAATTTTAGATCATTTTGATAATTTACAACTGTCAAATAAAACTTTTGATTCGGCAATAGTTTTTTAGTAGCTCTTAGAATTTAACTTAGTATTCAATTTTACAAATATATCCAAGCTAAATAATATCCATGCAAATATATTTTCAAATAATTAAATTAAAATATTAAAAGAAAAAAAGTTTCATTTGATTTTTCATAATTTCAATGCAGTTGGTTTTATTATACAGTTAAAATGTTGTTCGAGTTATTAAACTCATTATTTAAAACTACTTTGAATTGTTTTATAATTGTTATATTATTATTTTACCATTATTCGTATTGCATGGTATAGTAGTTTATTGTAAATATCCTGTATTTTATATATTGGATTCCTATTTAATTTAATTATGGGTCATAAATTAAACTGTTGTTTTATTTCATAACAGAAAATATTTTAACGTTTTCAAATGTCATCATATACACCATATTATACATACCATACACACTTATGCATTATTAGATTGGGCACATTATAATAACAAACTCTGTATCAAGATTTGTCACATTATCGAAGGTATTAACTATTGGAACTAATTGATTTAAACTTTAATTAATTCAAGCTTAATTTAGCTACATTGGATTATAACAATTGTTCAATCGAATGCCCTATAAGTTTAATCTGAATAATAATACATACTAAAAGCGTTTAAATCATTTAACGTATAAGTACCAACAAACACGCACATCGGTATATGGTATATCTTAAATGCTGTGCCGAAAATTTTAATTGGTACAGAGATTATGTGATATAATAATACACGTATAAAATTAACGACATAACCTGTATATTAACTGTAATTAACTATGTATATTAAATATAAGACGTACCTGTAGCTATTCAATAATAAACGTTTCTAAAAGCTCTAAATCTCGTGCGTATTATAGATTATAGGCAGAACTTTTATACCCATATGTATTACTATGATTTGGTGCTGCCATGTATAAAACCAAATTACGTGTAGAGAAAAAAATGTAAAACCTTATGTAATTGTATTTACAAACAGTCGGCATTTTATTATTTTTAGTTCAATAGTCCAGTGTACCAGTATAATATCAAAAATGTATAGGTGAACCTACTTGTTCTCATATTTGTTTAAGGTTTGTTATTTAGTTTATTTGAACGTTGGTTGTTTGATTTTGTTTGTCAATCACTCGGTTATTAATGGTTTAATACAGGATTTGAATATGCATCACATGTTTACCTATATAACCGAATGATTGTGTAAAGATTACGAGAGTTAATCAGTCATGTAATCAATTTATACATAGCTAATGTCGTGTTTAAGGTTGTTGTAGACTTTTCCGAAAAACAACTGCGATTTAATGGTGTGATTTTGGTTTGTTTTTTTTTCTCGAGAAGCCTTTTTTGGAACAGTAAAAACTAAAAACAATGAGAAATTGCTTGTATTCGTTTTTTCGTTTAGTAAATCCTAACCTAACCTCACCTAATCAATCACAGTCTGTGCTACACAGATCACGACATTTTAAAGATATTATTTTTAAATTTGTTGAGAATATAGATAAGTATAGCAATACATTGATGAAGAATTAAAAACGATTATATTATTAGTTTTTAATTCTTCGTCAATGCACAAAATCATCGAACACAAAAGTACCTAGTTATTGTTATGTTCAGATTTTAAATACAATACTCCACAATTGTATGATACTTGAGCCACATGTACAGTATAGCTTGTACAGTTATTCAATAAATATATTAAGACAGATTTAGATTTAAGAGAATATTTTTTCAAAAAAATATCAACCACCAGATCTTAAACTAAAAGAGGATACTTACATACAACGGCTACAATGTTAAATAGTTGCGCCGATGTATTATATGGTATACTATACTAGATATACAATGTACAAATAAATTCCTTTTACCGTAATTTGATGTTTAGTGGTAATTATTTTTTTTCATTTTAATATCGAGATATTTTCGCTTTTATCTTTTAAACTTATTTTATTTTGAATTGTTTATAATATTTATTCTGAAATAACAGTATTAATTTTTCATTTCGCAAAGGAAACTTTTAAATTCCTAAAACTATTATAATGTTTTAATCAAAGCAACCGCCAACACCTGTTTGTGTGTTCACTTAGCAAATAATAATTTTGTATTGACATTGCTCAAATCTTTTAAATAAACATTAAACAATATCTATTGGAATCATCGGCATTGGTAGGTACAAAAGTTCTTCGTGCCTACGTAATACGAAATATGTCTGTTTTTTAACCCATTTCTTGAATCATTTTTAAGACAATTAAAAATGAATAATACATAACACATATATGCTTATTTATTGAATTAAAACAGTACCATTGTGTACTTAGACATTAATGTGTTATGACGCAAGTATCACGTATCACATTCATTTGGTATTATATATTATATTATAGCTTAACAGTAATATTAATTTATTTTTCTAATAAAAACTAGTATTATTAAGATTCTTTAAATTTATTAACAAATTATAAATAAACATTAATTTAATAATAAATTATTCATAGGTGTATTATTTGAGTACTAGGAAAATCTATGAACGTAGTTATCAAAATTCCGTTGTTGCAAAAAATTCTTAGTTTTCCTGTTGGTTGTTTTGAATAACAACCATTTTATGGATGCTTTTATGGTTTAGAAAATGTATTGAATCTAAATTACTATTTTTGAGTTAGTTGCTTTTATTATAATGTTTAGGAATAAACCAAAAATCTGATGTTGATATATTTTAATAAGCTCATAAAATAATGTTTGACCTTTTTATGCTCATATTTTTATGAAAACATCGTGATTAAAATATTTATAACGAGTCTGTTGCGAGAATCGATCAAAATTAAAAATGTACGCGTGTGTACATAGTGCCCCCACCTTTTTGTGTATTAATTTTGTGTGGTGGGCAATAAACAATATAAAAAGTTTATCGCAAAGAAAAGGCCAATTATTAGATCGTAAACTAAAGTGAGAATATAATTTTAATTTCTCAATTTTTGAATTTATTTAAAATAATAATAATAATAATAATACAAATTGAAGAATAAGTATACAATTATGCGTTTTTCGATACAATATACATATTTTCGATTATTCTAAAATAAGGTTCTACTGAAAGCTAAGCATATTTGGTAATCACCTACATCAAAAAATAACATCTAGCTTGTAAAACGTTTGAAACCCATTTCGCAATACTCCGGGATGGATTAGGTTTTTAATTAAATTTTTACCTTGTTACCTAGAAATCATGGATTTTCACAACAAATTTATTTTTTCGAAGTTGAAGTGATAACACCAAAGAGCATATAGCTACCGGTGTTAAGTCCGAGCTATACTCGAGTTATTCACGTTTCAAATCTATTTGTGAAATATACAATACAATTAGTATGTAAATATGATATGTAAAATTAGCTAATCCCACTATTTATTTACCACTAACTTGGTGTCCTCTGTTAAGTACTCTATCAGGGAAGTCCCTGTACGAAAAAATACCATCTTTTCTTGATTATTTATATTGATTATTTACAATAATTATTGTTCGTCTTAATAGGATTTCTTTGAAAATCGTTGATACTAAATAATTCGTGTTAACAAAATTAAATCGTCAGTATAGACGTATAGTAGCTTTTTGGCAACGAGTTAAGAACAGAGACGCAAATACACTATGAGAAACACGCGTTATGTTGATTCAATAATATGGTCAGCAATGTTGTATGTCAACGATTACAAGTCAAATTACAAGGGACATTGGCATTTATCATCAAAAAATGACTGCGCTTGATTTCCGACCACATATTACTATTATTTGCAGTCATAAGTTTGATATTTCTATATGAAGTTTTTATTTTCGAATTCGATAGAAGCGAGAAGCGTATTATTAATTTGCAATGAAAACGATTAATAATTAGTTCTATCATTATTACTATATTTCTGTGCACACCTGGAGAACAGTATGAATATTTTATTTAGAAAACAAGTTCATTATGTTTAATTTTTCTCGGACTTCTAGAAAAAAAAAACAAAAAAAAAGTTATAAAATAATTGCAAATTTCAGGTAAATGCCACAACTTATACAAAGACCTTTTTATTTTAAACCATATTATTGAAAATTAAACGTAACGTTCACACTTTGAACTAAATATTTTTTAATGCAAATTGGTCATCCAAAAATTTCCTAACATATCATACTTAGTAGATATGTATATTCATTATATTATAAAAATAGAATCTGTTGATTTATTGCAAATATACATTGTATTATACAATTGATGACAAATAAATACTTTTAACACACCTGACAAAGAAAGATATTTAGAGTTTTATACTTAAAATGTAGGTAAGTAGTTTATACTTGTCAGAAGTTCTGACTAAAATATGTGTAACAGTTACACAACATAATTAATTGTACTATGTAATTTATGTATGCACGATTAGTAATACACATATATATTATATTATCAACTAATTTCAAGGGTGTCCTCAATCGACATTTGGGCGTCATTTTGTCTACATAGTGACCACCTTACTAGTCAAATGTAATTCAATGATCATATACTAATACATTTGATCGAAGAAACTGTTGAGTTCTCCGACGTCAAAATATTTAAAGTGTTGCTTTGTGCTTTCCTTAGTTTTATATACTCATAACAGTCATAACTCATAAACAATCAGTGAATATTTTAACAATTTCATTAATTTATCTTCCGATATTAAAAGATTAACCTTGAATAAAAATTCGATATTGGTTTTATTCATTACTTAATATACGAGGTTTATTATAATTTATAAGTGACTTGTGACATAAACATAAAATTTTCTTTATTTAATCAACTATTTACCTATAATTATATACATACAAGCAACCTTTTGTGGTATAATTTGAAAAATACATAGAATGAATCAGTATTAGGTATATTAAGTAAAGTTATTCAATACTGCCAAGCAACATTTAAACATTTAAAAAAAAAATAACGACCACTCGTTAACCATTGTTGTAAAATCGACCTAGTTACCTACATACATTAATATTAATATTAACATACACAAATTAATTTCAATTATGACAGTGTTCAATTTATTTATTATATTGATAAGGTATTTTAATTTTTTGGCACTTTTTAATTTATTAAAAATGAAAAGTGTAACAAGATTTTAAGCTAAGAAAAATCTAGGGGAGTATAGCGATACTCTGTTACTACCAGCATTGATTAATTAATTACTCTAAATACGTAGAAAAAAACGAATTGGTAATGTAATCTCCTGAAGTTTAAAAGACGCGTGTATGATATATTATGATTTATTATACGACAACAACTTAATTTATTAGTACTTATAAATTATGATTTACATTTATATTAAATGTATTAGTCTATTTATTTTTTAATATTTTATGCACACCTGTCATGTATGTGGGTAATGCGATCGTATAACCATCTGTAATAGGATCTCATGTGGATATAAACCGGGCCTCTGGATCCATTTGACATTTTGACAATATTATAGTTCTAGTTATGATGATGATGATATATCATTTTACATAGTGATAAATTGATAAATATTGATCGATTAAGTACTTATCCACGAAATGGCTTATTGTAATAAAAAATTATAATTTTTTACTTTTATATAATAGTATTAAACTTTACAAGGAAAAGCTTTGAAAATTTCAGAGTCTGAGAAAGAAGTAGTTCGATAATCCCACAGGAAATACTTCACATATTTGTATTTTACTCAGAAGTTAATAGTTATTAGTTATGTTTTACATTTATTTACATTTCTTATTTACACCTTATTAGTTTTTATGGTTTTTAGAACATAATATTTTATTATGATATGATTTATTTCCCCGGGTTAGAATTTTTTGCGGCTTTTTGTTTCACCATGAAAAAATCAAAACATGTTTATTTGCGAGTGACACCGAGCCTTCTTATAAGAAAGTTTATTTTAGCAACTCCCAAAAGAATATTTTTAAAATTATCAATAAGTATTAATAATTATAATAATTTTTATTTACATACCTATTAGGACACTTTTATAAATTACTAAAACATAATTTTTTAAATAAATCATTTTTTTTTTCATAAAATAATAAATTCGATGCTTTGATAATTTTCTCAATAAATGTTGCAAAAAGTATAATATTGTGATAATATTAACATAGCGTCGGTGCATTAAAAAACACCATCCAATATCAACAACAATATCTAGCTGTATTAGTTCAGTCGTTCAGTGTACCGGGTACCTACACACATTATGTCGAATAATGATTTATAAAATAACTTATATAGCGGTGATAAAATCCAATTACCCTTCGGCAAGTAATATGATTAAAACGTTCTTTTACCATGTAAAATTTATTTAATTATTTATAGAGCTGATGAAATTGAATTTCTAAGTAAACATTTAAAATAATATTCTTTTAAAATGCATACTGAGTGTTCATGAAATGCATTATTATATAAAATTTTAATATATTCCACAAATAAACGCCCCTAAACACAGATTTTTGATTCTATCTACCCTATTTACTTCTAATTACCCACTCATCTTCATTACTGAATACATTCGAACGTAAATATTGGTATAAAATAAGTGAAATATTCAGTGTGACTCAAAAGGGCGAGGCGAATTTTATTTATCACTTAAAACAAAGAGAGCATACGAGTATACTCGTATGTTGTTCTCGAAAATTCTGGTAGATTTATCTCAGGATCTAACCGATCCGTGATTTAGCTTATATTTTAATCGACGGTGATCGAACATTTTGGAAGAAATATTTATACCTATTCATGTTCGTTATTCTTTATTTATGAAGACATAATATGTTCAATTATTTTTATATTATTATGAAGTATTTTTACACATCTAGTACCAACCTAATACATTAATAATGATTTGTGTAATAAGTGTATTTAACATGTATTCAATATTCATTATTGAAACGTAAAATGATTAATTATTGGTGACAAAACTGAAAAATACCTAATGATATTAATAGCCATGTATGTTATAGTTAGGTATGTTAGGTACATGTATATATTTATATGGTATCTAATAATCCAACTTAATTCATGTATCGTATACGAATCTCCGCGATCACTAAGTTAATTTTCCGTAACTAAACAAATTAATCGTGTAATTTAATGGTATTTAGATGTATAATATATTAATCTACTCTTAAGCAGTTTCATACCAATTATAAATATTTTTATGAACAATATATACTGTTAGTATGTAATATATATATAAATATATTCAGCTGACCATTACACGCTAAATGCGTGTGCATGTATTATATGAAGTATGATGTATGAACAACACGTTCCGTTATTTTACCGATTCGCGTAAGATAGTGATTGAAGGTTGAGTTTAAATAATATGTAGACATAAATATGCGGTGTTTTCAATCAAGAGCCAGCGCGTTAACAAATAGCCGTTGAAGAAACTTGTTTTCGTTTGATGCTATTTAGTCCAAACACTCAACTACCCGGTTTTCACTGTACGGATATGTAGATGAATATATTTTGCCGAGGAATTTCTCACCGAATAAATGTTTCAATCTGGAGAGTTGTAATGATAATATATGATATAAATGTATGCGTAAAACTTTCAATTACTAAAAAAGAATGGTGGTATACACGCCAGAGAAAAATTGGTACGTACGAATGAAAAATTAATATATTTTTTTTTTTTCTTGATCCGAGAGTGAATCTACCATATTCGGTTAACTGTCTACCATTTTTGTCGTTTCATTTGTCGTTCATCATCGATACTTTCGCGTTTATCCGGACCCCTAAAAACATTGCGTAAATCTTTGCTAATCGCCGTGGCAGAGTTATTCAAAACGATGTCATTACATATTCAAATATTTTCGTTTCCTTTTTTACCGGTTCAGCAGAATATACGGACACGTTACAATAATGCAATAAAATCCATCAAATCCTCCCGTAAACGGAATCCATCGGCTAAACGATTAATTTTGATCGCATTTTTAGGTAGTTGAAAATAAGGTGAAAATGACCTTCCGAAATAGTCTGGTCGTATAATATGTGTCATCCAATAATCCGCCTTCCTCGCACAATATTATGTGTATTAAGTACTTATTCCCCGTAATGATGTGTACATGCGCTTTTTATGTACCATTTTAATTTATAAATTATAATCGTTATTTTTGTTTTTTCCCCCCTAGGAAATGATACGAGCACTAGAAGCGGTTTCGATAACAGCAGTACATGTGAAAACGCCAGCCGTTCCATTGATGACTTTCCACCGGACTTCTTTACCGACGACCAAAGACGTCACGGCGCCGTTGTCTTTCACTTCTTGGTGGCTTTTTATGGATTCGTTTTCATAGCGTTCGTGTGCAATGATTATTTCCTGCCGTCGGTGTTTTGCATATGTTTAGGTACGAGTGTACGACCTGCCTATCGAAAAATAAACATTTCTCTAACTGTATTAACTATTTGAATCCATTGGTTAGATTCCAATCAGTAATTAATAATTATGTACAGTTGTGTCACGGGGACACTTGAATGGAAAAATAGTACCTATTCAAGTAATGAAACAGATAACTTCATGAACGTGCTTTTCGATTATTTTATTTCTAACTATTTTTCAACTTTGTTTCGTGACACACTTAATGCAAATAATTCCAGATTAGAGAAGAAAGAGAGCATAGCTGAAGCTCACATAGATCAAGGGCCCATTAGAACGATTACTTATTGGGTATCATTTGAATCATGACCATGACAACTGTCTCCTTGATAACAGTACCCTTGATAACGAGACAAATCGAAAGTGTAAGGTAGAAAAAAAAATCTCCTCCAAACGGAATACATGTATTGTTGCATGCAAGAAAGAACAAATTTGTTTGTTTGACGGTATTAGCTCTAAAGAAAAAATTGTAAAATAAATTAAAAAAAACATTAGCAATACTATTGTAAGTAAACAGTAAACATACTCTTCTTCGACAAAGTCTCGACCACTTCGTTGAAATTCCGATCAGTATAGTTGTTCGTTGTCCGAATTTACAATACTGACATTTACTAAATATTGACCTACACCAGGATAAACAATACTGTAATGAATGGATTACTGCAAAGGTTTTTTTTTCATATTTTTCGGGAGTATTAGGATTACAAAATACAGTAATTTAATTGGTGATTATTTAAAGTGTGTTCAACTTCGATCGAAGCCCTGAAGCCTACAAATAATGGAGTTTCACTGGTATTTTTTAATCCTAGTAGCTAGTAAACGTGATTGCATAACATATAGTTAGACGATTGTTAAAAATGGAATGTATAGAGTAAATCAATAAATACGAGTAGGTATATAAAGTGTTTAAGATACGTAATATAGCTATAGTACCTACTTGGTAATTTAATATCGTAGACAACCTTAAAAGTTAAATTACGATTACAGAGTTAATTTATTTGATCACAAGTCTTTTCGACCTCTAAAATTTAATTATGGGTTAAATATGAAAGAATAAAACCGCTACCTACATTTTTAAATTTTATATTTCATTTATCGATCAGATTATAAAACGAAGAATTATTTTTTCTTTAACCATTTTCGAGTACACTACAACGATTTGTAATAATATATTCACGTTCCACGAAATAAAATCTAGTTAAAAGTTCTACAAGAATTATGTCACTTTTATACACTACCAGTAAGGAATTGGATATTTTATAATCTTTTGAAGAAATTGCCGACAATATACGTATTTATGCATTGTATCCGGGGATATTTTAGATTTTCGTGATGAAAACAATAAATAAAATAGAAACGATCAAAACATTTTGTAGGGAACCGTGCATTATAGTATGCACAGGTGTTGTTTATACTCATGTTTTTTTTACTGTATGACACTTTGTCAGTCTATTAATACCTTATGTATTTTATATTCATTTTTTCATTATAATAATGTAACAAATAATAATAATACTGTATAACTCCTTGGATGATCATGATATTACTAAACATATGTGATATCGCAGTGATCTGTCCGAATTCTTACACTATAATAATTATAATTATTATATGTTCCCGATTTCCGCAAATGAATATCGCAGTATCAACGCTCTGTTGCCGTCGTACTATACGAAGACATTTTCCGAAAAACAAATAAAATAAAAAGTTAACAGTTACATATACGTGCACACAACTGTGTGAATGTATTACATAATTGTCATAATTACGTGTGCAGGGTTATTAAGCCACGAGGAATAGATTTTTTTACTCGAATTGCTTATAGTTCAAATCATTATGAATCGTGCGTCTCAGCAGTCGTACGGAGTTCTGAAAGTTCCGCAGTTACGTTTTTCATTAAATCATTTCGTTATTATTTGAACAAAACATTATCATGTAAATCTACAGAATAGAACGAATACCAAAATAGTATTACTACGAATAACAATTAATATGATCGAACGTATAGAACAATGGTACTGATCGTAAATATTTCATTAACGTTTACGGAATATGCGACATTACATTATTACACTGTGTTATAGATAAACATGACGCATACTATGCGAGTAGGTACGTGGCCACGTGGGTATTGGTATAAAATCACGTTTCGCAGCTGTGTCGCACTCGGACGGGTTAAGTCGATAAAGATGTTCACATATCTGGGGGTAGGTTGTAGGTTTTTTTCTTCAAAGGGGATCTTGCAGATCTCCTTTCGTGTGTTATCATTACCATCATTGTCACCGCGGTACCGTTATACAATGGCGTGTTTAGGATTTTTCATACTGCATTTGCGGAATGCGGAGGGAGATAATATTTACTCATAATACTATACATATATCTAGTAACAAAATTAATATATTATAATATTGCGATTGTTTCATGGTTCATTCGAGATGAGTACAACAAGGATAATACATTTATGTATACTTCTGTAGTTCTGTCTTATACAGCTTTTAAGAATTTTAAACATTCATAAAAGCAATATCATAATAATATTATTATTCAAAATCATAAGTGAACTTTCCCAGTGATTCCGTTTCTAATGTGGCCATATGGCCAGTGGTCATTGTTAACAATATTAATTAAATATTGTTAGGGATACGTTTGTTTAACCACTGAAAAATATGGTTCAAAATTATAATACCGATAGAATTATTAATAATTCCGCTATATAACTCAAAAATATAAAAGTAAGTTTAGATAATTAACAACAAGATACGTACAAATCATAACTAATTAACTAATACGGAACAATTTCCCATACAATTTATTTAATAGATATTATAATTTTTATAAATTTGGAGAGCCCAAAAAAAGGTGTAATTTTCGTATACTTTTTTTTCGTATAAACAACATACAGATGTAGCCACTCTAAATCTACATCTCGGTGCTTTTTTTACAGTCCCGTTCCACCCATGCTTAAAATCTATCCCCAACCAGTAACCACCCCATACACATCAGGTAGATACGCCACTGGTTAGATTACAAAATGATTGAATAATATTATTATTATTAAGTTTAGGATGTTTATGACCTTAAAAACACTAAATAATGCAAGCAAATGGGCCCAATAAATTTATATATATATATGCTCTTAAAAAAAACCTCAAAAATGACATTTTAAAATTGTATTATTAATTAAAAATATATTCTAAATTGATGTAAAGAATTTTTAGCTCAAAAAATACAAATATTCGCAAATAATATAAAAATATATATTGTATAATATAATATACAATCTTGTTTTGCGCAGTCGAGCAGCATTGGAACTTTCCCGAACTTACTAACCGTCTACCCGAGAAACACCGTGCACTAAACTAAAGATTTTATAACGTTGAGTCCGATCTCGATTATCGGTCGTAAAAATTACTTATAAACGTATGTATACACCTAGTTAGCGAAGATAAACTGTGAACTACACGCGTTATTTGTGAGACCCGACAACGCTTGCGTAACGTACAAGTAATTATTATTTTTTTTATTCAAAACGTGTATTTATCCGTAAACACCCCAATAATATGGAAAATAAAGCTTAATGTAACCGATTGAACGATGCACGAAACGATAGTGTTGACATCTCGGCCGGACGATGTGCGCGACTGCGAAGGAAACAATGTGAAAAAGTCATAAACATCCTGACCCCCAGTGTTTATTTCAGACCTTCTATCCCGGGGGGGGGGGGGTATCGTAAATTTTCAGGGGGGTATGACTTAGAAGTAAATAATTAAGGGAAGTAAAAATATCATTTTAAGCTGAATTTATTAGTGTTAGATGGACAACGAATACATAAATTCTTAAAAAAAAAAAACTTATTTTGATTAATTGTATGAAAAAAATTTAACAGGCATTTACTATACATACATTACTTATACATTTTATATTATTAATAATACTCCATTATGAGCTAATGTCATATATATATATATATTAATATTTATTATGTATTTAAATTAAATTAAACGAATCCGGCGCTGTTTTTGACGTGCGTACAAATCAATTATTACCTCATTCACAGTATCTTCATCGAGTTCTGAGGGTCCTTCTGTGCTAATTTTCATGCAGGATTGCAAAGTTTCTTGTCCTATTCGATTTCTTATTTTGTTCATAATCATATTCATTGTACTTTAAGAGCGCTCCGCAGTGGCCGTTGAAACTGGTACACACATTGAACATTCTGCTAGTTTTTTCAAATTTGCATACCCAATATTTGATTTACAAATATATAACAGTGGATTTTTTAAATTGTCTTCAATCAAACTTTTTGCAACGTACTTAAATGAATTCAAGTCTATCCAAACATTGGTTGGTTCAAGACCAGGAAAATATAAACACATTTTCAATACATCTTCTTCGGTGATTGTAATAAAAGATTCAAATGATTGAAATGAAGCACTTAATTTGATATGTGTCATACACTTAATGTCATACTTTTGTACCCTCCCGGTCGCCCCCCCCCCACTGAAATAAACACTGCTGACCCCTAACGTTAACAGCGCACGACGTATGGTAGTGACGTGTTTCGTGTGGCTTTTGCGCAGACTTGGGCATCTCGCCGGACGTGGCGGGTGCGACGTTCATGGCGACGGCCACGTGCGCGCCGGAACTGTTCGTCAGCGTCATCGGAACGTTCCTGACCGAGTCGGACCTGGGTGTGGGCACGATAGTGGGCAGCGCCATATACAACACGCTGGGCGTGTCGGCGTGCGCGGGCCTGGCCGCCAGGAAGGCCATCAAGCTGGAGAAGTGGCCGCTGCTGCGCGACAGCGGCGTGTACATCGTGACCATCGTCGTGCTGGCCGTCATCGTGGTCGACGACGTGGTCATGTGGTACGAGGCGCTGTTCATGTTGGTCATGTACTTCGGCTACTTCCTGTTGATGTTCACGCAGGGCAAGCTCCGGACGGCCGCGAAAAATTTGAAAAACAAAAACTCCTTCCGGTCCTGTAAGTGTAAAGTATATACTACATACGTGTCGTCATCATTCGTAATGTTATCATTTTTACTGTTTCACGTCATCATCATCATGCGGTTTCCCCGCTCACCGTGTACACCGTCCACTGCACGCGGTGCAGTAAACGAGCATAATATCGTACGACGATCTATTGAAATAATACAGGGTGTTCCAAAATGATTCATCCGATTACGAACTGATATAGTTCGGCAACGGTTAATCGCAGGTTGATGACCAATGTATTAATGGAAAGATTAGATTACTAAGTTTATTTTAAGTTATCTAGTTGATAAATTTGGCACCGTAATGGTTAGTGAACTAGGAAACAAATTATTGAGTTTTTATCGGTTGCCGATAAGTCGCGCTAATGTGCAGTTTAGTTACAACAAGATGGAGCACCACCCCATTGGTCCTTAGATGTAACCGCTAATTAGAAGTACGCAAATTTCTTAACGATCAGCTACCACAGAAATGGATCGGTCGCTGTAGTGCTAATGACGCTACATTTTGTCCATGGCCGGATCTTACAATCTGTGATTTTTTTCTCTGGGGTTACATAAAAAGCATTGTTTATGTACCTCCCCTTCCAAAAGATCTTGACGAATTGAAAAGTCGCATTACAGACGCCATCAGCTTGGTTACAGTCGACATGCTTCAACAGGTTCATGAGGAATTTGAATATCGCTTAGATGTGTGTTGTGCAAGTAAGGGGGGTCACATTGAACATTTATAAGCATTGTACCTAAAACTTAAAGTAATCCATTAAATTGTAAAATTAATTCTAACATGATTAATCAAATTTTACAATAAATATGATTTTTTGAAATCGGATGAATCATTTTGGAACAACCTGTATATTAAAATGTATTACGCACTTTTGAACGCTACCGCGCGCGGTGGTGACTAGAATTTTTTACACCCGGAACGTACGAAACATTCAAACTTAACACCCCGACACGTTCTTATACTATACCTGAATACGCGATTTCATAACCGTGTTGGCAGTTTCCAAAAAGCGCGGTAAGAGCGATTCTATGAAATAGGCTTCAAATACAAACGCGATGAACAGTTAGCGAATCACGTGAAACACACCCCCTATAAAAGCCACCACTGCGCGCGTGCACGTTTATATGCGTACAATAACAGCAACCAATACGTACAAATATACGCTTAACGCTACTATTATACACCTGTATAATACGTGTACGGTGACACCGTCACGATAAACGCACTCGTAACACTCAACTTTTAAGTCGACCGCGCGTCCACACGGTAAAATAGCATATTATGTTATGAATCATAATGTAATATGTGTACCGACGCTTGTAACACTTTTATATCGTATAATATATGCATATAGGTACTTGGTGTAGGTACTATTATAGCACTGCTTGCCGAACAGCTGACGTGATGAACAATCGCTGAGTGCGTAGTTACTAATTTATTTTTATTATTGTATTCAGTATATTATAATAAAAATAATATGTATTGTACATTATAACATGTATGGGTGTCGGCTACAACATATTCGACCGCGAACGGGACACGCGGCTACTTTATGTTAAATAGGTACTATAGGTACAAAATAGTGGTACACTGGTGGGTACTACTCATTAGCATTGCGATGTTACCGATGTTGATATTTCCGATGCATTATTGCGGTAAACACATTTATCCTTGTACGCTACATTCATTACAACCGTAGTCTTGCAAGACAGCATAAAGGCAGTGACGCATTTATGGATGGAGGGTGGAAGGGGTAAGTAAATGCTCCAATCGAAAACATTTTGGGGGTGGCAGAAAGATGATAGATTTTGCTTATGATGTGTTTACGATTTAGAAATGGGCGGGTGACAGGGGAATTATTTTGCCCCGGGTCGCGTGTATAATGCGCCACTGCATCGAGGGTCTTATTCTACCTGTTAACTAAGTCAACTGTTGACTAATAGCCTTTCAGTCCGTTTATCTGAGTTATCCTGTAAACCACTGTCTGATCGTTAAATACAAAACTCTGTAAATAAGATAAGACAGAATATGGAAATCGGTGGGTGCAACACTACGCGAATGCCGCACAAACTTGTTATGGAACATTTACCTTCCGGGTCGGTTCGCGTTTTTGTGTCACCGCTATCCGGTATATATTAATTAAGTCAATGCGATCGAAAACCAATAACGCGTAAGTGGTCATTTGCATACACGTTCCTTCGAGATAACACGTGTTATAGGAATATAGGATAAGTGTGTACAGATCACTGCGCATGTCTTTCAAACCGAATTTCCAACCGCTATACTGAGTATAATATAATGTATATATATATATAGGTACACTGCGACGACCGAAGGGTCCTGGAAACGTCGTTTTATTCGACGAGGATCAGTGTATCCTGGTGTTTATTATCATGTTTATATTATGTATGTGTTCATGGTGTATCTCGCGTATTTGTGTACACACGCATCGAGCTTGAACACATATTTTGTAACGCGCGTGATCCCGACGCAAAAAAAAGAACACCACACGTCAATAATATGTTATAATACGAGTATTACATGACGTGTGCTACGACTCGGGCAAACGATATAATCGTATCTATACCACGGCCGACCGTATAATATTACAATTTAATATTGGGTGAAATCAATTATTTTTCGTACACGTGTTTCGTGTTGGTCGATTCATGCGCGCGCGTAATTCATTCGTTTAGTTACTCGCCCGGGGGCGGCCGCGGCTTACGCACTACGTATAATATACATCTTATATAATATACGAGTATATTACACGGCTATTATTGTAAATAGCCGATTTTAGGCTTTAATGAATGGGTACGAATTTTGCAACGGTGCAAAAATATTCGAAACCGGACAAACTGATTGTTTGCGAACAAGCGTACTATATATCAGGGGTGGCGGCCACTGACTTTAACTTTGGGAGCCGCAAATTTATAAAGCTAATTTGAGGCGAGCCGCATTGTAAAGCGATGTTTATGAAGAGAAGACACGTTTTTTATTTTAAATCAAATGAAGGAACAGTTATTTTTTACATTTACAAAACATTATTATTATTATTGACATAATTATTAACATTATTGTTGATTTATTTATGAGAAGTGCTTTTTCGAGTATTCATTTTTTCTGTAAACTATTTGAAATCTGGCTGATCATTTGTTAGCGCAGTTCGCACTAGTTCACTTAAATGTTCACCAGTCAATTCAGATCGATATTTAGATTTAATGAATTTAAGCGTTGAGTACAATGATTCACATACATAAGTAGTGCCAAAGATTGAAATAAGTCTCATAGCGAGAGCCTCGTTGTGGCCACCCCGGCTATAATATATTATATCACGCGATTATACACCATTGTTGTTGAGAACCAATACACAATACACGCACACACAAACATATTAATCGATATTATTTTTTATTATAAATTGACGTACACCACAGCGATGAATGACGTAGTCACCAGTCCACGCGGTTTTGTAGGCAGTCGTTATAGCTGCAGGTATATCGTACGCATGGGGGGGGGGAATAGTCGAAATACAGCCAACAGGGTGGTAACGCGAGTTTTCGGCTCACTAATAGAGACGTATAATAGTCGGCTTGAGCCGGTGCGCGGTTAGCAGCCACCAGTATGGGCAGATACTCTTGAGAGAAACCTTGAAGTGCGCCTATTATATTACGCGCATACGTGTATTACGATATAGCATTGTAACTATAAATGTTAATTACACGTGCCTTTACGTTTATATTATTATTACTATCGGAGATAAACTATAAATTATATACAAATAGGTATAATATATGGATACGGAACTATTCATATCTGCATACGATGTCCAATGTATAATAGTATACAGTGTATACGTGATAATGTCTCTCAGTTCTTACTCATTGTTGGTGATTTTAATATTTAATGTTTCGTCTGCTTAGTCGAGGGGTATCCGCCGTCTTGGTTTACATTTTACACAAGCTCACGTTCAGATGTTTTACTACATTTGGTTATTCGTTTTTCATTTTTATTCGGCGCAATACTGTTCTCAACTCTTTTGGATCCGCGTGGTGTAGGGTTGAGTTTTTTCTTCTACTCTCTCTTTAATTGTTTCCAACAGTGATGAATGATGATACTTTGGTACCATCAGATTAGTTTCTCCTTTCATTTTCTATTAATTTCAAGTACCCACTCAAAACGTGAAATTAATCTGGCTAGAACTGGGGATTTCTACAGGGTTTCATAAAGCTGATTACATGCAGCTATTTTATTTCGGTTAAATCATATAAATGCCTAGGGTCAGAGGTCTTTAAAAGCTTACTGGAAGATAAATCAACAATGTATTTCATCAAATGTGTACCAATATTATACGGCGGTAAGAACACGTCTTTAAGTCTAAATATACTTTAGTACTAAATTGTATTTATGGGTTATAACGAATTTCGTTGATCTTATTATTCTTATAATACATAGGTATACAATATAATCCGATTGATTATCAATGTTTTATATATACGGCCGGTCCAGGGACATTTTATTTCAATAAAGCGATTTTCTCAATTATCCGTGTTTCTAATAAGCTACTTCTACCCTAGTTAAAACTCAAAACCAATCATTAAACAATCCAAAATCCATTTGGTATGATATATTATATTAAAAATCCCATGCATAATAATCGTGCACCATTGAATATGTATTATAAAGATAAGAAGGTCATTGGTGGTTCTAAAGTAGTTAACCTGTTTCATGTTTTTCTATTTACTCTAATGAATCCGTTGATGATACCACAACATTCAAGATGATAACAGTGACTATTTACATTTGTCTGCTATTAGTATTTATGTTTGTGACGTATGCAATGAATCTAGTTGTGTGTTCTACTTCTATATAAGCCCTATACGGTGTATCTTCCTTATTTTTACGATCTTGTCGTTATTCCTCGTCCGTTCCAGTCCACGTATTATTGATGCTATCATTAGGTCAGTTCCTAAGTGAGTGGAAACTTATTTTAATTTAAAACCCTTATTGAAATCCGCTGATCGTCCTAACATTATTAATAATAGACAGATTTATAATTTGTCATTTATCCCTAAATAATTGTTCATTTAATTTTATAATTATTATATTATTATATTATCATAAGATAATTAGTTGTAATATACAATAATTATGTTTGGTGGAATTTTAACGATTGGAATTTAATCTATATAAAAATAATTGCATTAGTGATGATTCACTTTCTATAAACCTCAATTAAAATAATTCAATTTTGATTACTCATTTTTTCTTTTAATCATATATTTAATTAATGGCTAGTGTACCATATTATTTTCAATCACTAAACTTGTGTCTTAGCGTTCTACTAAGGCTTGAATAGGTTATATTTTTATATCAGCATAGCGGTTCATATAAGTCGATCAATACAATTTGTTAATTATTTTATAGTGTCTGCGCATACGATTGATGTAAGCAAACTAACGAATAAAAAGTAAAATATTTCTAAGATAACAATGCCCAGATATTTTATTTTTAAAATAAAATCGGTTGAAATATGAAAACATCTCAATAGACGCATAATATTTAGAAGAATAATTGTAATTCTTCTGGTTTCAATAATAATAATAATAAGATCTACCAGCTATCAAGTAAAAATTAATCAAAATACCATTATGAGCCTATTAAAATTTACTTATTTTCCGGGGGTGAAACATAATTATTATTTAAAACATTTGAACGTATTGAAGTTTTCATTATCGACTCGAGATAAATTAAAATTAAAATTTTTAATTTTTAAATCGAGATAGAATTTCAAAAAAAATCAAACTAAAATAATTTGAATGTCAACATTAATTTATGCACGTTGCATATTCTATACGTAAATAAGATACGTCCTGTGTAATATGCTAAAATCCGTGCACAACACGCATACATATTAATATAATATAGATTATGTATTGTAAATAAATAATGATTGTAAACAATACCCGTGGTGCCGAGGGTAATTTAATAGGGCCATAGGGGAATCATACACTGCTATCTTGCGTAATGTAATAAAATTATTCCTGTCTAGGTGCCTATTGATTTCTAATAAGACTCGTCTTAGAAATTTCGTAATCGTATACTATATATTACTGTACACAGGGGCGGACGCAGGAAAAAAATTTGGGGGGGGTTTTGAAAACATTTTTTCCTAGCATATTTTAACGTCTTTTGAATAATTAATTGTTTTTAGGTACATAAGATAAAATAACTATTACGTTTTAAATTAATCATCTATTAATTTCGGGGGGGGGGGGGGGGGGGTTTGAACCCCCCCCGCGTCCACCACTGACTGTACACTATGAACAACAACGTAAATCCCTTGTAATAGAATTGGTTTAAAAAAAAACACCAAAGTTGTGTATTCTTTACGGTATTATTTATTTGTTTATAACCAACAAAATCACTGTATTAATACACTTTTTGATGGTAAATTCATGGTTGTGTACCTACTTGTATGATAAAACCTTTGACCAGTGGTCAAAATAGATGATTAAAGTATACAATATGTCAATATATAAATAAATGATGTGTTGTGATGTCTTAATATTTTTTCACTAACCTCCATGTTATGGTTTACCCATTTAATATAGGCTTTTATTCTGCTGACGGTAAGTAATTAAATTTTTTTTTTAAATAACATCACTTCGAAAATATATTTCGTTAAGTTATAAGTATCGATTTATGTTTTCCGATCGTGCGCATTGAATTTAATAAAAATTATAAACTGCTAACTTTATTTTATTTCTGAAAATAATAACAATGTCTCGGGGCCATTCATGACCTATTGCAATCTGCAATTATTATGGACGACTTTGTAATATATATCAATCACTTCATTTATTATTTAAAACTATTTTAATATTATCGTCCGATCGTATTTAATTTTTAAAGCAACTTATTACAATTAAATCGTCTTCGGGTCGTACCGCGTGTTTTATATTAACCGTGGAATACATCAGGACAGTACGGTGGCCGCATATAACGACGTTGCCCGGGTGTACGGTACGAGGAAGCGATCTACCATCGTGCCCGTAATACCCACTCTGTTTTCTATTGTACCTTTTTTGTTATTTTGCGTGTTGATTATTGTTAGATACACTGTTTTTCAAATTAATTTTGTTATTATAATGTGAATTTTATTGTTTGTTATTATCATGGCCGTACGAATAGAAAAAATAAAATCTTCGGTAGGTATTATCATATGCGTCGTATTTAGTTATAAATACTGGTATTAAAGAATAGTGTTTATAATCGATGGTACCACGTAATATTTTTTTGGAAGATAATAAATTGAATGTTCCATTAAAAACGGTGGTACAGAAGCTCAGAAGCATTAAGGAAAATATCATTTTTATCAACAACATTACATTATATACTATGATTTATAACTACTCGCAGCAAAACATAATATTATACGTTATTAGATACGCTGTTTCCCGTGCCGCCGTACAAACTGATTAATAGCTAGTTAATATCAAACCCGATGTAGACTAATAATATCGTAGAACGCGTCCTGAACACTCACCAGCCACGCACCCCCTCCCTCCCCGCCGAACATATCGTAGTCGTACCTTGACCAGGCCCGTGCGCAGGATTTCAGAATGGGGGGTGTTTTGAAAAAAAAATGTATAACACAGATACATCAATAATTAGCAAATAGTATTATAACATATTTATATTTATTATTAATTTTGTAAGTATCTATATTAAAAATGTTTTTTTAACAATACTATAAAATACAAATGTTACTGTCATTATATTTTATCGATAACGGCAACTATGATGAAAGTCGATAAACAGCAAACGTGAAGACAACACTATATTAAATTATTATAGTATTGTACTATTATGCTATGCATTTTTATTTATTACAAATAAGATTAGAAAATATTACATATTATATGTGATGGATCAATAATGAAAAACACAATTTTTTCGACCATGGGGGGGTTGACCCCACCTTGCGCATGGGCCTGACCTTGACGACTGTTTGCCCGCAAACCAAATGATCAATCAATGAACTTTCGAGTCGTATACATCGCGTGTACCGTATACTGTATACATTTCTGGTGCCTATACCGATGCCATTCACTGTTCCAGGGACTATAGTTTTCGAATACGTTCAACGGCTGTTAGTCAACGCGTTGTTTTACGGGAAATTCACTTCGAACGAATCTCGAAGCATTGCGCTGCACGAAAGTGGCACTACACAAGCATGCCAATACGGAACGGGTTGGTTAAGAGCTTACGCTTTCAAACACATATTAATAATAGTTATAATACGTTTGAGACGACAACCGATACCGTTGCTCGGTGTTCGAACTGTGTACGGTCAAAATTTGAAGGAAAACTGCTCTATAATATGTATTTAACAACAATAATAATAATAATAACATATACCTAACATGTATCATTATGTTTTCACTTTTCACCGCACGTTTTTTTTTTTCTTTTAATACATAGTACATACATTAACACCTTCCATCGTCGTGCAGAGGCGGTTTGACATTGTCCAGTTGGCGGTTCGAGAATATTTATAATACCACTACTACGGCACTCACCCCACCCACCCGCCACAAAGTTTCACATTTCAACAATTCAATTTTCTTCACACGTCATAAAGTTGATGGAATTGTAATGTATTTATGCTAAACATATTTTTTTTTTCACAATGTCACGCTTGGCCGTCATGTTTATTAATTATTTTTTAAAACCTGTACCCGTTACCAAGTGCAACAGTGCCGGTCTATATATAACTTTTGTCCACCCCCAATTTTTTTGGCGGTTCGGCGAACCATAAAATACATTGTGTCAAGCCTCCTCTGCAATCATCGCGGTTCATTGATTAATGCCCAGTAATGATAACGCATCGGGCCTGCGGTAATCTTTATTCTTCTACATCTGTTACGTATACTCGTACATATAATTACGCGAAACATGCAAAACGTGAGCTTTAGTCGTACTTCAAGTTTTGATGTCCCGGAAGCGCGCAGGGGCATGCCCATTACACGGCTCTCTCGTTGTTTCTTTTACAGCTGCGAACACAATGAAACCACCGGCGTTCGACATCGGTTATGGTGTTTACCGTTCGTTCTACTTTACAGAATACGTGCCGGCCAAAACGACGCAAACATCTAAGGATCTCAACCAGGCGGACGACGGGGAAACGAGTAAATATACACCAGCGGTGTTGCATTGCGTTATAGCATAAGCGCGCGTGTGTACTTACCCTGCAGTGCGCGCTTAAGGGACGATCACTGGACGCGGTCTGGTGTTAAGTTTTCCAATCTCGCGCACGCGCAACAAAAAGGGATTTAGACGTTTTTCCATTCGATTTCCAATGAGCCGATCGGCCTTTTGTAGCCTATTCGACTACTGAATAATAGCAGTTTACTATTATTTACTAGTCGTATCATTGCGATCAACCGCTAGACATAAAACGTTTCGATATTGTAATCGAAAAGCTAAACACTTGAACATATCGTCATGTCTGCGAACATTTTAAAGGTAATAGTTTGGATTTTTTTCCAATTCATCACTACTAGGTTTGTTTTTGAAGTTAAGTCCGAGACGGCCTTTTGTAGATAAATACCTTTTGGGTGCAAAATTACTATAGGTACGAGTGCTTAGCGAGTTCGAAGGTGACCGGCCGAAAAGAACCGAATCAAGTAGTTGACTAGTAAAATAATTGTCGATCGGAAGCGTTGCGATTTTTTCGCCGGAACCCCCTTTTGAGCGGTCGCGCTTGAAACCGACCTAGGTGCGTCCGACGGTCTCTGCCGGAGCCAAAACTAAGCTCGTTAGATCAGCGCCACTACAGGGTAACCCACGGACGACGAACGCGACGCGCACCGTAATATAACATATAGGTAGTAAAACACGATGTGTGCACAACAGTTTCTCCGATATGGAAAGCACCCGAGGGCGTATTGCCCACCATGTGGTGGGCGTTTTCCTTGCCGGTAGCGTTCGCGCTGTCGGTGACCGTGCCGGACTGCCGGACCAAACGCAAAGTCTACCCGTTCACGTTCATCATGTGCATCATTTGGATCGGCATCAGTTCGTACATCGTGTCCTGGATGTTGGCCGTATGCGGTGAGTATACACGCGTTACGACATTACGCAGTGTTCATGTCGGGCGCGCCCCCTCCCCCTCCAACCGGAGAGAAGTTTTTAATTTTTACGGCAACTTAGAACTCGGTCGGGGGACAAGATAGATTAACACGGTCTCGGCTGTTATGAACAATCTTAAAGGTATAAAAACTTGACTTTACATCATACAAATCGAATGGTATACTTTTTAACTCGTATGCAGTGGCGTAGCAAGGGTATGGCGAACTGTGCCAGGGGCGCAAATTTTTGCTTTAAAATTGGTACTTATTTTTATCGATGAATTAATTCACTAGTCTTAAAGCAAGAAAAGAAAAATTTTAAAGTTTGAAATTTACATTGTAACAAAAACTGATAGTCAAATAATTATGTATTACCTAATTATATACATAAATAATATCATTCCGTATTTTCGTCAATTTTTTAATCGCTAAAAAGGCGCATTTCCCTAGGTTTGCCAGGGGCGCTAACGAGTCTTCCTACGCCACTGCTCGTATGCAACGTGTTATACCTATAGTTGTTATAAAATTTCACTTTGTTCCTTGAGCTACAGCTTACTCATCCTATTTGTACACAATATGGCAATTTGCCCCCCCCCCCCCAGTCAGTAATTTCTGGATCCGCCGCACCGGTTGTCCACGATCCATCGTCATTCGCCGTGTACGCGTTGTTTCAGGGGACACGTTCCACATAAGCGACATCGTGATGGGCATAGCGGTTTTGGCGGCTGGCGGTAGTATACCCGAGGCTACGTCGGGCATAATAAACGCACGCAACGGTAAGGACACGCGCGTAAACAATATGACGAATGTGCACAAATCATAATACTGTCGTGTTGCTGGCGCAGGCGAGGGGTCGATGAGCATCAGCAACGCTCTGGGCGCCAACACTTTGGACATACTGTTGTGCCTGGGACTGCCGTGGTTCATCAAAAGTCTAATGCCCGTATCGATGAAAGGAGGCCCGGTCCAAATGGAGACCAACGATCTGTTTTTCAACTGCATATGCATGATCATCAGCGTGTTCATACTGAACATCGCGGCCGCTGCTAATGGCTTCAAAATGTACAAGACGTTCGGCATCATATGCTTGATCGGCCACGTGGTCATCATAACAGTGTTCGTCGTCAATGGTCTCAAGGTGGTGAAAACCCCAGGAATCGGGCAGTGCTAGTACAACACTACCGTCAACAACACATTCGCACGTTATCGTTATCGAATGAATAGGCATCAACTTTTACTATTAAGTGTATTCATCGAATGTATAGTAGTCGTAAAACCATCAAATATTAATTCCATCTTATTAGATATGTACAGTTTTATTCAATAATGATCAACCGATCAATGTAGATGACTACATTTGAACCAATCACGTGTAGTAAATGTTAGAATATTATTAATCACCTATTTACACATGTTGTGCCAACATTTAGTTTACCATTAAATATTATTATTTGAATAATGTTACATTAATATTGACATGTACGTTAATTAAAAATTATAGGTCCTATGGAACTTGTTTTATATTATTGAACTAAGTGAAACATTTGTAGATTGTTGTTTTTATTTTTTAATAAACATTATATCATGAATTAATTTAAAAATTTGAATTACTCAATAAGAATGTTCAATAGCTATAAGACTGATGCGTATGATGTAAAAAATAGTTATTTGTAGCTGAAAACAGGCAACCAATAAATTACAAATTAGGAGAAAATACTACACTAAAATATGATGATGTTACTAGGTACAATAATTTTATTATGGTACTTACGTTAGTTTTAGAAAAGACTAAGATTTGTTTGAATGTTAGTTATTTTATTCAAATACGTGTATTTTTAATATATGAAAATATTGATAATAAAATAACAAAAATGCAATAGTTTTAACAATAATGTTTATGAATCAGTCATATCAAAATAAAGTGTCCTTGCTCGATCCCTGCAATGTGATAGACCTTTGTTAATTTTTGTTGACATGTCTTCATTGTTAAATTTGGTTTCCTGTTCGGAAGATTCTGGTGTTCCTGAGGGATCTCTACTTGGTGGTCTTGTATAATAAAGTAATGTACCACTAAAAATAAAAAATGATTTTAATTAATAATTTTATAAGTGAAAATAAACAAAACTAAGTTAACATATTCAATGGTGAATATTATTGATCCAACAATTTTGAATATAATATTTTTGTTTTCAATATTGGCACATGTAACCAAAGACAGAATTATAGCAAACTTATCCATTTTAACATTGTTGATAACAAGGTTATAATCAAAACTCATGATTCTCCGAAAACTCTACTAACCTTATAAATGATATCTTACTTATAAGTTCATTTAAGACACAACAGATCAGGTAAAACTAAAGTTAGGTAGAACATCAAAATATTTTTTGCAATCTAGATAATGCCATTGCCACTATCATTCTTCGAAAGTCATCGATAAGCCAAACATTGGATCTACAAATTTAATTCAGTTGTAAGGTATAAGAGTTCCCAATTTAGACTTTTGGTTACCATCTTTTTTTTTTTTCGGGGGGGGGGGGGGGGGGGAAACCCACAAGGGGAAACGCTAAACCCGCCACCGCCAGACGGCAGGGTAGGCAGCGGGGTCGACCATACAGTCGGGTTACACCAGGCTCCATTTGGCGCACGCCTATTGAAATTCAAATTTGAGCTGAGCATTCGAAAAGAAGAATGGTTCTATTATTTCCAACTGATATTTCATCTACTTTAATTTTTTTTTATAAATATGTTAAAAAATTGTACATATTTTACATACTAGATATTAATATACACTTTACACATAGATTAGGTTGCAATAATGAAGTGTCTTCTGCAATTAATCTAAATTCTCTAAGTTGTATGGTTTCAGACACTTAAGAAGTCTAATAATTTTACAGCCATTGTTATTAATTATGCTAACCTATTGGCTATTGGGGATTTGTGTACACCAAAATACTTCCTGGGATATTTTTCAAATATTTGAAATAATATATCACCATGAGCAAAGTTAAGAGATACAGAGAGAAAATATGTTTATTTTATAATTAGTTTTGATTATAATTTTTTATTTGTGCACTACTGCTTTATGCCAGATAAGAAGATACCATGGAGCATATAGAGAACTAATGACAAAACTACTCCATATCCTATTAAATCCTGAAATTGGCTAAAGCAGTTGATTATTGGTGGCCAATCATAGAGCTTCAGCTAGGTGGTTAGAGATTGCTTAGCAGAAGTGTTTTTTTTAAGTTAATGAATATAGTAATAAAGAACAAAAATTTAATATGAACTATACTGACATTGAAAAATGTTCAAGACATAATAATGGGTATCTAAGAAATTAAATATTTTATGATAAATATACTCTGACTTAAAACTTACTCTTTTAAATCTTTCATGAATGATTTGGCTGCGTTCTGTTGGTCTGGTTTTCCATGTCTATTAATTAAGCTATGTCTCTTAGCTTTCATTTCAAGAATGTGTGTATAATCTTCAGTACTTTCCACATTCATGTCATACAACAATTTTAGCTTAAAAAAAAAAGGTTAGAAAGGTTAAATAAAATTTAAAAAAGGCAAATAATACAATAATAATAAAAACCTGATTTTTTTTCATGTAAGGTAATATTAAAGCACATATCTTGGTTGGAACTATATTTTGAAGATCTACTTGCAATGCCTGTCGCAGAAGTAGGCGATTGTCACTAGGTTTTTCTAATATTGTAGTAGCGCCAGTACATTCCCAAGGCAATAATTCAATTTTCAAATTATTGAAAGGAAACACACCGATTGATCTGAAATTAGATCAAAAAGATTAAATTAAATTAATTTATAAGATTACACTAAATAAAGAGGAATTATTTTATTATTCTACTTACTGGTTTTTTTTTGATGGAACAGGTTCATCATTAATTGTGTACTTCCATTTAATTGTATCGACAACACAAGATTTTCCTACCTTGGGCATACCAACAACACCAACTGTAATGCCCAAAATTGGCGCATCTATACAAGTCTGTAAATAGTTCAATACCACAGTTTCACCAAAACATCTATTGGCTACTTTCTTTTTAATTCGAGCTAAGAAATTTGGATCTTTAGCACTGGTTTTAGGTGTATTTCGTACTTCACGACTGGACCTAAATGGAACAGTTGGTGCTATTTTGCTAAAATACTGTACCCAATCACCTATTATTGTTTTGGGTACTAGATCAATTTTATTTAATAAAATAATATGTTTTTTATCTGGATTTGCTTTTAGGCATTCAGCAATTTCTTTAGAACGTGTTGCTAATGGATCACGAATATCCAAAACTTCCAAAACAACATCACTTATTGCAATGATCTGAAACAAATAATAAAAATTTAAAGTATGTGAGGTAAAATAGCTTTAACTTTTATACTTGTATAAGAATTAATACCCACTAAAAAAAGTTAATTTTTTTTTATATAATTAATAGTATGATCAAGATTATAAATTAAAGTTAGTTTCTACTAAATATTTATATGTCAATGGTTCCCAAGTAGTAAGGCCTCTCTTGGAAGGCAAGGAGAAAAATTATATACAATACTTTTAGACTATTTTGTCGTGCACAACAAAAAATTGAAATAATAATTATAACCTGTATCTTATTTTATTTATTTGTAGAATATTTTTTTTCTTTAGAGAGGCTTGAATGAAAAAAGTTTGGGAACCGCTAAATTATAATAAATTATTTAAATCAATTACATATTTATTTCAGTGCACTGTACATTACTAAATAAGCAAGGTATCATATTACTTTGTAGCTGCTGGAATAAAAAAAATAATTACTGAAAATGTAAAGGGTAAGTTTGCCTAGTCTAAAATCTATCACTAACATGTGACTATCGATATTGAATACTAATAAATATAACAGTAGTATATGAACAAGTTAAAAAAAAAAATGATTGCTTCTATGTATATTAATTCATACCTACAGATATGTTAAATAATAGTAAAAGTTTTAATAGTAATATTTGTGAATTCATTTACATTTTTATAGGTTTGCTCTGGGAATCGGTCAGCTCTAGTTTCTTTTAAGAGCCATTGTTTCCTAAATGGCAATTCACTTTCTTTACTCTTTTTAGTTTCTTCAACAGGTTCCGTTTCCATTGATTCGAAATTTGCCAATCGGATCTCTCGCTCTTTTTTTTTGGCTTCATTGAGTTGCTCAATGATTTCTTCTTTGAATGGGCACATATTTGGAGCAATAATCATACTATTTTTGGTCTCTAAACATTATAAAAAAAAATTATTAAAAATAAATTATTATCAAGTATTAAAAGTTACTTTGATAATAGAAAATAAAAATTATAATAGTAGGCACCTACTATTAAATGCACAAGGCACATTTAGAAAAAAAATGTATTTTATAAACTCACGGGCAAATAAACTATTTTACAAGTCTACAAAGAGACAAAAAGAATTCAAAAACAAAAGAGAATTCTTAAATATTATGTTGTAGACAAGGAAATGCCATAAAGTCGAATTAAAATAACAAATTGTAATGCATGTACTTCTGGTTTCATTTACTTATCACACATACGAATTTGCACTTGAATATATTTAACAATATTATGGTAGGCCTACTATGGAACTTACACTCCGGCGTTCCGTCCAATTGGCATTAAGTTTATCAAACGAACGTAGCCGTAGCACACCACTAAAGTACGAGGGTTATTATCCAGCGGACACTTACTCTTTTTCGGATTTTTCTTCGCATCTTTCCGGAGTTTCCGATTGTGTTCACGGACTTTCTTGGCTACCTTGTACTTGGTCCTGCACTTCAAACGTTTGGACTGTTTCCCTGCGAACACGGAAAAATGTTTATTAGTACGCGGACGAAAGCCTAGGACGGCCGCTTACTCTTTTTCGGCAAAGCCATCGCGCGGCCGGACGACGGGGAGCGACGACGAGAAACGAGAACAGCGAACGCGCACGGTCACGGGAGCAGCACGCGGTCGACGGGCACGAGTTTGCGGGAGTAAAGGACTGCAGGGTGCACGCGCCACTCGACTTTCGAACGAGGTTAACCTCAAAAGAAAGAAACCGATACGCTCCGCGGGGCCAACGCACGGCAATGATTTCCGCGAGAATCCCTTGCCGGACGCGGCGCCATCTGTACGCGACCGAAACCGCAAGCGGACAGCTGTTATCCGAAAGGTAAACAAAAGGACCGCGCGGCGATTGGACGACGGCAGGTCATATGATCTCGGACGGGACCTCCACTTCCCGACCGCCCACCGGGTGAACGGTATTATTTACAGGCGCGCGCGGTTCACGTCTACGCGGTCCGCGTGTACATTATTACTATTATTAACGTTTAATAATATGAGATGCGCGCGTGTGTGCGTGTGCGCGCGCGCCCGTACACAGGCCCAGCGTACTATCACACTATCACGTTATAACATACCTGTGTACATCGTCATGATATCCATGTGTGCGTGTATACATAAATATATTTTACACGTTCAATAGGAACGTGTGCGCGCGTGTGTGTGTACGTGTATATACGTTGCATTTTTTCATTTTTTTTTTTTTCTCTCATTTCATTATAATCCGCTGGCACTGGCGCAGAGGATATATTCCAAAACCGTTTTTCGTTCTTTATCGCGTTGAACGCGAGAACCCGTGCACCTACTGCTACGTCGGCCATACTGTTGCCATTATACCCGTCGTTTCCGGATCATATCGCTTCAGGTACGAACACTTATCCGTTTTCACGCGTTCGCGGCGTCGTGGTCGTTACCGCTCGCGCGCCTCGACCCCGTCGTCGTCGACGGCACGCGATGTTCTGGTCGGGGGCCCCCTCGCGACGTCCTGCGCAAGATATTGGTCGATGTTTACTTTCATATCGCCGGGACTATAGGGTCGTCACGGCGGTCGAACGGATTTCGTCGTCGTCGTTGGATCGCGCTTTCGTAGGTGTCATGTGTCGTCCCGCGGACTTCCGAGTTCCGACTGCGGGCTTCCGGGGGGGAGCGAAACGTTCTCTGCGTCTCGCACGTCGCCGCAAGTCGAAATAGGTACTCTGCAAAACAGCGGTGTTGACCGTTGAATGTTGATTATGACCGCAATCCCGTGTTCGTTGTCGACGATGTTGACGACGGTCCCGTCGGACAGCCGCGCGCGTTTGTTAGGTTATGTTTGCTTTGTTGTCACTTGATATATTTTCATATGTGTGCGAGTGTGAGCCAGTGCAGTGTATACACATATGTATATGTGTGTGTGTTATTATAATTTATTATTCCGCTGCGCTTCTCTGCTGTATATATTGTATTATCCTTCGCCGCTGTTTACACCTGTATTTCAATAGTTTGTACGTGTTTCCGAACGATTTTTCCACCTCTGCTACAGTCTCCGACGCTTTAAGTCATTTTTCCTGTGTGCCGTCGTCGTCGTCGCTGTTCGTTTAGCCGTTGCAGCCGCACCGCAAGACAAAAGGTTAGACCGCGGGGGCCAAGCGTTGATATTCTCGCCGAACCCACACCGTTTTTCATTTGATTTTTTTGTGATTTTTTCCCTCTGGTTATTTTCACCTACCTTACCTCTGTTTCTCACGTTTTCCACGACGTCGATCCGTTCACTCGCAGCCGGAGTACGCGAGTGGTGAGCCGAAGAAAATAACATTTGCAGTTTTCTCGCTGTTCCTTTCCCTCGCTATCTTATCCTCTGTAATATTATTTACGCTAATTATCTTTTCATATTTAAGATCACGTCCTCCGGCTTTGCGCTGCACTCCTTGCGCTTGTGTGTATGCTTTTTCTATTGACGTGTGAAAATGATATCAACAGGTTCAATTTGTGTGTGTGTGTGTGTGTGTTTTATGAACTTACAATTAATATTCGAATCCCTTTTTTTCTGTTCTAGTGTTTTGCATTCATACTACTTTTTTCTAAAAAAAAGGTAAAATCATGACGGACTCCATAAAGTTTGGTCCAGAGTGGTAAGCACACATCGGCTAAATACCTATATATATATATTTATTTTTTGTTTTTACATTTTCTCAAATTTATATACTGTGGTTAGTTGCATCTTCTTCCTTCTCCCATTCTTTTGATACACGGGTTCCACCAAGTGATACATTTTTTCATTGATAGTGCAGTGCCACTTCAACTAATTATGCATAGGGTTCTTGTTTGCGCTTAGATTGATAACCTATTCCAATAGTTATTTCTGGTTTGCTACTATCCTTTATCTATATTATTTATTCCTAAACCATTCTTATTGTATAAATGTGCATTCCTAAGTCAAATCATTGAAAACCTGTTCAATATAAAAAAAATCAATCATTCAACTGTTACTACAAAATTTTTTGTGCAAATAAGAATTCCTATGACATTTTATTAAGCAATTTTCTGTTTTGTTATTCCTTTTATTGTAGAAAATATAAATGGAATTGCCATTAATATTTAAACATATTCGTTAATTTCAATTATCTAGATTCTAAATTTTTTTACTCCCAACTACTTAAATAAATCTAAAAAAAATTACTAACAACGTTCATTTTGGTTTTATAACCATTAACATACAATGTCAAGTACTTTTTAGGTAAAAAGTTTTTATATGTAATTTATGTTTAAATAATAAGCTCCTTAAATTAAATATATCTTTAAAAATAATTAAACTGTTTTATGTTTAGTATTCATAATTGTTCGTTGAGTAGTGTATTTCAAGATGGATTGTGTTGAGTAACCGGAAAGATACTTAAAGATACCTAATGAATGAGTACATTAGAGATAGGTTAATTAAGGGTATGACTAGTCTGAGAAAAAGTTATTATAGGTTAGAACTTGAAATGTATTAAAGAAAGATGAACTTGAGGCAGTGAAAGGTAGAAATTTAATGTAGAAGAAAAAATATTGGATAATGACTAAAGAAAATATGGCTAGGTCGAGTTAAGGATGACTTAAAGATGCTTGTTTGTGTAAGTGAAAGATCAGTTAGTATATAGTTGACCACATGTAGTTGAGAGAGACAACATAGTTGACAAGAAGGGTAAAGAAGAATAAGATTCCTATTAGTTTGTTATCTGCATTAACCATATTATTATTGTGATTGATTGTTTACTAAACTTAATTTTATTTATCTTTAATACTCCTAACTAACATCTATTTATATATTTCTTCTTAAAGACTTTCAATTAAAGTTATGTATGTTTCATATTAAGAATAAAGAAAAAGTTAATGAATTAGGAACTACTATAGTTCAAATCAATAAAAACTTGGAGTAAATGTTTGTGGTAAAAAACATTTTTCATTTGATCCTTTTGTTAGTTATGCCAGGTTTAATGTTCTATTATTTTAGTTTCTAGTCTGTATTCATACTTCATAGTTCGTATCAAATGTTTCACTTGTAAGTCTTATATTGTCTTTGACAATTAAATATACTCAATCACTTACCTCAGTTGTAATATTTATAAAATTTAATTTCTTAATTTACAAATATTTGGATAACTGCATTTTGTTTGGTGAATTAATTCATATCAAATTCTATAAACCATATAATTTTACTGACTTATAAAAGTGTAATGTTAATAAAACTAACCATATTTTTATCATTGGGTAATTAATAATTATTTATGTTAAATTTTTATACATTTGTTGATTCGTTTAAACTACTTAGTAATAATGTATTTTCTTTAAAATATATATAATATAATTATAAATACAATTTTTATTTGTCATTTATTGTTTTAGCTCTGATTATATTTATACTTCTCAAAGTCACATATCGTTTGTTTATTTATTTTATATTAGGTTAAGGAACATGTCTCAAGGCATATCCAAACCACAGCTTGCTGAACATCGTTATGGTCGAGAAGAGATGTTAGCCTTATTTGACATCTCATCATGTAATCTTCCGCCTGAATCTCTTAAAGAACTGTCTATGGTGTTCAATGAAAAGCCTCAAACACCATTGTCTTTACAACAAATGTCTGAAGAAGAAACTGTATGTTTTTTAAATTCAATATGTTAATATTTTCATTATTATTAAATATTTTATTGTTTCAGAGACTTTGGAACCGAGGTATAAACAGTGACACTATAGTCAGAGCATCTGTACGAACAACTGGTGGTAGAGGTACTGCTAACATCGAAGTTCGGGCTGGTAGTAATAGTGCAAGGGGAAGAGGTGGCCGTGGTGGCTATTATTATAACACTACACGACCTGGTTATGAAGAAGGACCTGAAGGTGGAGGCTCACCGATGAACCGAGGTCCCCATAGACCATTTGAAAGACTTAATTCGGTAAAATGTTTAATTACAATTTAAAGTTGTATTGCTCGTTCGTTTTTTACTTTTTCCTAAAAGATTGTTCTCAGGTGTAAACTAGCCAGTGCTATGCATACTCGTACTACAACCTCAATTAACTTTTTGGTCTCATTTTTGACCAAGAAGTTATATAACAAAAAACAAAAAAATTTATTGTTCAGTATGCTTATAAGAAATTGGTTTTTTCTCTTATGGAACAGTATAAATTAAATTAACTTGGCTAATAGTTATGTATTATTATTATTACTATTATTTTTATTATTGTACTTTTAATTTACAGAATGAAAGAAATATGAATCGAAATGGAGAATTTACAAACGATTGGAGGGGAAGAGATGAATCCAATTGGTGGAGAAAAAATAGAGGTGGTGCACATCAAGGACAATCTGAAGAATCTAATGGTCGCTGGGGACGAACTCGTTCAGATTCTTATAATAATGATAGATGGCCTGCAGGGCGACCCACATCAAAATATGATGAAGATGAAGGATGGGATCGTGGTGAATCAAGATGGTCTAATAATTCTAGTGGTCATGAACGAAGAAAACTTGATTGGGGAGAAACATTGCCTGAATGGTATTTTATTTTGACTTATTAATATAGTAATATATTTATTAATTTTATTATTTTAGGGCTGTTGATAATCCTGGTGAAAAAGGTGGAAGTTTTGATTCATCTGGTGCTTTCCACGATAATCATTATGAAGAAGAACGCCGCTATAATATGGGAAATGAACAATTACATGATGTACGATAATTTTATAATTTTAAAAGTTAAATAGAATTGTTGTTTTAATTTAATTTTAATTAAAGAAGGATCAAGAATATGAAGACGAGCATGATAATGATACTAATGTTAATAATGTAGAAAGCTCAAATATATCTCCTGTTGAAGATAAACAGCAGCATAATGGCCAAGAAAAAGAAGGTATGTATGAAAGACATTATCGTTAACTAATAACAATTACAAAAATAAAAATATTATTTTAAAACTAAATTATACCTATTCAAATAATGGCTTTTAGTGAGTATTCTTGTGCTGGTGTTGTATTCAGTTTTATAATTTAGGAAGCAATCACTATGCTCTTAAAAAAATTTTAAATTAAGTGTAGTATAATATATATTATTGCATATCTTATCTAAATTAATAGTAGCTTAAATGTATAATATAATAAATTTATTTTAGTCCATCCCTGGCATCTTCTGATATTCCTCGGGGAGGAGGCCATAATTCCCCATCTTATTATCTATTTATCAACATAGCCCCCTGCTTCACTCTCATTAGTTATGTTTCGCTGATGACATCAAACTCTATGCATATTTATATTCAATTGACGACTTAAAATTTTATGCTGATTATCTGAATAGTTTCGTGCCTAGGTCTTTCACTCAATCTGTCTAAGTGCAAGGTTTACTAAAAACTGTAACTGATTGACCTTGGCTTCAAATCAAGTAGAAACCTCGCCCCTAATCTTCACTTTGACTAGGTGTGCTCTAAAACTTTTAGAACCTTAAGTTTTATCATTGGACTTACCAAACACTTTACTATGTCCCTAAATTTGTAATTTGCTCTTGTTAGGCCCATACTGAAATATGGCTTCAGACAAGAGATTTCTGAGGTTTATTCATCATCGCCTCATTATTCTCCGTGAGTCTCATGAGTCATGACTATTCTTCCGTTGGTACTCTGTTAACCTCTTTGGCTCGACGTGACTCTGGCCCTAGGCCCCTTGATGGGTTACTATAGGGCACGGTTCACTCACCCTAACACCTTTCATTATTATCTTTTAAGATACCCTTATGTGCAACACATTCTATTTCCCCAAGCCACTTATTACCAACTATTTGGTCAGTGAGCCACTAAGAAAAAAATTACCTCTTATGCTAATGCGAACTCATCTTTCATTTTTTTATATTATTATTTTATGTAGAAATATTGTATTTATTTTGTTTAAAATCTTTTGTTATGTTTTTATAATAAGTTTGACTTTAGTTTGTTATTTTATCATAATATCTTATATTTTTTATACTTTTGCATGTATATGCCAAGGGATCGCCCATTCAATTTAAAAAAAAAGATTGTATTTTTTTTGTTTTAAAATAACTACCTTAGACTATAAAATAAAATTCTTATTTCATCTAAAAATAGTTTTCATTAATTAATTCATGGCCTAGAGTTAATACAAATTGTCTGCTTAAAAAAATGAAATAAAATACTGGAAATAATGATGGTTGTAATAGAACACTTCTTGATAATTATTTCCCTTAGCTAGGTAAACTGTGTCCAAACAATAGTCACTATATTACAATGTTTGGAATTAATTGATTGTGATCAATTGAACCAAATAGTGTGCTATAGTTCAGTTGACTAGGAAGTAATCAAATTATTATATTAATACCACTTGATACAAATACTTTCAAATAAATTATAGAAAATTATACATTTCAAATTAAATATTTTTAAAATATTGTATACTTTAAAAATAAATATATTTATATATCATTCAATAATAAATCTATTGTCTATAAATATTTAGAAGTTGTGTCGTCTTCAATTTCTACCTCGCCATCTCAAAATGAAGAATTAATTACTTCACCTGAACGTTTCAAATCCATGAGACAACAGCACCAACATAAAATAAATTCCCAAAATAATAAAGAAGCATTTATTCAGAATAAGCAAATTATGGTAAATCATCACGAACCGGTTAGAATTCAACAAGTTACAGATATTCCAGTTATTCATAGTAAAAGTAGTCCAGCAATATCTCATATGTCTGATTGTCAACCAAATAAAATGGAAAATATTAAAAACTTAAGAGAAATATTACCGGGTATAGGAAGTCACATTGATAATGCTAATATTAATCCCATTCATCGATCTACAAGTTAGTACTATACTATTTATTAAAATACAGTAAACTTATTAATTTTTTTTATTTATAGTCCTGTTCAATCATTTGTATAGTTCAAATGCTTAATCTTATTTTGGAAAATTATTTTCTGATTTATTATATATTTATATACATATAATTACTGTATTTTGTATGATAAGTTAATATTATTAAATAATGATTATTTAACATCATTCTAACAATAGGTTTAAATGCTAATGCTAATCTTCGAATCGATGCAATGAATGCTGAGGAAGAATCTATGGTATCTAGATTAACCAGTGACAATTTCAAAATAGGGCCATCATCACATCCTCCACTTGCACCCCTTACAAATAATAAGTGGTATTATAGGGATCCACAAGGCGAAGTTCAAGGTAAATTATATCTAACAAAATTATTATTGTTCTTTAAAACCGTTTGATTTCTTAGGTCCTTTCTTGACTACTGAAATGGCAGAATGGTATAGTCTGGGCTATTTTCATGATAATATGTTGATGGTGAAGAGATGTGGCGATGAACATTTTTATTCCCTAGGTGATCTTGTGCGATTAAAAGGAAATGTACCATTTTCTGACACTCCATTTTCGGTACATTTTTATATTATTTGTTAAATATTCAAAATTACTTATTGTATTAAAAAATAAATCTTATTTTTAGGAACAAGATGTTAAAATTAGCGCTCGTATAGGAGTCCAACCTGCTCCTCCCACAATTAACCCTTTCACTATGAATGAATCTTTAGTTCTTCAACAACAACAACAACACTATCAGTATAGGCAATTATTTTTAAAGTAAGTTCTTGACCTTAAAAGGATACATTTTAATTTTTGTATACATATCATAGAATTAAATTAAGTCTATGAAGCATGTAGTGCTGTAAAAATGGTCTAAAGTATAGGCTATAAATGCTTAGAAAATTAAAATTTTTGTAGGCAAAGAGAATTAGCTATTCAAAGTGCAGTACACCAACTATCACAATCTGAAAGGTGGAATACTTTGTCGCCTATTGAACAACAACAGGTAATTTATAGTGTATATTATATATTTTTTTATGTATATATATATATATATATACAGGGTGATTTTTTAATCATGCTCATTCCCTATTTTAGCTGTTGAATTGTGTAAAATTTGGATTTTTTACAATTAATGTTCTATCAGAGCTATGCTTTTAATAATTTTTTTTTGTGCACCTTAAGGGCAAATTTTACATGCAATATCAAATTTGAATAATTCCAAAAATATTAGTCCAAATTTTGACCATATTTATCAAAAATTAACTGAATAATATTTTGCGTTAGTAAATTTTGGTGTTTCCATTTGAAAAAACAAAGTTTGTAAAGCCTTAGGACACCTGTAGAGTGGCATGGAAAAAAAGTTATAGACAATATAGGTTGGTTTTATGGTATCTTGAACATTAAAAAAAAACCAACTATCAGTATTTTATGATCTAAAATGGGGGTCAGCAAGGTTTAAAAATCATCATGTATATATTTGTATTTAACTTACATTTTCTAACTTATATATTTTTACATCTAGTTGATAATGCATCATATTCGGAATGTTGAAGCAAATACAACAATTCCTCCAATGTATACAGCTCCCATTCTTCCTCAGCCACCACAGCCCCAACCAAACTTACACCCTATGAATCCTTCAAATAATAATAATTTAATGGTAATGTTATCGCATATGCAGCAGCAACAGCAACACCAACACTTTAATCACGTAAGACAATAGTTTTTTTATGTAAACAATAAAATAAAAATGTTCTGAATTTCAGCAAATTGATCCAAAACATAATATTCATGCTGTGCCACCTTCTCAGCCAATGGCCCAGCAACTGGACCCATTACATTCTTTAGTACAAAGTATGGGAGGTTTAAAAACTTCTACATCACCCCCAGTAAACGCTCCTCATCACCATCCAAGTTCCAATGTTATCCGACCAAATAGTGTTCAGCCAGAAAACAATCCAATATCAGATTTACTAAGACAATTAGGAGCACCTCAAGATAAACCACTTAAAGTAATATTTTATCTTGACTTATTTTATTTGTTCATTGTGTTAATGAAATGTCAATATTTAGGTTGAAAATAGTGTATGGGGTGTAGATTTCACGGGTCAAGACAAACCCAAAATGAATGGTCCAATTGGAATTAGTGGTTGGCAAACTGGACCTCCAGTTGATACATCTCAACAAATGCCAGGTGTTTTATGGGGATCAGGAGAGTATACTAAAATTATTGGAGCCGATCATAAAGCCATTGTAAGTATAAGATCACTCAATGGAAAACTAATTGCTTAATATATTAATAATGTTAAATTGTTATATAACAGGAAGAAACAATTAAAGAAGAAGCAAGACGAAGTCAAGAAGCTAGAAAACAAGAAATGTATGTTTTTTTATTCTTATGTAAAACTAAGTTAGCTAATTTTTTTTTTTTAGTAAACAAAATGAGCAGTTAAAAAAAAGAGAAGCCGAAAAGACTAGATTGCAAAAAGAGTTGAAAAAAAAACAAGAATTGGATAAAGCTAATAAATTGGAAGAAGAAAAAAAAAAGGTTTGTCTATTTATTATTAACTTGAATATAATTTGAAATTATTTCATATCAATATTATAAATTTGTGAATGTGAAATATAATTTCAGGAAGAAGCTCGTAGGTTAAAAGAACACGAGAAAAAGCTAAAAGAAGATGCAGAAAGGAAAAGAATTGAAAAAAAAAAATTGGAAGAGGAACAAGCAAAAAAACGTGAGCATGATAAAAAAGTTAAAGAGGAGAAAGAAAAAAGACTGTTAGAAGAAAAACGACTACAAGAAGAGGAAAAGAAAAGGTTTGTTTTATTGTATTTATAAATTATTCTTATAATTAATTAATGTTTGATATATAATACATTACTGGTAATTAGTCTGTTTGATAATCATAAAAATGAATTTATTTGTGTCATTTTATTTTCAGAAAAGCTGATTTGAAAAAAAAAGAAGAGCAAAAAAAGAAGGAGGAACAGAAAAAGAAAGAAGAATTAAAACGAAAAGAAGATGCTAAAAAAAATGATCAGAAAAAAAAAGATGATGATCAAAAGAAAAAACAAGATAACTCCAAGTCAAGTGCTGTTCCCATAGTCACTGAACCACAAAAGGTATTTTAGAAATTGAATGAAATATTTGGGGGACTTAGTGGCAGAGAGAAAACAGATAGCAGAGCACATTAGCTCTGTCAAAGTGGTTTCTCTCTCTTTGCATCCGACTTGATAGGAAGATATACTGCCATTATCCCCCTGCGTAGGATACAACTAGAAACCACTGATACTAAAACTTTCTAACTCAGCGTTTCCTAAAGTGTATGTTTCTGGGCCACCGTATCTAATACCTGTACTGAGATGGTTTAATTTAAAATTGTCTAATATGATTATTCATACTATGACTTAGGATAGGGCTTCCTGAGCACCTAGTCTAACTGTATTCCAACTTCCAAAATTATAAGAATTTCCATGAAAAAAATTGAATTATTATCCTTAGTATTAATTAATTAATTGTTTTGTTGTAGAAAAAGAAAAAAGAACCTCAAACAGTATCACATAATGGTGTAGAAAGTGCATCAGCACCTTGGGCAGCACCAGATCAAAAAAAACAAATGCAAATTAAGTCAATGGCTGAGATTCAAGCAGAAGAACAAAAACGTGAACAGTTAATTAAACAAAAAGAACGTGAACGCACTGAAAAAGAGATATCCATGATAGCAATTGAACAGGCAAAACAAGAAAAAGCAAGATCTGCTGTTAAAATGCAATCTTGGTCAACTGTTATTGCTAAAAATGTTCCTCAGTCTACTCTTGTAGCTACTAATTCAGTTTGGGGATCATCCAATCAAATAAGTAATTGAATTTATATAATTTTGTTTAAATTGATTATTCATTTTTAATAATGATAAATCATATTTGGCTTAATAATAAATAGTTTCTTAAATTATATTAATTATATAGTATATATATAATATATAATATCATTAGTGATTTCCTTTACGTATAATTTTAATTGAATACTTAATATTTATAAAACAAATATTACGTTTCTAAATAATTACTATTATTTAGGTAAATATGTATGTTACAAAATTTTTCAGATAATGATTGAAAGTGTTGATTATAGATTCTTTAATTCAAGCAAACATTTTAAAATTACACTTGAAACATTTACTATACTCGAACATTACATTCAAATAAGAAATAAACATAAAATGCACTTGAATATTTAAATTATACTTATAAATCATATTTTAAGAAAATTCTCATCGTTTTCAATACAGATTCCCAAATATCACACTATTTTTAACTGTATCATTTTATAACCAATTGCTTTTTATTACATTACTATTCAAGAAAAGTGAAAATTAAATTTGAGTTTTATGATAATCATAAAAATTTAAATATTATTGCAGGTAATGATAAGCAACAGGCTCAGAAATCAAATAAAACACCTGCTGTTGCAGTCAATAACAAAAATGTAAAAAATGTGTCAAAATCTGTCAATCAAACAGTACAACAAACTAATGCAATGAAAAAAGTTATTGAAAGTAGAGGTGAAAATAATAATTGTAACGACGAATTTAGCCAATGGTGTTGTAAACATTTAGCAACGCTCAATAAAAATACTATTGACAGTGAGTATTGAATTAATTTATTTTTTTAATGATTTAAAGAAAAATTTATAATGGAGCTTACATTTTTAGTCCCTACTTTTGTGACGTTTTTGAAAGATGTTGAATCTGAGTTTGAAGTAAAGGACTACATTCAGAGTTATTTGGGTGATAATAAAGAAGTGCGAGAGTTCATCAAACAGTTCTTTGACAAACGTCTTAAAATACAAAATAAACAGAGGAGTTCTGATTTTGTTGAAATGAAAGTAAGCTTAATTCTTATTGTTTACAATTAAATATATACATTTTTAATTACTTGTTAATTTATTACCTTCACTTAATCAACAAATTTAAGTACATTTTGGTATGTAGATGTATTTAATTGGTAAAATATATTTTGTAAAACCATGAAATTTATTAGTGACTATTTTTGTAATTAAAAATAATGTTCTTCTTAATTATTGATTTTCAATGGTTTTAAATATTATTTGATAATTTGATATATGAAACTTAATTTAAAAGAATTGAAACCCCTTTCCCAAAAAATTCTCTATTTTCAACCAAAACCTTGGACTCTCGTAAAATTGTTCACTTACAATCTTTGAAGTGTGGTTGTTATTTACAAAATATTTGAAATGTATTTATTGTACATACATGTTAGATGTGTTAAATATCTGGTATAATTATGTGTATTATTTACATTCCATCATGTTTTTTTTTCTGTACAATTTATACAAGTTATGTTTTTGGTTATACTAGTCATATTTTTGTTTAAACAATAAATATAACCAAGAATTATTCTCCTTTGTTCATATATCAGTTAATATTTAAACAAGTGAAATATCAGATATGTTGAGTAAATAAGGATACCAAAGGGAAAACAATTCTTTTATATGGAGGGGGGGGGGAGAATGTCGCTGATAGGCATAAGGTGGCTGTATCTTTAAATGCACTGTTTCCGGTTCATCTGATCACTCTGAGACAAGTAAATGGGGATAATATTATAGTATTTGTATCATTAATAGTTTATTGATCTGTTTATTTTTGGCAAGAATTATCTATTTGTTAAGACTTATAATTAGTAATTTATACAAATGAATTATTATTATTTTTCAGAGTAAAAACAAGAAACGGAATAAGATGGTACCATTAGATAATAAAGTTCTTGGGTTCAATGTAGTCGGATCTGAACGTATCAATGTTGGAGAACTTGATCTGGGCGAATAATAATGGACTCTTGAACAACAACATATCAGAATGTCATTTTATGTCATCTGTGTTTTTTTAGGAACGATTTAGGCCTTGAAAGTTTAAAGAAATAATCTTTATTTGAGTATTAAATATGTCCATGTTTTTCTCGTTGAAATTTTTTTTTATTTGATAAATATATATATTTAAATAAATTAATTTCTTTTTATTATTTTTTTAAATGTAAATAATAAAAAATTAATAATATTATTATTGTTAATTTTTTAGAGTTATGATGTCCTAATTATTGTTGTACAGATGCTCGCATACAATGTTAACATTGATTTTTTTCGTTGACTGTACAAATTTATTTTCCCAGTCCCTTTCTAATGTCCGTTATTTAAATTATTATTGTAAATAACCTCAATATTAATATTTATAATTGAAAATTAGTATAATATATAAATATATATATAATTTTTTAATAAAATAATACCAGGTATATTTTATTTTTGACCATTAAATTGAAACATGCATGCATTTGCAGGACGTATCTTCAAACCATGTTTTGAATCTTCTTATTAGGGTAGGTAATACTCTAGAGTACAGTACCCTATAATAGTAAGTATTAGTTTTAATTTCAACTTTAAATAAAATATCTGTGAAAAATACTGTGGTGAAGTGTGGGACACTAATTTTTTTTACCAAAGAGTTTGAAAATATGTTGGAAATTCTTGAGCCAGTGCCAAGTAAATTTTAGAGCTGCCTGTATCCTGTTAATTTCTTTTGATTGAAAAGATTTTCCTTTTTGATAAGGTAATGCTAAAAAACCTAGGTAACTCCCTACCCAAGTTCCTTCTGAATACATGCATTTAGAGAAATATTTTAGTTAAGTAGAATGCTATGTGAACTAGTATTAGGATATTAACTAAGAACATATAATTTTAAAAGTAAGTAACTTATAATATGGTCGAACTATTTATACAAAGATAAATATCATGTTACATATGAAGTACCTTATTAACAATTTTATAGTTTTTTTTCTATTTGATTATTTTTGTGGTCAGTCTAGTTCAGAGGTTCCCAAAGTGGTCTATATCGACCCCCTGGGGTCGATTCTGACCTGCAAGGGGTCTATGTCAACGAGAAAAAAAATAGGGGGTGCGTGAGATATAAATAGGGGTCCACGAGAATTATTAACTGTGCAGTGTGCACTGTAATTTTTATGTATACACGTAGGCGATATTGTGAACGAAAAATGACTAAAGAGTGTAAATATCAGAATGCTAAAAATAAAATAAAATTAAATAACACGGTAAATATTCAAACGTAAATTTATGTCGTAATTCAACTAATAGAGATGTGTCGTTCGCGAACGACCTATAGAACTATCAATTGAACTATTCAGTATTCACCCAAGTGAACGATTAGAACTAGTTCACTTCACTTTTAATCAATCGTTCATCGTTCATTTTCGTTCTTCATTTTATCGAAGCGACAAAATGGTAAATAATCTCGTTCTCATTTCGTTCTCGTTCACTGATAAAAGAATGACTGATAAGTGATAAGATAATAATGAACGGTATTATTACTACATTACAAAATATACAAAATAATTAAAATACTACAGCTCATATTCTGCACAACGCTATGCAAGCAAGTACAGATATCTTACCTATTGATGTCGAATTGTCGAATGGTATAGTTAACAAAATAGTTCAATACTTTCATATTTATACTGTAAGGGTGGAAGCTTTAAAAGAATTTTGTGATTTTACAAATACTCAATATAAAACGCACTTGGTAGTGTAAAGACAAGATGGCTATCCTTACAACCAGCAGTCCCCAGAATTATTGAAATGTATTCAGCTTTAAAATTGTACTTTGACACTCAGGATAAATGCCCAACCATTTTAAAGTCTTTCTTTAGCGACCCCGTTTCAATAATATGGTTTTATTTCATACAAAGTCAATTAAAAGTCGTTTGTGACACTATAAAAAGAATAGAAGGGGACAACGTATCTGAATGTGAAGTATCAGAAGAATTAGATATACCATGTGGAAAAATAAAAAGATATCTTGAATAGATAAAATATGAGCATAATTTTGTCGTAATGCTTTAGTTGCATCAGCATTTGCGGGCCACCGTGTTTGTGAAGACGATTTAGTAGTTAGCGTTTCATTGCATTTTAGATGTTGACATAGAAGTTTCCAACGATGAGTTGAAGACGAAAAAAAGTTATAAACAGATTGAATTATACTAAAATATTCAACTGCGCCGTTACAATTTTCAACTGCATGAACACCGACCAGGTTTAACGAGTGTGCCGCACATAATATGTCCAAAACCGATTCGTCTATAATTAATTTACCATTCTATCCTCTCCTTCTATATATTTTATTTTATTAGTCATTTTCATTTATAGTTCGTATCAAAAAGAAATCAATCAATTTTTACTTATTATATAATGTGTGTAACTTAGAACTTAAAATATTTCAACGGTGTTTTTTTATAATTTATAAACGAGTTCTTAACATTGATCAGTGAACGGCCGTTTTCGATATTCCGATCCTGTAGATTGAAGAGAATCGCGATGAGTATAAACTCATGAGTTAATACCCTGGTGACCTATCATGCGCATTAGTGCATGGTTTTCTTCGTGCGTAACAATAACGGAGAGTTGTATATTATTGGTTTGCAATAAAACGCATTATTATTGTCTTGCATAATAAATGTCTGCGCATTGACCAAAGGGTAAGTTTTTCGATTTAAATGAATTTTATATTTTCTAAAATAAAAATAAACTATCATTGGGGCCAGGATTTCAATGCATGGTGCATCTTTTTTTTCTTAAACAATGCTTTCCAAGTACATGGGTAAATGGATTCAAGCAACAGATACTTTCCGAATAAAACTATATTCATTTAGATTTAACGTGTATTTAGATTAGTTTTACGCAATAGGCAGTTACCTATTTTTATTCCGTCTTTAATATCCGACAGTTTTATATATTTCATTGTCTCTTAAGATTTCCTGTACCTATTGTGAAAGGTCAGTAACTCTACATTCGGGGCCATAGTGGGAAACCTCGCAAGGGGAGTACCTCAGTAGTTTTGTTTCCATCATGGACCGCGTTGGTGGTAACCGTTTGCTAGTCGTTAGGTTATAAAAATTCCTAAAGTTCGGAAATCTATTTGAGGTATTTTACAATAGTTAATTGGTTGTTTTACTGGTTGGTAGTCTTTTGGTTGGCGATAAATTGTAATGCATTTGGGGGTTTTACGTTCAATTAGATTAGTATTGAAATACTTAATTTTCATATCTTTATCTCAATGTTCCAGTGATTATTATTTGTAACTAACTTAATCCTCTTTTTATATATAAAATGTTCTTCCTTCTGTTTTGTGATAATTTAGTGGTAGCTTTCTCTAGGGAAGGGGGGAGGCGCTATTTGTCGAATAGGTGTGTCGATATTTTGCGAGCATGGTTCTCCACCAAAATTTCGGCTATTGTTAGAACCTGGGTTTCCACGTCTGGTCAAATACCTCTTGACTTCAGATTCTGTCATCGAATTAATGTATATGTTCATATGTTTTCGAGTTTATTTAATAGGTTTGTCAGTAAATACGCTGAGTCTTTTATTATGTAGTTGTCAATTTTTCTAATTTTGACATACACAAAATTTAATATATGTGTACTTATATAATAAAACATTTAAGACTAGTTTCCTTCAATTTAATTAAATTCAATTTTTGTTCGGGATCCAAATATAAAAGAATGGTAAAGTTGATTGATTCTTTTTGAGGCATTTACCCTTCGCCATAATATGTGATTGAAATATTCATCCCTTTTAAAATGTTGACAATATTAATACTCGTTATATACTAAATACCTATATTTATGTGTGCTAATTGTATATGTTATTGAATATTAATATTTTATCCTTTTTTTCTTGGTTCGACAACTTATTTTCGATTAAAATTTCATTGTAAATAATAAATAATCTAAATAATACCGTAATAAACGACTTCAATTTTTTTTATGAAAATATTTATAAAACATTTAAAAATTAATAAATCTCTTTCAAAAATATCCTTAATCAATACCAAATTGTAATAAATATATAAATATGTAAAAACATTAAAACCTCTGGCTTTAATTTTTTTTTCATTCTTAAATTTCAATATTTTCTTACTTATAACAAATAAAATTTAATTTTAAAAGTTTTTAGTAGTTCATGGTTTAGGTTTGGGTGAAATTAAGTTTAATAATTATTCAGATAGACATAAAAATCGTTTACCGAAATTTTAGTTAATATTTATTTATTCCAAAACCGAATCGATAGAGAAAAAAAAGTATTGTTATTTGTTAATGTCCTTGATTTTTTATCAATCACCCGTTGTGCACATGATACGGATGTATATTCTATGTCCACTGTCTATAATATTACCATTCTATCCGCTTATTCTATGTATTTTATTTTATTAGCCATTTTCATTCGTACCGAAAAGAAATCATTCAATTTTTGCTCATTATATAAAGTGTGTAACTTATAACTTAAAATATTTTTACAGTGTTTTTTTTATAATTTATAAAGTTCGTAACAGTGATCAATGAACGGCCGTTTTCGAATTTTTGCAATAAAACGCATTATTCTTGTCTTCCATAATAAATGCCGGTACACGAATCGCCGGATATATATTATTTTATAATGTCCCTTTATCCATAGAACTTTTTATTCGTATCGAGCCACGATTTTAGATTTGTAGGTAACTTTAGCTGGACCAGTCTGCGCATTGACCAAGGAGTAAGCTTTTCAATTTAAATTAATTTTATATTTTCTAAAATAAAAATAAATTATCAATAGGGCCAGGATTTCAATGCTTTACTAGTCACCGATTAATCGTTCGAGAATATATACTTTACGATTGAGGGTCATCTGTTTGAGAAATTTCACAAAAGTGTATTTTATGCAAGGTGCAGGGCTGTGGGATTTCTTTTTTTAGTACTTATCCCTGGTGGTCGGGATAAGAATATACCATCGGGTGTCCCTAACCTGTCGTAAGAGGCGACTAAAAGGGACTGGTTGGAGGACAGCAGCCACACTGGCACAAAATCAATTATTTTTAACAATTTAAATGTTCAATTTTTAATAATTCCATATTTTAAAATTCCCATATATTAAACATTTTCGTTACTTTTTTTTTCAATATTTTGATTAATTTCTTAAATAAATTATATTATTAAATTATATTATTATAATTATTAATTAATTATTATTTATTATTAAATAAGTAATTTTAAAAGATCATATAAGCACAGCATTCATTTTAAAATAAAACAAAAAACCACTTAAATCAGTTACCATATAATTATCTTAAATCCAAAGATAATCTAATAAAACTTCTTTGTAAAGCACTTTTTATCATTAACACTTTTTTGTAATATTTAATTATTTTATAAGGGGGGTGGGTGTGGGTTTAAGGGTGGGGCTAAGAGGGTGGGTGTGGGGCTATGGTGGGTGCAGTGCCGGATCTAGGGGGGGGGCAGGTGGGTATCATTGCCCCGGGCGCCGTCGGTATGAGGGCGCTCTTGAATTTATGAAAATTCAAAAAGCCTTAGTATGGGTATATTAAAAATATACATATGTTTAAATTTTTTTTTAATTTTAAATTTTTAAGCTTGAAAATTAATATAATATTACATACATATTATTTAGGAATTTATATAACTATTTTTGTCTGATGTATATATTAAAATTCATTCGTCAAATGCAGATATTATCTAATTTTTGTTTTCGGAGAAAAATCGACTGATGGGATTTGGAAATAACTGTTAGTTGTAATAATAATCTACGATAATAATATTACTATATTGTATATAAGTTATATAATATAAGTTATAACCATATATATATATATATATATAAAATCATACTTGCGATCTACTACAAAGCAAGTAAGACCTAATAACTTATCATATAATTGCAAGAAAGATTAATTATGATGAAATTATAAAATATTTCACTGCAAAAAAGGCTAGAAAAGTAAACTTTTAGATATTAAAATGTTATTTGTTAAATGAAAACAACCAAGTAATATATAAATTATGTTTGTTTTCTTTGTTTTTATACGTGTAACATTTTAAAATATGATATTTTATATATGTACAATGTACATTATATAAAAATAGCAAAGTTTCCATATTTAAGTTTATAAAATGTTTATATTTTTTAACATGTAAAATGAATTATTATTATAATATAAAAATTATTAATATTATAGAAAAAAAGGTTTAAATACCCCCTCTTTTCCTCACTGAGGGGCCCTCGTAGCTCTACATATGGAGTGCACAGTTAAGGGCACTGCATTTTTACTAGCCCCGGGCGTCAAATGTCCTAGATCCGGCACTGGGTGGGTGGGTATGGGGCTAAGGGGGATGTGGAGGTAATGGTTGGTGGGTGTGGTGGTAAGGGCGGGTGGGTGTGGGGGTAGGGGTAGTGGGTGTGGAGGTAGGTGTTGGCGGTGTGGAGTTAGGGGTTGGTTAGGGATATGGTAAGTGATACAACAGTTGACTGTAACGATTGGGATGCAAATCCCTCAACATGACCAATGATTATCCAGCCGAACACGGATCCAAAAGGTGCAGGCAATGAGTCACTGATGGAAATCCGCTTCCCATTCATGACTTGCGCGACGTTATCAGCTCCCAAGAGCATATCTATGGGATCAGAACAATCAAAGTTTGGATCCGCGAGCGCTAGGTGGGCAAAATGGTGTTTTAGTTGAGGTGTGAGACGATGAGCTGGCATATTTCCGGTGATCTTGGGGAGAATCCAAGCACTGGCATGGATGTGGTGGTCATCATATCGAGGAGCAGTAACGCATTTGACTAAACCATCTACATTTGGAACTGTGACGCCGGATAGACCTGTAAGAGGCACAGTCCACTTAACACGTGTCAACCCCAGCCGGTCTACGCACGAAGTCGACATGACACTTATTTGCGAAGCGGAATCAATAAGGGCAGGAACCTTTTGCATACAACCGGCATGGTCACGAACATGAATTAGAGCAGTTCCCAGTAGCACAGTAGGTTGATCTTGAGTACTGACCATTGATGCTCTTGGCTCCTGTAAGTCTTCGGCAGGTTGGAAGTCTCTGTTCAACAGAGTATGGTGACGACCAGTACAATGGTCACAAGGTTTGGTTACCTTACAACGATTTGACCAATGTGTAGAATTTAAACACCGAAATCATACTTGAAGAGATGTGAAAAGCGGTACGTCGCAATGATTATGCAGCTACAGTTCGTACAATTGATTCAATAATCACCACGGTTATTATATTTTATTTTTTTTTTTAATTAGAAACTTTGTGGTTACGATTAGTTTCAAGTTATTATATTTTAATCTTTTTAAAATAATTTGTTTTGAAATTACTTTTTATCGACCCACGTATAATAATTTTATAATAAAATGTTATTTATTTTCTAACCATACACCGAGTTATTACAACAATAGTAATTAGCTTTTCTCGACGTCTACAACCAGGGAGTTCGTGCAGTTCTATCGAAATAATTTCGGTGATTGCAGGGTATTAATAAATTGTCGCGCACTCGTGTTACTAAAAATTAGTGAAATTAATAATAATAATAGTAATCATAATATTTCTGTTCCTATTATTATTAACTATGAATTGCCCGGCTTCGCACGGATCAGTCTTGGCTGGTTCGTTGGTTTTAACGGATTACTTATCTTACATAATTTAAATCTTAGTCATGTTTGGTTTAGGTTGTTACTTTGGTTACAAATTCGACGCGCTGAACAGTAGGTATACGCGAACTGCGGTGAAATTCGCTTGAATGCAAAATTAATCACCCTTAACACAAATTTTTTTGCAATTTATTCATTTCTTAATGCACGCATCTAGAGTATTAGAAGAACCACTACCTATTTAAAATTTCAAGTGCATACGTTTTGTCGCTATCGCGATGACGTGAACGTAGATGAGGTGGTTATAACTAATATAAGAAACTTATAGTTACTTTAATCATGTTTATTTACTGTATCAGCTGCTCTGTGGTAACGAGAAGTCGGCTAGAAAAAAATCATCGGTTGTATACCAGTAGCTGCAAAAACATGTTAATATGTTGTAGATATATGACCTCAATCAGTAAGTTATCAAGGTTAACATATTTAAACAAAATTAAATATTCCCTAGATAACCAACAATTGAATAAATGTTTACACGCATATCCAGCCCCAAGTACTTCATTTTTTAAAGCTTTATTTTTGTACTTCTGACTTAAGTGCTTCACATAGTTTACAACATTACGTGATGAAATGACAACGGATTTATGTGCATAGTAATCAACTGCCACGTTGTAATGAAATGCAGCTCAATGAGTATTGAACGCAACATGTGGTTTTCCACGTGATAGTAATATTGGAAACCGTTCATTTCGCACACTGCGTTGCTCCGGAGTTCGATCAGATTGATAGTTTGCTTGAGATGCAGCAAGACGCGTTCTGCGACCCATATTGGACCGTATTATTGGCGACATAGTGACTCACCGGTGGCAATTTCCCAAAAATATATAGAAATATAGTGTGATCTTACGTTGTAAAATTTTAGTATATTTATAAATTAGAATGTTTGCAACTGACTTCCGTGCAAAACATCCAGTGAATTCGTTGTTGTTTTTTGGAAACGTCACATTTTGTTTTATACCATTATATTACTGGTGGTGGTTGACTTTGGACCCATGCGTTGCCTTAACTTTAGTTTTTCAATCCGCGTTACCAAGGTTATAGCCACGAATCAACAAATATTCTTTTTTCTTCCAAAAACATGCATACCTATGAACGTTTGGAATTTCCCATCCCCGTGGATTTCTCAAAATAAATTATCTTTCGTACAAACCTTGTGCTGACAATTACGATCCCGAAGAAAAATCAGCGGTCAAGCCGTTTTGAAGTTATGCGCGCCATTACCAACAAAATATCGATTAATCTCTACACGTGTATATTATGCATACGAGCTGAACTACTCGTGGCTCGTACGGAACAGTCTTGGCCGAGACCAACGATTATGTAGAACACAACAAATAAACAATCAGCGCTCGAGCCGTTCTCAAGTGATGATCTTCCGTTTACATGCGGCAATCAATTTTAGGATACACACATGGTATACGGTCACCCCGTCGCTACCGTGTCAGTTAAAACGTTCGTTATGTTAGCATAAAAATATTTCAGTAAAAAGTATTTTTAACGCTACACCAAATCTAATTACGCAATAAAAACAAATCAAAATAAAACGGTACGTCATCGCCATGGTAATGGTATGTTTCGTGGTTTTTGTTATTTACACCAATATTCGGGAACACTTTCGTCATCGATTCTTCTTTCGACGATGAAGCGTTAATAACGGAATTTTTCCGTTGCCAATGTCCAATTCCGTCTCCTCCTGTCTTCGTGTCTCTTCATCGGCAGCTGTTGATAATGGAACTGCGCCGGCAGCGTTGGCGAAAAACAGTAAGCACCGGCCAGCAAAGTTATCGTACTCCCAAACAGCTCTTGATTATTTCGCAAGTCTCTTTTAATGTTCGATCAAGTGCCTCCAGTGCCCGCCCGTCTGTGCGCCATCCCAAATTATCATTTTGCAATTCTGCGGTACTATCGAGCATCGCTGTTGCTGACCTTTTGTCGTTACCGTTGCCGTTCAAATTCTCATCAAATAAATTTGAAATATATAATGTTTGCAACTGACTGCCATGCAAAATATCAATAAATTTGTTGTTGTTGTGGAAACGTCACATTTTATTTTTACATATCAGGTGGTGGTTGCCTTTAGATTATTGCATTGCCTTCTCTTTTTTTATCCATGTTACCAAGGTAACCCAACAAATAAAAGCTATTACTTTTTCCAAAATCACGAATATTTTTATGGTTTTTGACACATTTCAATCCTAAAAAATCAAAATTTTTCAAAATTCTTGGTTATTGCATGTCTCAATCATAATACAAACATATTCTGAAAATGTCCAGTCACTAGCTATCAGGGTTTAGGCTGTGCGTTGTTGAACCGGTCAGTCAGGACTTTTTCTTTTATATATATATAATATATCTATATATTATATAGATTAATCAAGTAAATTATCATCACTATTTATTATTGTTATTATTATTATTATTATTATTATATTAAGATTATTAAAAAAAATTCAAATGAAATACAATGTAGTATAACCATAATTTATCCTTTTCACGAATTACGAGTAGGTAATATTTATTAGTTTATTTATTTACCATTTTATTATCATACCATTGTGGTTCAACTATTGTAAGTAATTCATACGTTAATCGGTTAATCCATCAAACTAATCTAACACATTAATGATTAATACATTATATTTTCATCGGCCTTGATTTTAATTTATTTGATGATGGTATTGATTTGTTCTAAGCTGTCCAAGAAGTTACGATGAATAATAATAATAATATGGCTTTAGGAAAAATAGATGTGACTATATGAGAAAATAGCAGGTGTAAGCAAAACGTTTTTTATTTTCAGTATAGTATTAAATATTAATACATGAAAATGTATTGATATTATTACAATGTGATCTAACGAGCGATTCGATTGTTAGACACCAATTTTATAAAATAAGATAAATAATAGCAAAAAAAACTAATGATTGTTACTAAGCTACATTATTGTAATTCGATAAAATAATTTTTAGTGGTACCCATAGAAGAAAGTTTAAAATTATAAAAAGTGCATTATTACATAAACGCTTAATGTGAAGAAATTAACCACGGAAAATAATCTATAGATGAAAGAAGCAGGCTGTTCAGGGATTTTAAATTGACAAGGCACGAATCCTTTGTATCCAATGGAAAACGACTCTGCTACCGTTGGTGATAACCTCAACAATGGCGATGACTCAGATCCTTTTTTATGCTGACTGTTTACTATTACAGTTCTGGTTATGTTATTAATCGTTAGTTCAAGTTCCGTATTGGCTGGATAATAATCAAAGGCCACGTTATAAGGTCCGAATTCGTCCTGCATGTTATCCACGAATTCTTTACTCGTATTATTTTCGAATTCACATAAGTCATCTAGAAATAAATTATTATCAATAAACAAAGAAGAAAAACAATTTAATTTGGTGTTAAGTATTGCATTATATGCACTGCAGCCTGTACGTGTTATAAAACTTTGGTTCTGCGAGAAACTTTGTTTAACCTATCGAGAAGATATTATGGTGCAGATTTTGTTCTACCCAAAAGTTATTTATCGAAGGAAATCTATATACTATAATATATTATATACGTATTCATCGTCATTTTGATATTCATTTCAGTCTTTATAAGCTATATGTATTATCAACTACTATATAACAAACTATTATCAATAAAGTGCCTATAATTTTATGTCTGTATTAGATAGAACATATAAGTTATCCATGGGCGACCTTAAGGATCGAAATCCATTAAAATTACTTTGGGAATCATTTAAGATACTATTTATGTAAGTGAAACTAATTTTAGATTCTGAGTGAAACGAGGAATGTGTAGGTTTTACCATGGTGCGTGATTTTTTTTTTTTATCTGTGTACAAGATTTCGACCACAAGGATCGCTCTGATGTATATACACCTGATATTTTTCCGAAAGGAAAATTTCGTCCAATTGTGGAAGTCGTTTTTTGAATTTATTAATAGTTTTCCGATGAACAGGGGAAAACAGAGCAAAAGAGTGCAAAAAACTTTGACCGAGATCGAGAATTAAATAACGTCTAGTATTTTCGTGATGACGCACTACCCAATGTTGTTTATTTTTCATGAATACAAGATATTTGGTTGTTATGGTATCAAAATTAATCATAGCGACTCGAAACATACATATATTAACGATGTGCCTAGGATATAACCTAGGAGTATCACCCTTTTATACATATTTAAGTACATGAGGTATAAATATTGTAACAGAATTTCGATCACAATCTATAAACCTAATTTATTAATCTATTATAAATTAACTTTATGTTATTTATTGTGGAAATCGGAGTATATAAATTAAATTATTATTACGTTCATAATCTTATTAATTTTTCTGGTTTTAAATAGGTACTTATAAAATTATATTTATAAGACTTATAAACCTATCTTATTAAGATTATGGAAGCTTTACTACTATATCAACTATCTTTAAAAATTAAAACTGATGCACTCGACCTCTTTCACTCTGAATCGTTTTTTTCGAGAGCAATGGTACATTGGTTTTGAGTTTAAATGACAAATAAAGCAATTAACCGATCCCTGTAACTCGCCCGACCACCGAGTCTTACCAGACCTAGGAGTTTTACCCTATTTATTTTGAATTTAAGAAAAACAAAACCTCAAATAGAATAATGAATAATAATGCGGTTGCAGCTGTTGCAAGTGATCTGAACGTCACGTTTAAAGATTTTGCGTTAATCGGTTCTAACAATAATAATATGTGCGCTCGATCGATACTATTAAATTATGGTTAAAGTAATACCAAAATACCATTATTATTCTATGGGTTATGTCGATTATACGAAGATCGCATTTTTAGTTCGTCCAAATAGATTTTTGAAGACGCGTTTGAATTTCTTCTTTCGTCCAGTTTAAAAATGATCGAGTAATTAGTTACAGCTGTACTACTCGGCTGCAGAGCAAAATAATATAATATAAATCAATAGTTATGTATATACTTCTGAACGTCGGTGGTGCAATGTAGTATTCCGATTGAATATCATCTCCGTGACAATATCCTTTATTACTTGCAGGAGGTATAATGCAAAGCTGAGAACAACATTCGTTGTCATTAACACAGTCGGTAAAATCGTCTAGGCATGGAATTTCATTACTAACTTCATCACTGTCACAGTACGTTCCTAAACGTAAAGAAAAAAAACAAACACACGTACATAAAGCGTATCTATGTACGGCCCTTAATAAACTTAACACTCAATAACAGGTAAAATGTGATAATATAATCAGTGCTAACTGTAACAAGTTGTTTTTCTAACCATAGAATGCATATTATACACATCCATACGGAGTACTGACTGTAAAATTATTGCGTGGTCCCATTATACAGCTACAATAATCGAATGTGGATATCCGTTTGGCGTAATGTTAGGTGATTCAGCCGCATGCGCTGTCTCCGGCTCACAAACGCGCACAACATGGCGAATATGTTTTCTGCAGTAGGGCCCAATTTTGTTATGATTATGTAAAATATTACAATTTTAAAAGGCTTCTAACTAGCATGTAAATTAGAATATCGTAAAAGCCTTAGAGAGGACTCAGATTAATGCTATTCCTTTTGAGTTCAATAACAGGCCAGTTTACGCTAATATTAAAGTTGACCACTTGTAAAATTGGTTCTACTGAACCGTACACATATCTGCCGTGTTGTGCGTGTGTAAGACGGAGACAACGCATGCGGGTGTAGCGTCTTCTTAATGGGAATATCACGAGAGGATGTATAGAAATAATATGCGAAACCGTTAAGAATTTTCTCTTCTCAATTAAAACCAATAGATTGATTACTTCAGAGTTCAGGATAAACGGACAAATCTTCTTGATTTCATATGATGAAAAAATTATTTTTCCGCTAAAAGTTCAAAAAAGTAGTCCGTTACAAAGAATACAAGTAGTAACAATACGCGTCTTCATTGCACAATTTTTATATTTGCAAAAAAAAAAAATGTCATTTGAGACGTAATAGTATAAATAGATACGCATCACGTGTACGAGAAGGAGCAGGTGATATTTTTACGCTAAGTAACATGATGTGTTGAAATGAAAGGCGTACGCTGCGAGTAACTACACTCGTCCAGCGAACTTGTACGCATTAAAATATAAAGTTATTCATTTTGTATTTACCTGATATTATTGCGGCCGCAAAAACTAGCGAAATTAAAATTGAGGAAGATTTCTTCATTTTATTTACTCCTGGACGCAGTATTTTTATTATACGATTTTCAGCAATCGTTTTTAACGCATCGGAAATACAATTGGGAAGGTTGACGTAAAAAAAAAAAAAAATGTAAGTAACACAGCACTAATGCGGTTGTACGCCAATTTTTCTTATAGCTATCACTTTTTAAATGAGATAAAATTATTTAATAAGTAGGTACCTATTTAAATTGTAATTAAGTTTTAATTCTATGATAGTTCTACGAACATCAGTTTGTTCAATTTTATGATAATGGCAATAACAGAAATAATTACTTTATTTGTTAAAAATTGTTATCCAAACATTCCTATGTATATGATTATTATTATAGTATGTATAACAATTAAAATTATTGTGAGTTGAATGAAAATATGTTGCATGGTTTCAATTGATTAGTCAAATTGTCAAACTTCGAGTTACAATTCGTGTGCAAAAATTATTGAGTTTTGAACATTTTGATTTTTTAAATAATTGTCGTAGGTATAAATGCTATATGGTATATACAATATGACATCTCATACCTAGCTAATTTATTTATACCTAGTTATATCAGGTTAGATATCGCGGGAATCTAGCTATATATAGTTAATCATAGTTTATGATAATACATATTGAAGATTTTTCTTCAACTCTGTATTTTTTGTAAAATATATGTCATTGTTAAACATATTTATATATAGAACTTTGGATCATTTAAATAATGGAACCCCAGGGCATTTAAATTAAAAAAAAATAAGTCTTTTTATTGAATTTTTATTCGCAAATAGTGGGAATGTCTAAAATGCTCGTGGAAAAAACTCCACGTGTCACAGGATGTATGCATTACTTATGATAATGTCATAATAATATTACATTTTTTTTTAAAATTAAATTATTATATTCAATATATTTAAAGTTTATATGATTTAAAAATAAGTCGCAACTACGATTTTATTTTAAGTTAACAAAATATCAAAACCTTAACAACATAGGTTCAACATGTGATACACGTGATAAACCATTATGCGGTACCTAGAGAATATTTCCAATCTTGGATATACGTCTGTGTAAGAAGCAATTGGTCTAGAAATGTAAATACCAACTAACACGGTAATAAAGTAGGTATGTATCAATGAGGGAAGATATTCCGTTGTCATCTAAAAGACCGAAACCCTCTATAAATCACCTTAGTTCTTGACTATCTAAAAATATGCAACACAAGTCCCAAGTAAGATTGATAAAAAACCTTCGGTGTTCGTGAAAGTCATTCAATATTTTCACTCTAACGATTTTATAGAAAAAATTACTTTTTCTAAAATTTGAACACTAGGTAGTTAGGAACTTTTATGATCAGCTTTAAATCACTAAGCTACACATCGTTTTATTAAAACAAATATGAATAATATAAACATAATTTCCAATTTTCGTAAAGATTTGTTATACGTCTAGGAAAACTATTGAGAAAATCAAAAATGAAAATGGTCCGAGTTATGATTTACAAGCCCGCACCATGTGTGTTCAGTTTGTCATGAATATAATTATCCCGACTCAGAATAAATTGTTTGAGTTTGATTATTGTTATCAGTTATCACCGATATCTGATTTACAAAAATAAGCAAATAAGTACGAACAACACGTTAAAGGGCCTCCAATCCACATTCAGAATAAGAAACTTACTGTTTTTTTATCCTTAATATTCTGATAAATGTAATCAGGATATTCAATATTTCCATTCTTATTCAACATAATTGTAGATATACATACTATATGTATTATATGAAACTTTTTATTTAAAATTATTTATCTTACCGTTCATTTTGGCTTGTATACAACATTTTAAATTATTATCGTATTTAATTTTGTACACAGGATTATACTTAAAGCTTAATGGTGGTAATTTGTATTTACATACCATATAAAGTTCAGAGCTCAATAGTCTTATTGTGTTTCACGAACTTATGATTGAATAATTACTATCATATCATAATATATAGGTGTAAAATATATAATTCCTGCAGGATAAATATTTGCTTTAGGCATACCGCATACATTATGTAAATTTATTTGATTAAGTATCATCATAACATTCATAACATTAGAAGTACTTAGAACTACTGACAAATAACATAATTTTCGAATGTTTTATTTAATTTATTACATTAGACACACGAAAAAAAAAACGCCACAATAAAATTTGATATAACACCATAATACGAGTATATATAATTTATTCAAAATTGTATGATAATCCAGACATTGTATACAATGTTGATACAATGGTTATTTATACAGCTTTATTCAGTTATAATAATAATATTTAATTTCTGGGATATCATCGCCGATTTTTTTAAGTGATTCAGATGCATTACATTATTAACTGAAGATTAGTGAGCATTGATCTTACGAATATATTATTGTACAAAAATGAAACAAATTTGTACAATTTTAAATATTTTTTAATTACAGTTATTAAACTAGTTGACTTTGATTTATTTTACATCGTAATCATTGCTATGCCGACTACGAATGAAACAATACCTAATCCGTAAAAAGCTACTACCACCCTATCTGGCACAATTTTAACCAATGTTTCCGGATCAACAACTTCAAAGTGGCAAGACACAGATCCTTCAGATTCGACTTCAAACAATTCCGCAGTTGTTTGTGACAACCTCAATGCTTGCGATGTTTCGTTTCCTTGTGTTTTTTGATCGTTCACGGTGACCACCATGTGTGATATACCATTAATTGTTAGTAAAACTATTGTGTTGTTGGATAAGAAGTTGTAGTATACTTTAATTTCAGATAGTTCGGGGTCCGGTATAATTTCACTTGAATCTTTGGAATCATGATGAAACGAGCATAAATCTCCTGAAACGAATTTATTGTCAGAATAAATAAAATAGACGGGGATTCAGATTCTGAGTAAATTAAATATAAATAGTAAAATACAATACTACATTGGCATCATAAACACCCGCTGGGGGGGGAGGCAGACAGGGCACCTGCCCCCCCATGTTTTTTAAAATCAAGCATGCGATATAATGACAATTCGAATATGTTAAATTAAGCTTAATAACTTTTTCATTTTTTTAGGTCATTATTTGATATTTCAAGAGCCTTGACCCCCCTAGAAAAATTTCTGCGGTTGCCTATAATTGGCATTAGCACATATTTTGTAAGCAACAATATTATAGTTATCGCATTTGTAAAGTTGATCATCGAATCCCAGTTTATTACAAAATATTGTAAACGAATTTTAAGAGCTCATTATTTTATAATTTAAAGTAGGTCAGTAAAGATTGTTAATATCATCACTTTGATACTCAAACGCTACAAATATGTATGTGATAGAAACAACAGGTGTTATTATATATTTAAATCTATTAGACAACAAATGTATTAATTTCATCAAAGAAATATAAATAAAATATAATTCATTTTATAATCTTGAGAAAAATAGAATAGACATTATTAAATTTAGATTTCCTAGGAAATGTAATAACTCTTATACTCTTTTTCTATAATTTTTTTAAAAATATTTTCATATTTTAGTAGTTTGTCTATATTCTTCTCACAACGGCTGTGTGTCGACAATAAATAACATTAACTTTTTCAGTTATTATTACCTGAAATTGTAAAATATTTCATTACCTTCCTATAACAATTGACCGAGAAAATAAGTCGAAAAATGATAAATATCACTTGACATGCGAAATAGAAATGTCTTTTAGTACTGTCTTTAGTAACACTAAAATGATATTGCTTCGCTCATAATGGAACGTTTTAAACTTTTATTGATGTGGCTTTTTCTTCTTTATAAATTTAACATATATATCATTAATGGACACCGATATTCTTACTTCTTAGTCGCGATTGTACTACTTCATCAGTTTGGCCGTCATCTTTGTAACAAAATGGAGGTAATGAAACCATTAGACAGTTTTTAGAACAGCAATCACTGTCAAATTCACATTCCTCAAAGTTCATGGAGCATACGTTATTATCACAATTGATCACTAAAATGCATATAAATACATATAAGGTAGTTGTTGATTATACAATAACCGTTAAGTAGGATAATTCGCTGTAACTTTCAAATAATTTGAAATAAACATTTATATTTTTACAATGACAAAGGTTTCATCATGCGGGCAATGGTGTCAATTTTATAAAAATAAAATGTTGACGACAATACTGCGAAGCTGATACCGTTTAATTAGTGATTTAAAGAACCATTTTATTTATTTCCAAACGGTCATTTTTGCTTTCGTTGGACCTAAGAATTAGATGGATAAAGAATACATTTTTTTATTTTTTATCTAATAATGTAATAAATTGTATTATTTAAATTTTTTCAGACGGAAATGTATATTTACATTACTCTTTATTAAACAGAGAATTTAAATATTTTAAATAATCGAAAGTGAATACCAAACCAATAGTTATTAAGTTATAAGACATTGTAGATTTAATGGATGGAGTGAAGTGAAAGCGAATAATATCGATGCATCATTCATATTAAATAAAAATACTTATAAATACTCGTAATGATCTAGTTTGTTCGATACTTTATTTTTATGAATTCAAATTTTTAGAAAAATATTCTACTTAGGAGTATGAAAATATAAGTCTGTGTTATTGTTTAAAAATGAAAAATCTTAAAGACTTTTAAATAAAGAATTGTATGAAAAATATTTTTTTTCAAAAATGTCGTATAATAATTACTTTAATTATATAAAACTAATTTTTTTCAACAACAAATGGTAGTTTTAAGTTGTTGATATAATATTATAACTTATATGCCCACAAGTCTTGTGATTTTCCCTTTGATTACAACAATAAACACAACTAACGTGACTTCAAAAATATAAATATATTTGTGGTGTGTGAATTAAAAGATATTATTTTATATAAATGAAGAGGACGCCACAGCCGCATGAGTTGTCTCGGCCTTACAAACCTACAGCATAGCACATTGCGTTCAGTAGAATCAACGATGTGTAATTAGCTCTAATTTTAGAGTAAACTGACCTACTATAAAATTTAAAGGGCAGAACATTATGTGTGGTTTCTCGTAGGATGTTTACGATATTGCAATTTTAAACCCGATTAATCAGCTTTATAAAATTGTAAATATTTTACATAATCAATACTAGCTTGTAAATTAAAATACCGTAAAAAACTTAAAATAACGTTCTTCATTATCGAACCCTTTAGGCTTTTAGTCCAGTTTACTCTAATATTAAAGTTAACAACATAAAATAGATTCGTAAAAATACAGATATGCTATGTTGTACGTTTTTAATACACGTGGTTGTGGGGTCCACTTCATATATTATATATATTTTTTTTATATGCGTTTAATAAATCTATAGATCTATAAATGTATCCATGTATCTATGGTTAAAACATTAAGCAAACGATATATGTTTTTAAAGCAATAATTACTATTTTAAGTAGATAATTCATGATCTCGTTACATATTTACCTGATACTGTGGAAATAAAAAAAAATGCAACTAAAATGATCGAAGACTGCTTCATTTTTATTGATTTTAATCGTAATATTATTGAAATATCTAGAATTCGATTTTAAACAATGTCTTACTAGTTAATAACGATTGTAAAGGTGGACGTCAAAAAAATAATGAACAAATCGAGAAAAATTGTGTGTAGTTATTTTTTATATGCTATCGAATTTAAATTGAGATAAAATGTACTTCAAGTTAGAGCTTTAATTAACATTAATTTTTGAATAGTAATAACATCGATTTGCTGAACTGCATGATAATATTATTCACAGAAATAATTACCTTCATTATTATAAATGGTTGTATAAATTTAAATAGTTCATATTATGGTGCATGTTTAAGTTATTAAAAATTTAATTTCAAACAAACAAAAAATTAGCTGTTGCAACTTAAATAATATTTAATAGTCTATCAGCGGTATCTACTAAGATGTGTGTTTTCTTGATATTTTTGAATTAGTCTTCTGTTTTTGAATATTTTAACCAGAAGACACATGCACGTAGCCACATGGTCCAAAGCAATGGCGTGGTGAATTTCTTATACCTATGAAACCAACAAAATTTGAGATACCCACCATCTTAAAAACAAAAATGATATCGTTTTAAGAGGGCTTAATGAGTGTATAGCTACTATCTAAAGTTTATGAACAACCGACAAAAATTTGTAATATGTAGTTAAGTTATTTGACAATTAATGCATTAAAATATAGAATATAAAGTTAAAGTATTCTTATCTCGACCACCACCAAGATTATTGTCTTAAATTATATTATGCATAAAAATATAGACATTTATAAGATACTCGTGATTTATGTTATAGTACTTTTGTAAATTATTAAAAAAATAGTTTATAAAACAACAAAAATTATAGTCACGCAGTATGTAAAAAATATGAAAATGACATAACAAAATATAGTATAGTATACAGTATAGTATATTTATGATATGTGAGCATTGATACATGGCATATAGTTTGCTATTTAAGCATTAGATTTTTTTTAGATTATTTATGTTGCATGTATATTGTATTGCTGTATAGGTTCAATTAATTTTGTGTTACAGATCGGTATGATCCACCCAACCATCCACCCTTCACCACCCAATGAAGAGCCCTTCACCACGTCACTGGTCCAAAGTATACATTGCCACCGAATGTCTGAGTAGTTGGTATCTTGAACGCTAAAGGAGAAAATTACCAATTTTTGACTCTCCTGTATATTTTTACGATTGAAAATACCAGTTATGGTTATAAATTTGTTTTATTTGAAATGGAACAATAATTCTTATAAGACAAATTGTGATTTTCATCAAACTACTCAATACCTATAGATAATATTTTTATCGTGTTATGTTTTCTACTGCTATTTATATAAATGTTGTCAAATACAGCAATTATACATTTGTCAAGTTATATTAATTTATTTCACAATTAAAACGAATGCTGTGTAAATGAGTTTTTAGATTCTGAGTGAAACGAGGAATGTATTAGTTTCATCATGATGTGTGTGTGTGTGTGTGTGTGTGTTTTTTTGTGTATGTTACCAACTTTATTCCTAGAATACGTTGTACTGTCAACAATTGTAGGGTAAGTTTCCGATTACAAATGTTCTCTAGTTAGTGCAGTTATACATGACATTTTTCGAATTTCTCAACAGTTTTCCCAAAACTACGAAAAACTGAGGAACATTTTCAAAAAAACGGCATTAAATACGGTATGCTAATTTTGATTTTTTTTTTCATAGTAATTTAAAAAGTATTGACTGTCGAGACTTGACATTTTTACCTGATACGGATATGGCTATTTTTTGGAGATTGTGTAAATTTCAAACGGTTTTAACTTTTTCTGGGCACTTTATAGCCTTTTGAAATTTAAATGTTTTCTAAGTTTTTTTTCGTAAAAGGTCAATATAAAAATTGGTTGATTTTGAAATTTTAAAAGAATTTTTCTAGTACATTTTTCTTACTCGTGTGAAAAAATCACAAAAATCTGTTGTCACAATTGTTATTAATAAGTGTTTGAATTTGCAATTTTGATAAAAATCAATAAAAATCATGAAATCTAATTGTTTGTGATTAAAAGTTGAAAAAAATTTCAATACTACTATACTTAAGACTTGAAAATGTAGCATAATGTACTAGAGAAGTTTCTCTTTCCAGGGAACCAAAAAATTTACCAGACAAGCGTAAAAAAAATTTATAAGTGTTAGAAAATTATATTTTGATGAAATCGGAACTCAAAATATAATTGGAGGGGCATCAATTATTTTATTATTTTTTTGGGCGTGCACATATTGTGAAATGAAACCCTTCAATATTTCGCCCCCGCTACTCAACCCCTCTAATGGTATATTTTATAGTAATACCTCGAGGACATAATTTAAAATTGGGGACGCACTAGCTCACAGTAGCACGGTGCATCTACCTAGTTGCGCAAATGCCTGAGCCTCCAACTCCTCCTATAAATGGATAAAAGGCATAACATACTTCTCCGCTTTTAACACCGTCTTAATAAAGTTTACCTGAAAAAATTGGATTACGTCAACACCGTCATACCTTATCGTATAACCATGAGGTCGTGTTAATTTCAATAAGATAATGGAACACTTAATTGGAACCTGTAATTTCATACATTTTCGCGTCCTTCTGTTCGGCCATATAGGGCCGTCATTGAATAATTTACGTCGTTCCATTTTCACCTTATGCACCGACATAGTTGTCAGTTTTGCTGAATCAGGGCCATTCAGCCAATGAGTTAAAACGTATACAATGCCAAGAACAAAAATAAATGCCCCCTTCCACTTCTCTATGTGGACACGGGACACGTATTCCCGGAAGACAATGATAAGGATATTGACAACATCACGTCGATGCTTAGCGCTTAAGTAATAATTGGGAAACCATGCAACAAGTGACGAAGCCCTACGGTACGTTCTAATCTTGTCCAGCCTACGGACACACGCATAACTACTGCCATGGCGCCATCACTTATCTCAATGCGTTAGACGTGGCGATAATCACCGTACGGCGAAGATCGCACCAAATACCGGAGTCCGCAATGGTCCTGCCAGACGTGCGCCCTCTGCACAAAAATCGTATGCGTTCCGTAGAAAAAATGGATCAGCTATCTACAAACGGCGTAAAAAGTTGGCATTTCGCCGTTTATTCTTTCGCCGATATCGTATAATATGTATTTCATAACACTGCAATAATTATTGTCTATTAGACTCGAGTTCCAAAGCCCACGTTCATTTATAACGTTTTTTTTCGATGCGTTCGGGTCACGTTCATAAAATGTAATTATTCTTCAAAGTGTTTACATTACACTGTATACCTACAATAACTTTGATTAAGCGTTTATATGTGAAACGTTACTTACACGCGTTTATCCAGTATTTTCGTTTCTCTATGAGGATATTATCGTGTCCACAACATTTTGAAAAACTTTAGGCATTTTATTTTCACGAACACATTTCAACGATAAGTCACACAATATAATAATACGAGGCACGTCCGGAAAAATTCATGAAAACAAACGGTTCACCATGACGTCATTATCAGTACATTTTCCTCAAAATTCCCGATCTCTTCTTCATGAAATTGTGTCAATGAAATTGAATTTTCGAAAATTGTGCGCACGTTGGGTGCCGAAAATTCTTACTGATGAACACAAAGTGAAACGTCAGGGTAGTGCACTTCAGTTTTTGTCACGATACGAAGAAGACGGCGATAACTTTTTAAGCAGTATTGTCGTAGGGGACGAGACTTGGGTTTCTCATGTCACCCCTGAATCAAAACAACATTTATGGGTGGCCAGAACTTCAACGAAGGTGAAACGAGGTGAAAAAGGCTGTTAGCGCATGGTTACAATCACAGGTGTCATCTTTCTATGATGAAGGGATACAAAAACTAGTACCTCGATATGATAAGTGCTTAAATAGTTGTGGTAACTATGTTGAAAAATAAAGTTGTACTTGTATTTTATATTCAAATAAAATGTATATTAAAATTTACACATTTACATGTTTTCATTGCCCAACGGAACTTACTTTCTGGACGTACCTCGTATACAACAAACAAACTATGTACGCCGATTATACGTAGTGGTATTATTACTGATGTAAAGATGTATTTATTGCAGTTATGTTTTTTTTTATGTATACATCGCGCGTAGAATCTATTTTATTGTGTGTTCTATTGACGCGTGACCGCACTATTACGAGACCTGTGACCCGTGTATCCGACGAGCCGGCAGGGTCGCGCTAAGTGCACAAGAAAAAATAAGAACAAAGAATCCTCGAACCCCTCAAAACGAAGACATCGTCGACAACACAGAGCGCGACCTGCCGTGCATAATATTACGAAAAACGTTGAACGAGAAAGCCTAGCGGACGTGTCGAACGACCTTTAAAAAAATCAACTGAGTTTTGGCCAAGTTGACTACAAATCATTATGGCATTTTAAAACAGTAACATTTTAAAAGATAACATCCCCCGTGGCACGTTTACGCGACCATTCACAATCGGACGGCGCGACCGGTCCATTGACGATGAGCGTGCGATCGACCCTCGACCGCAGTGTTATGGTAGTCATTATCGCGGAACGATTCCTGTGGTCTTATCACGGATGTATAGACACGATAACTACAGCCGCGAGTTCTATCGATTACTCTGTCACAGATCCTATAGTCTTGTCATCGTACTTCGCGCACGCTTTTATGCCAAATGCTGCAAATCAATCTATTACTGTTAATTTTTTATCTGAACAACAAAAAAAAAAAATTTAAAAAATATTGATATCCCAACCAAAACACTCCGCCAAACTCCGTGTAAAAAAAAGTATAAATAATAATGAAAAAAAAAAAAAACTCTAAAAGTAGAGATATCGTTTATAAGTCAAGTCTTTGAATTATTAATAAAAATGATCTTCTAATAATTGAACTTGGCTTGGCAAATTTATAGCACAAGATTAGTGCTACAGTACCTCCTCAGTATAAAAACGAAAAGCTATATTTTTAGGTTTAAATGTAAAGCTAAGCTAAATTATCAGCAGATTATTTTTAGTAATGATTCAAAGACTTAAGTGTTTTGGTTGGGATCAATATAGCTTCAAATTACTGTATAAACAATTTAATTGAACGAAAACTATTTTATACATTTATTTTTATAAATTAGCTCTTGATTACAAAAATTACGTTATAAATAATAAACAATAAATACATATATTTATGGGTTACTTATTCATATATAAGATTTGCATACATATAGTGTCATAAAATTTAATTTAATTTTATAGCTTTTGGAAATGTGCATTCAATAGTTTTATGAATAAAATCGGAGCAATCAGCTATAATCGAAACATAAGACTACTGATCACTAGGTAACCAATGAAATCGAATAGAAATATGAAGGCATTACATTGAAATAATAACTTTTTTGGAAAAAATTATTTTCACATGCATTTTTTGAAGTCCCTCGTATTTAAAAAGCACTTATTATACCAAATAGAGTTAAGGTTACAGCCAGAACCTGTGCAACTATCAGGACATCAAATTCTTGTTCTGGTTCGTATTCTGCATCCCGTATGGTACAATTGGCGATTCCTGTAATGTTTAATGCTTCAGCTGCTTCTCTAGATAACTCCAATGCATTTCCATGTGATGTCAGATCGTTTATTTGGACCATTATCAATTTACCGTTGTAGGTTACATTTAGGCGATCACCACTTTTCATATAGACATGTGCTGCATTATACCCGTACTTGTTGTACTCATTGTCACTGATTGTTTCATTCTCAGGTTTCATGTAATAACATACATCGTAAACATCTAAAATAGTTGACCGAAAAGAAAAAAGAAAAAATTTAAACTTCGCATGGATCATATTATTATGTTATATAAGTTATATTACCTGTACCACTGTTTTCATCATCTGGTTTGGGTGGGAAACACATTTTAGTTGTATTACCGTAAACGTCCTGGCAGTTATGAGAACAACAATCATCGTCTTTGCCACATGATTTCAGTTCATTTCCGCATACTTGTTGTGTAGTGTTGGTCTCGCAGTTTATCTCTAAAATTCAAATACACACACATGCTTATAATTATTTTATTGTATACTCCAAAGAGCGCATAACAGTAATTAACTATTATTTTTTTCAACCGTATTATACAACTGTAAGGCTCGTTTCACACTTATACGGTTCGATTCGGTTCGGTGCGTATTCGATTCGTTTTTGGTAGCGCCTAAAACGAATGAAAACTCTTCACACACACTCGGTTGGTATAAGGTTTGTTTTCACGACCGAATCATCGAATACGCGGTCACTCACTTTGCCCACAATGCTCGCTATGGAGAAAAGACAAATTGTTGCCATGTTATTTCTCTATAGAAGAATCAAAAAACGAAAGAGGAATAATGGGTGGAATTTGGTGCATTTTATACAATTTTTCCGAAATTAAGGGAGCACGAAGAAAAATTGTCAAGTGAATCACACATTGCCAATGTAAATTACAAAGTTTAAAATGAGAAAATGAAAATGAAATAATATTCTACCTTGCCGAAAACGTGACCGAACCGAAACTAAACCGTATGTGTGTAAACGACCAATTGCTTTTGTGAACTCTGGACCCGAATGGAAACCGAACGAAACCGATTCGAGTCGAGGGGGCTTTCGGTTCTATCACTTATCTATTAGGTACCGAACACACACCGTATCACCGTTTCAAACTTTTCCGACGGCTACCGAAAACGAATCGAACCGTATAAATGTGAAACGAGCCTAATACACGTACACAATTTTGCAGATACTCGTGTTCGTGTAAACGACAACCGTTTTATACTGATAGTCGATACAGAACTTAGATTAGTAGACAACAAACTTATAACGATAAAACCATTCCACGTACTTAAACATATAATTACAATACTATTGGTTTAGAATAACTAGAAACATGTGGTTTATTCTTTGTAAATTGGAGGGTATTTTCTGTTACGTACATAGAAGTATAGAACAGAAATAATAAGAGTATTAAATATTTGTTTGCGTTAACTTTTTACCTAACACCTCAACGGAAGGGACAAATTAGTTTCAAATAAGAATTACTGAGAATAACATTTCTATAAAATGTTAATTTCAATGATAGTTATAAGAAAAAAATGCATGAATAATACCATTCGTTAAAATAATTTTCCGGAAAATGGTCTTTTGGAAAAACGGATTCTAATAAACGCACGTTAATCGTTATTATTATCATATTTGTTAGGCTTCAATGATCATATAGAAACGTTATGTTGAAAATTAAAAGTAAAAACGTGAATTTTTTTCGTAAAATGTTGATTTGGAGTGTTCATTTTTCAACATCTAGGTATCTGAGATATGTGAATTTTAAAAGTGAACATAAACTATAAAATATAATCATTTTACTAAGATTTATATACTCATAGACCAAAGTGCTAGTTTTTTTTTTGTGTGTGTGTTAAAGTGATAAAAAATACCTAACACCAACATTAAGTAAAACATTGCTAATAAAATCCTTAAAGAAGTTTTAATACTAGTTTTTCTTTGACTATTTAGAACAACATTAACCATAGAAAGATTTTCTGAACAAATTTCAAAATGTATTCAGAGGTTTCACTGTAAAAGTACTGGCACGATGCAACTTTTTATCACTTTGAAAATAATATTATTTAGTAATGTCGTTATTGTGAGAAATATTAGATGTACCGAAAAAGATCTTTGTGTAGGTAATACGAGTGTTTTTGCTTCGTAACTGGAATGAAAGGAATCCAACTCGAATTTTTTTTAGTTAAAAAGTACATTTTATTCTTACCTGATATTGTAGATATTACATATGACGCAATTAAAATGAATGAAAATTTCTTCATTCTATCTTTTTTTTTATTCAATTTGTTGTAGATGATATATATTGAGAATAAAACTTGAAAAATAGTTTTAGTGAGTATCAAATATTTATGATTAACGTCAATTACAATAATGAATATTGGCACGTTTTGATAGTTTGTCCCTTCGCGACTGAAGTGAAAGAAATAAATAAATATCTCTATATTTAAATTAATTTAACTTTTAATTACGAGTAACTATCAAAAAAAGTCATTAAATTTTTTTATCAATTTCGTCATAAATTCGTTTCAGAGATTCAGACAACTTATGAAAATTATATTTCTGACAATCACAATGTTAGTAGTTCGTTTTTGTGCTCATGACGGTGTATTGGTTACTGTTTTTTTTTTCATCGTCATTCATCAGGAAACTAACAAATTATACACTATGGTGTTTCATTAAGTATTTAAAGCTATACGATTTGTCAGAGCGAATGTGTAGTTACTAAAATTACTTATAATCACCGAGAGCGCCCCCGTGGATTCATTATTTTTAAATAGAAACAAATAGGATGTTAGTGATAAGCTTATACAATTTTTTGCGATATCGTGCTTCTAAATTATTGAAAGCCCCACCGGTCTCTCATTCCCATAATAGTGTTTTAAATTATAGTAACACTTACGATAAACGCCGACAATGCTTTCGGTCAAAATTAAGTGCTAATGACAGTATAACAATCATGTGGTGAATGATGAACAAATATCTCACAACTAGGCTGTTTTTGTGAGGTAAAGATTAATATGTTATAAGAACTAAAATAAAGTCTAAAATATACTTCAAATCAGTTTCTGTTTAGAATGCAAGTACGTATTTGTTTTTTTTTTTTTGAAAATTTCGAGTTCCTAGCAATTTGGTTAAGCTATATATGATTTTATAAAGATAAGTGGTTCATAAAATAATTTGTCGGTTTAGAAAGAGCTTCAATTATCATTAATTTAAAGTTTTTAAATTTAAAAGTCCCCAGAATTTCAGGCCATCGGATGTTGGGTGCTTTGGTACAGTATTATATTTGTTTATGGGTTTTTGCGAGTAGGTATATTATGTAAGTGTGCGAGGGACCGGTATGGAAGTCTCTTTTCTCTGGCCGTTCGTCCCACCCGGAAAGCGTTAATACACATTCGCCTTATGCCACTCGGCCACGACGCCCGCCCTAATTGGCATTATTAAACCAACTGAAAATTATACATCGAGTTAGTATGAATTCCAAACAGCTTTTCGTCAAATAACTAAACATGGCAGAGAAGGATGAAGGAAAAACGCTTTTCTTATGAAAAAATTACAATTTCAGAGGAGTTGATCCTTGATGGTATAATATTATTAGATTTTTTGAGTGTATTAATATAATAGCCAAAATATACCAAATACACAATAATATTTTTATCTCTATTACTGCCGGCGTGTTAAAATGAAAAAGTTTAGTATTCTGCATAGTTTTTTTTTACATTATTGAGTAGGTATGTATATTATTTATAACAATGTATAACTCTCATTAAATATGATGTTTTTTTTTTCTACAGAACCGAAATTAAAATAATTATCTTTAATATTGAAATTACAGTCTTAAAGTTTATCGTCAAAATACATTAACCTTCTGAATTATAATAATTATTTCAATTACAGTTACAAAACGAGTTGACATTCGCATCAATGTCACTCAGATTAACATTATATAGTTCTTAAAAATATTCATAACAATATATATTTTTTTTTTTGGTGTTCTATCAGTATACTAAACTACTAAAGAATCATAGATAATAGACAATTAGTATTCGGTTATAATTAAGATTAAAAAAAAAACATAAAATAACGTTTCGAAACATTATTTCTAAAAAATTAATCGAATGATCGGGTGTTTGTTTTTTGCATTAAAATAATTTATTTCCGAATATAATCTCAGAAATTGTTGAAAAAGAAATTATGATAATCTTACTAACCTGAAATGATGAATAAGATTTTCCATTACAATATCAATTCGACTATAGTAAATGTTGTCTTTCGTGGCAGTACATTTTTGTAAATTAAATTATACATGCATAAGATTTGCCATTAATGATAAAATATAGTAGTTAGCACAATGAATGAGCGAAAACATTTTAATATGTAAATTATTGTATTTGATTATATTTGAACTTTCATAACAGAATACACACGACTGAAAATAAATTAATAATGCTGTCACAATATGTTAAATTGAACTATGTAGTGTCAACTAACACTACTATGAGCTTGACGTATCAAGGTCATTCAGTTATTTGGTTCCCTGTAAAGAGCAACTTATCTAGTACATCATACTACATTTTCAAACCATAAGTATTGATATTGAAATGTTAAACGTTTTATCTCTATAAACACGGAAGATATCAATCTGTATAAATCCCAGTAGATACACTGTAATGCAGATTATAAGTTTGTTTTATAAATTAAAAGAGTATTTTATGTATTTTAATAAATTAATACATTACTTTAATGTTACACAACACACGCGTATAGGGTTGTTTTCATCATTAGTGAAAAAATGGATTTTCAATAGTGCATCTAACATAAATGTAACTTATATCCTTAAATATAAAAAGGACGAATCTCCTGGGTCGGGTAAGATTTCACGGTCGATGAAATACGGAGATGGGTTAATTGGTGTATTTATTATCTAAACTTGACACCAATGTACCATTGCACTCGAAAAAACGATTCTGAGGGAGAGAGGTCGGGTGAATCTGTTTCAATTTGTAAAGAAAGTTGCTATATTAGTAGAACCAAATATTTTAATAAAATAGATTTATAAGTTTTGTAAGTATTTATTTACAACCAGGAAAATTAATAAAATTATGTACGTAATAATGTGGTATTGTATTTTCTTAATTTTGTCTTTAATTTATATACTGTTATTTTCATAATTATTATTAAAATAAAGTAAATTTATAATAGATTTATAATTATAATTGTAGATTTTAATTGAGATTCTGTCATAATATACATATCTCATATACTTAAATACGTATAAAAGCCAAAAGGGTGATACTTCTAGGTCGGGTGACACCTAACGGTCAGGCGAGACACAGAGATCTTATTGCTGTAAGTTTCTCTTTTTTAAAAAGTTTGTATCTAAAATGTAGTTCGATTCGAAAAACAAGTAATACTATGAGGCACCTGGATACAATTTTATTAGACTATACTAGTGGGTGCAGATTTCGATTCTCGATCTCGGATGAAGGTTTTGCACATTTTTGCTCTGCTTTTCTCAAATAATTGGAAAACTGTTGATATATTCAAATATAACCCTTTTAATGTACAAACCAGACCAAATTTCCTTCGATAAAAGTAATTAATTTGCTTACATCGGAGCAATACTTCTGGTCGAAATCGTTTAATCGTGTACACAGGCACAAAAAAAGATACATCATGATAAACCAATACATTCTACGTTTCATTCAGAATCTGAATCAGAAATAAATAAATAAATTTAAGTCCTGCAGCCTTACGATAGAATTATTAGAATAAATCATTTTTAAAATGCTTATAGGGACACCATGATTTGATGGTATTCGTAAAATGATTGAGCAACTTTCATATCAATATTACAAATTTGGTATAAATTTAAAAATATTGTCTAAAGTTATTGAATTTGGCTATTTTTGCTTATTATATTCATAATAATTATATATTAGCTTACCTAACCAATATAAAAGATATAATATTGTATTAAATTATAATTATTATAATTATTAGAATAATAATAGAAAAATTAATTTTGGTTTTCCAAGTCCCCTAGGAATTTACAAATTTCAAAATTGCATTTACAATAATTTGCTATTGATTTTTAATGATTAATTTGAAATAAATAATTTGACGCGAATTTCGATATTGGTCTTACAAATTCATGCGAATTCCTTGCTAATTCGTTAATTGTATATTTTTTTTCAATTTTCTTATTGGTGTGGGGAACGGGGATGCCGGCAAAACGTTTGTGGCATAGCCCCCATGAGCATTACATAATTTGAGCACCCCCAATATTAGGTTTCTAGTTGCGCCTATGGTAGGAACTATAATAACCGTTCCGATAGCGAATTCGAGTAGGTCTTTGAGCAGCCTATAACTCTATACGAGAATGTGATCGCAAACTCTCGCGTGAGTGATCATTCAGTTAACTTATGACAAGCGTCTATATTCAGTCCGCGTGCAGTCCCGTACAACTGCTCGCGAGTGAAATACGCACCGCCGTCACTGGTGGGGTACCGCGGTGAGGTTTTACTGTCTTAGTAATGTCTTGGTACATTTTTCTTGAACACGTGATATGATGACACTGCCTCTAAAAAACCAGTACGGACACGCGAAACATACGTCAGACCTCTGGGGGCGGCGTTGAACCGCTCCACTTATCATCAACAACCAATGCGCCACACCATGATTAGCCATGTTAATATCGTAATTATTATTCGGTTAATCTGAGTTTACGATTCTTATAAAAATTGTCGAAGTATTCATTTCACAGTTGCCATTCACTCATTATTTCATACGTGAATTTACTACCGACCTAACACTACTATTTGTATAAGTTGACGAACATCCAAAAAAATTTTTAAAATGTTTCATTTTTCATTCAGCATAATTACATTGATCGTCATGTTTTCAGGTAAACGAATACTTTCATTAATAACGTAGTAACAATTCAAAACGGTAATTTTTTTCACCGCGTACCTATGATAAATATATTATTATTTTTGGTTTTGTTAGTTATGGAATACTCAAAAAAAGAATCAATGTGTTACGGGTTTCGAATAGAGAAGTCTATGTGTTACTCGGTCTACTCCCTGTGTAAAATTAATATGCAGTGTTGTTCTGGATATTGTAATACTTTTTTATTTTTATCACAATGCTGGCCCGTAAAAAAAGAATATGATTATTAGATATTATTCAGAGGTATCGAGTTGTGCGTATCCATTAAAATTATTTATTTTTTTTTATTGGTTCCATAACAGTGGTAACTGTGTTCTATTATTGTTTGTATTATTTATAGTGTTGTTCAATAACAAACAAATAGAACAAAAAGCATCTTAAAAAAAAAATACTTTGCTTTGGTCTGTTCAAAATCTAAAACTAATTGTGGAATTTTTAAAAACAACAACCAACAAAATCTATACGAAATCGGCATATTTTTCAAATATTTAAATTAATTCGTAAGTGAATAATATTTTGAAAATAAAAATTTATCATAAGTTTGAAATTTATTTTGTATGTTATTTTTATTTCTTAATTTGTGTTAATATAGATGACTAGCATTTAGCGATATTGAGTACATACCTACCTCTTATATTTCGAAAATGCTACGGAGAAAATTACAAAACAGGAAGTGACAAAAGAATAATTACGTTGACAATAGAAGATTTTTTTTTTAATTTTATATATATCCTGTTAATATTTAAATATGTTTAAAAATCCTTTAAAAATATTTTAGATTTTGTACATTTTGTATAAGTATTCATGTAGTGTTAAAATAATAACTAAATAGTGTTGTTTATTTGTACATATTTTTTAATATTCCCGAAAAAGCCCGAAATATGAAAATAAATGTTATAATTTAATAACATGGATACTTAATATTTTAAGATCATCAAAACATTATGTAATTCTTAAATCTCAGTAAACAGACAGAATGTCTATGATACATCAAATTGGAAACAGTTAAAAATATATTTGTATGTAATCATAAATCATAATAGACCCTATATTAAGATTATTTTAAATTTATTGAATTTCATATTAATATTGTTATATCCAAAATATAAATATATGTAGGTATATACTCAGCGGCTATTAAATATGTATGCATGTATAGTTTGAGTATTTAATATATATTATATAGATATTTATTAACATAAAAATACATTTTTCTGTGGAGGGGCAAAGTTATTAATTAAAGAATGAAAAAAATTGAGTATTTTCCTAAACATTCTTGTCCATGGTTCTTTTCAAGTGTGAAAAACAGTGATTCTGTCGATTTCGTTCAACATTCTGCCCGTCGGGCAACATAGAAAACTATCAAACATCGCATCATATGGTGTCAAATTGCATTTGTTTAATTTTTTTCTTGTAATTCCGGATTTTCTAAAATTAAATAAGAGACAATTTTTTTTACGCTATAAAATGTAGAACCTATGAGAATGTTTGGTAGGGGTGAGTTAAAAACATTTACGGTCGCCCGCTTGAAATTTTTTGAATTTACCCTCATATTGTATAGTACACCCATCTGTAGTATATTGTAAAAACGTACATAACAAATATTAAATTTAATTATATGTTCAGAAGATGTGTACATTTTGGTTCATAGGACATCTGATTCATGTCTCCAGGCAGAGGCACAACAAATGGGAGTGGTATGAGTGTCTGGAAAATCCCCACCCTGTGGCCTTGAATCGTATTTATGGAAATCTCATTCAATAACCATTGGAAAAAATGTCCTATTTTTAAAAAAAAAGTTTACTACACGTTATTTATCGTAACATTTAGCGGTTTCTATATACAGATAACGTTATAAAGTCTGTATCAACTTTTTTAGTATGTCTCAATATTTCAAAATTTGAGAACTGTTAAAAATAAAAAAACTTAAAATAAACATGGAGGGAATCACTTTATACGTCATTAGCGGATACCCCCTTGAAAAAGTTCCAACTGCGCCACTGACTCCGGATTATGAAAAATATTTGCGTAGCGCTTGATCGGGTATGGTGAACGGACCAATGGTTGAAAAATTTAGAATTTGTTTGTTATTATAATGTATTCATAAATTGGTGTTCAGTATTTTGGCTGTACAGTTCAGACTTGAAAATCGGTACATATGTTTTAATTTTAAATTATTATTAAGAAAACCATTTAAAACCAAATTACTTTTAAACATATAAGTTAATTTAAAAATAAGTGTTATCATATGGTGATTGAAAAGGATGTGGTTATGCAGTATATGACCATTATGTTGAATACAAACATTTTTTTAATAATATTAGGATATTAGGTATCTTGTATCTAGTTTTTTCTTAAAACATTTGTTGACATTGTTCAATTACTGCAGGAATGTGTTCAACAACAGGACGATTCTCCCTATTGCATGGTCGCACACTCGTATAGTCCTATGGTTTATACAGGTATAAAACTATAAATATTTTATAAATACGAAAAGGACCTTTTCTTTGCTGTACAACTAAATCCTATACCATACCTATACTAAAGTATAGGCAGTTAGAAGTTTAGAACTCTCGCATTGAACGATACGAATTGAATACAAAATAATATCAATCTTAATTACAAAAAATTTGAACGATTTGCAATTTATTCACTTTAATCACTAGTAATAATTGCTTGAATCTAGGAAAAATGCATAAGGACTTGTTGGCGGTTAAAACCACTCGAAAAATCCCGAAAATAACAGGGTTAACTCTGCGGCTGGCCCTGGTGGTTCGCGTGTAAAATTGTTTACAACTATTCTATTTTACGTGAGAATAACGTAGGTATCTCTGGAGAAAACCAGTTAATATCAGTGCTAACAAAATTAGCTGCAGCGAATTATTGTGTATGAGTTTAGGCAACTCTTTATACTCATTTCCCTGTATGTTTCAAAAGAAGATTTTGAAATGGCTTGATGTTCGTAACAAAGCGGGTAATGCATTTTAATCGCCGCCTTGAATTTCGTCAAAATCAATATAAACAACAAAATAAAATAATTGTAACCATTTATAGTACATAATAGTCTGTATATTATTCAGAGATGGCATCTAACGAATACAATTTTGTTTCGCTCTTATAACGGTGTACGTCTGATGGCGCCAAAACTTAAGATCTGGGGCAGGGAAAAGTTTTATTTAATGACACCCATTTAAAAAGTTTTAACCTTAAATTTTTTTTATCCTGTAAATAAAATACCGTAAGTACATTTGTCGAACTGTATAATACACTATTAGTTATTATATTTTTAATTTTAAATAAAAGTTTGTACGACTTATTTAGACTATATATATAGTATATATGATATGAGGAGCTAAAGAAAATAACTGAATGGATTTTATACTTAATAATAAATCTGTACACTGGGAGTCTACTTATAATAAATCATACACGATTTTTCCAACGAAAATTCTCAAATAAAGCGAGCTAGTAAACTAGTAATAACCACATTCAGGTATAACGTTAATAGACGCAATTTGTTACGAGTATGTACGAAACACTTTTTAGTATAAAAAGTTTATAATTCATTATTTGTATGTATTGTAGTTGGACATATGTATATTTTTACATGAGTCCCGACTCACCAGTAATAATTATTTAGAATTATATTATTATGATAAGTTTTAATATGATTTTATTATAATAATAGATCACTGTTTATAGTTTATGTAATAATTGTTTAAAATACTATGATAATAAGAGAACAATAATTATTATAATTGCATAGTTATAATTATTAATTATAAAGGAAAAGAGACAAAATATTTAAAGTATTATAAATGCTTTATATACATACATTTATCTACAGATAAAAATACTAATTCAAAGAATATTAATATTATACAAAAGTGTAGTACAGTTTAGTTTAGGTGTATAATTGTACAATCATGTTTTTAAAATATTTAATGAAAACATTCTTATATTCGAAAAAAATTGACTAATTAGCAGGTAAATAAAAACTGAGTACATCTACGGCTATACCTCATAATTGTCTGATATTATTTTTAATTTCTGCATAAACCATGTAGAGAAATAAAAATAAAATTCTTACAACAACAAAATCATATCATATTTGAAAATAATTATTTTTATTGGCAAATTACGTCAGTACACGACCAACGGAACAACAACTACAATACACAAAAATTAGCTTTTTATTACGTATGGAGTTGAATCACCGATTATAATATTGAATACAGCGTATAATATTCTTTAATACGTTGTACAAATTAAAACGGATATTTTTAAACTATAAAAAATACCATACAACATAGAATAACTTAATAAGTTATTTATTAAAATAATCTGTTTGTATATTATGAATAATGAATAATAAATAAATAACGAATACATAATGCATAATATTAAATACTATATTTAAAACGAATTTATAACTTAGTCAGCAATGTGCACGACTAAAAGAAAAAATGAGAAAAAGTCATAAACATCGCAACCCTATTCATCATTTTTTACTATAAGTATCTGCAACACGGACATGTTATAATTAGAAATAAAAACCAATTTCAATACTGCCATATAAACTAGCTTCGATTCGGTGTTACATATACGAATCGTATTCATTTGTTGTACGAATATTGTAATGCATGTTATAATTTAAATGTTGTACTTTGCGTGTACGACCACATTGAGAAACGTGGTAATATTGTGATTATAAAATACGATAAGATATATTTTCTTTGTAATTTACCATTTTATGTGAATTCAATAATTTGTTATGATAATTATTTTCCCCAGAACAATGTTTCAGTAATTCATTTCCTTGCAAACTTCTTGGGGATACGACGTGTGGTGGACACAATGACTGCTGTTCCAACTTCTGTTATAGACACTCGATGTGGACAAGAGGACAGTGCAGGGAATCCGGAAAACCACTTAAAAGTAATTTTCACCGAGATATCTAGATGAAAAACGGTTCGGCCGTTTGATAATCAGCTCATCGATGATCGCTAATTCACAACTGCAATACCTATATACGTGCACTATGTCAAATTAGTATTTTTACTTTTATCGTTTCGTTATTAGCTGAACAAATCACCAAGTGTTCGTTCCGCAATTTTCTGAACGATAATAACAGTTCCTCATCATTTAGAATAAATGATGCGATTGCGATTCACAAGACTTTGCCAATAAACACGCTGGTCCGAGTGTTTTTGGAAAACGGAAAGAACGTGGTGGTCAAGATCATCGAGCACGGTCCCTTTGGCAAGAAGAACACGCTGAACTTATCCAAAGGTGTGGCACGCAGGCTGGGCGTTACAGGCGAAACATCCAGCGTATCGTGCGAAGTATTGCCTCTACAGCAAATCGGCTGCGTGGAAGATGGTGACGACTGTAATACGTACGAAGATTGCTGTACACTAAAGTGTAATAAAGTGTTTGGTGATACTGGAGATTGCGCCTCATTAACACCTGAAGAAGAGGAACTAGCAAGTTTTTAGCCGCCCATTTGTTATTATGTTTATTTTTTCCAATGAAAAGAACAAAAATAGTTATTTCGATCAATACAAAATGTAATCACATTTGATACTAGGGGTATAAATGTTTTTCGTTTTTTAATACCTATTAGTCGATTACCTTATTATAACCTTCCGTGTTTCTTACTCGGGAGGTGATTTATTCAGTGGTGTATTTTAATGCCTTTTCCACAGTCTAGAGCAAGGGTCGGCAATTAATTTCTATGGTGGTCCAGATAATTTGAAAAAAAAATGTTCGGGGGCCATAAAAAATGTAATATAATAATAATAATTTCACAATTTTATTGTTAAAAGTTTAATGAGAAAAATGACATTTTTTGTCTTGAGCCAGTTTTTTTAAATTTGCTACTCTTGGTGAAGAACTAATGTGCTGAGTGTTTTCAAGGCGGAGAGCAGTTAATCTTGAACGATATTTAAAAACGTCATTTTGGAGAATGATAAAATTGAAAAATATTTTAGGCGGTCCAGTTATTTCCGCTTCACGGGCCGGACTTGGCCCGCGGGCCGCCTATTGCCGACCCCTGGTCTAGAGCTTAGGCATCACAAAGTCGACACATCGATTTTTTTTTATTAGAAAATAATAATTACAACCTATTCATTAATTAGTTTGTACAATGGGTAATTTTTTTAATAATGATAAGTATCCGAAAATTGCGAAGTAGAAAGGACAGTATAATAGTAACTACACCAGTATCGATAAATGATGGAAACAACAAATTACAGCCCACTGGGTTAAATACGTCACATAGGTACTCATATCGTAATAAAGCCTGCAGTGGTCGAGCTACATATTTAGCTTAGATTCTGGAAATTAAATGTAGACGGGTAAACGGTTTTGGTGTACCAACGATACCATTCCAATTTAGACGACTCCAAATAAGTCTCCAGTTTCCCGTAAAATTGTGTTTTTCGATTACGTTAAACATTGCTGGTTTCGTCCTAGACGGCACCACTAGGCAGACCTAGGCATCCAACGTTTTGCCTATGGCCAATAATTGTTGTGCGTGGCTCCGTCACGTTTCACATGTAAACAAAATATGTTTGCGGTGGTCCCAAAAAGTGAGACACTTTTCGAGGTGTATCCGGAAATATTCAAGACCAATGCATTCCACGGTTCGCTCAGAACTTGAAAAAGATAAACATTGATAGAACGTTTCCGTTCAACACTGGGCACAGGCAAAGCCAACTTGAAATTTGTAATAGTGGAGGTTCCTCTAGTGCTCTCGAGTTCAAATACGCGCAATGAGAGGAGTTTTTAAAAAATGTTGGTCCCGGCCGTGACTGTTCCGTGCGAGTCCGAGGGTCATTCAGCTAGTATAGTATAAGGTGTTCATAAAATAATAATTTCGTGACGACTACATTCGCGAACCATGAAATCTGAAACTACCGTGACAAATTTATCAATGTCACACGATTAATTATTATTATTGTATTAGTACATCTCGGGTGGGTACTTATAATTTATACGGCCATACCAATACATAATAATACGTGTACACGATTACATTTTATTGTACAATTTGAACTGCATTTTATGTTGTTAAGATTATTCAAATTACTGTGTGGTGTGTTACATTATTATAATTACAGAAAAGTTTTCGTTTGATTATTCGCCAATTACAGGCTATTACGATAATACCAGTGGATTTGAATTGGACTTACATAAAGATATTATGTAATTTTTTTTGATGCTTTGAAATGGCTTGAGGATTTTTTTCAGATTTTTTAGAGATGGTGTACGTTTCAAACTGACAACGGTTTAGGATATTTTTGTGCTATAATAGCAAGAAATTATTTAAATTTTAAGGATTTACTAAGTTTTTTTTGGTTAAATGTGGATAAAAAAGTTTTGGGTCATTTTGAAATTTCAAATTTATGTTCCTTGTGTGAAAAAATCTCAAAACTCTGTAGTCACAATTTTTATTAATAAGCGTTTGAATTCGAAATTTTAATAAAAATCAATAATTATTACGAAATATGTAATTTTTTTAAAGTTTTAAGCTGATAGGATAACGTTTTCTAGTAAAAACTGTGTTGACATACACGAAAAATCAAAAACACACACATCATGTTAAAACCAATACATTCTTCGTTTCACTACTTTCACTCAGAATCTATAATGAAAATTGAATGAAAGACAATAGATTTAAGTTATTTTAAAACATTATTTATATTAAAGCGAATTCGTATTTTTTGCTGGCTTTAAAAATCTAAGGTTTAAAGTTTAAATATAAAGAAGAAAATTTGAAGTTAATGAGATACATAAAATAATTGAAAAATTATATGTAATGAAAATTGTTATTTAAAATTAAAACAATTAAATAGGGGAAAAAAATGAGAATGGAACTCCTGGTGCAAATTTGCAGACAATTTCAGTTGATTTTTAGTATGAACGAAGGAATCATAAATAAATTATTGTTATGAATGTTAAATTGATGGTATTTCGTAAACACCTATAATAATAACAAAAATATCTTTGATTTGCAAGTCTACTACATGCAGCGCCGGATCAGGGCTGCGGGGGCTCTGGGGCCAGAATCAGTTGTCTAATCCTTCTGACTCATTTATATTAGGTACACTGGTATAGATAGGTATTTCTCCGGTAAACTCGTATCATTTAGTTCAAATTTTCCAAAAAAAAACATTATTAAATTTTTTTTCAGGGTGGCACTGCAGAGCAGATAAGGCTGCAGTGCTTAATCGCATGATCGCCAGTTTGAATCCCGCTGACACACTTTCCGGGCAGCAACACTATCCTAAGTAAAGAAGCCATCACCATCAATGTTTATGGTCAAATACTACTAGTTTTTAATACCTACCAGGAAAAATCAAATGTGAGTTATTTTATATTATAACAATTATGTAATAACATTTTAAATTACCTACCTTCCTACCTACTTAATATACAATAGGACCTAGGTAATTTTTACAATAATTAATTTTTATACCAAATAAATAAAATATGTAGTACATTTAAAGAATATATTCAATAATACATCATGTGTAAAATGTAGAAGTACATAACCTTTGTTATTTTATAAGTTGTAACTAAATTTTTTTTAATTTTTAATGTATGTTTTAATATTTTAAACACTAATTACGTTCATTCTAAAAATATTACTGTAAGAACAATTTATAATTATTCTAACATATATTGTAGATATTAAGCAGGATTATTATTTATTAGGATTAGTTATTAAGAAAATACAATAATTTATTTAAGTGTTATATTATGTTAATAATTTTAAAAAGAAATTGTGTGTGATAAAAATTTGATCCAATTACACTTCCATCAATATTTTAAACATTTCACTATTTCAGGGATTCATTAGCATAAAAAATTAACGACTGATAATTGATTAAGTCATAATGAGAATTTGTGCCATTATAAATTTGCCAGCCCTGATACAATTTCTCTTAATTAATAATAATTAGTTTATAGGGATTACAAAGGGATTAATTCCATATTGGTACCACTGCCGATCCCAGCTGTTATCTAAAAGTTAATTGTCTCAGAGTAGTCTGTCGTCCTCCTCATTTCGACTTTCATCGTAGCGGCCTGTATATTTTACTCTACGACAATATTACAATTTTCGGCCAAAAAATGTTAGGATCCAAGGGACTTCAGCTAATGAGAAGCTTTTCCACAACTGCAGCAAGAAGTCATGCATATGGTGGGCCCGGATCTAATTTACCATTCGATATATACAGCAAGTATAAATTTACAGCTCTATTAGCAATATATTTCAGTTCTGGATTCGGACTTCCATTTTTGATGGTTAGGTTCGTTAGACACAGGTCACTTAATTAATTAGCAATAAATGTAATTATCATGTAGAGAATGTTTACGTGTAAAAAAAAAAAAATGTTAATACTAGTTAGTAGTTTTAAGCAATTCATTTGTATACCATGTTTTTATTTTTTAGTTACTCATAATATGTAAGTAAATTAAAATAAATTGAAATTTATTTGTATCAAATATATTGAATAAAATTGTTTATGGTACATAATATTATATTATATATCATTCAAATATACAACGAACCTTCAAAAAAAACGTGGTACATATTTTCCCATTGAATTTGTATCACCAGGAGAAATTAGGTTTTTTTTGTTTTATCGTAACAACATTAAACACCAATTGTTTTCATTGAATCATTTATTTGTAAAATATTGTTTTAACTGTTATGTTGTTACTTTTTAAATAACACATTTTGGGGGTTTTTTAAGTATGCATATTTTGAGTTATTAATGTATTTACGCTCAAACATTTGAAGATTTTTAAGTGTATTAAAAGTTACATTTTAAAGACCTTTTTGAATGAAAATAATATTAAGGTGATACAAAATAACTAAGGTATATAAGTAACCAAAATATTATATCTAATTATAGAACGGATTGTATGTGATCCAGTGAGCACGGGTTTGATTCTTGTCATCCTCATGACTTGTAAACAATGACTTATAAACATTGGTAGCTGTTTGATCTTTGGCAATACTGTGTGTAAGTTTTGCTTTTTTATATACTGGGTCTTCTAGTTTGCGGCAGTTATCAGAGGAGACTGAGGAATTTGAACCTGCAGCACTACTGATTAACCCTAAAAAAAAATGTTATATAAATAATTGAAATTACTAGTTATGAGTTCAAAATGTACATACTTTTTGCCTGGTCTTTTTTCACTTTTAATTCTGATTTTATATTAGTTTTTTCTTTTTTTATTTCCAACTTAACAATACTATTTTCAGTTTTAACAGTAGCGGTGGATGGAACAATTGGAAATTCTTCATTAGCTTCATCAACTGGTTCTTCTTTAACCACAACTTCTTGTTTGACTTTAAGTTTCTTACTCTTAATCTTATCTTTGCGTTTAGACAATCTAATTTTCATTAAATTGATATCTTCGTCCGTTGGATTTAATACAACTATGTCATCATCTTCGTATTCCATTACACAATTTACACACTTATTATCTACACCTAGTTTGAGACCTCTCTCAGAAACAACACACCCGCATTTCCATAAGACACAGAACTTTGATCGGTCGTTCATTTCTAGACCAACTAAAGGGCAAATGTAAGGTGAACTTTTATCATCAATATATCCTCCGACACTCTGAGCTTTGCCGCTGAATGCTGGGTTTGGAGTTAACTTCAATGCCTTTATATCCTATACAAATAATAAGTCATTAAATATTTTTAGTTGATACAAGGTGTTTATATGAATGATTATAGAAAGGAATAAGGATGTCTACAAAATACATAATATTTCATAAATATAAATATTGGTAGTTTTGATAAAATTTAAAAATAAAGGTATATTGACATTACAACAAAAAAGATTGTGGGTATGTGGATCTCGATTTTTCTAATTAATATTAAAATTTATTTTCATATTTAGTTTCTTGATATTAACTTTTGATGATATTGACATTATTTAAAAAAACTCACATTTATTTATATTTTTTGATACACAATCGGTTTTAACGATAAAAGTGAGATGAGATCCTTTTAAAAATAGATGTTTGTATAAAACTTACATATAAATTATAACCAAAGACGTTCCATTTAAATTTATTGAAAGAACACTCATGGCTATTATCACAGATTAGATAAAATTTAATTATGGATAGTATGAATAGATAACATGTTGAATTTGTAATAAATTGAAATTAATTTTATACATTTCTCCTTTAATTTCATACAAAATTAACTAATGACATTGGTTGGAAATAATAGATAAAAATATATTGTGTAAAAATTATATGTTGCCATTATACATCAATAACGACAATTGCTCTTCAAAGTTCAAATTTGTTTTTTTTTATACTTTATGACTGCTTCTAATTTTAATTATTATTTTATAGTTTATAGTTTTATCCAAACATGAAACAATACTAAATAAATAAATAATAATATTAAAATTAAGTATGTACATCAGTACTTATAACATTTATCTGATAAGACAATTTAAAATAAAAACTATATATAGTACATACAATATAATATAAATAAAGTTGAATATATTTAATATGAATGAAATAGAAAAATAGGCAATTATGAAAATGTATAATTGGATCAAAACAAAATTTCAACCACAGAATAAGCAAAATATTATGGACCTATAGTAGTAACACCTATAATAGTATTGTACTTTATAGTGTACTTTATTATTATTTATTAATATTTATTATGTAGCAATAAATAAATAGAAAATCAACATACTTTTAAGCTTTTAATATGTGCTGAAGCTTCAGGGAATGGAGTTTTATTCACTAAATGCTGCAAAACTGATTCTTTATTGTACAAGAGACCCATGCCACAAGCTACTATTGGCGGTCGAAGTGATTCCTGAGTCAAGTGACAATTGCGCCAACGATATAACTGCACTGATGATTTGTCTTTCTGAAAATTTAAAAATAAAACAATCAAGAAAATTATATAAAGGGTAAAAACTTTTCATTTTGGACATAAATAATGCTATTCATTAACAAGAATAACTATGGCCGATCCATAAAGTAGGAAGAGAAGATGAGGGTAAAGAATAATAATAATAATAACAAATAAATTACACATAATTCTTTACAAAAATGATTTATATGAATAGAAAACACCATTAGAATATTATGTTTTTCTTTCAATGATATTTTTTAAATTAAATTTTGTAATCATGTGGAAACTGCAAAAACTGAGCAAAAAGCCTATCCTGCGGTTAGCATAAGAGATGATCATATAGAAGATGATGGAACCAAGGAAGAGAAAATATGAAAGGGTAATATAAAGACAGCACTATAACATTTAGGATAGGGACAGGAAGATAATTTGATTATCGATTCCTATATTGAGAAGGTTGGATTTTATGAATAAAAAAAAAAAACAAGATATTATATGAAAGCTGTACATTATTCTGATTTTTCGAAGACAAATATCTAGTTTGGAGGTTTAACTAATGATTGAACATAGTACAACTGTTTTGATATCTTCAGATATCTTTTACGTGGTACCTACATTGATTTCATTACAGTACACCATCAAAACAATCAACAGTTATTAGCCTTATAAACATGTTACATTAATTATAACTTTTATACTCGTACAAATAAATTGTATAGTTATAGAACCATAGTAAATTGCTAACAAACAAGTTTTTAACATGTTATAAGTTTATAACCAGGGCTCGTGATTTCATGCATTTGCATATCAATCTTGCTAAGTCGTATTTAATGCTAGGTGACATAGAAATCCATTTCAATGTACTGTGGTTAAGTATGTGAAATTGTATGTAGCATATTTAGAGGTTTTTTAACTATTTGGCATATTTATGCATTTTTTTATTTTATGGTGCATATTTTTACCGAAATTTGATCAAAATGCAATAATTTATATTTTTACACAGTATAAAATATATGGGAGTTTCACAACATCAAATTATTAAAAATAAAACATATAGAGCAGATAAAGGAAGTACAAACGTACGTATAGGTACGTAGCCCGCATTATGATATGAATGGACATTTTTTTGTTATTCCAAAATTTACTTATAGTATTTTTTTTTTTTAATCTACATATTTTTGATACATATTTACATATTTTTAGATTTTTAGTGCATATAAATGCATATTTCTGAACTTTTAAATATATTTCATATTTTTTCATATTTCAATGCATATTTTCCCAGCTTTTAGTGCATAAGTGTATACTTATTTAGGCATTTATTAGAGCATGAACTCACGAGCCCTGGTTATAACTAATAAATGAAATCCGTATAATTTTAAATTTATCTGAACCGGATAAATTAAAACAAAAGACTCAGAATTGATAGCCAACAACTAAACGCGGAATAAAATAATCTATATAATAAGGTTGTAAGTTAATTTTAACAGAATTTGTAAGGATTTAAAGTAAATGCTTTACTAATTAATAGTGAAAGCATTGATTAAGAAATACATAAATAGTATATTAACTATAATCAATGATGAAAGTTAAGTGAATCGGGACAATAGCATGTGCACATAGATATGGTACTTGAATTAATATAAAGTTGTGGAAAACCCTGAACAGAAAGCTGCGTTAGAGTAACATATGGTGAACGAGTTTTCGATTACTGTAGAAGTGTAGAGTTAGTAGTCTACACTCCAGTGACCATCGATGCACGGACGTTAAGCGACGTGTAATCGTTCGACTAGTGGAACTCTGATGAAGTTTAGGTTCCAATGGCATGACGTACCTGTTCGGGTTTCTTTCTAGTCCGTACCAGCTCGTCCCTCTTGGGAATGGTTCCGCCGTCGCAACCCATCGCCGAACGATGATTGTAATTGTCAGTGAGGCGACAAAAACCACTAGGGTAAAATTTCGGAAACCGTAGTCACGAACGTTGACGGTACGGGGTGCGCGCGAGCAACCCCAAACTACAAAGTGTAGTTTAAAAGGGGTGGTATCGAACACGGAAACGACGGCGACACCGAACGGACGACAACAACAATGATAATAATGTTATTGTGGATTGTGGAAAACGATTGTCGATTAATCACCCCGCTTACCACCGCCGCGGGACTGAGTCATGATTAAGTGATGGTGGGCGGCAAGTTTCGGTGCGGGTAGGGGGCATTCGGCACTGGTAAACATTGGCAACTCCGGAATAACAACAAAAGGTTGCGGTTGATTATCCCTTATCAACCGTCTACTCGATTCAGGTGATTTAGTTGGTGTTACACCCGCGAGAGCGCAGCACATTTCTCTACTTGGTAGTTTGCAAGACGGTGAAGTTTCAGTGTACATTTGTGGATAAATAAACATAACAAACTTTATTTTTGCCTTTGAGTTTTTTAACTAAAAAAAATTATAAAAGTAAAAACGTTACCAACATTGATAGTTGTGCAATTTGTCATTGGCGGGAACTTATATTGGCATAACAATAATAACATACTATTGTCGCTAGATAGCGCTCGACAATATGTAGTTTTGATGGGTTGAGGTGGGTTAGTGGTTACTGGTTAGCAACTTCAACTGTAGCAGTCAGCAGATATGAGAAAAGAAACTCGAGTGCTGAAACGCTGCGAGACGCGAGTAGGCAACTCAGCTACCGACGCTACAGTGTTACTGAGCCAGAGGGTTCTCTACATTTATATATTTATTATCAATGGTTCTCTATGGACTGCACACTCTCAATTTGGTAACTGCTGTAGCTCGGTAAGACCGACGCAGAAAACACGATTAATAATTAATTTCGCAAACATATGCTGTAAAAGTAAACGATTATGCGTTCATCATTCGGTCCACTCTTCGAAAAACAAAAGCTATTCGATGGATAAGAAAAATTGGACAGAGTCGTACGCGTACTCATGAATAGAGGCCGTAGATGGAAAATACTCGTGAAGGTGAATGTCATCTGTGCGAGTCGTAGAGCTGATAAGTGATAATATTATCTGGATCCAGTCACGGAAAAGGCTCCCTGGACGGGCGAAACCCGTGCGGCCGACCGGTGTTTTCGTTTCAGCGGTCAGGGACGAAGGGGTTACGAGTAAACGACCCTATCGCTAGGACAACATTGTGACGCGACCCTACGACACCAGCATCTGTCAGTCGGCGGCGGCGGTTGAGAATCGCAATCGCGACGTGATAAGCGGCGGCACAGTGTTGCCAAGACCTGTCGGTCGCGACCGCGCGTAACCTTAAAGGGTCCACGGTCCGCGAGCCGCACAGCTCGGCAACGTGGTCCGAGAATTCCATCCGCGCGTACATGTATGCGTGTGTTGACGCCCGAAATTTTTGTTATTCCGTCGCACATACACGTACCGCAGTTTGTGTACACGCGAAGGCGAACCGTCCGCCGTGCTCTATGCGGTGTCCGTGCGTGGTAAATAATTAAAATAATCTTTTTTCGTTTTCCCCACGACGTCGTTCGAACGAGACCGGACGACCGTAGTACGAGAACACTAGCGTCGCACTGCCCGTCTTTTTGCCCGCGATTCGACTCTTCCGCCGCCGCTGCTGCTGCTGTTGTTGTTGTTGTTGTTGTTTTCCGCCGTTCTTACCGATCCCGTCGCGCGCGACGTGAACGCGTTCCGCCATTTTAACGACGTCTCGTCCGACCGCCGCCGAACAGCAGTCGAGTGTCCAGTGATCCCGTGTGCGCCGTGAGCCACGGCAACAGAGAAGACGACGGCTGCAAAGCGCTCGAGCACTGGTACGTGCGCGCACCCACCGCGCCCCCGAACGCCGCCGCCGCTCGACCGGTTGCAATAACCGCGGTCCGTTTCTGTTTCAGACCGCCTAGATATTGTGTGACCGTACCGGACCAACATGCAGACCATCAAGTGTGTGGTCGTCGGCGACGGTGCCGTCGGTAAGACTTGTCTGCTCATATCGTACACGACCAACAAGTTTCCTTCAGAATACGTACCGACCGTAAGTGTGCACCCTTCCAGACTATCCCCGGCAACATTAATGAGCTTATTCTGCAGACGTTTGTAATTGTTCTTAAATCAGGCCTGTTAGTAGATAATCGAAAATGTGTATACCGAAACAAGTGGTTTTCTTCATAAACGGTTTCATTCAAAAGTGATGATTCTTTCCTTTTATAATATCGTTCGCTCTTTTGTTGTTGAATTGAAAACTGTTTGCGAGTGTAATTATAATTTATTGACATTCGTTTGAGATATAAGTATTCTAAAAGTATACCTGCCCACTATTATTATATTTTAAACAAAATATTCGTACACTACAAATCGTACTGATCATGAATACATAAACAATGAATTATGGTGTATGCGTTATAGCTATCATTGTTCAATAAATTTCATTGAATTGCATTTGCTACAAGTTGAGATAAATTCATACATTAATTACCAATCTAAGAAAACATTGAGACAACTACCATCTAATACTACCCATTCGTTATATAGTACATTTTATATGCTTCATTAGTTATGTCCTATAGTCTGTTGACTATTATTGTTTGTATATTTAATGGTAAAGATGATATTCTCAGCATCTAAGTAAATCAATATATGTTTATATATTTAAACATTTTATTTTATAATTTTAAATTTACAGATAGTGATAATTAATCTTCATGAGTAATCATTTATTACTTGTGAAAATTGAAGTAAAAGTATGCTCAAATGCTTATGATATAATATCTTAAAAGGTATACTTAATCTTGTTACTCTTTTTTTAGGTTTTTGACAACTATGCTGTGACTGTTATGATAGGCGGAGAACCATACACATTAGGTTTATTTGACACAGCAGGTAAGATAATATTTTGAATAGCCATTCCTAGTAGTATTTGACTTGATGCTTAATCTCTTGTTTACCATATTCATTTAGGTCAGGAAGATTATGATCGCCTCAGACCTTTAAGTTATCCTCAGACTGATGTGTTTCTTGTTTGTTTCTCTGTGGTATCACCATCTTCATTTGAAAATGTCAAAGAAAAGGTAAGAAATATAAGACAATAGTCTTATTATAATTAATTAACAATTTATAACAATTTTAATAATTGTTGTATATACTTAGTGGGTTCCAGAAATCACACATCACTGTCAGAAAACACCATTCCTGCTAGTTGGCACACAAATAGATCTTAGAGAAGATGCCACCACTGTGGAGAAATTAGCTAAAAACAAACAGAAGTCAATATCTTTTGAACAAGGCGAGAAGCTAGCTAAAGAACTTAAAGCTGTGAAATATGTCGAATGCTCAGCACTTACACAAGTTAGTGTTATTAATTTTAATATTTTTTAAATGAACGTAAAGAGTTAGAATACAATTTTTAATTTTATCTAAAAATTAAAATAATTATATTGGTACCCATATTAATTTTAACATTTTTAGATTATATTACTGTAACAACAGTAATTCACTGACTATATAAAAATAGTTTGGTTTTAGTTAAGTATAATTTATAATTTTCATTATGTTAATGTTACATAATGTCTATCCATTGGTCATATAAAAATTTATTTTCAGTTTATAGCATGCATTGGTTTTACTATTTCTAACAATATAGACCATAAGTTAATATTGGAAAATATAGAAAAGTGCATTTACAATTATATTATTTTTTCTTCAATTTTGTGATTAGCTATTTATATAAAAAATAGCTGTAAGTTATAATGTTAAACAATTATACTATAAGAACTAAAAAGTAAGAAAACCAGTATGCAAGTAATAGAAAAAAATAACGAAATATTTGACTATTTTAATAAGAGTTTTCATATTCTTAACATTTAGTACATATTGTGTATTATATAACTATTGGGATAGAAAGTGTATTATATAGTCAAAATTTACGTTCAAAGTTTTAGAAATATACTGGGATATAAGAAAAAATCTTTTTTATTTATGGCTTACTGCTTTATTATGAGTATTTTAAACAGATATTGTAAACAAAATCTATGACACTTAAATTAATTTTTTTTTCTAAATCCAGTCAATTTATTATTGTAATTATAGATTTATTAAGATTTAAAATTTTTTATTTATTATTATTAATTTATAAATGAATAAAAAATTTAGTTGTTATTTCTACATTAAGCTAACCACTAAATACTATGTTTGACATATTCATCTTATTTAGTTGGTTCTTTGTTCAATGCTAAAGTAATTTAAGTTTTTTACTTTTAAAATTTAGTCTTCATTGTATATATAATTTTTTTACAGTTTGGTTGAAACCACCTATTTTATAGTGCAATTGATTAAAGCTTATGATAAAAATAATTTATATGATAGATAATTATTTAAACATTTGTTGTCATTAAATGTTAGAATTATTTGTTTAGGTTTTCAGCCTTACAAAATGTGTCAAAAATAATAAATTATTGTTATGGCATTTATATGACTTAAAATACACTACATAATTCTGATATTAAATTAAAATGTGTCATTACTAATACATTTTATAAATTATATTCGTATTTATCAAAAATATTGAAAGTTAATTGAAATTTAAAAAATTTCTTGTTAGTAATAAAAAAGTTTTAAATACATCAGTGAAACTGATAAGTTTTAGATAATATTGCCTAATGAATAAACATTTTTTCTATAAGAGGTATATAATTGATAAGATAAAATTTTATCAAATATGAATATGAAGAAAAAATTTTTAGTTATTATATTTTGATATCTGTAAAATGTTTCAAATGGTAAATGTTGTATTTTATGTTTTAAATATAAGTTTAACTATTATATATTATATATTATTATTTATATTTATTTATTTTTACTTTTACAGAAAGGACTAAAAAATGTATTTGATGAAGCTATTCTTGCAGCTTTAGAGCCTCCAGAACCAATAAAGAAGAGAAAATGTGCTATATTGTAGAGTTGCGGACAAATAAACAGGTGCGACAATTATGTCATAAAAATATTTAAAATAAAAAAATTAAATCATGATTTAGCATGGATACAATAATGAAATAATAATTATTTTGTTTTTACTAATCTATAAATATATATATATATAAATAATTTATTTTATATTTTACATGAAGTATGTGCATCCAGTGTACATTAATATTGAATAATAAATAAATAGGTTTTTTATACACCATAAATTATTGTGGTTGTTTTCGTTTATTATATTAATGACCCATTTTATTTTTGATAATTAATTTTTTTTTGTTCTTTTGTCAATCCTTGTATCATTTTATTATGTTGAATAATATTTTATTTCTTAAACGTATATTTACCTGTAACATCAGTTACATTATTTGATGATTAATAATATTGTTAAGATACCTATTAATTATTATTAACATTGAAATTAAATCCAGCCATATTATGAAAATAATATTTTACCACATTATGTGAAGGTAGGCTAATAAACCAAAAATTGTATCCACTCACGAGCGTAGATAAATTGATGTCTGCTGAGAATAACCTAAAAAGTAGACTTTACAGATATTTTTTTAAACTAACTTTTTTTACGCTTAATTGTATTTCTATTTTTTATAATTAATGATTTGTAGACCAATTAATTTTAATGCAATGTTAAGTGAACAACAACTCAAATGCCTCTTGGCTTTTTTTTATGTCTGGACTTACAAAAGTACAAAATCATTGTATAGTAAAATTGTACTTTCAATTGCTTATAAACATTGAACTCTTATATCCGCTTTGAAGTAAAGAAGAATATGACGAGCAGATAATTATTTATACAATCAAAATTATATTATGTTTAGACAAAAAGACTTAACTATATAATAATATATTGTCAACCCCCTTTATTAATTGTTGTTAAACTGCAGGTGCAATGTTAAAGGCCTCAAATGGTTGTACAATTTACTTAATACAGTAGAAAAGTCTAGAAATACTTTATATAATATGTTCTAGAAGTTATGAATCATCTTGATGTCACATTGGTTAAATAAAAATATTTATTTTTAACTTGCTTTTTTGTTTGTACTTCACAACCTTTAAAGTCCACTATTGGGTAATGATTATTATCAATATTGAATATATACATCTTATAATTAATATTATATTATTCATTATTCTTGAATCTATGACTTCAATGTGTGGCGGTGTTATACTGTTATGAATCATTGCAATGAGTTAATAATATTTGTTTTTAGTTTTTGTGTAACATGTCCGAGAATATTAATTTTTATTTCTAATGACAAATAATGTCATTCCGTTAAATGTATGACGATTTTTTCCACGTATAATTTGCGTGGTAATGATAATCAGTTAACTGTTAGACATGGGATATTAATATAATTATCGGTCGGTGCGGTTGTTCGCGCCCACTTTGGCTGATAGTTACGGTGGAATAAATCGCTACTGTCGATTATTATACTATTATTTATTTATCGTTAATATTATCATTAATTATTTTTTCTCGTAGTCATGAGCGCTGCACCTTTTTATCGTCCAATTGAAATTATATTGACGGCTACTACATGCGTGTATGCTTATTTGGGGTTCGGGCAGCTACAGAGTTGAAAAAAAAATAAAAAACCGTCACAATCGACGGCAGTAGTCGGTCGGGTCCGCCGCGAAGAACACGTTACTCTAGTGATATTCCCTTCCGGCCCATGTGCACAACAATTGCCAAGTATGTGTGACGCACACCGTGCTTCCAGGAGGCGTAGACGTGTGGAATTTAAACTCTAACATTATATCGTCAGTGTACTGAATCATTTGTCCGTTTGCGCAGCTACACGAATATGATATTCTCATCCTCCGCCAAGTCCGACCATCACGTCATCGTGATGACGGAACTATTCTTTTCACCCCCCCCCCCCTCAAAACAGTCTGTCCTGTATCACGTCCGACGCAATTTCTTTGTACTGCTGCGCGCGACGGTATTTCCTCGTGGAACGCGATTTTTACCTTTTCCGTGTCGTTCGCTATCCGCGTTTGTTCTCGGTGACTCGGTCATGCCTATTGTATTGTGTTGTGTACGCGGATAATACGTATATACCATTACCCGGTCGCGGTTGTCGATATTCATGCAGAGCCCGCCAAATACGTTATTCCCGAAACGTTAACTAGAACGCTACGTTCTGTAAAATATTGACTTTGAAATGCACCGTGTCGTAATAACTTATTAGTTATTACAATGCGTGGTGTTGGTGGGAGGGGAGCGCAATATGTAGAACGGGCGTGTCGCCGATGGGCTGTTACCGCTGCAGCGTGTGTTCTTAATCATAATACAATAATTGAACAACCTCGTCTATTATTATTAACGATAATTATTTTTGATTAGGTGTTTTAATTTTAACCCTATTCGAAATCAAAAGGACGGATGGCAATTAATTGTTTATTACCACCGTACGAGTAAATAATTTGGTGATGATTGTAATCGTGTAATAGGTAAGTAGTACAACGTGTAACGGTCTACAGGAAAAAAAAGAAAATTAATATGTATGTAGCAAACGTTGATGGTGAAAATGTAGTGATCACTTCTACAGCTTCGATAAATTGGTACATTTTATGATGATGCGTATTACTGTATCGGTGCGTTACACATAATATTGAAAAATGATCGAAATCAGAAATGTTCGTGGTTCGATCACTTCGATGATTGATATACATTAAACATGCTTATTATACAGCATTGAATATTCGCACTACAACTGTGTTGTCCAACGGAAATGTAAAAAAACTAAACTTGTTATCTTTTTCAGCCGGGTAAATAAATAATTATTACTGTTTAGTACACTAATTGCTGTTCGAATGTTTGATAAACATTCACTGCTCCTATTTGTCACCCCGATTTTCAATACTTTAACTGTACGATTATTATTATTATTATTGTAATTAAAATTTAAAATGTTCCTTGTTGTTTTAGTTTATTTGTAAAAACCTAATAATATGTACTTGTGTAGCGATAGCAAATTTCGCAACGATTCTTTAACGTGGAAAATATTTTTATTTTTATTTTTTTTTGGTACAAAGTAGTTTCTATTGTTCTGAATGTCTTGAACAAAAAGTCAAGTGCAATATAGTAAGTTAATATCTAAATATGTCTCTGTTTGTGGCCCCACTTCGTTTATTATAATATAATATACAATATTGTGGGTGTATGAATATGACCTAAGGTTGCACTAAACAATGATATCAATACTTAGATTATAGTCTATAGTTCTATACTCTGTAGTCTATCTCTATACCATATAGTTATCTAGTAGATAACCGTGTGGCTATGGCGTGTTGAATACATTATCTACTACAAAGAAAACAAAATTTTCTTTACAATCATTTAACGTGTAAATACGTATATAAATGTTCCATGATTATTGTTAAAAATAAATATTTTGCAATAAAAAATAATGAATTAGTAATATAAATAATGGAATACAGTTTAGTGTTGTCGTTATCCTGAAACACGTTTTAATCAATTTTTTGTCCAATGGTATTAAATGTCTGTTTCGGATTTAATAATTAAGAAAAATTGAATACATATTATAAATATTTTTTTATTTATCAAAAGAAAATATATTTGCAATCTATTATTACAGTTTAATAAGTAAGTATGATGACATTTGATTAAGATAGGTAATATTTGAATAGGTCACCTGACAAGAATAAGAATATGTATTAAACATTTTCAGTGTTAAACCGTGGTCCGTGATTTGTTAAAAAATTGAGTTAGTACAAGTTCGGTAATATTATATTAAATGCTCAATTTGTTCACATCGGTTTCGCATTAGGAAAGGATTATGGACCAGTGTTACTAAACTGGGCTACTACCCGGTGATATCGAGTTCAGCTAGTGGCACTATCTATGCTAGTGACGTATTGTTATGGAGCAAGTTGCTATAAAACTTTCGCCTATCTGCGATCATCTAAATCGACGAAATTAATATTCTTCATCAGGTGTCTGTGAGACTATATACACGTAATTTTATCATTAAAAACCTCATAAGAGATATTATCGTTGCACATATTATATATTTATATTTAATTAATACCTAACATTAAAAAATCAATTCGGGCAACTTGGATGTATTTCCCGGATAATTCGTCCAATCGAACTATCACGATACACTGCCGGCAAATAAGATTTCGGCATTTTTAATCATATACCATTTGGTAACCTATCGTAATACGAAATTAATTTTAAATTTAAACGGTTATACAATATGAAGAATAATTTCTAATTACTGAGTTATTTTGTCCCTAAGGCTTTAAAAGTATAATAATACATTTTATGCAACTTGGTCACAATATATTTTTCTACGTCTATTTTTCTCCAAAACCTGTCTCCTTCACCCGGGACTCTAGAAAAATAGGACGTCAAACTCGCACCAAAATGTTGGATGTTAAACCTACTTATATCTCTTTTCACGTTTTCAATTTCTACTCGGCCGCATAACGGATTTTTACAATATTTATCGCTCTATATTATCTTTTATGATGCTTTTAAAATGTCAATACAATGTAATTATTTTTAACTATCGAGTTTTACGACCACTCACGTGTGAATGGTGACTTATTATAATGGCTGCAGGTGCGTACTAAACGCCGTCGCACTAGATCTGATAAAAAAGCAATTATAAATAAAATGTTTCGAGTGTTTATTAATAATTACTCTAAAATCGCTACTGTATAATTATCAGAACGTTATTATAATTAATACTCCTATTCCAACCTCTGCCACGGTTAGATATTTAGGACTCAATCTTGAACAAGATTGACCTGCAATAAATATTTTGAAACTAAAATGCTATTTCTAAATGCACGCTCCCGCGCGTATGCTCAAAACATCCCTTTCAAATAATAAATTGACAAATTTGAAAAGAAAATTAATAGTTTACAAACATCTTCTAAAACCTATATTGACTTATGGACTTCAACTATATGGGGGACAGCCGAAAAATCAAACACTTACAAAATTCAAACTTTTCAAAACATTTAACTTCAGAAAATCCTACAAACACATTGCAACTGCATATCAATAATATGATTTTGCATAATTGTAACTATATTTTTAAATACGGGGCACTTTACGGGCCGTAAGCAAAGCAATCGGTTGCAGGTGTAGATCCTGTTCTGCATCCACGTAATATCATGTCATACACAGCTGTAAGTTAGTTGTCCTGTACCCGCATTGTGTCGTATTCAGCGGCGCAGTGTATACTGTATATTTTATTTCATCCAGTCGGTGTTTTATATTATTGGTAATAGAAAATAGCCAGTGGTGCAAGCCGAGAAACAAATCGCCCGTGGCCGTGAAGAGAGCTGTCTCGAGTCGAAAACAGAAGTTTTCCGGCCGAACGGTTCGAAAGAACGTCGAAAAAGACGTGCACGCCCACTTGTACATTAACCATTCGAGCGAGCGCGTGTTACACGCGGCGGTGTGCGGGGCCGGTGGAAAAACAAGGGAAACGCGTACGGGGAAAAACTGCAGACTCGCCGGTACGTACGTACGTTATTAGGTTTAGGCAGCCACATGTTATTATATTAATAAATATATTCTTTTCCTATTCGCCGCGCGCTTACGTAATAATATAATAAATTATATAATATAATGTTCGCTCGACCACCGTTGAAATTTTAAATTTTAAATTATCAATGTTCAGGTTTATACCATAAATACAATGTGTTCAATAACTTTTTTTTTCGTGTTACCTTAAGTACGTCCTGTGGCGGTTCAAACTTTTGTTTTCAAATGGGAACACCATATTTTTTTACGCAGAATGTCATTCGATTCATTTTTCTGGAATTTTTGGTGTATCGTAGTCAAAATTCGGACCAATACTTTCGGAGTAATTCAAATTTATAATTGCAAAGTATGAAAAGTGTACAATTCGTGTTGTCTCACATCAGTAGCAATTATAGCGATAAAATGTAATAAGTTATAATATTAGGCATTATATTATGCTATTTTCTTTAATACTTAAATTAGAATAATTAAAAACTACTCGTTTTGGTTACTATACCTATATACACTAAACTATGTACATATTATCAGTGCCGTATCTAGGGGGGGGGGCAAGTGGGTATCATTGCCCCAGGCACCGTCAGTATGAGGGCGCTCTTGAATTTATGAAAAATCAAAAAGCCTTAGTATGGGTATATTAAAAATGTACATATGTTTAAATTTTTTTTCATTTTAAACTTTTAAGCTTGAAAATTAATATAATATTACATATTATTTAGGAATTTATATAACTATTTTTGTCTGATGTATATATTAAAATTCATTCGTCAAACGTAGATATTATCTAATTTTTGTTTTCGGAGAAAAATCGACTGACGGGATTTGGAAATAATTGTTAGTTGTAATAATAATCTACGATAATGATATGACTATATTATATATAAGTTATATAATATAACCATATATATATATATATATATAAAATCATACTTGCGATCTACTACAAAGCAAGCAAGACTTAATAACTTATATAATTGCAAGGAAGATTAATTATGATGAAAAATGAAATTATAAAAGATTTCGCTGCAAAAAAGGCTAGAAAAGTAAACTTTTAGATATTAAAATGTTATTTGTTAAATTAAAACAACCAAGTAATATATAAATTATGTTTGTTTTCTATGTTTTTATACGTGTAACATTTTAAAATATGATATTTTATATATGTACAATGTACATTATATAAAAATAGCAAAGTTTCCATATTTAAGTTTATAAAATGTTTATATTTTTTAATATGTAAAATTAATTATTATTATTATAATATAAAAATTATTAATATTATAGAAAAAAAGGTTTATATTAAATACGCCCTCTTTCCCTCACTGAGGGGCCCTCGTAGCTCCACATATGGAGTGCACAGTTAAGGGCGCTGCATTTTTAATAGCCCCGGGCGTCAAATGTCCTAGATCCGGCACTGCATATTATAAAACGATTGGTTGCATTCATATTTATATATAGATACAACTTAATGTACACCAAATAAAATATAAACAATTTGTATGTTATGAATGAGTATAGTTACTGTTTTCAAAATATTTCAGAAATACATAATTATACTTTAGAACATTTACGTAAAATATAACGAATTTCTTAAGAAAACATAGATAATAATTAATTTTAACTTTATTTTTAATTTTAATCGATGTATACACTAAACGCAATAAAACTACACATACTTTCTATGCAGGACCTCCTATTTGTAACATTTCATATGATTACGTGACTAAACAGAGGCGTTCTCAGGATATTTCAATGGAGGGGGATGAAAAAAATGGTTATAAAATAAGCCGTAAGTGTTTCGGCTCACAACTCACATTTTATAATAATGAATATTAAAATAATGATAGTTGATAATATCAAATATCTAATCAGTTCAAGTTATTTTTATTGTAATTTTTGTTTAAATTATAAAGCAATGTTATGAATCAGTTTAAATTATTTATTTTAATAATTCATTGTATGTAAAATTCAAATTAAAATATCAACTTTTTTTCGATTTTTGAGCCAAAATGTAAAGAACTTTTTTTGGATCAATAGGCATTTCTTTATGAATGGCCAACAATGTTAGTCCATTAAGACGGTCCTAGAAAATATAATCATAATATAAGAAAAATAATTAAATATGGTTATTGGTTATAATAAATTTAATATTTACTTCAGTCATTGTGTTTCTTAGATAGATTTTAAGTATTTTCAAACATGAGAATGTTCTTTCTAGAGTTGACGTAGTGACCGGCAAGGTGCATAGTATTTTGAAAAGTTGGTAAATATTTGGAAAAATGTAAGAAAATAAAGAACCTTAGGGGGGGGGGGATCTAAGTGTTCAAACGTTTTTGTACGAAATTATTACTGCAGGGAAAACAGAATGAAAAATGGAAAGCTGCTATGGACCACATAATTAAAAATCAACATTTACGATATGAATTTAAACAATAATTTGTAAATTTGGTTTAACTTATTTGTATGAATCAACATTTTCGTGTATGGAGTATGAAAAATGTCGAAGAATCATTATTAATATCGATCAAGAAAGACGTATTATATATGTTATACCATATTATATTGAAAATTCTCAATACTTATAGAAAATATATACCAAATTTCTAGTCAGTCAATTTGGCAGATATTAAAAATATAAATAATAGCTGAATAACCCGGCTTCGCTCGTGTGCAGTTATTGCTTTCTCTAAATGAAATTCTTAAATCAGATGTTTATTATTTACCTTCTTTCTTTTTTCCGTCCCCTAGCCACATTCCTTAAGTAAACGACGTGCATTTTCAAACGAAAATAATAGCACGTAGGTTGTACAGTTAGAGTTAGTTTTATAATAATTAATAGCCGGCCCCTGTGAAAACAAATATGCAATAAAAATCATATAATTTTTCCTAGAAAATCATTTTTTTTTTTCTAAATTCTTTATTATCAATCCAAAACATTCGGGTAAACAATATTCTTTGTTTGTCCGTTTGGGGCATACGCAGATAAACAATTTGGAGTGCCAACTCTTGATCAAATCAATGAGTGCAGTGGATTCGAATGCTGGCAATTTCACTTTGCCATTAGTACAACACATGCCAGCCGTTTCACCTGGAAATTTGGCTGCAGCACAATGTAGACATCTCACCGTCATTCCACCAATAAGAGACCATGCTCACTGTAATCCATTTCATTGTCGTAATGAAATGCAGCGAATTCCATGGCTTTTGCACGACGCGAAATTCGTGACGTTTGTCTTGATGCTGGATTTGTTGACGGACCTGCAGATGTGGTTCGACGTGCATTTCGTAATTGTTGAACAACATTTCGTTGTAATTGTGCCTCTTCACTTTGAGAACTCCTATGAGACTGTTGGGCGTCATAATTACGTGATCGTCGGCCTATATTCTGTCGTCTTGGTCGTGGCATTTTTTACACCTAAATCCATATAATTGAAATTGAATAAAAATCAATCTCATTTAATCTCAAATCAATTAATAGAAAATATAATTGTTGTTGTCATATTATGTATGTGCAGCTGTACGTTTTATTTAATCTAAATTCTTCACACTCAAAATTAAAAAATTAATTAATGTGAACTTCAAAATTCGAAAAGTGTTATTATTATTTGGGAAACGGAAACGCAATAATTTAAAAATTCTCAATTTTATTAAATTTTCTATACATTTATTATTATTTAATAATTATTTTCTTATTATTACATTTTTCTCAATAAAACAATAAGAATTTTACAATCCAACGTATTAAAAAACACTGACAACAACAACAACAAAAATCACACATACCGATGGATTCAATACAGCGAATGTCTAAATGCTTTCAATGTACTGCCGTACTGCAATTTTAACTTTTTGTCACTAAAAAAACAATATGAATTTCACAATCGAACGTATTAAAATGAACTAAAAAACTTTTAACATTTTTTTTAAACTTTTTGTCACTAAAAAAACAATATGAATTTCACAATCGTATTAAAATGCGACGAAAAAAACACCGCACTGAAAACAAATTTTCACAAATTTTATTTCACTGTAAAGAAAGAAAAAATTCAATTTTACATGTACGTAATTTTACGTAAAACGTAACTTTTATGCCATAGACGCGCGTGCCACGGAAACAAAAAATAAAAAAAATAAAAAATAGCCATATAGAGTGTATATATCTCTCCATGGCAAAACAATAACTGTTGAATATCGTGCGTGATTAATATTGTGCACTTAAGAGGCCATAACTCCGGAACCACTTATCGCACAGCGTAAAAACTTCACAAAAACCATCTACATAACAATCCTAATATGCTCTGAAATTTTTATCGAAATCGGTTTGGTGGATCTTGAGTTATAAAATGTATTCAAAATGTACACTTATTTTTATACATATATTATCAGTAGTCAAAAACTTCCATTTCAACTGTAGATCCCTTTTTACAAAAATATCGGACCCCGGTTGTAAAATATTTATAATGATTTAATTTTGATCCTCACCGTTACATTTAGACATTATCAATTGAATCATATTGAAAAAGAACATAATTATGTACATGTTAATTAACCAAATACAGTGAAACCTCCGAATAGCGAACTTCGATGGTCACCAACATTGTGTCCGTTATTCAGATGGGGTTAGGGGTTTGAAATTCATAATGGGTAAATGTGTGTAGGGAATATGGTGAGTATGTTGTATAATATTTATAGGCTAACGGCTTCAATAAAGATGAAGACGTACGAAACGTAACTCATCGTAACCAACAATTCGTTTTTAATTAACATACAATTGAGGCTTGAGACGTCTTGAGACGCAGCTAATTCGTTAGTTAGCGAACTCTACTGACTGATGTATAGGTCCTAACGTACCTATAATATTATGGCTAGTCGTTACCGCCGTGCACATCACGCTGTCCTCCGCACTTGGCGCAAAATTATTCTGTATTAATACGATGATAATTAATCAACAACAATATAATTCGCGTCCGTTTGTTTAACTATGAATTATTACATTGAAAAATCATAATTCCCGGAAATGATTTTTCATACGAGGTTGAGAAATATCCAAAAGATCAGAGGTAAAATAGATAAAATAATTTATGTACCCGGGTATTTCAGACCACCTATACCTTGGTAACGCGGCTAATGATTCGCGAGTGCACGGTTGTTTGCAATATATTCATGCAATTACAAGTCACAATGGATTTGTGAAAATTTGTCGCGTAATATTATTCATGACCCATCACGTGCTACATTATTATTTGTACATAATAAGAGTTTTATTGTAATTTGTAGCGAAAAAGTAAATTATATCAAAGTGCGATGTAAGCTTTGGATTAAACCATTTGGACCGACAGTCAATGGCATAAGCTGTAAATCAAATACCCTCGACCCGGTAAACACATCCTTTGTTCATGGATGAGAACAATTACTCCATACGAGTAATAGTTTTCATTCCGAGTCCTAACCTAGTCCGTGGTCAATCTTCTTCCATCGTCTTCTTAAGTGTTGTTGTTGTTTTTTTTTTTTAAACGCGATTTTGAAAACACCTATTGTTTTCAACTTTCCGTGAGAACGTGTAAAAGTAGCGCGAAGTTAGCAGCGCAAAAATTGAAACTCTCCTGGCAGCGGAAATAAAGTCACAGATCAACCCGTCAAAAAATTTGTTACATTGGTTCGATAATAGTGACTGTTAATTTTGTGCCACTAAGATCACAAGGGTGTGAAAGAAATATGGAATTTGAATTTGAGTACAGGTACCTTCAAATATACCATTCGTTTTTTTTTTTTTTAAATAATATTTTGTTAAAAATACAAATAATTACACTGTGATATCTGTAACTGCAACGATAACTGTATGTCTGTATATAACATATAGTATTACGTATTTGATTGCGAAAGAAGAAATATTGATTGGTGAACATTTTTTTTTTTTTATAATTAATATTTTATACGAATAATATTTGGATTCGATTACATGCATTTCGCTGCTTAGGACGCACCCTCGTAACTGCGAACTCCAATACTGTACCCGCGCCAACGTTTGTAGTCAATTCGAAAAATGTCGCAACAAGATTATAACGTATTTAGCGATTTGTCCGTAAGGCTTTCCGACGGCTTAAGTAAATAAGTTGCGCGCATGAAAAGTAAACGAAACGGCTAATATCGTTGTACGATTGAATATTTAATTAACCGCGTATATATTTTACCAGTTGCTCTGGGATTTCGATACTCTGGAAAAAATACGAACAATTCGCGTTAAAGTATTCGACGTTTTTTCCGCGGGCCAGGTCGTTTATTTTTTTTTCGCCTACCGAACGATAACGATTATTCGAAATTGTTTGCAACGGAGGACGATTTTGTCAAATTCGCTGTCTATACCGTTTAACGATCCAAAGTGCTCAATATATCCGTTTTTAATTTCGGCACACGTCGGAAACGATACCTGCTGGTGCTATTTATTGTCATGCAATTTGCATTCCATTCGTTATTCCACGGACTGGCAAGACTATGACGTCGATTTCCCGGTGAACGTGGTAGCATTTTCTCCGTTCACGCTAGAGTTCCGCCTCCGGACTAACATGTAATTGTTCTTATTTGTTTTCGTGTACCATAATTTCTCAGAAGGAAAAATATCAGCTCGCACATACGTTCAGAAAACAATTGGTTGATTTGGGCGAATACTTTCAGAGGAAAGTCTGTACCATACGTCCATATAGGCGATAACTCTAAGCAACGGTTTATTTAGGGGTAGAATAGATTCAAAGAAAATTGAATACTTTTCTTTTAACACTCTGGTATTGTCAGTGGCGCTAAAGTGTTAAAAATATACCATGACATCGTACATCAAGAGGCGCCCTTAACCACCATCTGGCTATTTTGTAGATATTAATATAAATAATTCTCAAATAGGTCTCCCCCCCAACAAAATTTACCATGACTATGTTATCTAAATGTTATAAAAATCTACTATGTTACATAGATAATTGTAGTGACCGGCGCCGAAAAAAAACACGGGAATTGTATGAAATTCAGAGTAATTTTATACCACTACAATATTGTGCCCACATATTTCTGCTATCCCTTACATATATTCCATATAGTTTTATACACTATACAAGTACATAACATAATATAGATACATTTACGTTTCTAGAACATCCAACTAACATTTTAAAGTTATCTATACTCTATAGATATTCATATTTCATACACTCAAAGACCGAAGATACGAGACCACGCTGCTTTAATTATATTTTCACGAGCATAATTTACTATTAAAGTAAATATTTTAGTCACCAGTTTGCCATTGTGTGTGGCTTGTCAAAACTGATGTGATATAAATGTTGATTTTATCAACAAGAAAATGTTCTGTAAGTTTTAAACAATAACCAGATTTGTTTTTGGTTCTTTGGTGTTCGGTGAACCGTTGGGTTAGTATGTAATTTTATCGGATCTACATAGTACAACTAAATTCGACGGGCTACTATAGTGAATATGAGCAAGTATTATTCAATAGTAGTATGTACTAGGTTATTACAGGGGCGGGTTTCCTTCAAATAATGCCAGTGAAATTTTGGTGATGAAGAGGCGGTCTGCAAGTTTACCTAGATCAAATCTCTAGATCAGTGGTTTCCAAACTTTTAATCTTTCTTGTCCACTTAAAAAAAACCTCAGACCCCCTCCCCAAAGAAAAAAGTATGTGATGAAAAATACGTTAATTGTTTGTAGATAAATTTTATATTTTATTATAATATTGTACCTATATGTATAAATAAAAATAAGTTATCCTAATGAGAGGAATGTGTCTGGTGTTTTGCTAGAAGTTGATTGATTTTTGGTTTGATTTTCGTAAGTGCTCACAATTAGTCATTTGTAACCGTCGTCTTTTTTTTTGTGAGTAGATTGGTTACTGCACTAAGCCCACGTTTAACCAAGTAGGATGATGGAAATGCTATCAAAATGTTTTGTAAAACGGCCGACAATCCAGTATAAAGTATTGGTATTTGATTTTGTAGCCAGAAAGTTTGCTATCCTTCCTTGAACTTAAATTTGAATTCCTCATTTGTTACTACTTCTACCAATTCAACTTCTAGTTTTGGAGAATCTATCGTTTCTATATTTTAAAAGGGATCTAATTTTGGTTATTCTAAATCTAAAAATACAAAATACACACGTAAAATAATTTGTACTTAATAATGATGTTGAAAAAAATTGAACAATCACAGCCCCCTTTTTAAAATCCAATGCCCCCCGATTGAGATTATAACTTCCATTGCCAGCCCCCCCTACCCCTGAATAGCTCTAGCGCCCACGATGGTGACGAGTCGATATACATTTGTGGACCGACAGATCGCTCCCCGTGTTCCAAATCGGTATGGCGTATAACTACGGATCTAAGTATTGTTGATTATATCATTCACTTTGTTCACCGAAAAAAAGCACGTTTTCGAACAGTGTTCTAATACAATCGGAAATATAATAGCTTTTACTGGTAGAATGTTTTTACTGTTTATTTTTTTTATTTAAAAAAAGCCCACAACTGTCAATATTGATCAGCTGCCCACTAGCGGGCACTGAGAAATTTTGCTTATTAGTTTTATTAAAATGAAACGATTAAAAAGTCTTATATTTCTGAAAATAATAAAACAATATTCCACATTCGACAAAATAAAACATACATTTGTTGGAAGATTTTAACTACTATAATAGCTTATGTAGTCATGTATATTGATACCATTAAATATTTAAAAAACAATTTGTTCGTTTTTTTTTTATTACTCTGCGCCTTCCGCATCAGCAATTCGAATCAGTTAGTACAGTGCCTATAATATAGTAGCATATTGTGTAGCGCACTCAAGTCGAACAAAAATATCGTACGGGAGACTTTACGTTTCGTTATTAGTTTTCTTATCCCGTCATTTAGAAACGACTTATTTTTCTTTTCTCTTTTTATTAGATTTTGCCGCAGTAAAGTGTATGATAGAATAAAAAAGAAATAAATATACAGAGTAAAAACCCGAAGGCCAAAGACTCCCAGGTATTTGTCGTCGAGCAGTTGAATATTATGCTAAAGAATCGGGTTCATAGTTTTACACCCACATTCAATATAATCGAAAACTGTTATTTGAAAAATACAAAATAAAAATTGGCGTACTGATTGTCTCAAATTATATTTTTATACTTGCATAAATTATGTGTCCAGTAATGGCGGAAAAGGAAAATGAACACTTTTGGTTGTAACGTGTTATGCACTTTCTGTTGCGTTGGAAAAAATTCCTCTGGTGATTCAACATTATGTACATGGTAAGATTTGAAAAGGATTTGAAATTAAAAATTTCGAAGAAGGATTGTTGAAAGTATTAAAAAATATGACAAATGACGTCTAAAAAAAATAAAAATACAATCGTCATAACGTATAGTCATTTATGTAGAAGTCGTAGTGACCGATTTCAGTTAGTACATGTTAAAATACATTAGTGTTGGGCTGGGATCTTAAATTTAAGGTCATTAAACTCGGTTTGTCATTAAAAACGATTTTTACTGTACATAATATGTGTAAGTAGAACAATTATACTCACATGGGTGTCTATTTTTTTTTTTTAAAAGAGCTTTTATTGTATATTTAGTTCGACAATTACATATTATACACTCTTAATCTAATATATGAAATCTAATTAGTATCTAGTAGTATAGACACGATATAATAAAATAAACACTTAACAACATAATAAAAGATAACAAGAATATATACAATAAATAAGCAAGAAGAATCATAATATGTTAAAGCCAGACTCCTGGATAAAAGAGATTATTAAATTTACAGCCAATTCAGAATTAGGATTGAGGATGGAGAAGGGATTAAGATGAATTTTTAAAGAATTAAGAGAGGAAACTAAATCAATACGTTGTGCGGCGAGTGAGGGACTATCAAAAAGTAGATGTGAAAGGTCACAATGGACGTCTATTATATTGCTATAAAGTATAAAATATTAACATTTGTCATTTACGCGTGAGTTTTTTAGTTGTCAAAGACATGTAATGTATATAATCTATAGCAAACATTGTTTATTGACTATTAACAACGCACTGTATGTCTTTTATTTAATGCTACTGTTTTCAGGAAAATACTTCATCGTCGGACTGATATTTTTTTGTAATCCATAATTTTTACAAATATAGGTAATGACGGAGTTGCGTGGTCTTAGCTATACCGGTGACCTCTGGGACCGAGCGCACGGATAAGTAAAATCAATATAAATGCTAATGAATACGTTTCTATTGTCATGGGTCAACGAATGTCATGGGTTTAGAACGAAGTGTGTTGAAAAACCACTTAATGTGAGATCGGGAGAACGATGAGGGGAGGCTTAAAGTCTCCAATAGGGATTTGGACAGTTACCGAGACGGTTCCGACGAGAGAAGATCGGATGTGCAGGCCAATGACCCCCGGGACCACATTGAGACCCATAATAAGGTGCCGTTACATTGGGTTTTGACGGGGTTGAAAACGGATACAATTTCTACAACTTTTTCAAGAGAATCGTGTGCGGAAAAGTGCGCGTGAGATGAGCGATCATTAGTACCTATGATACGTGATGCTTATCCACATGTCTTGTGATCCCGCGTGTACTAGCATAACGGCTCACCACTTGCACCCAGGACCGTCCTTAGGATTTGCGAGGCCCAGGGCGAAAATACTTTAAACACCTTTTAGATATTAAATCATCTATCTATAAACATATTATAATGACATTAATAATTCTTATCACACAAAAAATTTGGTAGGTACCTCAGACACTATCAGAACTCAACACATCAGAAAATAAAACCAATTTTACTACTTTTTTCAAACGCGAGGCCCCAAATTTAAGCAAAAAGCGCGAGGCCCAGGGCCTGGGCCCTGCTCGCCCCCCCTTAAGGACGGCCCTGCTTGCACCTCTGCGGTCTATGACGATGCGCAGTACTAACTGCTAACTGCTGGTAGATTATACTTTTCCATCACAGTTTCGAGCCTTTCGGTTGCATTACGCGCGTACATTAAATTACCGTCGCAAGTCGGTCCGTCCGGATTGCTGTATCCGTACTGTACGTAATGACGCACGGCCGCGACAGGATAAACATTTATAATAGCAAACTTATGGCAACAATTGATTAATAAGAGGACCGACGTTCTAATACAGCGGTTTCGTCGTACTCATGCCACCTGTGGCCGTACCGGTTGAAATTCCAAATTCGTACCGTAAACATATATAATATACATCTATATTAGTATTAATGTATTGGTTTATCCGTCTAATGTGTTCACTGCGAATAAATAAAATATAATAATGACCATGCTATTGTGTTGCAGTTTTTTAGCACCTTTTTTGCCTTGTTTTTCTCAATTCATCGGAAAACTGTTGAACAATTCAAAAAATGACCGCCCCAAAGTACCAATTAGATAAAATGAACATTCAGAAAAGTTACATGTTTGTATACATCGGAGCAATCCTATTGGTCGAAATAGTGACACACAGACACACACAAAAGAAAACACGTACCATGATAAGACCAATGTATTTCTCGTTTCACTGTCAGAATCTAAAATAATATACATTTTAAGCGTATCGTAGTTACATATGATCTGGTCACGTGATCATAAGTTGAGATATCGTGGTGACTTAAGTCAATAAGAGTTTATCAATTGTATACACAATTATTATTTGTTGACGTAATAGTTCATAATGAAAACCGTTGATATTAATATCAATTGAAGTAGAACATTTTGGTACGAGTACTACAAAAATCTGAAAAATCTTTACAATATTTTTATGGATGGATTAAAATTGCTTAAAAATTATTCTCGAAATTTTATAGTTGACTAAAGATACATTATACATTAATTAAATGCTAGAAATATGCAGAACCGACAAGTTACGAGCCCTACTTATAATCTTTCCAGTGTGAGTTTGGCTTCATTCAATCAACTCGTTAGCAAATCATCTGTACGAAGATGAGTTTTTTTTCCAATCAGTCATACTTTTTTTCATACGTAACCGAAACAATCGTTATTGGTACGTAATAGTGTTTGCGTTGTTCATTTGAAGGCCATTTTTACCCATTTAAAGGTTGGCAGGTGGTACCGATTATTCATGGCGTGTATGGTTTTCGGAGTATAATAGTGTTGTTGTTGTACTTATATTACACATCAAATATGTTTTCAAAAAAATAGTCAATAAAGGGACTTTTAAAATTTGTTTTGAGTAAATTATTGAACACGAGTTGTTTTTTCGTACGTCACATGTTTATTGCATTTTAATGAAACCACGAACAAATAATGCGTAACTGCAATGTCTTAAAACATCTGAAACAAAACCAACATATCTGTTTAAATTATAAAATTAATTTTATCCAGACAATTTTGAGTTAATAATATTATTTATTATTAATATCGATGGTTGGTTAAAGCTAAAACGAACTGTTTTAATATAATTTCTATACATAGCAGTTATATACTGCTACCATAGCTGAATTACGCGGATTAGTACGAATCAGTCATAACTGGGGTACAATTTATTCCAAAAACGTGTTATATTTTGTTTAGAGGCTTATGTATTTTCGTCAATGAAACGGGAACACATCTTCACCAAGAATGGACATAATACCAGTTAAAAAACCTCCATAATAACTTCGGTGCCTCCGACGGACCACGGTATGCAATCTGGGAGCAAAAATTAACAAAATCAAATTTGTCCATTTCGTTTTTGATAGTACATACTTTATTTCAAATTTATTTAAAGAGTGAATTGTTTTTATGTTTTTTCGTTTTTTTACGCGCATAAACGTCGAGACAAGATGGTGATTGATTACAAACCTATGATGATCGGATTAATGAAGGACGGACAAACTATGATGAAGATCGAGTTGTGTCACGGATGTATATTCGTAATAATAATTGTTAGTTAATAATGTTAGTTAATAGTTAACAGCTAAGTTAAATTAAATGCATTTTTATTACCTAGTAATTAAGTGTAAGATTTATTCATAGCAGTTATTAACTACCTATAGTTAGAATCATTTAGCAATAGTTAACTGTAGTTAATATAAGTTAGTAATGGTTTGACCATAGAATTAAGTGTCATGATAAATTAAATTAGATTAAATAAATTGTTATTATTTTATACTTATATAATAACTAAGTGTAAAATTTATTTAACCTAACGTGTAATACCTATTGATTCAAAATTTGTCTATGTGGCGTGAAAATATTGTACGGTAAACAATAGGGCGGCGAGGAAACTTACACGTACGAATACAATCCATCGATAAAAATAATTTTAAGGAGAAAATCGTACAGTTGGAGTCGTTACATATTCGAAATTTATTTTGATAAAATTATGTCATTAATTTATATTATATAAAACTACGCAAGTATGCTCATAAGTATTGCTGTTCTTGAACACGAGTCGAAGAGAACAATTAAGGAGAAATGTTATGTTCATTAACATTGTTAGTACGATGTATAGGGAGGTTACCGAAAAGACTTTACTGCAGAAAAACAACGAGTCACGTACATGTTTTATTACCATGTGCGGTTACTGTGGTAACTTTAATCATGTTTTATTTACATCAGCGGCAATGCGTGATCGGCCAGTACAAAACATCGCTTTTACCCGTAGCAAAAACATATTCATGTCAAAATCCATCGTTGGGGAATCGATCGACTTCACACGCACGGAAAACATTTTTGGTCCATCAACTAAGAAAATAATTTTTTTTAACCAAAAATCAAAATTATATATGAAAATTGTTTGGTTGGCAATATGATCGTGAAACAAACCGTAAACGTGAAAACAAGAAAACAAGAAAAATAATATAAATAAAGTTAAGAGAATGTCTCAAAAATGAATTTAAAAATTAAAAAAAACATAAAGTTGATATTAAAGATAGCTATGCAATACGACTTCATTAAAACTTCGATAACTATCTTATCGCTTGCAGTAAGTAATCTATATTGACATCGCATTTATCTGCTACAATTGGTTAAAAGCATTATAAATGAGTAATAAAAATAGAAATAAGAACTTTTATTTCAGGAGAAATTTGAAATATCAAATTTTCTGAAAACAATTTGACACAAGTAAAATGTCAGAAGAAACGCATTGCAAACCTAAAAAAATGCAAAAAATGATCTAAAAATAAGAAGAGTTCTCAAAATGTAGAATAAAAGTTACATTTTTCAATTATGAAACGAATCGAGTACTTGAAAAGCATTGTGTTAAGACGTTTGGATAAAAATACGATTTGCATCGAAACCGGCTTCCAAGTATTATAATGTAATCGTTACTCGCGAAACCGATTGTATTTTGATGAATTATAATAGCTTAGGACGGGCCCTCGGTAATCAGGAAATCATTCCAAGACGGAAACTTGATTCGACGCGGTCGTCATCGCGGCATCATAATAATCATACGGGTTATGTACACGGTTGGCGAAACTTGTTGCAAATGAAACGGGTCTTTGATCCCGCACGATTCCGCCTCGGACGGTTTTCACCGGAGGTGTAACATCATCACAGTACGTATGACGTATTATGAAAACATTGTACACACACCGGTGATGCCGCCGCGCCGCCAGGCATCGCACTGTTTTCGAGTCTCGGAGACAATTCGCCAGGAATGCGCACCAAGCAAAGGATCCGAACACGTCGTAACCTCATCGGCCGAATTTATCGAATAAGCTATTACCTCGCTTTGATAGTTCTACCGTGACTAATTTATTTGCTCGCGCCTACGAATTTTCGAACGAGTACCCGAATTTCCCCGGGTCACACGCGTACCATACCACGAATCGTCTTATTGTTTCCCACGTCTATTGGGCTGAAACAGAAACCAAGACAAACTAATAGGTTTCCTTGCGTTCGAATTGATCGACTCGACCCATTTATACGATTGTCTCCAGAGGAATTCCTTAAAAATACTAAACCCAACGACTTGCGGATGCGGTCATCGGACGTCACACATACGGTTCGAATATTAATCAACACCCGAATAATAATAATTTTACTCGACCGTATTACGTGTATGATAATAGGCCCTCGAAGTTGGCCATCCAATTTTGACCCAAAGTCTTCAAACGTGTACAAAAATGTTGGAAGAATTTGTTGATTACTCCTTCCATAACTATTACAGGGTTAGCTGGACGAGTGAGCCAACTACAGGTAGCCCGCTCATGTTGTCGTAGATTTTTGAACCAGGTGCCAACGATTCGATATGATTTGCAAGTAATTGCAAGTCCATTTTTTTTAATCAGAATATTTCTTTATGAGACCCCTGAATCCGTTCCTATGATTATTTATTCAAAATGGTTTAAATATTTATTTTGAGAATTTTGCCATACATAATCCATGCTTCCGCAATAGAAGAATGACGCAAATATATTCAACCAATTGTTTTCTAACTAAAATATGTTTAAATTAGTAATTAAAATCAATAAAATCTCAAAAATTTGCAAATTATGATTTTGTTAAAATTATTATTTTAAATCATGAACAAGACCTGAGAATATTGTAATCAAGATTCCTTATAAATTTTTCATTCTTCAATCCTTGTATAAATTGGTGATCACTCTAAAAATTATTCGTATAGTATATATAGAATGTATGGTGCATTTTTGGGGGGGGGAATCGCTTTCGAAAGCAATAACGGCCAAGGATATATCGATTTCATACTTACCATTCACCATATCCTACTTATCCGTAACCTATATTTTTTTATTTTTCTTTAATTAATTTTTTTAAAACCAACGTTTGTGTATGCTTTACACGAAGTAAAATTAAATAAACCGTGAATGTCCACGTAGTTTATATTCTGAATTCATCTACCTATTGTTAAGTAATATATTATGTATTCACAATGAATACCGACTATATACCGATAATTTCATAATTGAGAAAACTTTTAATAGGTAAGTATAATATATTGCAATGATATATTATTAATTATAATATATGGACTAAACACAATCAATGTTAATTCTATGTACATACACGTACTACTATATAGTACATAGCTCAATGTAAGTCATACAAACCAACATTTTTCTCCAGGTAATTAGGTATGTATAAGTATTTTTTTTTAAAATGTTTACAGGGAAAAAAAGGTTCGCTTTAATTTGCTAACTATTTGATTAATTACTGCGCACTCTTCATAAAAAAATGGCAAATTAGATGGGCTGCATGCCCGTGTGAACAAAGCCATATAAAAATAAATATACAGTGTTGTCTAAAAGGATGGAATGATTTTCTCACGTTGAATGTCAATTCTTCATTCTTTGATTACCATTATGGCATAATATTTAGCTCGCAATAGGTCGAACATTTTATTTAATTGCAAAAGAAAATAATAAGCTGTTTTGCTTGTGTACCTGAAAAAACGTAATTGCTTTTATTTGTTAACTTTTGGTATGCATATGTGAATTATTTGATGTGTAGGCCAGCCAAATATATGGTCGTTGAATATAGTTAAGCCGCGTAAAATATTACCTGCGAATGAAATTTTATAAAACCATATATACCTACTTCTAATAGTAAAAAAGGCTTCAGATTTCGATTATTTTATATGTGTGTAATTATCTTGAGTATCCATGTGTCTTGATAGATAAGAGTAGCATTTCTGCCAACAGTAGGAAATGACGAGGACTAAATTCTTTAGCTTAATAACACGAGGTAAAAATGTTTTATAACAAAAACCGATAAAGAAATAACATTAGGGGCCGGATACAGTAGCCGTGTAGTGGGATATTCAAATTATATAAACGAACTTACAATTACTTGCAAATAACAGAGAATTGTTTGGCATGTATAAGAATTAATGTTGGCATCCTAATAAGTTCAAATGGTTTTAACGTTGGCAAGACGTTCGATGTGATAAAAAAAAAACGAAAAACGATAAACAAGGAGATAATATCCTTGGTTCAACGAATGAAAAAATATCTTATCGGTGTTATGTATGTATAATTTTATTTTATCTATAATATTACAATTCAACTTAATGTCTTAATACAACGTGATGTTGGCCGTCGGCCGTATTAAATAATATTTTAACGTAATCATAAAATTGAAACAATCCACAATAGTTTTACTGGTCATAGGTTTTTGTAGTTATGAAAATTGTCCAATGATACAATAATGTTGTGCAATAAAAAGAGTATAATATACCGCGAAATGTAACTGTTTCCTGGTGGTCCATCACAAACAAATGATTTATTTCTTTTTATCGTCCGATGCTTAAACTTAAATTATATATATATATAAAAAAAAAAATTGATAGTAAATTTTAGTTGATGTACTATTTTATATTTTGGATTTAGGATTGAAATTAATTTTTTTTTCTTTCTGATCACCATTCATTATTATCAACATGAGTCGGTTTTCTTCATAAAGTTCTTTAATATCATTATATCTCGGGAGATTCTTTTTTATTGCTTTATTTACTGAAAAAAAATATCGAATGGCATTATTTATTGTTAACTGTATGATAATAATATAAAAAAAAAAATGTCACTTAATAACATGTTGATTGAACTTACTCTTGGGATTTACTAAATTTTCGTACAATTTGTCAAGTTTCGATTTGAAATCTTTACTGTTCATTGTTCTACTATCTATACTTTTTTGTATTACAGTGGCCACGCTTAGTAACATATTTTCAAGGTCACTATCGGGTTGTTGGTCATTCTTTGCGTCGTTGCCACTATTTGCTTTTGACCTCGCAACATTGGATACGCCTGCGTCAATTGTTTTACAGCTCTGGAACAATTATAAAAGTTTAATATCATCTGGAGTCCACTGTACGGAGTTAGCTTAAAAAGCTTGCTAGCTCATCTCAACTGTTTAATACCGTTTTCGTTACGACCTATCGCCGTTCTCGGTGTAAAGGATAATATGTATAATATTTTGATCCAGGCGATTGTCGCATACAATAAGCAATATTTTTTTTCATCTGTTACGGATACAGACATTCAAACCGAATTATACAACAGGCCGACTATTACCATAACGCACTATAAAATACCGTAATGCTCGGGGGAGTATGTTGTACTATAATAACAATTATTATTATATTAGTCATGGCGTATCTCACATTTGCAGCTATCTACAAGAAATGTACTGAATGATGATCGCGATTTCACACTAATTTCTAGAGCTGTATCGAGTATGTAGTACCAGTGCTGTTTTCTCTAAGACTGTATGACCTTACACATCTATAATATACGATCGCTATTGGTTCTGAATATGGATCAAATGAAAATTACACTTCGGGCAACATTTTTTTTGATATCAATAAAACTCGAGGGTAAAATAAATCGATATGTCGTATGTTGTTAGATTGGTAGGTACTCTAAGAAACATTCGCTAAGCAATCGTCAAAGTTTTGGTCTACTGCAGATGAGGATGAAACTACAGGTGGAAATAATACTTAGGTACTCATCTCCTTCTCCATCCCTTTTTGTCAAATTTACTTTATTTAACGGAATATGCTAATCATGACGTGTCCACGGTTTATAATATACTACCACCCGCGCAAGAGCGGATGGAGATAAAACAACAAAACCATAATAAATCCAAACCACCGTTGTAAAACGTATTTAGCTAATGTTCTATGCCACGACATAAAGTGCAAATAAACTCATAACAGAAAGCGACTAGAGCAAACGTGTAGAATGACAATAAATCCCTCTTTTGGCCCCAGTTTCCGTCCGTCGCCCACAGCGCTGTTATCGTTGATCTTTATCTCGACGTGCGTTCCACAGAGGACGGAAGAGTGGACAAAGGGCCGTGCGCGAAATGGTGGCCACGCATCCCTCGCGATACCCAATAACCACCAGGGAGTCGAGGAAACCGCGTCGATGGGACCTGAGCGACGGACCTGCTGCGTGCGCGCGGAGAACCGACCGAGAAGGCTTTGGACGAATCGCTGCAGGCGAACGCGACTTCATGGTGTGCGCTGGTGTCTGACAAGCGACGCAGGAAAGGTGCGCCGAATTACCGGAGATCCTGCGGGGACTTCACGTGTACCTAACCTAACCGTGTCCAAATCGAGTGCGATTAAAGTTGCGTTGTGCACTGTTACAGTATTCAATAATATCCTTCGAGTGTACAAGCCGAACAGCGTAATGTCTCATTTGTCGCGCGTGCCCGAAGAGTCCGGCCGGGGCGAAAACGACGTTTTCCAGTGTATCGGCTCTCGTCAGCCAACGTCCGGCACACGTGTTACAGTCAAAACACTGAAAACGGATAATTTGTGTCGTCATGACGGTTGTGCTACCATACGATTACCATCGTCGTCGCTGCATCAACATGATGGCAAGAGGAGTGAAAAAATGTAGTATGCACGCGGCTCGTGCGGAAACTGCACCACGTTCTCGGGCGAAATGCAGCCCTCGACAGAAATCGCCGCTCACCTCCCGCCCTTCCGAACAGAGTGCTCTTTATTTTTTTTTCGTCACGCCTCTTTATTACCCCGACAACGGTAATTAGTAACACTACCGCCAAGCGCGACGGGCGGAAAAGCATGGTCTTTTGAAAAAAGGTCACTTTCCATCGCATCGAAAATTAAACTTTCAGTGCACGCGTGACAAAAAAAAAGTAACCAAAGAAAGATAGATAAGGGGCGTGATAACGTGTGATAGTATGCGCGGCTCGTGCGGGAAGGCAATTATTTTGGTCTTGGACGAAACACAGCCAACATAGCACCACCCGAATAACGTAATATCTCATTTATACATATTTTATTAGTAAAAAGGGAAAGCCTAAACAGTAAATATTCATGCATTAGTGAACAACTATTAATTAAATATGTATGTTAAAGTGACTTAAAGAACAGAACTAGATATATATTTATGTGTAAACAGTACAAGATACATACACAAAAAGAATATTCAACAGCGAAAGATGGAGCCACTCATTGGTGTACGACATAATCCGTCTTAATGGCTCATTTAACGAATGGTTGGTTATAAAATGTTTCAGAGGAATGAGTTGGGTTACCTTAAAAGATAACAATGACGGTAGTGAGGGTGAGTCCACAGTATCCCATCGAGGAATATTGAACTATCATACGCGTGGCTTTGTTAATGGGTTTCGATAATGTAGTGGAAGATTTAGCCGGGGGGAGGAGGGGTGAAAACGAAACGCAATGATAATGCACGCGATGTAGCCCGGGATCGTATGCAGGAATTAGCCGTACTGGAGCAACAACAAAGAAAAACGTCAAATTAAAAAAAAATGTTCAACAAAATGATTAATAAACCACGAATACGAAATTACAGTAAACAAATTTAGTTTTAATATTAAACGTGGGAAATGAGCGAACGAAAATACGTTTGAACAAAACATTTTAAACTCCTATCCGCCCTCCTGAAAATCCGCCACCCGGGGTAATAAGCCCCCCCCCTCCCCCCGTTGCTCCGCGCTAAATGCGGCCCTGATGCGGTGGCGTCAGTCGTTCGATACTCACCGTGTGTACCACCGCACACGCGAGAACCAACAGCACCGTCATCCCTTGTGCACCGCGGTCAACGTTCATATCGGGGTGGTACGTTAACGGTGTTCGTGGACGTGGAAACGACTCGTGCTGCGATCGTTGATGTACTAACTGAACGGTGGTCGTAAAGGGAACGGGCCCGATTGCATTTTGCCCGCGCAAGTGTTGAACGGCAAAAAAAAAAAATCGAAAAAAAAAAAAACGTCCCGAAAACCTACATTGTTCGGCGGCGCGACACAATGGGGCATAATCGTGGGTTAATTTTCACTAATGACTTAAGTGCCGTTTTCGAACGTTACACCTGCATGTTTTCGCGTAAACACGTCCGAGAGAGAGAGCGCAGGTTTCCCGCGAACCGTAACACATTGTTAAACGTCACCCCCGCGCGCACCGCCGCCGCGGCTCGGAAGGATCGACGGTACCATCTCCGGGTGCGTTTCGAAAAACACGACGCGTCTCCCCATTATCCGGGACCATCTGGGGTTGGCGCGACCACCGCCCCCCCCCCCCCAGGTGCAAACGGCACGCGCGCGCCATATGGTCGCAATTACGCCGGAGCACAGCCGACGGCCGTATCGCACGCCGCGGTCGCATTCACGTTTTACACTTTGCGCGCGCAACACGAGTTCCGGCCGAGAGACGCTTAGCGATGAAGGCCGCGACGCTGATGGCGTGCATGATTGTCACGGTCGCGATGACCGCGGAGGTAGTACTGCCCGCCGGGCGTGTTGCCCTGTTCGCGACTGATGTGACCGCGGCCTTTTTGTGTGCCCGCAGGACGTACGCGCCAGCAGGACCGTGTCGACCGCGAAGCTGGACCGGTGGACCAAGAGCAAGGACCTGGGCGGCCCGGCGGCTGCGGCGGTCCGACCCGGCGAGATAGGCAAAAGCGCGGCGGTGCCGGACGAGCTGACCGACCTGCTCGAGGTCGTGCAGTACATCATCATCGACGCGCTCAACAACTCCGAGTACCGGTCGTTCATGATCAAACGTTTCTTGCACAATTACGTTCGACAAGGTACGTTCCGAGACATTTAAAACCGTCCCCGACGGTTTGCCACTCTCAGCGCCCGTTAACCGTGCTTGGCCGCTGACCGTTGCCTATTCCGGTTTCACGTCCACTGTTTACGATTCTCAACGTTTCTCAACCGTGCAACGCTGCAAATCGTTGTTTTTTTTTTTCTTCAAGTTCTGGACCGAAACAATTCCGCACTCCAGCGGTTCCCAAACTCGGACTGTGCTCCGCGGAGCCCCTGGGGGCTCCGCAATGGTTTTCCAAGGGCTCCGTTCGTTATACCACAACAATTTAATAATTTTGTCGATTTCAATTCCAGTTCTTTTAAAACTATTGTTTCCTTTATTCATAAATACAATTTTATCTTTACTCCCGTATGTATACAGTTCGTGTTAATTATGCTTCATAGAACACAGGCAAATGCAAATTAACGTTAAATATTTCTTTGGGTTCCACGAGAAATTTTTCCGAGAAAAAAAGGCTCCTAGGCTGAAAAAGTTTGGGAGGCTTTTCGGGTCGTTTGTCCGGAGCTTGGCCCTAAGACTGTTTTTAAGTGGTCCGGGCCTGTAAAAAAATTAACTACAGTCGACTCTCGATAATTCCAAATTGACGGGACTGTTGAAAAACTTCGTATTACCGAGAGTTCGAATTGTTGAGTAGTTCAAAATAACGAGAGGGGAAAACAATTCGAATTATAGAGAGTTAAGAAAAAAATGTTGTACATACATATTAATTATTTCAGTAAATTAGGTGATACATACATATTAGAGTTATTTAAAAGTTATTTTAAAGTAATATAATATAATTTAAAGGAGCACACAACACAAATAAAAAAATTCTTTAAATTTTTTTTAAATGTTAAATTATTGTAGCTATGGTTATATGAAATGATTTTGTGAAGATACGATGTAAAAAAAAATATTACTTTAAGAGATATTAAGAGATGTAGAATAGCCGCGTGACGTCACTGGGCCGGAGTCATCGTAATTGCCTATCTTATACGTGTAAAAGTTCCTTGCTTCACACAACGATTTATCAACCTAAAAATTTTTTTTTTTTAATTTAATTGACGTATAAATGTGTGGTTTTATGTTTTTAAAACGATGCAAGAATCAGAATTTCAATATGACGTTTAGTTTTTTAAGTATTAAAAATCTTAAAACAGACATTTTGGTTAAACGGCACGTCATGGCGAGCAGCGCGCGGCGGACCCGTTGTTCGAACGCCACGCGCCGCTCGCCATGACGTGCGGTTTAACCAAAATGTCTCTTTTAAGATTTTTAATATTTAAAAAACTAAACATCGTATTGCAATTCTGATACTTGCATCGTTTTAAACACACAAAACCATATATTTACATGTAAATTAAATTGCAAAAATAAAATGTTTAGGTTGATAAATCGTTGTGTGAAGCGAGGAACTTTTACACGTATAAGATAGGCAATTACGATGACTCCGGCCCAGTGACGTCACACGTCTTTTTTCAATTGCTCATAACTTATTGAATAATGTGAGTAGAAACGTAAAGCCTATACCATTATCCTTAGAATTGAACATTCTTTCAAATAAAAAAAACTTATTTTTTGTGTTGTGTGCTCCTTTAAAGTATATAATAATATTCTTTAGTTATCGACATTAATAATCTAAATTTCTACATGATTGTATAGTAAATTATTAATAAAAATATTATAAGAATACAGATAAAATACATTTGGTGAATATATGTACTTCGAATTTCCGAGCATTGAACAACTGATACTTCGAATTGTCAAGTGTTAGTGGCCAGTTTTCCCAAAATTTAATTTCGAATTACCGAGTGTACTTAAATACATTGTTTTTGTTCGAATTATCGCGTGATTTTCAAGGAACCGAGTATTTACTTCGAATTACCGAAGGTTTTAATTATCGAGAATCGACTGTATATATATTTATGTTTATTGCATCTAATCAGGAAAATAAATTTATTCGTGAAATGGCTATTTACTTCACGCGATGTGTCATGAACATGACGTTTGATTGTATAATGTTATGGAAAATTTCTTGACATTTTTGTGAAATGGATGCATTTGGTTTCGTATTCATGGTGAAATCATTATATTTTGATACTCACATCAGTTGATTGATCCTTTCGTGTTATGTTCAACCTTTTCTTCGTTTGCATCATGTAATTATATATTTTTACTTTACATTAGTATTAAAATTAAGTATATACAATCAGTACAATTAATACATTTATATTGTATCTAAATGTAAGTATAATTTCATTATAAGTGGAAAAAGCAGAATTTATTAATTTGAAAAAAATATCAAAAAAACATTATTGTTCATTATACTCGTATTATCACAATATTATCGTTACTACGTAGTATATAATAAAACGCAATTATTACAGTACGGATAGATTTCACAAAGTGGACATCTAAGTTCATGAAAAGATTGATTTCACTACTAGGATACGACATAGTATGTATTACATAAGGCTTATTCAAATCATGTACGATATTAGTAAACGGATACGATTTACATTGGCAAGTAACCAACCCGGTAAATCCTCTTATAAGACTAAAGAGTAAGTGGTGTTTTAGTCTAACTAAATAAATATTTAAAAAATTAATTTATCAATACAATTTAACTATTTTAATTGTTTTATGAAGTATTGACGTGGGTCGTTTCTTTTATCGTGTATGATTCCCGAACCAGTATATTTGTTCCTACTTTTTTGTTTTAGGGTAAATAATCAAAGATAATTAATTTTTTTTAAAAAAAAAATAAAAAAAATATTGTATTAAATTATCCTTTAAATGATGTATATATGAACTTTATCTATTTATCAATCAATCTACATCGCCATTGCCCATTATCTTCAGATGTCCTGCTATTCTCCTAAACACTTGAAGCGATTTGTCATTGGTTTACTCGTGATCTTGTGACATATTGTTTTTTTTTTAACATTTTAGTTTCCTTGACAGCCAAATAATAAATGTACAAATAAAATTTGCGAGATGATTAGTAGTTGATATTTCATAGATATCAATAAAATATTTTCACGATTCCTTTGCCATTTCGGTTGCCAGGCAGGTACAGCTGTTCATGAAATAATACGTCCGATGGTTGCTATAGTACCGTAAGAATTATCTTTTTAAAAATAATTATCGGGTAATTCGTATTTTTCGTGAAATCCCGAAGGTTAAATCCAGTCTGGATCCGCATCGTAAACAAAATCCCAGTTCACGGGAAATAAATTACATCTAATATCGAGAACTATAAATACTTGGCCGCACGCCGCTGGGATCCAAACTCTCGACCTACGGTTAGCCACTATACAAGTTCATTACTCTATCATAACACAAACTTAAACTTTATGTTATTTCAGAGAGCATATAGTTTAGAGTTTAATAAGTTGTAGTTAAATATTTGAATAGCGATGAATTATTAAATTGCATTAATAATAGTTTTGTTTTTTAGAATTATTGTGTTTGTATGATATTTATATTACTTAAGTGATTAGAATTACTTTATGATTATTAAAAATATAATAATATTATGTCCATCCTATTCATAGCCGTAAGATTTTTATTACTTTGGTATTGAATTTAAAACCTGAATATTTAATATTTATGGTTTTAATTGAATATTATTTTTTAGAGCTATACAAAGGTCAATTTATGTAGAAATATAATATATTGTATTATATAAAATATAATACAATTATTCATTCATACAGCGAATATTTTAGGTTTATAAATTGTAGTAGATAGGTATAAAAATACAATTTTAATACCATGCATTTGATGTATTCACTTATTAATATTATTATAATTTATTGTTTTAAATTCGGATGAAAATATAATTCTATAGAAATACGCGTCGCAAAAAACAATAAAAACAAACCAAGCTCCTAGAAAAATTTTGAAATTAAACAGACGAGGAAAAAAGGGGGAAGCATTTTTATAATTCCTGGTTACAATTAGCAGTCGATGAATAAAAATGATCCGGATAGTCCCGGTATTGTTATAGCTACGAGCATAATAAACATATTACAATATTGATCCGTTAGCCACATCGCTCAACACACTTGATTAGTCGTATCTCATATCCATTTATGATTTGTTATACCGATTGACCGCTTCACATTTGAATATTTGATTAAAATGTACACTACTACGTCGAGGGGCCTCGAGCACCATAACAAATGAACCCTACGTTATATCTATTAAAGTCTACACTTTATACACTGTCTGTTTTGCATACTAAAGGAAAATATACATACCGGGAGTCGTAAAATAAAACCAATACCTACGAAGAAAACGATGAAAATTACGTGACTCGCAACAATCGATTCGTATGCAGAAGAAAATTTATGGTACACAATTGTAACAGTTTTGTACAATATCCACACTAGCGGCACGCATAGGGACATAATATAGGGAGCACGCAGTCCCAGAGTCGAATAAAAAGATTTGACGTAGGATAAATAAGCAATATTATGCGATCACTGTTTCGTTTTTCGGCTACTACCGAATGAATACGTTATTTTTTAGAATCGTATTTCACAGCTATTTATTTATAATTTAACGATTAGTACCTCTGCAGGTGACTATAACCCATAATGAATATTGTGTCAAACCATGTGTGAGAATGATAATTATTTAAATTTTTTCTTTTGTTTATAATAACGTGTAATGAGATTGGATATTTATGAAATTAAGAAAACAATAATGCCCGGGTAATGTTTTCGAACGTTGGAGTATTTCGAAAAGTTATAATCGAATGGGTCAATATTCTTATACAGATCGAATTAATATAATTCGGCGAGTTCGACATTAATATAATATACTCGAACAACATTCAAATCGTGATGGAGTTATCGCGAAAAGGTTGTTTCGGCTATCGTGAGTAATTGATCGAATTTGATTATTAAAAAAAAGAAAATAATAATATTAATAATTGTATTTGCAAGGTATTAATTTCAACAGTATACTCGTATTTTTGTTGATGATCGAGAAGCATTAATTTTTTTCGGTACCGGCGGCGTTTGTTTCAACCGGTATTTAAATTTCAACAGCCAAACTGTATAGGTACTGCAGTAGTCAAAAATGTATAAACTCGATTTGTCCGTCCGTTAAAAAAAAAACCGTTCGTTTGTACGTTCTAGATTTCATATATAGTGTAATCAGACGAATATTACTTAATAGTGTACTGTAAAACGTAGTAAATCCATTATAACTATTACGGCATAAAAAGAGACTTGATAGAACTCTGTTTTGGACATATTTCCGCATCGGTTCGGTTTCGTTTTAAAATTATTATTTCACGTGCACGTCTCACACGTGAACAAGTACTACGACGATGTGTAATAGAGTTTGGTGCTTATCATCATCATCATCATCAGCAGCAGCAGCATCGTCGTCGTCGTTGTCGTCGTCATCATTATCGTCAAGTTCGCACGTGCGTTTTGTTATCAGATTCGACCCTCATATAAATGTAAATAGCTGTTTATATTAAGTCACGTGCTCTATAAACAGCAAACAGAAACGTTAATAAATCTGTAAACTGTGACTCTGGCATCACCGCAACGGTTACTCTACATCACAGACGCCGAACTCGCGCACAAATCGTTACAATCTGCCGTGATGCTACTGCATTTTCACTCCCGACGTCGAGCAGGAGAAATCGGATGTTTTTAAACTTCCCCGAAATGTGCTCGATCAAGAGCTCGGAAGAAAAATGCACTGCCTACTTTATCAATAAATCAAATAGAACTCGTAATGAGCGAATATCGAAAAAAAAATTGTCGAAAAAATATCTCCAGCACAATGTGAAACAATGAAAATAAATCCGAGTTAAATTGTATTGGACACTCATCTTGTTTCATTTCGTATACCCGCGCCATGCTTTATCATCGACATCAATTATTCGAAGTCAACGGTAGAAAATTGTATTACATTAATATTTGTATACATCATTATCATATTCGTAAATCAATAAATACTTTAGTGGACTTTGGTTGTTCTTGAGATTTGTCGTGATGTTGTCGATTGCAATTTTTTTTTTATTGATTTTCACAATGTTCATGAAAAACGACCTGCCGAACGGTTCGCGTTCTACTTTCAGTCGACTGAGTAGTAAACTGTAATAAATTGTGTTGCTCGAAAAAAAAAAACAATCATTGTAGTACCAAATACACTCACGCTCTGCTCTGAATGTAAAATACAACCATCCCGCCTTCCCAAGTACACAAATTGTAGACTTGTTTTCAAGACATTTATTTAGAATTTGGAGTACTTATTTAAACGAATAGGTGAATATTATTTTGAACAAACAGTTAAATTTCTTATAATATATATATTCGGCGAATTTATTTTTATTATTTTTTGGAATTTTCACTATCTTTATCGTAACTTGTTTAAACATTCCAATTTAGTTCTTATTTTAAAGATCAAAAATAGAATGTATAAAGTACTATATCGATCCATTTTAAAAACATATTTTTAAGAAAATAATAGGTTAGTTGAAGCGTTAAGTCTTTAATTTAACTTCAAACTGTTTGTCTGAAATTGATATGCCACAAATCAATTTTACCAATTGTATATAAGTGTTCGCATACTTCTTTCCATAATTTACCTTTTCCAATATAAAAGTATTGGATAACTTGAATATAATCTTTTTAAATTCAGCTTGGTGATGAAATTTTGTGATTTGTAGTATTGGTCCGATTAGTTCAGCTTTCAAAAAATTCAATCCAGATGAACTCTTCTAAAAATCGTGGTTTTTTGTTAAAAATATTATACAACTCTGCCATAAGAAAGATAATCTAATGTTATCTAAAGCTATTATTATTAATCACATTTTCGTGTTGAAATTAAAACCTGTTAACAACAATGAGAATATTTTATAATAATCACGTGCTCGTTCAAATTGTAATTAAATTATTGTGTAAAAGTTCTGACCAGTTTCAACGAACTTTCCTTTTATAATAAATGCAATTACTGCAGTTATCACTCTTCATGATGTACATGTAAAATTTGACAAGGAAGTTCAATCAAAAAATGCATAAAACCCCATTCGAATAATACAATTTAAAATTTGAAAATGGCTTGGATATCCACATGCATTCTTATAAATAGTATTATGCTAAACACAAACTGTAAATGGTTTCTATTGAAATAAAAATAAAAACAAGTTTATTTCGCGCGTCAACGTGTGATATTCTAATTTGGTTCCATACTTGGTCAACTCTCTGTTATCCTTACATTTTCCTATTACATATTCTTTGCTTTGCAACTATGTAACTGTTTGCTTTTATTTTTCAGCTTCTAAATATTTGGATAAAATAAAGTCATTAAAAAAGAAAATGAATCCAGAAGAAGCAAAAGCAGATGAAAAGAAGGATAAAGCAATGAAAAATCATAAATAATTAGAGTTATTATAAAATTACTAAATATAGTGAAGTCGATTGTATTTAAAGTTATGATTAAAAGTATTACACGAGTAAAAAATGTAACTACACATTATAATAAGTAATGTGTAAAATATTGTTCGCCTAGCAACAATATGTTTTAAGTATAAATTATATATTATCAATGGTTGATTTGTCTCTTAATCGTTGCACACAATCTTCCTACCACTTATACAGTCCAGGTTTGTCTGATATTTGATTATTTGATAAGATAACGGATAGAAATATAACCACGACCTGAAGAATATAATCGAGCTATTCAGAAGCTACAAGCGTGTTGTGTAAAACTTATATTTATCCAAATGGTATTGTGATATATTTCAATCGTTTAATCATTTCGTTCAAAAGTTAAACGTACAGTCATTTTAAAACAAAACCCCATTCATATTGGATTAGCAAAGTGATGTTAGGTCGATTATACCAGTTTACAACGTTAACTAGTTTTTCATATGTTGGGTTGTCGCTGAGTATTTAAGGTCAGTATGAATTCAGGAAGTTTATTTCTCCGAAATGGACTGTAACTTATCAACACTTTACGTGTTCGGTAACTTTGTTCATCATAACATTCATCATATCTAGGATTACATTGTTCGGATTGACATTCGATTTAAAAATGTTTCCCGAACTAACACTAATGTATTTCAGTGGTATGAATCATTGTACTGGATGCAAATAACCATAGGTATATTATTCTATTATGATTATGGCGTGACACGTATTTATAATAATATGTCGTAACACGAAAAAAAATGTACCATCTCTCGAGGGATTGATTAAATGAAAAAAAAAAAAAAAACAATAATAATGGTGCGATCTTAGATTTTACGGAATAGCAAAAACAGAATAGATGTTGAGAAACTCCTTTCCACATCCACCGAAGGGCGTGAACTTGAAGTATATCTTATAATATATATATAAGCGATTGAGCCATGTCCTCGGAACACATTATATGGTACGGCCACTTGGTTTTCGACCGTCTAAAACGTGGTGTTCGCGCAACCGGTCCGTGCAGAACGTGGTAAGGATGAGCGAGAACAGCTTCCGTACGAATTTGACGTTGAGAAAACAGTATTTAAAATTCAAGCAGTAGATGAGTTGAACAGTGCACTTGCAGATAGTCGCTCGTATATATATTTATTTATTCACACCGACGACGGTATCGATGATGACGTGCGGCATCCTCGAGCTCGTTCGTTATCGAAGTCGATAAAGATTTTAGAAACCCAGCGCGCAAAAGATCTGTATCGCAACGGCAACACTAACAATGCATCGCGATACCTTTTACGGTGAGTACGTATGGTTTTTTAAGTTTGGATGACTAGGTACGTGATGTGTCTTCATCAAAATGAGTAGCCCGTACGTACAGAAGCGTAAGCGCTGCGATACACGCACGTTAAATTTTGTTATATGTTTTACTCAATATTGTTCGCGTAAATACTTACATTTTTTTTCACTATATATATATATATATATATATATATATAATGTGTGCGTGAGTGTGTGTGTTCTGTGGGTAGAAATTTAGGAATTTCGACCGCAGCCTTAGCGCACATATTATTATGAACGATTATTTCAGAACTTGAATCAAAATATTCCAAGCATAATAAAATATAGGAATTTAAATTATACAAAGTCAACATTTTACCTTCAAGGGAACAGCGTGTACGGTATTTATCAAAAAAAAAAAAGGAAATATTTTGGTGGCTTAAAATATGTTTTGAATTTATGGGACTTGAGTGTTTACGATCAAATTGATAATAAAATATCACATTAAAATTGATGATATAATGTCAAATCCTTTGATGCCTATCATGTAACCGTATTGGTTAAAGCCATCATGAAAACGTTTAAAACTTAGACATTTATTTTCCCTGCGGCTTCGAATCGTAGCACATAAATAAGTAGTGAATACAAAACTGTAAGAAATTAATGTGTTCGAATCGCAATTGTTCTATAACGTTATTCCATTAAAATATAGATTCCTTAATGTTATGAACATAATTATTGTTATCGTCCCTCTACTAAAGTATTTTTACGATATATTCATAAAAACATCGACTGTTTGAAGTATGATAAAATAAAATTTAAACTGAGTATTTCGTACGATTAAAATTATAATAGATTAAGAACAAAAACATGTACAAATGTACAAACCTTTACTAGGAAAATGATTTGAAATCATACGAAAATAAACTATTCAGGATCTTTTTATGTCCAACTGGTAAGTATTGTTTCACTTAAATTTAAATTTGAAAATATTTTTTACTTGATTGATGGGGAATTATCCTTAAGCTGTCGATAAATAGTAGAACCGACGACGGTATTAATATGAGCCATTAGGTATTTTATGTTTCGCTTAAACGAGATTTACCAACATAATAGTATGTACTTGTTCGGCGGTCGTTATTGACACGGATGTAGCGAAATTGCCTATGTGAGCCGCCGTGTCAATAATGGCCAATTATTTTGACGAATCTGAATGTTTGTGACGACCATAAACTTCTTTGTCGAAACTAAATATTTCGCGCAACTTATCAATTTTAATTTCATTAACGTTTTAAAAAATGAAAAAAAAAAACTTTAACAGTTAGTACACATACATTTAAATAATAATAGGATAAGCTATATGTACGAGACATATTATGTTAACAAAAACTATTCTTACTGCTATTTATGGGACGAATCTAAAGAAAATCGTGGTGGTCAAGAAATAGCATTTTGTAAAATATTTTTAAAGATCATTTTTTCGGGAATAGCCAACCAGGTCACCATAGAAATATTTTCATTACTGTGATATTTTTGTACTAGGTTGGTTATGTTTAACTGAAAAAAAAGAGATTACATTATCAATCGTAAAAACTTAATGCATGTATATACCGGCCATATAGTAGCAGACACAAATTAGGTGACTGTGCTGAAAGACAACAAAAAAGTTTCAATGATTATATATTGAAATTGGATATGCGTCAGGACTATACAGTTCCAACAAAGCCTTCTTTATTTATATTTCAAATGGAGCAACACATTACATTTAAACGATGAATCAAAATGTCCATTTTACAATATATTAATAAAAAATTCTCCAGTGATATTTAGTTACGGCGAACAAGAAAGTGATTAGTATTTAAAAGTATTGAAAAAAGTTTTGTTGTTCTTGAAGACTATCTTATCATTTGTTTTTACGTTATTCATATAGTTCCTTTTTATAGTTTCAAATTTTGATAATTAAACGAGTCCAAGACCGAATGATATCATCAATTGTTAAATTTGACAGTAATCTTGGAGTTAAATACAATTTCAATGAATATATGTTGTATTTATTGTTAAATTTAATAGAGCTAATATAGAGAAGTTAATGAAATTTACCAAATGTTGGAAATTCAACACCATTTATTTGTATCGTTATTTCGATCTACTATAATATTTTTATAGATATTTTTTTTACTATTACATCCGGCCTATATAAGGTACAACTTAAAATGTAATTAATGTTATCCGTACACTTAACTCGGAATAATATTCGGTAATCTCAATTTTTATGATGAAAAATTAATTTAATAAAATAAATGTTTTAACAAAACATAAAAAAAATACGCCTTATATACAAGTCGAACTTGGTTATATCGAACTTCTTTAACTCGAAATCGTTGATACATCAAACTTTTACTCCGGTCCCTAGAATTTCCTATTAAACAATGTAAAAAAATCTTGTTTTCGTGGATAATTCGAATTTTTGAGTTTTATTAATACATATGTGATGAAGAAATTCAACAAACGATTACAATAAATGTATGGGACGATGTGAAGCAAGGTGTAAATATTAATTTTGATGACTACATCAACATGGATAACGACTTGGAAGTATGCGGACATTTATCAGATTCAGACATTATACAATTAACTGTAAGATGTACTCAATCATCGGTTGGAGAAGAGGAACAAGAATGTATCGAACCCCCCATTCCCATGAGTATACAATCACGGATGCATATTGATGAATTAAGGCGATTTACCGAAAACAAAGGAGAGGTCAGTGATGAAATTTTCGAAGCTTTAAATAAAATAGAACGATTCACTACAAACACTGCAATCAACAGAAAAACTCAAACAAAAATAAATACCTTTTTTAAATAATTTTTTAACCTCATTTTTGTTTATACATACCAACATTTTTAAAATTACATATACATACATATAAATATAATATATATAGTGACTCATTTTTATTACATTACATATTTTATTCACAATAAACACATAGGAATTCATATACATATTTTGTACTGTTTTAAAATTTATTTTTGGATAACTCGAACTTTTACTCCGGTCCTTTCAACTTCGAGTTAACCAAGTTCGACTGTATTTTAAAACGGCCACGCAATCTACAGGCTGATATTTGAATAAAATGAAAATTTGTTAATACTTAATAACATCAGTTAAACCAAATTTTGTGAACATTTTTACTTCAATTTTAAATGTTTGAATACTTGTTTCGAATCGTAAAAATAACGCGTGTTTCACTAGACAATAATTACCGAGATTTTTAAATGAGCCCTAAGTAAATAACCCGCGATAACAATGATATACTGGTGTGATCGGATACGACGCGGGTGTGATCAGCGGGAGTAGTACAGAAACAACACGTAAGCGTAACCTTCATGAATGCAACGAACGCAATGTCCACGATACATCTTGCTCATGTTTAGACACGTATCTGTAATATTTCAAACCGTCACGTAGCTCGAAATACGATTGTTATCAACAATATGTTATTACAATTTTCAATTGTCAACAGCGATGGATAAAAACGATTTTCAATTTAAGCGCCAACATATTTCATTTGTGACTGATTTCCTTTTCCCGCAGATGATTTACGGGTGCACCTGAAAACCATACGATTGCCGTTTTTACCATCCGTGCGCTTATTATTCTTTACACGTGACGCGGACGAAGATTTTAGGCTGAAAACGAAACGATAGCGACGCGACTATTGCAACTGATCGTCGGATCATCGGATCGTCGGGGTCGCGCATTTTGTGATCGGTCAGAAGCACTGGCGAAAATGCACATTATTTATTACGGAGCAATGCGTGTAACCAGCGGCAAGATGATAAGTCAACGCCGACGTAAGAAATGTGATTATGCGTAAAACATTAACCGTACAGTGTTTGCGATCGATTTCGAATTTTGGTTTTACAATGTTGAGTAAAAACAAAATAATATGTAACCGAAAACGCATTCTTACTTATCTTCAACTCAGGTGCAACCGTACTCGGTGATACTGACCGTCAAAATGCGTGATTTCACGATAAGTATATTATTTATGAACTCGTTTGACGTTTCGATGGTTTATTATATGTATAAACAATATCTTAGTCGCATCAGTAATTTTAAATATGTACAACAAACTGTATTGTTAATAGGTAGAAAAAAATAATTTGTCTTGTAAACACAGAGAAGAAAGAATAGTAATTAATTGTAATTTAAGTGATCGTTTGCTGCGATCACTATAGGACAACTACGTCAGAGTTTTTATTTACTTTATCATACGAGTATAATGTGTTTTTTTATATACGATGAAGTGTTCGGCGTGTACGACCAATTGGTAAAATCTAACTTTTTGACATGAACAACTCCTTCTCTGATCCTAGCAGCTGCAACAGCATTTCTATCACAGCGATAAGGCTTCAGCAGGTGTATTTTTCTTATCCAGGTTGTCGAAAGTAAAAGCATCTGCAATGCGATTCTGCTTCATCGGCAAACATATATGTTACGCTGATGTACACAAATAAAAATAAAAAAGGCTGTGATTAATTAGCACTAAAAAATAATATGGCCTAATCTTCTGAATTATAACAAGCAACGTAATGCATTCATGGTTTACCATCAGAAATATTATCGAAACTTATTTTGAAAAAAACAAATCCATGTTTGTGTTTATTATTTAAGTCACATGAAATCTGTCAATATAATTAAATGGCTTAAAACCGTTGTTAAGCGACATAGATTATGAAATCCAAACAGTGATATTTGGTAACTAAATAATTGTGTTTTTTTTATGTCTCATTTGACAATCTGAGTCTCACCTAATCGCTTCTATACGATTTCTGCGAAAATCCATATTTGTATTTCTCATATCTTACTACGTTATTACAATATGGTCAACCCTATTTGCAAGTACATTGGAAAGATTTTCAAGAAGAAGAGAACTACCGACTGCCAGGGTCACCAATTCATGAGAGACTCCGGAGGAATATTTTCGCTCGTTACGGTTGACAGCCGATGGTTCAAAAAGTGTGTCGTGTGCAAGTGCAAGCGCGTGTTATCCAGCATGGTGCGGTGTTACGGTATGTACAGAAAACATATTAACTTCACGTGTGTATCCGTCATGAGAGATATGTAGACACCCCCAATGAAGGAGACCGTAAAAGAATTGTCATTCGATTTGAACTCCAGCCGTAAACTATATACGATAATTAAACTGTTCTTCGTGTTTGTAAAGAATGTCAAGGGTACGCGCACAAAAGATGTGTTGATTGGCCAAAAGAACAAGAAAAACCACGGCTCTGGAACGACCATGATGATCACACAACGGGAAATTCCAATGACGCGTCTCTCATCGCGGAATCACCGACCATGATCGCGGAACTGGCCAACATTGTCACGGAACCAGATGCCACTACCCAGGGTACAGAAAACGTGATGACGGGATCAGCCACCATAATCACGCGATCTACCCCATTGATCGAGGGAGAATCCACAACGTTCACGGAATCCGCCACCCTTCTCACCCGGACAGTCATCGTCACGGACGTCTTGAATGACACTGCTGCCACGCAATGCTCGGTCGTCGATGTAGTTGACGTGGTCTCAACGATTGTCGGAAAAGACTTGGCCTCTGCCGTTCTTACCCTTGACGGAGCCGTACCCGTCCACTCTTCCTGCATCACGGTCCGAGACGACTCCGGGGTGCCAGCTTCCGGAGCGGCCAACAACAGTCACCGCAAAACAGAACGCACAGCTGCATTGCCAGTGTCAGACTTGGACGTGTGCCGTGCCGAAGTACGATCAAACATAGACAAACGTCGATTTGACTCTTTTGGCATTTGCTTTGAAACCATTGATATAATAACCGCTGAGCGTTGAAAACATATTTGAAAATAAAATACAGCTAGCGTATTTTTTCAGGGTATGAACCAGACGATGGGGTTGGACCGATTTCTGAGGTTGGTAGGGGACAATAAAGCTGACATAGGTGAGTGACTGGTTTATGTACGTGTGTACAAAAAGCGAATGAAAAATATAGTGTAATCAATACTTTAACAGAATTTTCAAGACGTCCAATGAGTGTGTTAGATGAAGTGGCCGATAAAAACTGGAAAACTACAAGAAGCATACCCAATCCTAGACCACACCAAAAAATAAAAATTACCAGAAATGCGTATAGTCTACCAACAATCTTAACCAACCAAAAAATAATTACCCAAAAAGCTGTGAAAAAATATAGAATAGACATTATGCAAAACGGAAATTTAGTTCAACCAATAGAAATAAGTATTAATGGAAAGATAAGTCGATGCACTACAGCAAATACGTGTGCATTCGATTCCATAGTTCATGTAGTTGCCACAGCGTACGTTGATTCAAAAAGATATGCTCAATACGTTGATTCGAGCAAATCTCGTATACTTAGAATTGCACGGAACTTAGTTCATCACGGGGCCAACGAGCAACTATACAAAGAGAGATTAGCGATTTTAATGAAGCACAGCCACAAATATAAACGTTTTGATCGAGTACGAGAATACGATGCAATAACAAATGTTGCAACGTTATTAGAAAATCTTTTTATGAACGAACCCAGCATTTATCAATTCTATACATGCGACAATAGTCAATGTTGCCAATCAGTCGGAAAAAATATGCCGTTATTCCCAATCGACCTAGAGAAGTTATTTTCAGGTATTTATCTAATAATGAAATATTGAAAATGATTTTCTAACTTGATGAAGTAATTTTATATTATAATTTTTTTTGATATTTCTTAAGGATCAATAAGTAATTTACAAGACGCGATTACTATGATACCCTCACAACTTGATGGCTACACTAGGAGATGCAACAGGTCTGGTTGTAAAGGTATCGTCACTGTTACGAAAGAAATTGGTCATCACATATTCATAGAAACAAATTTAAACACTTATGGAGAAGTAGAGGAATTTAAGTGTCGTTTGATAGATATTCCTAAAATTATCATTGTGGACCGCTATGAGTAAGTGCATACGATTATTAAAACGACATAAGTTATGAATGGTTATAATTGCGATCGGCCTGTTTTACATTCTTAAAAAAGTAGTGGAAAAAAATTCACCTGGAGTTAGTCAAGTAAAAAATTTAATCAACATAAGTATTCAGTTAATATAGAAATCATAAATGAAATTATTTCTTTTTGGGAACTAAATTTTGTGGATAGTTTCAATCTTAATTCAATAAAAACCTATTATTGTTGATATCTTTACAATAAATATTCATTGGTGTTCCAGTTTCAGACTCGGTGCAGTCATAGCATATATTTCACCGGATTATGGTGATATGGGCCACTACATAGCTTATATAAGAAGGACAAGAGGAAGGAATGAAGTTTGGGAACTATACGATGACCTTTGTCGCAAGAGAATACGTGTGTCTAATCAAGAAATAATTTCCATCACTCCACATTTAATATTTTACAAAAGATAAAATATGTTATTATTTGAAATCATCTAATAAAGATCCATTTTGTTTTTGATTTAACTTGTTTTACTTGTTTTTACCAGTTATGAATACCATTCTATATCATGTTACAAATATTTCATACTTTATAATGATATTAACTGTTATAATATGTGACTTCAGGGATATGTTAGTGTTTACATTGATTGGAATAGTAGGCAGTTATCGTAGGTATATGGTGCCAAAGTAAAATTTGTAAAGCTTCAAAAATGAAGTCTCACAAACTCTGAAAATTATCTATGAAAGTCTAACAACCCACTAACAAAATTTTAAATTGTGACTCCTGAAGTTGAACTGCTAAGGTCACAAGGGTATGGTTAGCACAATGTTAAAAATATAACTTATATTTTATTTAGTATAATTGTTTAGTGGTCAACGTCTGAAAGTATACTAGTGGTTACATATATTTAGTTTGGGAGTGGAAGTGGACTGTATGAAAAAATACGATATTCTACAAATATTAAACGTTGTACTATTTAGTAAAAATAATAATAATGGTTTGGGGCACACTTGTGCTGGCCAGCTATGTGATAATAAATAATATAAAAAAAAAACCGTACAGTAGATAATAATCACAATAATACACGAGAAGAATAAATTACCTGATTTGGTCGTGTTGGTGGTGGTGGAAGTAATACACAACGAAGGTGATGACTAGTAGTGCAATATTGTGGTAAACAGTGGTTGGTAGTAAAAATGGTAACAAACAATTAACAAAACAAAAGGTAAAAAAGTGTAGAAAAAGTAGAACACAAATCACGACGTGTTCTTACTTTACCGGTTAGCGAACGACAACCAAAACCGGTTATCGCACCGTCTACCGATAATCTCAATCATATGCATATTAGATAACAGTATCGCGTGACACTACGTATCACTCGAACGGTTTTTCAGTTGGAGGCAACGCAGCCCTAGAGTTACAATTACTGGTAACTACAAGTCAGAGACTATACTAGTCTGTTCATCGTGTGATTTCAAATGTACTCGTAATCAAACATTTTGGTATGTCAGATGACAGTGATGATTGAAAGAAAGTGCATACTTTTATATTCAATATTATTTAGCAGGTTTATTTTTCTTGCAAGAAAAACGTTATATAATATTTTGTTAATTTATCAATCACATACAATTAGACTTCAGTGTGCATTTAGTTTTTGATGAGTACAGATGTTGGTCGCTTATTATTATCTGTTCGTTTTCTTTGTGATAGAGAATTAATTGGTTTTTTGTTATTTTGAATAATCTCTTTTTCATATTATAGGTATAATATTGATTTATTTTGAAAATGTTGTGTAACGTATGTAATGATGACATTTTTGATTGCGATGAAATAAAATGCTCAATCTGTTATGCATTTTTGCATTTCGGATGTGCTGCGTAAAGAGAGATCTCTTTTTTTGGAAAATGTCAAAAGTCGCTAAACAGAACTGGTGTGTTATAAATGTAAATTTCCTGAACCGTTGGTTAAACACCGTTTCCTGAAAGTGCTACAGTCGTAGACCGTATTGATTTACACCCATTAACAAGCGAATCTTTTAAAAGCTGACTTGACTCAGTCAACTTTATGAGCGATAAGTTTGATTACTTTGGCAAGCACTTATTTGAGAGTATGAATGTTTTGGAGCAAAATTCAATAGAAAACTTTGTCGAAATTGTAGGTGTTCCAGAGACAAAAAATGAAAATTATATGAAATCAGTATTGGGAATCGTGACTTCTGTAGGAGTGAAGATAAGTATTTTGAAAGCTTTTCGTGTTCAATCAGACATCGAAAATAAACCCAGAAAAATATTTGCTGAATTACATATTATAATCAGACAAACCAGAATAAAAGAAATATGATGTAAGAAAAACTAAATCAACAGATATCACTGTGAATGTTCATTGGAGTATCGATAAGATTTATCTTAATGATTCTCTAACTCAGTTTAAAATAAATTTGTTTTTTAAAGCTAAAATATTTGCCCGTTAAAAGGGCTATACATTTGAATGGATTAAAGACTTAAAATAATTTAAAAAAAACAATGAAAGTACATAAAGTCTCAATAATTGATAGTGAGCACGCTTTATCAAAACTGACTTAACTTAACATCACTACAAATCAGGTATTTTTAATTATATTTGATTTCATGTTTTTTAAATGGAAAACAGTTTTAATATAGAAGGATATTTAAGCTATCAGACTAATTATTTTGAATCTTTTTCTGAATATTTTCATGTTACAAATGTAAATAGTAAAAATTATCTTATTATTTTGTGTTGTAATATTAGGAGTGTAAACTCTAATTTAAATGAACTAATTTTATTTTTAGAATATGATATGAGTAATAAAAAATAAGATTTATCTGTACTCATTGAAACCTGGAGTGATTCATCGAATCATTGTAATTACACTATATAGGTGGATGGTTATAAATAATTGTTTTCAACTACAAGGCGGAATCAAAATTATGGTATATTTATTTTTGTTTAACAAACTTTTAATGTAGACTTTTATTAATACGATTTTATCGAAACTAATATTGTGAAAATTACTTAAATGAACTTTTGACTGCCATTTCATATTGTATGCGTTTTTAGATCATTCTCGTCTGAATGTATGTAGTTTTATAGAAACGTTAAGCGATCTAAATGTTGATGGTTTGGTCGTTACATACGCTGATGATACTTGTCTACTTTTCGCCGACAAATCGTGGAAAGGAGTTCATTATAAATCTACTGTTGTTTTAAATAAAGTTTATAAATGCATTTGTGATAAGAATCTACCTTTAAATGAAAACAAAACGATGTTTATGACTTATTCTATTAATAAGACACAACAAACTCCGCTCCAATAACAATAAATAGATGCACTAATAATAAAACCTGCAATTCATGTAAAAAAATAATCGACATTTCAAGAATTAGATATTTAGATATTATTTTTGATAAAAATTTAAAATGGAACTTATATACGCATAATTTAGTAGGAAAGTTACGTACAATAACTTTTAAATTTATAAAATTTGAGAGTTTGTTACCTACACAAACAATTTGTATAATATATTTTGTTTGTAACAGTCGATATATCAATACGGGTTATTAATATAAATTGGACTATGTGATGGTATTTTAAAACAGCTACAAGTTAATCAAAACAAAATAGTAAAAATCTGTTTGAATAAGTATGCTCTAGAAGGGTTATCCCGCAGTAACTATGGGGTTTTGAGTGTTTTACCATTAAAATCTCTTTAAAAAAAAATTATTATTATGTTTATATTTAAACGATCGATCAAAGGAAAAAATACAAGGAAAATAAAAGAGTAAATATGGTCAGTAATATTCCTGTCTTATATACAAAAAAATATTTTGGTCAATCGTTTTTTTGTCTATTTAGGGCTCACGTACTTCAATTTAATGCCATGTGAAGTTAAAAAAAGTATACATCTTCATCAAAGTAGTGCTAAAAAATTGGTATAAAATTATTTATTTTTAGAATTAGTTTAAACGATTGTCTTGTAATATTTTTAAAAATCCAATCGTTTCTTTTGCATTATAAATTTCTCCCACTACTATTTAAATAATTTTAGTAATTAATAATTCTGTATATTATTTTTAATTATATTTTTTTTATTGTTAAAATATTTACAATTATTATTAATAATATTATATTAATGTAACATTGTATTAAATAGTATATTAATTATTTGAATGTAAATTTAAATTTTTATTTAATGTTAAATTTTTAGTTAAATATTGTTACACTCTATCTCTTACTCAAGCTCAGCTTAAAAGAGATAGATAATAATAAAATTGTAATGATCAAATTGTTTATTGTAATTTATGATGATTTAATAAAAAAAAAAAAATTGTGTTATCACTGAAAATTCCTTTTTACAGAATAATGATAATGTAAGATTATTATACATTTTAATGAAGAACAATACACATCCGGAGTTGCATGGTGTTGCTATATTGTTGAAAATATTGATAATATTATAATGAACGTCTGTATCATAAAGCGTACATTTGCGATCTAGTGACTATCATTCTGAGAAAATAGATTTTTAATGATTTCATATGGTGTCTGAAAGATAACGTGACAGAGGAAGTGCGTACAAAAAAAAACTCAATTCTGCTTTCAAAAATACAATTGCTGACTTTATTGGTGGTATGGAAATATGTTTAAAACTGTTTTCTTTTTAAATGCGCTTAAATTTTTCTAATATTTTCTAATATTACGGTTTTGAATTTACTCTAAAATATAATATAGTTTAGTAAGTCCGAATACAGTACTACAGTTACAAGTGCTGGTAACTACATGTCAGAAAGGATACGAATTTGTTTGTCTTAATCCTTCGTACGATTCGTATCTTATTTAAGGCCCATCGCGTGAATGGTCGAAATACTATAATAAATAGTTTTTCATCAAATTTTTTTATTTTTCAACAGCCGAAAGTGGTAGTTCGGTGTCCATGAGAAATGAATCCACGGATGATCGTGAGGTCTACCTTCAAGAAGTCACTTAAGTTTGCAACGCCGAGAAAAAATAATCATTGAATTACTATAACAAGATTTTTATCGTGAAATCGACCATACTCATTTGACTGAAAACGTGTTGAAATCATTGATGGATTTAAAAAAGTCTCTGTACCAACATAATCAAGAAGTGTTTTATTACTTCTTCTATCATTCATTTAACGAGACCGAATTTTTCCAAAGATATTCCGCGGAAGCGTTCAACCGTTTTGCCCATCTTTTCGTCGGAGTTGTAAATATGGTATTATATCCTACTATAAGACTTTGGGAAAGGTCCTTAAATATATCCTGGACGCTCTAAAGAAAACTCTATATTAAAAATTACATTATATTCATTATATATTTAATAGATTAAATCAATTTTTCTTATTACTTTTACATACGTTCAGATATACTAACTTAATTGGGTCAAACAATTCATGCTGAATTAAGATATTTTAATTGCACTTTATTTACTTAAATTTAATACAACAAAGTTCTTTACAAATATTGATATTTTATGAATATAACCTACTTATACATCCTTTTGATGTTTACCAACTTTGTATACATAATATCATGTATTCATAACAAATATCTAAGGAGTCATTGTATGCCTAATGGCTTTACCGTCCACAACTACGGAAATACGTGAGGACAATTAATTAATAAAATGAAATAAGTATTTAATTTTATTATTGTTCATAGGTAGAAAAAATAATTTATATTGTAAAAACAGAGAAGAAGGAATAGTAATTAATTGTATACTTTAGTGATCGTTTGCTGCGATCACTATAGGACAACCACGTCAAAGAGTTTTTATTTACTTTATCATATAATGTGTTGTTTTTATATACGATGAAGTGATCGGCGTGTACGACCAAATGGTTATATCTAACTTTTTGATATGAACAACTCCTTCTCTGATCCTAGCAGCTGCAACAGTATTTCTATCACGGCTATAAGGCTTCAGCAAGTGTATTTTTCTTATACAGGTTGTCGAAAGTAAAAGCATCTGCAATGCGATTCTGCTTCATCGGCAAACAAATATGTTACGCTGATGTACACAAATAAAAATAAAAAAGGCTGTGATTAATTAGCACTAAAAAATAAAATGACCTAATCGTGCGAATTATAACACGCGATGTAATGCATTCATGGTTTACCATCAGAAATATTATCGAAACTTATTTTGAAAAAAACAAATCCATGTTTGTGTTTATTATTTAAGTCACATGAAATCTGTCAATATAATTAAATGGCTTAAAATCGTTGTTAAGCGACATAGATTATGAAATCCAAACAGTGATATTTGGTAACTAAATAATTGTGTTTTTTTTATGTCTCATTTGACAATCTGAGTCTCACCTAATCGCTTCTATACGATTTCTGCGAAAATCCATATTTGTATTTCTCATATCTTACTTCGTTATTACAATATGGTCAACCCTATTTGCAAGTACATTGGAAAGATTTTCAAGAAGAAGAGAACTACCGACTGCCAGGGTCACCAATTCATGAGAGACTCCGGAGGAATATTTTCGGTCGTTACGGTTGACATGCGATGGTTCAAAAAGTGTGTCGTGTGCAAGTGCAAGCGCGTGTTATCCAGCATGGTGCAGTGTTACGGTATGTACAGAAAACATATTAACTTCACGTGTGTATCCGTCAAAAGAGATATGTAGACACCCCCAATGAAGGAGACCGTAAAAGAATTTTCATTCGATTGGTACTCCAGCAGTAAACTATAAACGATAATTAAACTGTTCTTCGTGTTTGTAAAGAATGTCAAGGGTACGCGCACAAAAGATGTGTTGATTGGCCAAAAGAACAAGAAAAACCACGGCTCTGGAACGACCATGATGATCACACAACGGGAAATTCCAATGACGCGTCTCTCATCGCGGAATCACCGACCATGATCGCGGAATTGGCCAACATTGTCACGGAACCAGATGCCACTACCCAGGGTACAGAAAACGTGATGACGGGATCAGCCACCATAATCACGCGATCTAGCCCATTGATCGAGGGAGAATCCACAACGTTCACGGAATCCGCCACCCTTCTCACCCGGACAGTCATCGTCACGGACGTCTTGAATGACACTGCTGCCACGCAATGCTCGGTCGTCGATGTAGTTGACGTGGTCTCCACGATTGTCGGAAAAGACTTGGCCTCTGCCGTTCTTACCCTTGACGGAGCCGTTACCGTCCACTCTTCCCGCATCACGGTCCGAGACGACTCCGGGGTGCCAGCTTCCGGAGCGGCCAACAACAGTCACCGCAAAACAGAACGCACAGCTGCATTGCCAGTGTCAGACTTGGACGTGTGCCGTGCCGAAGTACGATCAAACATAGACAAACGTCGATTTGACTCTTTTGGCTTTTGCTTTGAAACCATTGATATAATAACCGCTGAGCGTTGAAAACATATTTGAAAATAAAATACAGCTAGCGTATTTTTTCAGGGTATGAACCAGACGACGGGGTTGGACCGATTTCTGAGGTTGGTAGGGGACAATAAAACTGACATAGGTAAGTGACTGGTTTATGTACGTGTGTACAAAAAGCGAATGAAAAAATACAGTGTAATCAATACTTTAACAGAATCTTCAAGACGTCCAATGAGTGTGTTAGATGAAGTGGCCGATAAAAACTGGAAAACTACAAGAAGCATACCCAATCCTAGACCACACCAAAAAATAAAAATTACCAGAAATGCATATAGTCTTCCAACAATCTTAACCAACCAAAAAATAATTACCCAAAAAGCTGTGAAAAAATATAGAATAGACATTATGCAAAACGGAAATTTAGTTCAACCAATAGAAATAAGTATTAATGGAAAGATAAGTCGATGCACTACAGCAAATACGTGTGCATTCGATTCCATAGTTCATGTAGTTGCCACAGCGTACGTTGATTCAAAAAGATATGCTCAATACGTTGATTCGAGCAAATCTCGTATACTTAGAATTGCACGGAACTTAGTTCATCACGGGGCCAACGAGCAACTATACAAAGAGAGATTAGCGATTTTAATGAAGCACAGCCACAAATATAAACGTTTTGATCGAGTACGAGAATACGATGCAATAACAAATGTTGCAACGTTATTAGAAAATCTTTTTATGAACGAACCCAGCATTTATCAATTCTATACATGCGACAATAGTCAATGTTGCCAATCAGTCGGAAAGAATATGCCGTTATTCCCAATCGACCTAGAGAAGTTATTTTCAGGTATTTATCTAATTATGAAATATTGAAAATGATTTTCTAACTCGATGCAGTAATTTTATATTACAATTATTTTTGATATTTCTTAAGGATCAATAAGTAATTTGCAAGACGCGATTACTATGATTCCCTCACAACTTGATGGTTACACTAAGAGATGCAACAGGTCTGGTTGTAAAGGTATCGTCACTGTTACGAAAGAAATCGGTCATCACATATTCATAGAAACAAATTTAAACACTTATGGAGAAGTAGAGGAATTTAAGTGTCGTTTGAGAGATATTCCTAAAATTATCATTGTGGACCGCTATGAGTAAGTGCATACGATTATTAAAACGACATAAGTTATGAATGGTTATAATTGCGATCGGCCTGTTTTACATTCTTAAAAAAGTAGTGGAAAAAAATTCTCCTGGAGTTAGTCAAGTAAAAAATTTAATCAACGTATTCAGTTAATATAGAAATCATAAATGACATTATTTCTTTTTGGGAACTAAATTTTGTGGATATATTCAATCTTAATTCAATAAAAACCTATTATTGTTGATATTTTTACAATAAATATTCATTGGTGTTGCAGTTTCAGACTCGGTGCAGTCATAGCATATATTTCACCAGATTATGGTGATATGGGCCACTACATAGCTTATATAAGAAGGACAAGAGGAAGGAATGAATTTTGGGAACTATACGATGACCTTTGTCGCAAGAGAATACGTGTGTCTAATCAAGAAATAATTTCCATCACTCCACATTTAATATTTTACAAAAGATAAAATATGTTATTATTTGAAATCATCTAATAAAGATCCATTTTGTTTTTGATTTAACTTGTTTTACTTGTTTTTACCAGTTATGAATACCATTCTATATCATGTTATAAATATTTCATACTTTATAATGATATTAACTGTTATAATATGTGACTTCAGGGATATGTTAGTGTTTACATTGATTGGATTAGTAGGCAGTTATCGTAGGTATATGGTGCCAAAGTAAAATTTGTAAAGCTTCAAAAATGAAGTCTCACAAACTCTGAAAATTATCTATGAAAGTCTAACAACCCACTAACAAAATTTTAAATTGTGACTCCTGAAGTTGAACTGCTAAGGTCACAAGGGTATGGTTAGCACAATGTTAAAAATATAACTTATATTTTATTTAGTATAATTGTTTAGTGGTCAACGTCTGAAAGTATACTAGTGGTTACATATGTTTAGTTTGGGAGTGGAAGTGGACTGTATGAAAAAATACGATATTCTACAAATATTAAACGTTGTACTATTTAGTAAAAATAATAATAATGGTTTGGGGCTCACTTGTGCTGGCCAGCTATGTGATAATAAATAATATAAAAAAAAAACATAATATTTTCTAACATTACGGTTTTTAATTTACTCTAAAATATAATATAGTTTAGTAAGTCCGAATACAGTACTACAGTTACAAGTGCTGGTAACTACATGTCAGAAAGGATACGAATTTGTTTGTCTTAATCCTTCGTACGATTCGTATCTTATTTAGGGCCCATCGCGTGAATGGTCGAAATACTATAATAAATGGTTTTTCATCAAATTTTTTTATTTTTCAATAGCCGAAAGTGGTAGTTCGGAGTCCATAAGAAATGAATCCACGGACGATCGTGAGGTCTACCTTCAAGAAGTCACTTAAGTTTGCAACGCCGAGAAAAAATAATCATTGAATTACTATAACAAGATTTTTATCGTGAAACCGACCATACTCATTTGACTGAAAACGTGTTGAAATCTTTGATGGATTTAAAAAAGTCTCTGTACCAACATAATCAAGAAGTGTTTTATTACTTCTTCTATCATTCATTTAACGAGACCGAATTTTTCCAAAGATATTCCGCGGAAGCGTTCAACCGTTTTGCCCATCTTTTCGTCGGAGTTGTAAATATGGTATTATATCCTACTATAAGACTTTGGGAAAGGTCCTTAAATATATCCTGGACGCTCTAAAGAAAACTCTATATTAAAAATTACATTATATTCATTATATATTTAATAGATTAAATCAATTTTTCTTATTACTTTTACATACGTTCAGATATACTAACTTAATTGGGTCAAACAATTCATGCTGAATTAAGATATTTTAATTGCACTTTATTTACTTAAATTTAATACACCAAAGTTTTTTCCAAATATTGATATTTTATGAATATAACCTACTTATACATCCTTTTGATGTTTACCAACTTTGTATACATAATGTCATGTATTCATAACAAACATCTAAGGAGTGATTGTATGCCTAATGGCTTTACCGTCCACAACTACGGAAATACGTGAGGACAATTAATTAATAAAATGAAATAAGTATTTAATTTTATTATTGTTCATAGGTAGAAAAAATAATTTATATTGTAAAAACAGAGAAGAAAGAATAGTAATTTATTGTATACTTTAGTGATCGTTTGCTGCGATCACTATAGGACAACCACGTCAAAGAGTTTTTATTTACTTTATCATATAATGTGTTGTTTTTATATACGATGAAGTGATCGGCGTGTACGACCAAATGGTTATATCTAACTTTTTGATATGAACAACTCCTTCTCTGATCCTAGCAGCTGCAACAGTATTTCTATCACGGCTATAAAGCTTCAGCAGGTGTATTTTTCTTATACAGGTTGTCGAAAGTAAAAGCATCTGCAATGCGATTCTGCTTCATCGGCAAACAAATATATTACGCTGATGTACACAAAGTAGCATACAAAAGGCTGTGATTAATTAGCTCTAAAAAATAAAATGACCTAATCGTGCGAATTATAACACGCGATGTAATGCATTCTTGGTTTACCATCAGAAATATTATCGAAACTTATTTTGAAAAAAACAAATCCATGTTTGTGTTTATTATTTAAGTCACATGCAATCTATCACTACAATTATATGGCTTAAAAATCGTTGTGAAACAACACGAATAATTAAAACTTTGATTTTTGTTTACTGAATAAATAAGTATTTTTCCGGTCTCATTTGACAATCAGATTCTCAATTAATCATTTGTATTCGTTTTCTGTAGATTACCATATTTGTATTTCTCATCTTTTACTACGTTTTTACAATATGGTTAACCCTATTATTTTCAAGAAGAAAAGAACAACCGACTGTCGGACTCAGAATTTCACGAGAAACGTTGGAGGAACTTATTTGGTCTTAATGGTTAGCAACCGCTGGTTCAGAAAATGTGTTGTGTGCAAGTGCAGGCACGTGGTATCCTACATGGCGCGGTGTGACGGTATGTACAGAAAATATCTTTACTTCACGCGTATCTCCGTCATAAGATATATACACCCCCAATGATGTATACACCCCCAATGATGTATACACCCCCAATGATGGAGAACGTAAAATAATTGATAATTTTTTTTGGTTTAGAAAAATCAATGCTTGGTCATCCCGCCACTTTGCGACATCACTCCCACCGCTTAGCAGATGTACAGCAATCATCCCTTGGGGGAAGGTCTACTGTTCAGGCTTTGGCCGTGCAGTAGAAGCAGTGAGATATCATGACGCAAAGTGGCCTGAGTTTCTTTTTTCTTACCCGAAATAAATATTATAATTCCATTCATTCAATATGTACTTCAGCAGTAAACTATGTATAGGTAATAATTTAACTGTTCTTCGGCGTTTGTATAGAATGTCGAGGGTTCGCGCACCATAAATGTCTTGAATTGCTAAATGATCAAGAGGGTGATTCAGGACATCGGGAATGAAGTATTCAATCATATTGTTAGAGACGTGCCGATGTGTTGTCGAACCTGCAGGACTGGTTTGGTATTAATAAAATAACATTCAATAAGTGCAATCCAACTGAAGACGAAGATATTCAACTTATAAAATTACGAGTCAAACCACATTCTGGCATCAATATATGTATTTTTATTCACTATAAAGTTGTCTATTGATTTAATGAATGGTCACTAATATCCCGATGTATTCTTAAAAATATTTCACATAACAAATTACAATGAACAGGAAAAAATAGAAATAAAATATTTTGAAAATAAAGCATAAAAAAGATTTTGGAAATTTAATGTCCGTCTATTGAGTATGGATGATTTGTGCACATAAATAATTAGAAAAAACTTCTATCATTTCGAACGTAGAAAGTATATAATTGTTCGCGTTGTAAAGGAAAAAGCACCTAAGCCCCTGAATGTGCAAAGCGATTATGAGGAAATGATATTTTCTTTCAATATTTTTAGAACAATACTAAATTAAATTCAAGGTCCTTCTGATAGAATCGTATTGTTCTATGTCAATCTATACGTTTTTAAAAAACCATCCCTTTTACTGAAATCACGGTAGTTTATAAAGGTTTACGCTCGGGCATATTTAATAATCAGTAAGGTAGGTAATAATCAGTAAGCAGGCATTAATAATCAGATCGACTTCTTTTTTATGTCTCGTATTGTATTTAAATATAATGTTTATGTAGCATTAAGCTCGGATGTTAATTATTTGTAAACTTATCAATTCTCAGTATCATAAATGTTTTAATTATTATCAATTTGTTGTAATTTTATTGTAATATCAGTATCAAAACTGTATTCTTAATTGTCTTTTCATTTGTAAATATTAATTATTAATTATCACTGTACTATTGTTTATCATTCTAAAGGGTATATACCCGTTTATATATATATATAAATAAATAAATAAATATTTACGCAGATGTCCCATTGTAGGTGTTTCGTGTCCAATTTCAGCGTTAGAGCGCGCTGCAGTCGAACGAACCTATTTCACAAAAGTGCAATTGTATTATTTTCAATTAGCGTACAAGATTGTTTATGAAATATAACCAATTACTTGAATATAATTTTTAATTCAAAATATCAGGAGACATAAAAATTACAAAAATAAAATGAAAATGTTTACCTATTTAAAGAAGAAAAATAATTATTAATTAATAATTTATTAACGAATGTCAAATTAATAAAGGGAATAATATAAAATTATAATAATTGGTACACTGTGTGATATTATTATGAACAGTTAAATATTGAACATAATAATTTGTAAAATTGAATATTAACTTACTGTACTGAAATAAAAAGAAATAACTGTAAGTTAAAAATATTAGTTTATTGAATTTTGAAGTTGTAAACTATGAACATATTTTGTAATTTACCGTACAGTATAAATTCTCATGACTTAAAGTGTAGTCTTAATTTATGTCATTGTGAAATTTACTATATTAAGGGAAATTGAAAATTACGTAAATTTCAAAATGTGATAACTCAAAAAATTATGTCTTCGGACGATATTCATTTTGCACTATCGTTTTTAAGATAGAGCGAAATACTTGAGTTTCAAAAGAGAAAAACAAAAATCGAATATTCGTAGTGTAGCTAAACTAGATGTTGGGCCTGTTACAGTTTACTTTGGTACCCATCAGACAGGCCAGGTCTGTCTGATGACCTAGGAGCCGCGTATACCATTTTTCAATGATATCACGGAATTCATAAGTGTTTTTGTTTTGACTGTTTAAAAAATAATATGACTTTCTTTTTATAAAAATAAATTATCAAATAATATTTTCTAATACATATGGAAGAAAATCACTAACATATAATACACTAAAAAAAATTGAAGGAAATAAAATACACAGGTTTCTCTGAATAAATATTAAACAAAGTGTGAACCTAATACTTTACTTGGTAAACTGCTTCGTCGTCGTACGGCTGCGCGAACGGTTACGGTGGCATTTGACAAAAAAAGTCAGCTGGACTTCTCAAGATGTTGACCGTCGACGGTCGTAAAGCCAAATAAAATGCCTATCTACATTGCAGTCTTGCATTGTATGCATACTTTGGAAATACAGTGCAAAGTCCAGCGTAAACGTAAACGACCTCCACCCACGCGCGACTTTAGAATTTAATAATTATAATTTTTATTTTTATATTACAAAGATAGGGATACATCAAATTCGCACACGTTACAATGTGTACCAACATTTGACCTTAGTTGCAGTTTTAAAATAGTTCATCAGTCTTGTAACTAAATAGCCAAAACTTATTAAATAATACTATTTTTTAACTGTATACCTAATAATATAAATAATAATTAATGAGAATAACCTAGAAATAAATGTATGTTATAAATATAAATACACAGTATACACTCCGTTGTTCCTATTATCATTACCATACGAGATGTACCCACTGTGTGCGTGGATTTGGTATTTTATGCTCGACGGTCATTATAATATTTCTGAAGTTTGATTTAAAAAAAAAAAAACGCAAAAACAATCATGTTGTCGTGGCGGCGTTATGCGGTGTAACATTATGCAATATTAGCGCGTTGAGCTGCGCGAACATTAACGTTTACTACTCGGAGCCGAAAATGCGTTCGGTCAACTGTCATCATCGGCCAGGAGAAGTAACCGTAAATAAAATTAAAAAAGTGGCTTGAAACAAATTCAAATTAGTGGTAAAAATAAACATATACGCTCACGCTGTACGTTTTATTACGTCACGTGACAAAAACAACGTAGTATGTTATTCTGGTGACTCGTGGACTCGCGAAGAAAAAATGAGTCGAATACTCACAAGTGATGATGAGAAAATAAGTATTCATGTGAAATAGTAGGTGTGCAATAACACTGATGTGAACGATGACACTTTTAGACCTTAGAGCACCTACTACGGCAGGTCGAAAACTTTTTTACATTCGTGCGCCAAAAACGTTCGTACATTTCAAACTAGGGTCGCGTTTCAACATTAAAATGTTTTTTTTTTTTTTTAAAACAAACCGATTATGTGTACCTGCGCTATCGCTGTAAACGTTTATACATATACCTGTTATATTGCACGCCACCAGCGCGCACAGGTTCAGTTGGCGCCTCGTAGGCCGTTGAATTATTACACGGATACATACTTATTATTTTACCACTGGTGGAGGTTTGGAATCACGCGGTCTTGTATACCTAACCCGAGAGCTGTTTAAAGGGCCCCAGTAATAAGTCAAACGGGCCACCGTTAGGGGTTGCTTAACTGCATTCAAACGTTTTTCTTTTCTTGTATTTTTTTTCCCCGGCAAACAATTTGCACGCACCGTGGTAAAACTTCAATGTTCCCACGTTATACTTCGTTAACAGAACACGACGTGGTATCACGTAGAAAGGAAGATATTATACGTCCAAAAGGTGCAGCTGCAGCACACGTCATGAGCAATTTTTTTTTTTTTATATTATTTATATTTACAAGCGATACAGTATTAGCATTTGCATTGAAAACGACTGCGTTAGTTATTTTAATAATTTAGAAGTCGTACAAATTTAATCCGTTTAAAAGTGGTCGGCGTATGAATTATTAAGTACGGTTTTATTTTTTACTCTACCGTCGAACGAACCCAACGTGAAACTTATCATAGCTAAAAATGTGACTTGACCGAATTTGAACGCTACCCCATTCTCAAAATTGTTACAATTTTAGTTCAAGACTAAATAGAGTCTCCCACAAAGTTTCTTATGTAACTTAACTCTCCGCTAAACACTAAAATAATATGTTCTGCATCGCTTCACTCAACACTTAAAATATTATATTTATTGCGTTATCCGAATGTCCCATGACATGCAGCTCATATGTCTTACTTAATATTTGGTTTTTTTTTTGTCCGGTCAGTAGATCATTTGCAACTAGAAATGTACTTACTGTTCGAATGCTTCACAAGCGTGGTGAAATTCTACGTGAAGTGTAGTTGGCCTTCACATGTTGGAATGCAGAAGACTGTCGGTCTGGAACAAATAGGGAGCTTGGTTTCATAAAGGAAATACCTACCGTAACTTAACCGTCCATTTTATGATGGTTAGTCGTTTTTATAGGTAGGTACTGTGGTTACATCGAAAACGTCTTAAATACAACAAGATTTGGGTATTGATGTTTCGTTAAAGAGTTGATCTCGGCTTTCGCCAAAAAAGGAATCCAGCAGTGGATTATATAATGATTCGTCAGAAAACCATATTTTAGTTAACTTAATTAGTTGAATTGCTCTGCGAACAATGTGATTTTCATTAAAATGTTCTGAATTTTGTTTGAAATCTTCAAAGATGTGCTGTTTTGTTCACGCAAATTTATAATCACTTATGTGCATTTTGTAATATTTGGTCGAATATGAGATTCACATGAAGTACTATGTTACTTTACCGGTGAGCCGTAATAAAAGTAACTTTTATTTGTGTACAGATATTTAAAGAATTCATTGATGTCTAAATTATTCTGCGCCAATTTTCTTGATCTACTTTTCAAATTTATGAGATTTAACGTATAACATATAGATAAAAAAAAATGTAATCAATTAGTTTTTTATAATTTCAACATTACTATGTCAACATCATATTTTTTTTCATTCATATTATTTTTGTTTTTCATGACTAAAATCCACTGGAAATAGCTTATTTCTGGTCTACACATTTCTTATTCGCCGAACTATAAAGCCAAATATGAAATATGTATGTCGAAAAATCGAACGACGGGTTCACGAATTCATCAACATCCTGGAATATTACGAGATAATTGCAGTACTTGCATTAGTTGGTCACGTTATGTTTGTGTTTTAAAAGATTTTCATAATAAAAAAAAAAACAATATCATCAGGGCGCGATTGAGTGATCGATCGTAAGCCGGCCGGCCGTCTCTTTCTCCGTTTAAATCATTTTTGCTGTGTCGCTGTGCACTAGTTTACTCTTGGAGGGTGATAAACATAATATAATAATCGAAAGATAATCGTCAAGAATAAAAAAATAGTTTGTAAAACTTGTGTTTCATAGTAATCACTTATAAATTATAATAAAAGTTATAAGAAGAAAAACATTTACATCGATCAGAGATTCATAAAAGAAAAAAATAAATTTAATTTAAAAGGCTTTGATAAGCATTACTTTGCTTATAAATGGATGAACATTTTAAAACAACGTTGTGCAACGTTGTAGTATACTAAATATTCAATTGCAATGCAATAGTTCATAATATAAGTTGATTTTCAAACATTAGACTATTCTGAAAAAGAAAAGAAAGGCTGAAAATAGATAAAACTTTTTAAAAAGATATGTAAGTGTCTAGTGTGGAAAATGGATCACGTGCCGCCAGGTAAAGTATTGTTAGCTTAGTACCTTTTTGAAATACATAGTGAATTGATTAATGCAAAGTGGTCCAACAGAGGAGCTCTGTTATTTATTTTTTTTTAAGTTATTATTTCGTTTGACCTCTTAAAAAATCCAACAGCAAACAAAAATATCACTTCTGAAAAGTAACGTTAATATTTAAAATCTTTTTGTGACTGTATAAAATATACTATCATAACAACATCAAGGTTATTGTATTAATAATTTTGATTTAATTGCATATAGAATTTTGGAATAAATTGGTTTTGTATATTTTGTACAGCTTAGGTATGACGATGCTTACGAATTATGTGGTTTCGTATAAATGTTTTAGGAAATGCTAATGAAAATACATTTTAGAGAAATGTTAGAAATGTTAGAAAATACCAGTAATAATTGAATGAACCTCAGTTTTTTAATAATAATAATAATAATAATAATAATAATAATAACAATTCAAAGTTTCAGCAATTAATTGAAATTTATAGCATATTCATATTATTTTATATTTTATATTATAACCTATACACAGATCGATGGCAACGTGTTCCATAGTAATTCAAGCAAGTTAATTATAACGAAATCACATTTTTCAGTGTTAACTGTAGTCTGTAAACAATATTTTATATTTCCTGAAATGATAAGTTTCATAATAAATTTTATAGTGTTATTGAATTATTTTTACCTATGCTGTATATTAATGTAATTAGGTATTTGTTCAGTTAAATATTTAAAACCTGAATCGAAACTAAATTTCCGACTATGACAAAGTTAATCTACAGTTTCGACTTCCAAGTATATTGAGAAAGCAACTCATTTTTTCATAGCACTGTTTTTTCAACCGTCGATATTTTAAATATTCAGTGAATCGGAAGTTGAACTAATATAACATATGAAAATAAAAACAATGACGTGTGTGAAACCCAGGCCAGTTATAAAACAATAAAATCGCAGTTTTCAGTGTAAATTGTAAATAATATTTATATTGCCTGAAATTTTAAGTTTAAGAATATATTACACGATTTTCTTATTTTTCAACACTCTGAAATTAAACTCAACCCGTTCTTAACGTATCTAGAAGTTTTAATATTGGAAAAATGCTATGTGCGATTACATACGATGAAAAACTATTATGGACTAGAATTCAAAATAGAAACTCTCTAAATATCGACCAGCTCTGTATATTATTACACGGAGAAGATTTCTCACCTATTAATCAAATAATAGGCCTGCGTAGAACGATCAAAATAAAAGTCGTGTTTACATAGTTTGAATAAAGCACCATTATTTTATAAATTAACATTGATAGTTTCACTTAGAGTAATTAGTATCCAAAAAAATGCAATTGCGTTACTAAATATGTTTATTTATATCATTGTTGTTTTTTTCCATAAAAAACTGACTTTGTATTGGAGCTACCGGTTTCGGACTAAAAATAATTATTTTAGCGAAAATGTTAATCGAAACTTTCGAAACTATTTTAGCCAAAACGACTTTGTGAAGACGAAACTGTATACTTCGTAGAATTGAAAAAAAAACAAACAACGTCGAATCGGGAGAAACACGAGAAACTTTTTAAAAAAATATTATAACCACTTTGCAATTATTGTTGAGAGCGGAACGCCGAGAATGGGACTGACAGAACTATTATATCCCATTTGTAAGTTTCAAATAAAATTGCATAAACAATTATTATTAATAAAAATAATTGTATTATATTTCGTTATCGTGTAGGCGATATTTATATAATACACCGATTTTATATTGTGGTTCCAAAGTATATACAATAAATTATTAAAGCGCTTGATTGGCTTATTTAAATTGATAATTAGAGGTCATTGCTGACTTTAAATGTTGTTACATTTGTTGCAGAAATAAAAAGTCTCAAGAGAGAAGTGGTTGAAGCTGTAGTATGAAGAATTATTGTAATAAAAACGATGTTGTTCTGGAACTTAATTGAATATTTATATTTGTTTACCTGACAGCAGTTAATTTTGTACTTGATAAATAAAAAATGTTTCAGCAAATTAATGCTCTTACAAGTTTAATAACCTATTATATTTTAGAACACAGCATATTTTAAAATGTATGTAATAATTATCGATATTATAATAAAGAAATTACAATAAATTATAGTTATTAGATGTACAAGTATAGCATGGCAATTGGATATAGATGATGATAATTGTTGATGAGGTTTGTTGAATTAAAGGGATTACATATTTAAATTGATGACTGTTTTGGGAAGTTTGTAGCAAGTTTATTTAAAAGGACAGTTAGTTAAAAGATTTATGGGCTTAATAAGTTTTTGAATTGGTTCAAAACTTTTGAATCGGAAGTATTGGATGCCGGACGGGCGAATGTTACGGTAGCATATGATGGACCGAAAGTGGTTGTATTGAATACGCGGAGACACGAAGGGATGTGTTGAGTTCGAAGTATTTCAAATTCTACCCTTTTTTGGATTCCATCAAATTGTTGTATATTGTACAACCTATACATGATGCTGTACGAGCAACGGAACTTGACGCACATCTAACCGGGAGGCTACGATCTTTGGTGCACTTTTCAGTTGAACGATCTTCACCGCATTTAACGCACCTAGTCAATTTTCTGCGAATGTAATGCATATGACCAAATGTGTGACTGCGTGGAATTCAGGAGAGATATTTCGTTTTGCGCGTGGTTTTTCAACAATCATAGCAGAGTGAAGCAGAGAATTAATCTTAAATATTTCTTGGTTCAACGAGGAACAATGGGCGTCGATTCTTTATGATATTAACCACGCACGTAGCCGAATATCCTGATGCGGCCGAAGCGTTTGCAATATCCGTTGAGATTGTTAAATGATGGAGTTCTCTTCGGTTATAATGTACTATACGTACAGTTAAGTGTGATCAATCGAGACTTTTTATAAATCGTATCACTATAAATACGTATATTTAATCATGTTATCTTTTTCAGTAAAAATATTTTTTATTTTTACATATCCTTCTACTTTTTTCCAACTCTAAATAAAATAAAACTCACTCGAGTAAAAACCACGAATACAATTAATACATATTTAAGATTACGGCAATGAGCCTAATTGTTTGTTGACGCAATATTGGATCAAATTCAGAAACACAATTATTCAACTTAATGATTGCATTAAAAAAATCATATATGTAAAATTTATCGAATGTATTTGTAACTTGTGTTGTATACGTTGAAGTGATCGCTTCGTACGACCAATTGACAAAACCTAACTTTTTGATATGAATCACTTCTTCTCAGATACCGGCAGATGCAATTGCATTTCAATCTCTCATAGATAAGACTTCAGCGGGAGCATTTTTCTTATCCAGGTTATCGGAAGTAAAAGCATCTGCAATGCGATTTCGCTTCATCAGCAAACAAATATGTTACGTTGATGTACGCATATATGTACATATATGTACATATCTATATATGTGTATATCAATGTATTTAATGTAATCGATACAATAAAGAGAGCAATAATGGGTTGGCTCTAGATAATAAAATTACTCAATCGAATTATAAAAAACGACGTTCTACATAAATGGGTTACCATGAAAAATATTATCTTATAATGGCGAACCCATATTGAAAAAAAAATAAACTATATTCGTGTAAGCGTGTTTATTATTTGAGTTGCATAAAATTTGTCAATATAATAATATGGCTTAAAAATCGTTGTTAAGGGACACGAGGAATGAAATCTAAACATTGTTTTTTGTAAACCAAATAAATATGTTTTTTTACGGTCTCATTTGACAATCTGAGTCTCAACTAATCATTTGTTAATGATTTCTGCGAAAAACCATATTTATATTTCTCATCTCCAACTACGCTATTACAATATGGTAAACCCTATTTTCAAATACATTGGAAGGATCTTCAAGAAGAAAAGAACGACCGACTGCCGGAGTCACAATTTCACGCGGAAAGACGGAGGAAAACATTTGGTCATAACGGTTGACAGCCGATGGTTCAGAAAGTGTGTTGTGTGCAAGTGCAGGCGCGTGTTATCCAGCATGTTGCGGTGTTACGGTATGTACAGAAAACATATTAACTTCACGTGTGTATCCGTCATGAGAGATATGTAGACACCCCCAATGAAGGAGACCGTAAAAAAAATTGTCATTCGATTTGTACATCAGCAGTAAACTACATATGATAATTAAACTGTTCTTCGTGTTTCTAAAGAATGTCAAGGGTACGCGCACAAAAGATGTCTCGATTGGCCAAATGAGCGAGAAAAACCACGGCTCTCGAACGACCATGGTGATCGCACCACGGGCAATTCCGATGACGCCTCTCTCGTCACGGAACCAAAGACCACATCGATCAAGGGAGAGGCCAAATTGATCACGGAATCTGCCACCCTTCTCACCCGATCAGTCAGCGTTGCGGACGTGGTAGATGACACTGCGGCCACGCAGGGCTCGGTCGTCGATGTAGACGTGGTCTCCACCACTGTCGGAAAAGACTTGGCCAGTGCCATTCATACCCTTGACGGAGCCGTACCCGTCCACTCTTCCGGCACCACGGTCCGAGACGACTCCGGGGTGCCAGCTTCCGGAGCGGCCAACAACAGTCACCGCAAAACAGAACGCACAGCTGCATTGCCAATGTCAGTTTTAGACGTGTGCCTTGCCGAAGTACGAATAAACATAGACAAACGTCGATTTCAGTCATCATTTGGCTTTTGCTTTGAAGCCATTGATATAATACTTGCTGAGCGTTGTAAAAATGTTTGAAAATATAATACAGCTGGTATATCTTTTCAGGATTTAAACCAGACGACGGGGTTGCACCGATGTCTGAAGTTGGTCGGGGACAATGAAGCTGTCACAGGTATGTATACGTAGAAGAGTGAAATGTACGTCTATACATTAAGCGAATGAAAAACTACAGTTTTCTCAATATTTTAACAGTATCTACAAGACGTCCAGTGAGTGTGTTAGATGAAGTGGCCTATAAAAACTGGAAAATTACAGGAAGCATACCCAACCACAGACCCCACCGAAAAATAAATATTACAAGAAATGCATATAGTCTTCCAACAATCTTCACCGACCAACAAATAATTTCCCAGAAAGCTGTGAAAAAATATAGTATAGACATTATGAAAAATGGAAATTTAGTCCCACCAATAGAAATAAGTAATAATGGAAAGAGAAGACGATGCACTACAGCAAATACGTGTGCTTTCGATTCCATGGTACATGTAGTTGCCACAGCGTACATTGATTCAAGAAGATATGCTCAATACGTTGATTCGAGCAAATCTCGTATACTTAGAATTGCACGGAACTTAGTTCATCACGGGGCCAACGAGCAACTATACAAAGAGAGATTAGCGATTTTAATGAAGCACAGCCACAAATATAAACGTTTTGATCGAGTACGAGAATACGATGCAATAACAAATGTTGCAACGTTATTAGAAAATCTTTTTATGAACGAACCCAGCATTTATCAATTCTACACATGCGACAATAGTCAATGTTGCCAATCAGTCGGAAAGAATATGCCGTTATTCCCAATTGACCTAGAAAAGTTATTTTCAGGTATTTACCTTATAATGAAATATTGAAAATTATTTTCTAACTCGATGCAGTAATTTTATATTACAATTATTTTTGATATTTCTTAAGGATCAATAAGTAATTTGCAAGACGCGATTACTATGATTCCCTCACAACTTGATGGTTACACTAAGAGATGCAACAAGTCTGGTTGTAAAGGTATTGTCACTGTTACGAAAGAAATCGGTCATCACATATTCATAGAAACAAATTTAAACACTTATGGAGAAGTAGAGGAATTTAAGTGTCGTTTGATAGATATTCCTAAAATTATCATTGTGGACCGCTATGAGTAAGTGCATACGATTATTAAAATGACATAAGTTATGACTGGTTATAATTGCGATCGGCCTGTTTAACATTCTTAAAAAAGTAGTGGAAAAAAATTCACCTGGAAGTCAGTCAAGTAAAAAAATTAATCAACATAAGTATTCAGTTAATATAGAAATCATAAATCAAATTATTTCTTTTTGGGAACTATATTTTGTGGATAGTTTCAATCTAAATTCAATAAAAACCTATTATTGTTGATATTTTTACAATAAATATTCATTGGTGTTGCAGTTTCAGACTAGGTGCAGCCATAGCATATATTTCACCAGATTATGGTGATATGGGCCACTACATAGCTTATATAAGGAGGACAAGAGGAAGGAACGAAGTTTGGGAACTATACGATGACCTTTGTCGCAAGAGAATACGTGTGTCTAATCAAGAAATAATTTCCATAACTCCACATTTAATATTTTACACGAGATAAAATGTGTTATTAATTTAAATAATCTAATAAAGATCCAGTTTGTTTTTGATTTAATTTGATTTACTTGTTTTTACCAGTTATGAAAACAATTCTTTGTCATATTACAAATATTTCATACTTTATAAAGTATACTGTAACATTATGTGACTACAGGGATGTGTCGGTACTGACATTGACTGGAATAGTATGCAGTTTTAGTCGGTATGTAGTGCGAAAGTAAAATTTGTAAAGCATCAAAAATATAGTCTTACAAACTCTGAAAGCTATCTAACAATGTCTATCAACCCACTAACATATTTGTTGGATTGGTTTAAATATTGACGGCTAAAGTTGTGCTGCTATGGTTACATGGATATAGTTTGCACAAAGTTAAAAATATAGTTTATATTTTATGCAGTATAATTGTTCAGCGGTTAATTTTTTTTGGGGAGTCAGAAAGTCAGAAATTATAGTAGTGAACACATACTCTTTTTAGTTTGTATTACATTTTAATTTGGTTTCATATTGTGTCTCAGAGATAACGTGACTGTAAAGGTGTGTACAAAATAATACTTTTAACCGGTTTTTAAAAATACTACCATTGAGTATTTTGGTTTTTGAAAAATATTTTTAAAACATTTTTCCTGTGTTTTTAAGTTGTGACGGCTGGTCGGTATCTTATCAACTGAACGGTAGTTAATAAACCACCGATTTTTTAATTTTCCAATGTGTAAGCTCGTTAATCTGTGAATGGCTGGCTATTATTACACCATTTGTGAGTATAATTAAACTGAAAAAATAAATATTTTTTTGTAGTTATTATTCAATAATTTGTGACGATCACCATGAACACTGACGGTTTTAAGTTCAAAGAACTTCTTGGATAGAGATGACACTTATACTACATATACATTATTCGTTCAACTATTTATAATACCGGAATATTATTTCTTCGTCCTGTTAAATCACCGTAAAACCTCGTCTACCTGAAGCCATAAAGACCATCGGACCTCGTTTAACTTTGATGATATCATTCTAAGGGATTTATTATTACCATTTTAATTTGAAGCACTTTTAACATCAACGTTATTGAAATATAATAAAATTTACATATCTTACGTGGGCTGTGCTGAGGAGTATTTTGATAACTACGTTATAAGGTCAATTGAATTCCATGTTTAGATATCCTAAAACTTCAGGCTGCACCGTAGCGTTAACTTATATCCACTTAGTATTTCACAAGCTACGCAGTCACTATAATATAATGATATGTTTTTATGTAATGATGTCGTTCTACGCAGCCTTTCTGAATTCAAATAAAATCTTCACTTTTTCGTTAAATAATATCTTGAAAATAGCATAAATGTATGAAAGTAATGTATATGGTACATTATTATATCATGACTGGACACGAAAATAAAATCCTAGTGATCGTTGGACTGACCGTTTATTTTACGATCAATTGAAATTTGAATCATGAAAAAAACTGTTCTTGACATGCGCAATCATTACAGTGGGTTATTTTACTGGGAACAAATTTACTAAAATCAATTATTTTTTAGTTTTAATGCACATAACAATGAAATTTGGAGTATGGAGTTTGTATGTTGAGTATGTTAAACATTCACCGTGTTTAGTATGTTTTAAATATTTTATTTATTTCGTATGGCTGGTATACAAATCAACACAATTAAGGCCACAATATAAATCGTATATAAATCATAACATGAGTATAAAATAAAATAAAATAACCACAAATAAAATTATAAATATAAAAATGTGAAATATTAAATAAATAATAAAAGTAAGAGTACATGGTCATTTTGGTATTTTAAATATGACAATTATGTATACAATTTATCCAGTATGAAATATGCCTTCAAATACATTATATATCCATGAAAAAAAGCAATTATTTTTATTCAATTAAATATCTAAATTTAGTTAAATGGCATGCTCAGTATATTTGATATAAACAATTTATAATTTATAAATACATAGAAATGGCACGAAAAATCGTTTTAATTAATTGCTCAATATACGGAATTTAAGTAAAAAAAAAATGTTCAATTAAAAATAAAAAAATTACACATTTTTCAATATTAACGTACATGCTTACCTAAGATAAATTATTATTTTTAATTATATTGAACATGAACGTAGCTTAAGGCTCAAAAGTTCAGCTTACGATTCGTAGAATATTATACGAGCAGCTACTGGTTATAATTGTTGTCTATTTTCCTTAAACTCAAAAGCACAACAATACAATTGTTGTGATTTAGTTTAGAGACAACCTTATATCACTACTATAACTCATACTCTATCAACAACCGAAATAAATTACATTGTTATTGAAAAATGAACGTAAAAAAAAGATGCTGATTTTACTATGGTATCGTGAATACATATTGGTTACCAGTTTTCACTTAAAAAAGACAACAGTTAAAAGAAGGCATCGGTTATTTTTTGTGTTAATTTAATGGTTTTCATAAATTTCAAAAAATTTCTAACGTGAATCGGACTAAAGTTTAATTTTAAATATTTATGGATATTTAATAATATTTTGATACGATCCCATTCTACACCTTAAATACATTTTGGTACGAAAAACTGAAATTAATGAGGATGAAAGAAAATACCTATATTTAAGTTAATACTACCTTTTAGCTTAATTTGAAACATTTGTTATATCATATTATTTATTTAACGAACACGATCAAATTGTAGCTTATAATACTCATTAATGATGTGTACATTACAAAGTCCTAAAGGATATTGGAAAATAAAACAGTTATTTTTATAGTACAGATACTTTAAATTATATGTTTTTTCTATTGTAAATATTTATAAATTAAATTTTACTTGTGTTTTTCAAACAAATATCCGGCGTCATATTTATATTTGGCAAATTAATAAAATAAAAAAACTATCAATGGTATAATGGCAATATTATGATACGAAAAATGTCTCAAAAATAATTGTTCTAAAAAATAAAAAGAGAAAGTTTATGTACATAATGTATACCTAAGTTCAAATAGTCTGTACGTGACAACCGACGGTTTCAAAATATGACAATGGTTCAATTTTTTAAAAATAGTGACAATGCATGATTATAATATTTTCACTATTATATTATCACTTATTTTGATATTATAAAAACCACTAGGTACAGATGATTTAATAAAAAAATAGTTTACTTTACGATAGCTTACGGTCGGATTTGCGTAAGTCCATACATTAGAAAAGTTGGACTATGCTTGATTTTATTTTTAACCATCGCATACTCGTAATATTCATTCAAGTATATAAATTTTCATTTCTATAAAAAAACAAAAATAAGAACGGATGAAACTCTTATAAATTGGGTGATACTTTACGATCAGGTGAAATATAGGAATGGCTTTATTAAACTCGAAGCCAATGTGATATTGCTCTTGAAATAACGATTCTTAGTGAAAGAGGTCGAGTGGATCAGCTTATGTTTCTAAAGACGGTTGATATGTAGAATACAGCATTTTCAAAAAATGTATGCTGATTGATATGATCTAATGATGTCAGAGAAATGTGACCAAATTTAACGTGCAAATTATCGCACTTACATTTTACAATACTATTCCGAATAGTCCGAAGATCTACCGACTTAAATCGGCAGTGTATCAACAGGGAAAGATAATTATCATTTTTGTTGATAACGTACATGTCATAACGGCGAACGATATTCCTGCCACTGTGTTAAGTGTTTCCTCAATACTTCCGGTTTCACCGATCCGAGCTAGTCTTGTAATATTTCATTTTTTTCTTTTTTTTATATTTTCCGGCTAAATTAGAATGCTTCATCTGGTCTTACATAATATATTATGAGGTTCTGCGACACATTTCATTTTTTTTCATCTTACCTTTCAAACTGTAATCGTACGATATTATAATGTCACCGAAAAACAGTAAACAACTAAAAAAGCTTGTATGTCCGCGGTCCCAAGGCCAAGAGTCCCTATGACTAATATCTGAGTTACCATTTTATAAATCCTCTGCTAGTGTAAATCACAATATAATATCATCTATACGATTTGATCAAATATGCTCTTCCAATATTTTCATTGTTTTCAATATCCTTATAGTTATTACGATTGTTAATAGTATTATTATTATTTTTATTTTGACTTATTTATGTACAATTTTACTCCCAGAAATGAAATATTATGTTAACAATTTCATCATGATATTTTATTTGTAAAAAACATTTAAACAATATTAAAAGGAATTACGCCATTACATTATAAAATTATACGGATTCTATTTATATATATACTTATTTATTTAAAGCATAATTGTAGTTTTTATTCAATAAACCAAATTTGAATCAAAATTTACATATAGAAATATGGTATAAGTTATTTTTGGTAAATGTATGTTGTTTATATGATATACGATGATGTACCTAAAATTAGTGGTTTAGACGAAATATGTTTTCGTCGTCATAGCTTACTCAATTTTTTTCTTTAACTACCTTGAAATTAAACGAACAAAAAATTTAACGATAATAGTACAAATTTTTAATATATATTTATAAATATTGTCTCCTCTATTGAATACAATGTACAATCAACATTAAGCGTTTGAGATTTGGGGAGCTGAAGCCCTAGCTACTCAATGAAGCAATACACATCGAAACAATATTTTTTGCTGCACTTCCAGTATACCATGTACGTATAAATGTATAATACTTCCAAATTATTTTTATTTTTTTGGTCATTTGTATAGACATTTAAAAATCTCACGTTTTCTTAGATTTTTTTAGTTAAATTTTGACAAAACAATATTTTTGTTTGACGAAAATTCAATAAATATATATATACATGTATTTAATGAGAACAAATTGAGTATGACTTAAAAAAAATGTAAGAGCGTTTTAATAAATTTAATTTTGACAAAACCACGAAATACACGAAAATCCAACACACTTTTGTAGTAATTCATAAAAAATTCAATTTTAATACCCAAGATTTGAAACTTTGATACTATATTATTCATAAGATTTTTGTGATCATAACAAAAAAAATTTACCTGAAAGTTGCAAAAAAGTATTATAAGCGTTAAAAAAATATTTTTTTTGTCTGTGTTCACTATTTAGTGTATTTTAATTTTGAGGGGTTATTTAAATGTTTGGGGGTGAAGCCCCAAAAACTCTTGCTGTTTGCGCCTATGCTTGTATGTTAGTGTCAAGAACTAAACATTTTCATTAAATAAAAATGCATTGACATACGTTATCAAACTGAATTCTCCTGAAATATAGTTTTTTTTTGCTTATAAAAACTCATTAAATGCTTACTATACTGCTTTCCGTCTTCTTTATAGCACATTCATTATGAAACATTCCACTCTTAAAGCGAAGAGATTATTATCAACATGATTAATGAGACGTTGAATAAGGGAAATCAGTGTAAGGGTTTAATAAGCTTAGTAATACGATACTTTAGCACGCGGTTTCGGTATACAATTGTGATTTTTTAATTGTACTGTGTTACTGGAATAACGGACAGAAAAATATATACCCAGTATTCTAATCAGCAAAAACGTTAATTTTTGGTATATGAACAGTATTATAAGTAGCTACTTCATGCTCACCACATCTCTGTCGTGCTATGCAATTTAATGATTAAGATAACTCACGGTATGGTGTCGAAGATTATTTTTGTATATTAGTGGTTTTATTAGCATAAACAGACGAATGAGATTAATAAACAATCGGTATTTCGTACAAACTATACTTAGACAAATTAATTAGGAAATAATTTTTGTTAAAAATTATTTAGAGATCTTTAAAATCATCGAATGTGAAATATTGTATGCTAAAAAATGACCTAAAAACCAAAAAAGTCTAAAAAATGAAAAATGAAAACCAAATATTTGAACTCGTTGATGACCAAATCACATTTTGTTCTTTTAAAGTTTTTTCTTGTTAATCATGAAAAAAGGCAAAATCCTTTACCATCCTAGTTATAACATTTCGTGTAAAAAGCATGTTCACGCGGGCCAACAAAAGCAATAAATAACACTATCGTTGTTGACGTATTTGTTATATTTGGTTTCTCTCTATTTTCTCTTAATTCTATGTTTACATTATCATTCACTATTTGTCTTTCTCTAATCTTATAACAAACCACTAGCGTTCCATAATAATAAATTTTAATAAAAAAATGTTTAATTACGTATTAAATATGTATATCATGTATTCATATAGCAAAAACATTGTATGCGAAATGTTTAAATGAATTCGAATTCATATATAAAACATCTATTGACATGACTTGTCGGCGAATTGGAAAGATTTTCAAACCCTAATAAGCCATCAAACTATTCAAAACTGCTGCTGCTGGGACGTCGGGCGAATTGGGTTTCAATGACGTGGGTATCAAGGGACCGTTCGAAATTACTATTACCTTTGCCGGCGACCGCTTTGCACGAATAATATTATTGTGTTCTTGTGATGATGATAATAATTGGTGCACAGCAGCGCCCGGTTAATATAAACACGGGAGACGCACGGCATAGGCCAAGATGTACGTTCAACATCGATTCACGAGATGAACTACGAAAAAAAAAAAAAAAAAAGAAACAATAACCCTAATGCCGAGTCTTATTGCGCGCGGGAAAAAAACGACGCAAGTTTCACGTGAAGAAAGCGATCTCGTTGTTCCGTTTAAAACGCCCCGTATCGTGCACACGAAACGATTTGTTGTCAAACAGCTCCGTGTGATCGACGGTCCATGAGTTGTCTGCGACGTCAATATTGTGTCATAGTACACTTCCGCGGGCGAAACGGTTTGTTTTTCGATGGATTCACCGACCTCACGGCTGTACTCGGGCCGTGGTGTAAGAGGAAAATCGCGGGGAAAGCGGCTCAAATCAACGGTTTTATCGATTTTCGCACGGGCCGACCGCAGTTTAACGACATTGTGATGGGAACACACGCCGACACGCGCTATAACCTATCGCGTTTGCGGCCGTCAGATCGCGGTCGGTCCACTGGATCGATTCACCGACACGACGACCGCGACGTGTTGACTAATAGCAAATATCTACATAAATCAGATCGGATCAGGTTCGTGAATTTTATTACTAACAGAATTTCATTTTCGGGGGTAGAGGTTCCGAAAATTGTGTCATTCTTTCCATCCACTCATAGTTAGAACCTTTTACGATAATAAATCGTTTTTTATACAATTCACATACATTTAAGATATAAATAAGCTATTATTTGAATTACCATTCAAAGTAAGAACATTTTACTATGAATGATTACGATTAATGGAGAGGAACCGGAATATTGTGGCGGAGACCAGACCCCCACTACATGTCCAAGACCGCATTGTAATCGATTCAAAGTGATATTATCCACGATGGATAACATAAGAAACGAAATCCCAAGCACTATGATATTACAAATGCACATCGTATCACGGGTGTTTCTAAGTGCGTATCGTATATTCGTATGAAACAGGAAAAATACGGAAATAAAATAAATTCTATCCCAGCACTGCAGATACATAAAAGTGAAACGAGCTTGAGTCAATTTGTACGGGGCTTATATTTTAAAATAATAAATAAATAAAACGCTATTTATAATTTTAAATCTGTTATAAATTAACGAATTCTTAGCTGACGAAACCCGATTACGAGTGCAGAGTGCAGAGTGCATACGAATGTAATAATATCGAAACTGCAGCAGCCGATATTACAATAATATTTCGTGGACCCTCACAATGAGATCTATACTTCGTTTCAAAAGAGAACATACCACCTTCACGCATACCGATTGACGGCTGTCCGCGGTCTTAAGCCCAATTTCTCCCACTCTCGCCGAACCGAGGCATCGATCGTGCACGACGGTCGGTGATCAAGACTTTAGGATGAGTATACTACACAGATTTCAAACGTTTACAATTATTTGTGATATCTGACCGGCACGAGCCGGCAAAGGTACCGGCGATGCTTGGTGGGGGGTGCGCGCCACCGAACGAAAATCGGTCGCGTTGTTCTCTTTTGAAACGGAGTATATGTCAATCCTTTGGTGATACAAAAAAATCTTTGCCTCCATGTACCATTGTACCCAGATATGTGAAATATGGTGAAGACAAGTTTTCCGAGGACTACACGAAAGACCAAAATAGCCAGCCAAATGTTTCCTCTATGCTAAGGATCATACTGCCAACTTTAAAGGATGCCCAGCTGAATGCTGGTGTTCAAGCTTCGGGAAAATCACCAAACTAAAAATTTTAATCATAACACCGGTCGCAACGTCTCTTGTAAATTTTGCCGTTCCTACTCACTCAAAACCATCCAATGCCTCGGTTGTTCCTAAGTCCGATAATATGCTTATATTCCAAACAATAACAATAATAATTCTATTTCCGATCCTTCGCCTTAATCCAAATTTTCCGTCCTAGTTCTCTACACTAATAATTAATGCCCTTCTCGTTCTTCCTGTCGTTGTCTTACAAAAACAGTATACGCCGTATTAAGGTGTATCACGTTTGATTATATAATTATTCATAATGCCACGCGATCAGTATATCATTATTGTTATCTAATATTCCATTTTAATCGGCTGCGTAAATCGCATGGCTTCTATGACTAAGAATCATATTCAGACTTCGCGCAAATACGGCATATTATGATATAAATTTTTTTTTTTTCTCGACATTATGTTACAAATCATGTTGTGTCGTCATCTTGTCGTTTTTAACCGTTGACCCGTCTTACGGTTTATCTTCTAAAGGGTAATAACGCGAAAAAAAAAACAACCACGTATAAAACGTACAACAGAAATAATGAAATAATTGTCGCGCTCGAGCTTTCCGTCGCGGCGGCGCGCACGTGTATGGTTTCCGGACAAGGACGAGTTGCGCGTTGCCGGCGGCGGCGGCAGCGGCGGCGGCGGCTGCGGCGGCGCTCATAAATTCGGTATCGTATGCGCGCGGGCGGCCCGGAGACGAGTTCAGTTCGTTTTACCGTCGGGCGCCGCGTGCGGTTTTCCGTCCACCGTCTCGTCGTCGCGTAGTCGTCCGTTTTCGCGTGTTTCGCTCGTCGTCGTCGTCGTCGTCGTCGTCGTCGGTTCGGGCGTTTTTTTTTTTTTCTTCCTCCCGTCGTGTTACACGCAATCGTAATACCGCCGGCGTCCTCGGCTTGTCCGTCTTGGCTTTGCCGATTGATAACCGATACCAACGATATGATGCGACAATCCGACGATTGACAATAGTTCGCGGCCGTCGAACCGTATCGAATGTTACACGGACAAGTGCGTTGCTGCGCGGAAGCGTCGGGGCGTCGGGGCTTCGTCGTCGTCGTAAGATTTAATAAAAACAATCGTAACAACGGCAATCATAATAATAATTAAATCGTAAACGCGGCCGTCTGCGTTCTACACTTGCGACAATAGTTCGTTTCCGCGCGTTTTGCCGACTTCAACAATCCCCCTCGTGGGCCCTTCGAGGTGAAGCGTCGTACCATCATCATAATACCAGGTAAGCCGTCACCTCCTCCGACCCTCCCCCGTAGGAGACACTTTGTGCACACTCGCCGTGTCGAACTATATCATCCATGATTTCTAGCATATACGGGTCGCCGGAAAAATGTCGAAATACGTCGGTGCGTTTACGGAACAATAATAAGTCCGTGGAACGTTTTCCGGGAATCGCGTTTCGTGGAATGTTAAACTACGCGCCATTTATGTGTGCTGTACGAATTCAGCGGTTTGATCTTTCGCGAAACATAATAATATGTTATCGGTCGACGACGTCCACGGCAGCGGTTATAATATGATAACTAGGGCTAGGAAAACGATGCACTAAAAACCTACAATAAAGACTTTAAAAAATTGCCAATAATGCTCCAAAAAAAGCATTTTAACCAGTTAGATGCAACAAACGATTAAATACTTGTCGGCATAACGTATTAACGACAACTGATGTGACTCATGGGCCATAGCTCCACGATAAATAACAATACTCCGTACGTTAGCACGCGAATATAAACCCCCATGAAAATTCCTATAATTAGTGAATGCTAAATAATATTATTGTAATTTCAGTCATAGTAAACAAGTGAATAAATATCGTTCTCATTGCGTCTGAAGTCCAGATAGTCAACGTAACCACAACTCTCCACTCGGTAATCACTTTGACAAAATTTAAAAAAAGAATACAAAAAGAATTTATTTTCAGAAATATTTTCCTATAAGGTGAAGCCACGAAATATATAGTAATGAAAATAAATTGATAAAGAATAATTTAGATAACTAAGTACGTAAATGTTCTAAATATGTCAAATATGCGTATAATTAACAAAAACTAAATAAAAAGCTAACAAACTGACACTAAAGTACCAAAAAAGCATTTATTTACGAATATCATAAGAAAATGCAAAAAAAGCAAAATCAAAATTGTAAATTTGAACTCTGTGATGTATGAATCGAATTTTGTTTTTGATTAGCTATGTCCTGGTGTACTAAGAAAGAAAATGCAAATGCTACAAAATCCTAGCCCTAATTATAACCTAACCGGTTATATATTATTATATTGAGGTATATTTCGATTCGTTGTTGTCGGCAAATTAACCAGCACTCTCCTTCCCGGTGCCTACTAGTAAAAATCAAAAATACTAACGGTAACACGTCACCGGTTCCTTTTAACCGTTGTAATCGGTAAAATTAACAACGTTCGATCATTCGAAATATTTTCGAAAAGGGTTGGTGACACGCAAACCTCGGTAAATATCTATCTGGTCGCAAGCACACAAAGGTGTCGAGAACGGCCGCGTATTATACAGGCCCGAACGTACGTTAAAAAACTCGAAACCTCCCCGTCCGCAACAACCGTGTGTATTGTCCGTCGTCGCTGTCTTCGACGATGGCGGCTCGTCGGGAAAATCTATTTTTTACGCGAAAAAATACCCGATGCAACAACATTGTTATTAACGTCGGTGGATTTTATTTTATTTTTTCCCCGGGAGGTGGTCTCGCAACGCTCGGAAAACCGAAATCACGCTAAACCGTTCGCTGTACAATAACGTTCAATGCTGTAAGACCTGCAGCGAGTATTTATCACGAGCACACGCAGCACACAGCGGTCTGATGAAAATGTGCAATATTTAAACGCGCGGGATTTCGACGGAAATATTGGTTTTCGGTAACCACCCGCACCCACGGTACCTACAATGGTTTCGAGCCGACAAAAATTTTATTTTTTCATCCAGCAGGCCTTCGCGCAGCTACACGAATATTAAATTGCGGTACAGACCATTTATACCTACCGATTTTTTTTCCCCCGTTTAAGCTTCGAGTCCTGTAGAAGAAAAATCATACTCATTTGAACGAAACAAATACATTTTAATCTTAAAGTATTTTAATGTATGGTTTTTCTTCTACAGAACTCGAAGCTTAAACGGGGGAAAAAAATGCGTAGGTATAAGTGGTTTATACCGCAATTGAATATTCGTGTAATATGGTTAATATGGTTTATAAGTATGGTTAATATGTATATGGTTTATAGTTTATTCTTAATATGGTATATACGTTTAAGAATGTACAGAGTCGTGTTTTGTATGTTTGTTTACAATTAAATCTGATTTTTCTATCGATGTTTATTATTGTGATAATATTTTGAACACATATAATAGAACGGTTCGTTGTACTCGTATATCTTGTTGAGGCAATATTATTTTCAATATTATAATGGTTTTGATACAATTGATTCGTTCAAATGCCCGTCAAATTTTGAATGAACAGATTTTTATCTTTTAATTAATTAGGTTTTTCAATGCAACAACGAGTCTTCAATTAAATATAATTCATTTGACACGTTTTTATTACATTATTTATAGCGACATTGCGTTACTAAAAGAAATGCATTTTAATATATAACCGCACAATGTGAACTATAACTATAGATAATAAATATTATAGATAGAAGTTATAATTTTATACTATAAATTAATATGGATTCAAATTTAATTTAATAAAAAATGTTTATACTATATTTTTTAAAACCATTTAAAAGAATCATAAAAGATATTCTACTAAATGTATTAGTGTTTACTTTTTCGCGTCTTCAAATTAATGTTTGAATAATAATTAAATAAATAAAATAAACTCTAGTAGTTACTTAAAGTTTAAATATTTGCATAAATCTTAAGCAAATAGATCATATAGTTGAATAAATAATTGTATGTTGAAAAATATGTTTTATTAGGTAAAAATGTGTAATTAATAGCACATAATATAGTACTATGATGTACAATATGCCAACTGAATATAGCTATATATAACTTTAGTATAAATGCCTAAATAATATTATTGATAAATTTAAAAAATATTAAAGTTTACTATAAGATATTATTAGCACCAATTAAATTTCCCATTTAATATATTATAAGAATTGCTAAACTTAATAACCTAAAAATTACTTTTAGATAACTTTAACTTATAAATATATCGTTGAAATTTTAGGACAGTACTTATAAAATATTATGATAATTATTATCAATCTTAAATCACTAATAATGTGTTATACATAAATTATAACTGATAGCCATGGTGAATTTCCAACAATTTTTTACGAAAAAAAATTCGAATTATAAGTATTTGTATTCAAAAATCTCAAAAGTATATTATGAGATTGTAACAAGTTTATAATTTTTACTTACGTTCATTGAGCTTAAAATTATATAATCAAGTATCCTGTGCCCAGCAATAGGTGATTACATAATATAATATATATTGAGTAATAATATTAAAACAATATATTTAGGCTATTTAAATAAATATATAGTTATACCTACCAATTATTTTTCTTTGTAGAAGTAAACAGAAGCAGTATATATTTTCGTGAAAAAAAATTAATGTTTTAACAAATATGAATGTAATTGTTTAAATATTATTTTTTTAAAGGTGAGTAACCTATACACTTTTATTTTGAACATAAACATAACACTATTAAACATAAACGTCATACCAAAATCATATAGTTGATAGTACAATTTGATAGTTTTATATTGCATTAGTTACGGTAAATAGTAAGTTATGGTAAATGTATCAATTTAAGCAATCTAAGAATGTTATTATATTTTAGGAATACTGTTGTAGAATATTTTCAAATAAAGTATGAAAAATATATTTTAATTATAGATTATATCTATACTACATATTACTACTACATATTATGTAGTTAAAAATAACGAAATATCTACTTGTCTCACTTTTTTTTTGTATATCAATATTTTAATTTAATCCATAAAATATCACGTAATTTTTTTGTTATGAATAATAATTGTTATTTATTTTCAAAAATAAACATTCTCTATATATCTATTTAAGTAAAAATTAAATATAATTTAATATTTCAAGTCTCTTTAAGTATGCATTTTCAACAGTAAGTCTTCAAGTCAAAATATAATTTATGTCTTTTTATTTATTGTTGATTTTTTTTTAAACTACATTTTACATAAAAGAGTTTTCTCGTAATTTATTATGTTTTAACGCATGACAAAAACGGAAGAAGTTTTAATTTGATTAAAATGTGAACAATAAAATATATATATGTATATTGCATATATATTATATATATATATGATTATATATAGTAACACAATAAAAACTTTATGTAATTACTGGTTGAATACACAGATCGAGTGCTTGCCTTGTGTCACTTCACTTCTCACGCACTTAAATGGTGAGTACAAAGAGAAGGCGAGGCATAATTCGAATCTTGTGTAGGATATTATAAGATATATATTGCCTAGTAGAATTTTTGAAATATATTTAAACAATAAATTGTTGTGTTTAAAACAAAAATATGATCAAAGATCTATTAACATGTTGAAAACTTAAATTTTTATACCTAGGTACATGATATATATTTTCTTTTTTTTTTTTTATTGTATATTATATAATTACTTAAATCATATAACTATAACATACTAATATAAACAGCTCCTAATATTTTACAATTTGCGAAACAAGTTTACTCTCTTCTCCCAAGAAAAAAAAATAATAAAATATAAGAGATAGATAATGATAAGAGTTTGCCGAGGTGTTTGAGTATTCAAATATTTTAGATAAAGTAATGAACTTAATATTAAATAATAATTACGTCTAACATAATACCATGTATATTGCATTCTATGTAAAAGTTAAATTTAAATTGAGAATGAAGTATCTTGTATGATCAAAGATAATTTAGATATTTGTTAGAGTAAGCGATGGACTTGAGTTGAGCTTTTAGATTTAAAATAATAAAGCGTAAGCCACAAATTATGATAACTTTCAATGTTACACAATTAAATGTAAATTCCTCGTAAAGATAAAAATATTGAAAATATTATTCATGAAACTTACTTTTATATGTCACTCGGATAATATTTAGATAATAATTTCAATATTTTAGTATGGACATTTTAAATAGGATTAAATGAAAATTAGAACACAATTGTGTTTTTTTTTATATATATAACTAAGAAACAAGATTGCTGAAAGTCTTAAGCCGTTTAGACCAACTACATATATGATTTTTTTTAATCAGAACTGAGAATATATGACAGTTGATATTGATTTTCTCTCTAAGAGGTTCGCACATAAATGTAATAGCTTTTCCTTATGTTGTGGTAACTTTTTGAAAGTGATAAATGGGTAAATTTAAGAAATAACATGGCTAACATATCAACTAGATTAAATGTTGTACCTATGTAATGGCCTGCAATTCTATGATATGAGTAGTTCTAACAAAAATATGGTGTACTTTTGTTTACAGTTAGTATATTATAATATGATTTCCAGTTTTTCTTCGACGAAACTTATGTCTATGATTCATACGACCTTTAAATACAGATTGTATTAAATTTGTGTTAGGTATCTAATTGATTTCATACGGTTGTGCAGTAAAATCTTTTTTATTTTATCCCTCCCCGAGTTCCATATACTATTTTACATGTATAAGTGTATTTATAGGTATAAGTTATAACTATAACGCGTATACTCTAAGCCCAGTAGTCAGTCGAACATTGTAAAAAGTATATCATTACTGTTCTTTTTAGTTATTCAACTTTTTGCATTGTACAGTAGTATCACATAATCAAGTTTGTAGACTGTTTTATCCGCACAATGCTTAATATATATAGATACGCATACTATAAGATACTTATAAATTATAACGCATTTATTTATTTCCAAATTTCAAGTTTATTCCTCACTATCGTTGCAAAGTCGTCTGTTATGTATACCTCGTGCCGGTTCCAACCGAATTCCACTGTTGTTGAAAATTAAATACGGAACTAGTCTGGTTCATGACGTGTAGCCCCTTCAAGCACCTGCAATTTCCCTAGGCGCTCTCCAATTCGGTACGCGCGCGCAACAGAAAAACATCGATTACACTTACGGATATGTTACATATCTTCGATGTCAACATGTATTAACCCTTGCAGTCCTGATGTCCCCCGCAAAGGACATACTTTAGAAATAATTATTAAAGCCGTATTTAATAATTAAATTTATTATAAGTATGTATATATAATACTACAGGTACGCTGATAACAAAAAGCACATTTTCAATTATGTGCGGTTTATCTTTTGACATGATAAGAATATGAAAAAAAGTAAAATAATCGATCAAAATCTAATCTAATTTTTTTTTTGATAAGAAGTCGTTTTGGACCACAGATACCTATATAATATCTGTATTATACCTATATAATAACATTATAAATATCTGTGTTTTGGATCACAAGATATGGTTTTAAAATTCGGATATTTTTTTTTTTCTTGATAAGACAGTAAATGTGATATTCATATAGTTTTAATCACATTTGTTTTGAGGCTGATAATAAAGCATCGTGTATTTATGTCCAGTACTAAGGAACATCAGAGTATACGGAGTCCTAAATTACTGATAAAATATTATCATTTTTGAGATATTATTTTAAATTCTAATTTTTTTAACTGTTATTTAATATTAATTAATTATTTATACATGTTGTTACTTTGTTACATTGAGTTATAGTATTCTATGGCTTGTTAATTATTATAATGTTTCATATTTTGATCGTTATATGTTATTTTTTGAAGTAGTTTTACATTTTTATTATTATTATATATTTATTATTTTTTAAAATTAACTAGTCATCAGTTTCTTGCATGCGACTATTGTGATACATTGGTTAAATGTTATTTTCAAGAAGAAAATTATTATTATTATTATTACATATTTATTATTTAACCTGAAGTAGACTAAAATTCATTACACTCGACTATTGTTATATACAGTATACATTTTTGTATTTATTTATTAAATCATTAATATATGTTATTTTTAATATGTATTCTCATAGTACACAATATAATATAAAATTACATTTTAAAGAATAGATAAAATATATCAGTGAAAATATTTTATTTTCTTATAATTTTGACTCCGTATAATGTTATAGTTATTTTTTCCTTAATACTTAAACCCCCTTTACCACATTCATAGCAAAAAAAAAATTCTCGTTTCAAAAATTTAATTTTGGGTCTGAAAGAGTTAAAGCGTAAAATATATACTCGTAACTTTTGATCAAAGTCCCAATATATTTATATGATTGCCGGTACCAATCAACCGGTGGCATGTCAATCAATTCTTCCTACTTACATAATTATAGAATTTATAAGAGCATATAATATAATTAAGTATAGCATTTCTTTGAGTCTGTTCAGTTATTTTTATCATATATTGTTGTACCTTAATACTATTGCATGTATATTAACCACAGTTTTTCAAACCGCAATGTCCTGATGTCATACAGTACTATATACTTCTTTATTATTATAATAATCATAATTTGTATTTTGCTGCCGTTACAGTGAACTGTTTTAATAGTTTTCTTAGAGACAAACGCGCATGTTGACCATAAAACTGCTCACTTAATTATGGCCGAAAGATTTCATCAAACTCATAAAATCATAATTTTACATAATACCAATCAGTCATGATATCGGTTTGTCATATTTACTTTAAAATAGTACGCTTACACTGTTACATATTTTAATGTACCTACTGTTATTTTTCGTGTTAGACTTTTTCATGTGTTTTCCATAAATACGTATAAGTCTTTGACCGTTTCGTTTATTGTTTTTTTTTTTTTTAAAATCAATTTTTGATTTTCATGTATCCATGACGGGGTCGGATGAATGAACGAACAGATACTATGAAAATAATGTATTGGGGCATTGAATCCGTAAAATTCTCGTCACAAAATAACTGTGTTTTATTGGTTTTGTTTACGTATACACACAAATTATCATTTTAAATTTTAATTGTTCTCATTATTTGTTATCGTTTTTATGTTATCATAATACAACGTGATAATATATATTATTACCTATTCATCTTGTTAACGCTGCACTGTTTGTTCATTGTTAACATGTGGTTTAACTTTCACGAATAGGTTTTACGTTTCACATCGTTCGTTGATTCGTCTGTGTTTTATGAATGTCAAATATTTACCGTCACAAAACCATAACTGTACGTGTAACCATTATTATATGCCCGTTGATTTTTCGTTCCAACTGTCGGTACAATGTGTAGAAACTTTTATTTTTTATACGTTTCCCGATATTTGTGCGGTGCAAATTGTATTATGGATATTAGGTATAAGTAATTATGCTAAAATAGAAATATTAACACTCATCTTCTCGCTTTCTTCATTCTTTCGTCATTATAGGCATCATCCGTTTGAATAATGTAACATGTCTTTGTATACTACTCGTATATTCACTTTATACTTGGGTCGTGGAAAACGTCTTCTAATCAATGCTCCGAAGTCTTCGAAATCAAGTGTTGGAGGATTGTTTGGTATTCATTATTCACAATTACATAGCGCCATAGAATCCATACGATAAATTCAATTTCGTCATTGATATTATTATTCTCCCTATGATATTGTACCGAGGCATCTATATCCGTTTGAATGTGTTTTAAAAAATACAATATAGAATTCTTAAAATTAAGTTTATTTTTTTTGGAAAAACAAAAAAACCAAGTAAAGTCACAGTGTAGGCACATTTAGTTGCTTACGGTACCTACAGATAAGGTTCAATCTTTTACAATCAAATCATTGGATTTTTAAACACGCTTAATTAGTACATGTATTGACATTACATTCGTAAACAAATTCGAACGAACAATGGTTTGCTTTAAACACGCACACACTCGCACACTGCATATTTATGACTTAAGACGTCGTACAATACGTGATGTACGTTTGTATACAACGTTCTTAAATTTTTAACAGATTTTAAAGTACGTTTCTTCTTAAAGACCTAAACAAAATAGCAAAATTGTTACAAAGATAATCCTTTTTTTTAAATTCTCATTGTGATTTCTCAAAATCAACCAAATTAATTGTTGTGTACCTACCTATAACCAACCGGTAGTAGCCCAGGAATCTAGAAGCTGTAAATGTAAAAATTAAATAGGAATCCCTTTAAAGTTTAACTGTGCGGATTGCAATAGAGTAGTTACATTTTTATGCTGCAATTACGTAAATTTCAAAAATAATTTTGTGGTGTAGCATTTAAGTTTTAAAAGTTCATAAAACTTCGTTTTTAATTCGGCATGAAATACAAAATGCCATTAAAAAAACTTGAAACCCAGTCGCAAAAACTACAATAAAAACCCTATAATCTCGTTATCTTGTTAACATTTTATGGTTCACTAATCTAGGCTTTAAAATTTTTCAAGTTTGTTTCAAACGTCCCGTAGGTATTGATCAGTCCGATTTAATTACGCAGAAGATTGAGTATTTTTTATTACCAAAAATGGAATAGTATATTGAGAACATTGTACTTTATATATTTGTGTTTTGGCATTTGCATTATATTATAATATTTACAGGGTATCCCACCGGGATTTACACAGAGCGATATCTCCCGCGGGTTAATAGAGATAATCAAATTTAGTTTTTTTATGAGCATCCTCGGGCGATTTTATCGCTATTGAGTTCGGGAAATAAAAGCGTATATTGAAGAAGTAAAAAAATTTAATTTTAATTTTATAATTTTTGTCAAATTCGAAAAATTGCGTAAATAGTTCACTACTCTATTGTAAACTAGAAATGTGATTAAAAATCAAGAATTTAATGAAAACTGAAAGTTGAAACGTCAAAACTTTCAGAAAAATAAGCTCTTTAAAAAGGCTATCTTTAAAATGTATAAAAGTTACAAAATAAAGAGTTGATTTATTAAATACATTTATATTTACTAAACTATTGTCAACAAAATTTCCTTTGCCCAGGAATGCTCATAAAAAAACAAAATCATATCACCCAGTAAATCTCGGTGGGACACCCTGTACATAGGTAACTGTACAGAATGCATATTATTTTTATAAATATTAAAAACAAATTTATCTCAATTCCCAAAAATCATGAATATTAATTTAAATTTTCACAACAAAAAAACATGTTCTTATTAGTCTATTTTAAAATTATTATTTACAGATTGAATTACTTTTTAAATAATATTTAATTATGGCTCAACAATATTTTATACTTATCGACGAACGTTTTGTAGCACAGTGTACTATTTATTTAATAAATCAATTTCTGCTTTGTATTATTAGGATTAGTGACAATTGGAAAAATGTTTATCTTAAATTTCTGATGAATGAAAATTCAAAATATACACTGTCCAAATTTATAGTTAAGAAGTCGGAAATGAAATAAATGAAATCATTATTACTACATTACGTCTCATTAAACAGTCAAATTGAATAGTTATTAATAAATAGGTATATAATACCTATACCGAACCACGGTATACTACAGTAATCATAGCATAATAACCACGCACAAATAAATCATTCATTAATATTCATATAAGTATTTGAAAGTTACATTGTGATTGTGAGAATAAGTGGTGTCAATGAGTTGAGAAAAGAAAAAAAATCGTTTAAGCCATTATGTAATTACAGTTTGTGCCGCATAATATCAATTATATATTTACAAAACACGGTCATAGGTCAATAAAAATGTCTACACTCGACGAGAATTATAATATTATACGTAGTTCTCGGCGACTCTTCGATATTTTTGAGTTTCAAACAACGTTCCATACATGCAATTCGCAGTTGAAAATACACTTTGCTCGATCAAAATATGTTCTACGTTCTAACTATAAATTTAAATTCCTATAAAGTACACAGTGTAATCATGACGCGATAATCGCTGCGGGCTGCAGCCGAGTTAAATATAATGTACTGAATAACATACAGTTGTAGCGGACGAATTAATTGTCCATTGCTCTCTCTCTCTCTCTCTCCCTAAAAAAAAAACGGTTCTGCGTGAAACAGCTCGGATGAATCGGATATTTCTAAACACAGTTGATATATATCGATATAATATACGGTGGTGAATTTCTTTGTAAGGTAGGTTGAACTTTTAATGTTCCAACTTTTGCGAAAAAAAAAAAAGTAATGAAATGTCAATTAAATTGTAGTATAAGTACCCAGCAAATGTTTCGATTCTCTAGCATTGTTGTGTGTAGAAAAACCAAAATACTACTTAATCTTATCGGAATTCGTTGAATTACTCAATTTAGTCAAAATTTCATCATCTTCCACTTAAAACGTTTGTTTGCGAATTTCCGGTGAAAAATTGTTTTTATTTAAGAAAATAATATGAAAAATCTTGTACAGGCTATTGGGGATAGCGCGTGAAATAATATACCAGTCGGTGTCGGATTCAAATCTCGATCGCGGTTGAAGTTTTTTCGCAATTTATTGTCTGTTTTCTCAACCATTCGGAAAACTGAGTGAAAATTCAAACAAGTTGTCTACTCTGCACGGCATCAACTATGGACATCGATGCGTATCAAAAACCTGCTTGGTGATCGTAATGATTGATGCAATGCTTTTGGTCGAGATCGCGTTTACAGACACGAAAAAACGCACACATACACATTGCGGTAGAACCAAATACCTATACGTTTCTCGTTTCACTCAGAATCTAAAAATGATTAACAAATATAATTTCCGCCCAATCAGCAATTCTGTTGGTAGCCGCAACAACGTGAGGGGAGTGTTATTTTTACACGCGCTAAGACACTGTTGCAGATTGATGTACATAAAATGTGCCAGATGCGTGTAAACATGAAAGACGAAAGTAATAAGAATTATTTTAGAAGTGGTACCAGAAAATATTATCGTCAATTGTCGTTTAATTGTAAATTGATTATTTAACTACAAGAGTTTAGAAAGTTTCAAACGGAAATCGTAATTAGCTATTGCAATGCATTATTTTCGTTAGAAATATCAGATGAATAACGGCGAACCGAGCTGATCGTCGTTTGAATAATGTTCAATAGTGCTATTATATTATGTACTGTTCAAGCGTTTATAGCAATTAATATGAAATTTCAAGAATCTTATTATAGTGAAATATTAGATTCGTTCTGTAGGGTCAGTGAATTAATTTGATTACCTGTACAGAATTAGTAGTTCGTTGTGGAATTTTTTACTTTTGAACGTTAATACATTTTCATTATGATTTTGTGCTAATTACGTTACGTATTTGAACTTGACTGATTACGAATATTATTAAACTTTTTGTGGAATTATTATTCCCTAGCCGAAACGGTCTCGTAAAAAATAAACCACATTTTTAACGACACGTAAAACAATAAATATTTAACAAAACAATGTGCGTAAAATGGTGTTGATAAATTTCGGTCAGAGGCAGAAAATGTTTTATTAATGTGAACAAAATGTATTATTTTATTTCGTTTCCGAATGGTTGTTTATTTTTTTCATCAGCTTGACTCTAATATTTTTGTAAATAAAAAAAAATTATACATAAATTATCACGTAAATTAATTTTAATTTCGAGTCGAGACGTGAAATACCGAAAAGTACATTTTTCGAAGCACTTGAGATTTTCGGAGGTACAACTGTATAAGAAATGTTGACGTAGATTTAATATTTAAAGTGATAAACATAAACACTCAATGGTGTTTAAGTGATACTTCAATTGTTGACTGATGCAAAAGAAATGAAATTCAAAAATTAAAGATAAAAATCCCTTGTAAATCATTATCTGGTAGAAAGAAAGAAAGGAAAAAGTTACGTTCGAAATTATTATTGCGTTTTTTTAAGATTTGGTGTCATAGGTAACTAAAATACAATATTTCTTGATTTTCCGTTAAGTAAATATTCGACTTCAAGGAACCTTGTTTTAATTCTGTTAACAAACAATATTCATGATTCATAATATACATATATAATATATAATCAATTGCGTATATATATTTGTCTAAAATTATTAAAGCTTAAAAATAGGACTACAGTAAAAATGTAAATATTTATAAATTGCATTATTGTAGTCGTAATTAATATAAAAAAAGTTAGTGGTGTTAAAATAAAAATGGTAAGTTTTATTTATCAGAATGTCTATTATCTATCACTATTTTTTTGTATTCGTTTATTTTGTAAGACAAAAATATTAAATGTTGTCTGATGGTTTCATAACTTGATAATTACATTTAACTTAAACTATAATATGTTTGAAATACCGAATAAATATTTTAATATTCACGCATAAAAACTATATGCATATTTTATTCGAATTTAAAATTGAACAAATGTTCCGGAACAATGTTATGATACTAGTTTATTGTTTTGCAACAAGTTTAAATTCTTATCCCGGTTTTGCGAAGTATTGCGTACATTGTACCATTGGTTACTGAAACAAGCCGACACAATATATCAAAGTTGCGTTTTGGGCCAAACGATAGCTTATCGTTTGGTGTCTTCACCAGTACTATACACAATTATATTTGAATAATATAACTCGCAAAAGAAGGACTGTACTAAACAATATTTTTATATTCATATCGATTTAAGATAAAAAAACAAAAAACAAATTCAAAATTAATTTGGACACGCCTATAGTCCTTTTCGGATGATATATTTACATGTGTCATATTTATTATTTATACTGCATACCGCTGTAATTATGTGGAGTCTTTTTTTATTTACTCTCGAATAATCGACCTAAGAAGAAAACTCTTAAACACTTTCGTATTCCTGTATTCCACCGAACGGTCCATATCATATAATTTAGTATTTCGTTCAGTGGTGTCATATTGCTGCGTAAGACTCGAAATATTATTACCTCCGATGGTTCTTTAACGTTCAGTTTAATGATAAACTTGTCACCGTGTTCTGAAACAAAGTGGCTGGTGTTTTCATACTCGAGTATAGTAGACGTAAGTGTGACGTTTTCTGTTTGCCAAGAGTTAAAACTGGGACATTTATTTTATAGGAACAAAATATATTTAAAAACCGTTTGGGCGAAAGATGGTGAATAACGTCAGTTACTTACCTACAACTAAAGTTTTAGAAAAAGTTTTAGTACATTTTAATTTGTACATTACTATTGTGTTGTTAAAAATCACGTATGTCAATGCGTGTATACGGTCTACGTATTATGTATTCGTATCGCTGTAAAGTATGATAATATTAGTTGTATATACCATCATATTGCTGTTGTTCGAGCACCCTCTAATGTTAATGTGGGTAATAGCCTTATGACGGGCCCACCCATAACATTATGGAAATCGTAGATGACTTGCGGTCAACGTACTTTTAAACCGTTTTAATATTTTTGTTATACAATTAAAAACTTTGCCATTATAAATCTTATGTATTTGTATGTACAGTAATAAACATTTTGTCACTAAACCTCGACTTCAGTAGCTATATTATGTAACTTACATGCCGCCGTGATTGTTATAAATAAACAATCTACGTGTTATATAGCTATTCGTTAATCACTGGCTCTGGTAAATTGCTTAATCGAATACTTAACACGTGACACTGTATTTGTTCTATTTTTGCGGTAGGTACATAAGTACAAAAGCCCACGAAGCAATCAAAAGGTAAACGTCAAGCAAAGTGAAATTCGTTAGAATCGCAAGATTATATTAAAACCATGCATATATCCGGATATACGAGTATAGGATAAAAGTGGGTGCATTTTTTTTCGTTTTTTTTTTTCATTTAAAATTCAAAGGCCCCATAAGTTTCGTTTGTCGATTGAACCACATTGTGTTGTAACACAATAACTACACCGAGTGTGTTTAATGTGAAAAGTAATGTCGCTCAACCGTTTACATTGGCCTAATATAATGGTAAAACACTCATTTTTGGTTAATTTGTAAGTTGCACGTGTCGTTGTACTCATTGGTATTATCAATGCCATAATAATTATTAAACTTTTATTTTATTCGTTTTTTTTTCGATTGAAAACGTGCGCTTGCTTGAAATCATTTTCTTTGAAGCTCGGCTTATATAAACAACAATATATAATTACCTATAAACGGGTATAAAATGAAAAACATTTTCGGGTATCTTTGGTACCAATTAAGTTTATTGGTTAGTTGTATTTGATTTTTGTATTGTTATATTTTTGTTTATGTTTTAGTATATTATAGTCAACCAGAAGATTTTTTACGTTTACATGGTACCTTTTTTTTTCTGTTTGAACCGAGGATCAGGCGAGAACAGTTTATCACAATACTTTCACCCAACGTTTACATGCTACCTAGAACTAACTAAAAATCAATAAAAATCTACTTTGCTTTCGTAGTGTTTGTTTTATTTTTTCTAAACGAAAGTTGAATATATTTTTAATTTCATATTGTTTTTTAAAATACTCGTAAAGCTTTTTCGTGAATAAAAATTTTCTATATTTTAGTGAATTATTATTATTAATCTTTTGAATCATATACATTTAATTTAAAAAAATATGACTTAAATAAATTAAAACAGTAGATAATATTATGTACATAATTTACATTTATAATATTCAATGCTGTATTGATTACATGACACTATTATGAAAACTAATGGTTTATAAATAAAAAATAAATTAAAATACTTCTATTGTATAGGATGTTTTATTATGATTTAAATTTAATTAAAACAATTTAAAAGTTCATTAAATATTTTTATCTATTACGGTCATCTAATAGAACTTAACAAAAGCCAAATATTTATTTTTACGATTTGTTTAATTCCATGATATAATAAAGCACCAGCAGAAATAGAAATAAATTACAACTATAAAATTACAATTGGGAATTACAAAAATTATGTGATGTTGACATTATAAGATTGTAAAATGGTTTTATTAATTTTTATATTTGGATATAGAAAGAAATTTACGAATAAAAACTTCTATGTGCCTGTAAAACAATAAATTCTGGAAATGAGACAACATTTAAACGGTTAATGAATTGATATAAAATAGTAGGGGCGTCGAAGCTTTTTTGGGTCAAGTGCCAAATTTTTCCAATCAAGGTTTAGAAAATTGTTCACGTGCCCAAAAGCAAAAAAATTATATTTTCTCACGATGAGAATAAAGTTACTACTTTATTGTTATTAGATGTAGTTTCTTTTACTGTTACTAAGCGGATATGGTTTGTGTCAGGATTGAAGAAAAATGTACATTTTAGTGAAACAATTAAAATAAATTATATTTTCTCGCGTGCCATTGAAATTTTGCCAAAGTGCCGTATTAGGTTAGTCATTCTCTGAGCAAATATATAGTATTATGTGGCATATCATTTTTGAACGGTACAACCAATACAGTCTTATAACTCTCCACACTGCCGAAACTATGATAGAAAGTTCTCGATCACGTGGTTTACGTACCTAATACGTATACATTTTGCAGGGCGATTTTTTAACCATGCTGACGTTACCATTAAACCTACGAGTATATTGTCTGTTATATTTTTTTTCGTACCATCGTAAGGATGTCCTGTGGCTAAACAAACTAGTTATTTTCAAATGGAAATACCATATATTTTACGCAAAAGTTAGTCAATTAATTTTTCTGGAATATTTGAAGTCAAAATTAGGACCAATTATACTTTCGTAGTTATTCCAATTTAAAATTGCTTATGTAAAAGACAAAATTCGCGTTATCTCGAATTAATTAGAGATTATACGAAATTACAATATACGTCATAATATTAGGTATCATAAGACTATTTTCTCAAGTACCTAAATTAGAATAATTCAATAACTACTCGTTCGTTTGAGTTTCCGATTTTGATGCATTAAAATTCATCGAAAAATAACTTCAATAAAATAACATAGTAAAAAAGGATGTTTTCATTAGAATAAAAAGTTCATATTGTTGCAGAACACCATTAGGTGACATGAAAAAAGAGTAACTTCAACTTGAAAATGGTAAAAAAAAACAACCCGCGTCCAGTTCATACGGTTTTACTTTTAATTAAAACACAATTTGTATGAGAATTAAGTACGAGTATTCACTTATTACATTGTGATCGTTCGATACACTATATCATTTTGGTGACTATAATCGCGTATCCATAATTAATTAAACAAAGAAAACGAAATTTTTCGTCATGAAAAAAAAAATTGTTTCGATGGATCTCGGAGTAGTTTAACATCGACATGTTCAACCGACGTAATGATTGCTCGTATTTAAATCAACTCCTCACTTTAATGCACCAATTGATATTAGGCAATTATCTCGTGATTAGGTTATTTAGCTAATTTTAATTACTCAATACTCATGCAGGCACACGTTACCGATCAAAGTTAAATTATTTTCACCGCTTGCATTATTAGTATCCGTGTACGCGATAATAGCGTGATAAAATATTGAAATGCGACGAACGCAGAAACTAGATGGACCGTTGATTGAAAGCGCCTAGACGACACGCAGGGTCCATTATTCGGTTATTGCAGCTGTACTGGGGATCATGGCGTGAAAAATAGTTCGATTTTGCCCAATGGCTATAATGTATAAACTGCCATAGATTTTAGAGCTAAATGCAGATACGCCGTCATATTATGTTAAAGTTGTTAACGCCGATGTGGACGACGCGGCCACTGGCCATTGTCGCTGCAACAACACTATACGCAATATTGCTTTCTATCATATAAACCTGTTTTTATCAATAGGCATAGGCCGAACGCAGACGATTTCAGTGACGTCTAGTGTACCAATTTTGACAATAGAGTGGTACATGTGTCCTGTGCTCAAGTCCGACACGTTATTGTTGAATTATATTGCTCGGTTGTTTTGGATCCAAAAAAACTCCTATGAGTCCATCGGAGATTTCATAGCTTTGCAAAATACACTTTTAAAATGAACTGCTCTCCTCATGACTGTACTCCCATCCTTCGTTTTTTTTTTAAAATATATCTCCTTTAGTTAATCGTCGTCACTCTCATAATATTTCATTCCTTCAAAATCTTCTTTCTGGTTCTGTTGAATCAACCCTTCTCCTCCTGCACCACTTACTGAAGCTTTATGGTCCTGACTCCTGATCCGAAACACCCGAAATTGTTCTAGTTTTGATACACCCCACTGCTCCGACAATTATTTAAGAAACGAGGCTCTCACCGGCTAATGAGGCTCGCCAATGACAATCCATCGCTCTTCCTCTAGCTTGTCACTAATATCAATTCTGCTATGTACTCAGGCTCCGTATATATTATACACATTGCGCTCACGCCAGTTGTTATTATAAAAATAAAACTAAAAAAATACATCTATAATCTGAAACCAATTGTACCGCATACACTACTTGTTACTGAGCGCGACTGTCATCATCAGGGTGATACTGCACTTGTCCCTATTAAATAGATTACAAATACCTCGCATCATCGCGACGTGCCTATGGCAGCGCGCATCTGATTGATTGAAATGTGTCCCGCGCGAGAGCGTACTTTCGGTTTAACCTTAACATTATAATGTATAATTATACACGGGAATGAAATACCTGCTGACACGCGCGCATACTTATTATGGTGCACAATTATATTTGAACAATATTCCAAAAAGTATCAATTAGTTTTTATTCATTGTATCAGCGTCTTTATGATACGATCGTCCTACGATAACAATTAATTATTTTCAAACAATTATACTATAATCGAAGAGTCAAATGTTCGCGTTTCTTAGCGATAGAGACACATCTTATTATTATTTAGTGATCGTATTATGTTTTATTGTTAGTTGTACTACGCATTGTATTTATTTAAGCCACACGCACACATCATATTTAATTAAGAAAAAACTAATAGTTCCAATATTACTAATATTTTTGAGTGAAGTTTTGTTCAATAGTGTTTGTTATGAAGAAGTAGAAAAAAAATAGAAAAGGAGTAGTATAAAATAAACTAATATTCATTATTCTCCACCGTAAAGCCATAAAATCGAGCTTAAATGTTCTTCACTACTGCATATAATATTAATCAATTTTATTCGTTGTTTAATTTTCATCACTAGCAATAAGATTTTCTTCGTGCATATACTTTATATTTTTAAAACGTATTCTCTTAATTTTCACATCTATTATGCATTTATAAATGGTAATTATAATTTATTACGGCTTGGTGCCATTAAAATCGAATATTGGTTGAACGTTTTGGTCAAATATTATTCATAGCCGTTTTAGCAGCTCAAACCGTTGCGATGCCAATTATAAAGCAAACAATATTTCAGTGCGAAAAAAAAACCTTAAACCATATCATATAATGCTTATATAGTATGAATTATATATGTACGATTGTACGAGTATGTATGTATGTATGTATGTATGTATGTATAACATTTATGTATAATGAAAAGAAGGTGTGTACTGAAAATGTGTTACACTTTTATTATGATAATTATGATGCGTTACATGTGGTCCTTTCTTATCCAATTTTAATGGCTATAATTAAAACGTATTATGTCATTGCATTAGGTATAGTACGTACGTATTTCTATTGATTGCAAATTAAAAATATTAAATAAAAATGTTATATAAAATGTTATATATATATATGCACTGTAAACATTACCAAATAGGTATGTAAAGTTAAAAAAAAATGTTGGCTAATAACCTTAGTAGTTGAAGCCGGTAAACTTTTTAAATTATAAAAAAAAAAAAAAGTAATGAAATATATGTATAGTGTAAACACGGATATTTCAATTTCTTTTATTGTCATCTTAAAGGAAGGGTTGCGATGATTGTCGGTCCGTATGAAGGTGAAGATAGGTATGGGTCTTGTAAACTTGAAACCGGTGTAGGTACCATTACTGTATAATACAGAATCGTTTTTTCGAGAGTAATGGTACCTACACCAGTTTCAAGTTTACAAGACCCATACCTATACCTCAACGGACCTAGGAGTATCGTTCGTTTTTTATTTATACTGTTTAAGCGCGGTTAAGTGAAAAAAGTTTAAAAGTTATAATGAGGGGTGAAATCTGGCGAAATATTTAGGTAAGCGTTACGAAAGAAAACAAAAGGTCGGGAACTGCAGCATTACGCGGATATCACCGGGAGCACGTTTTGTAACTGCTGCAGGTAGTAATTCTGAGATGCTATGCGTACCGATACCGGTGATCGCGGTCGAGTCGATGCGTCGTAAGGGGGTGTATATCGAATAACGCGTATTATATAATAATAATATCGACGAAACGGGGTGGCGATAAATCCGTAGCGCAGGCTTTGGCCGATCCCACGAGATTGCGTTTATATATTATTATATAGGTCCATCCATCCATCCGTGTAAGTGTACAATACATAAATGTGCCACTGACCACGGCGGCCATCGGTATTCCTCTCGGGCATCCCAATTACTACTCCATAATGATTATTATTAAGCCCATAGCTGGTTGTTCTGTAGACGATAACGCGTACGGTATTAATAGTAACACAATGGTGTGGGCCCCGGAGACCTGCAAATGTATACCGCCCAAGTCGATCACATTTCTCACGTCTTAGCCGTTCACCCGAGTTAAGAAATGACTGTGTAATGTGTATATTTGGCCACGACTTTCCCGGGCCCATAACTGTCCGAAATTTATCTTATTATTTAACACCACGATAGTGGTAAGTGCATAACCGTAATTTAGAGAGGAGGGGAAACTAACCCCCAGATATTATATTAGGGTGAGAAGTGTCAACTCCCTTCACTGTTTAAGGTTTAAATTACATTTCTTAAAAAAAATCCAAAATAGGTTTTTTTCGGTACTATTATTAAACATAAAAATGTAAAAGTGGAAATACTTGTTAGCGAGCGGAAAAGTTGTTCAATCTCGCAAAGTAAACTTTGAATGCAGGCAATTCTAAAATTTGGTTAAAAAAGTACTAACCCCCCCTCATCCTGAATTTCATCCGAGTTACGCCTCTGGGTTGATGTACTGTAGTGCCTCGTCGCGCGTCATACTCATGCGTTTGAAGGGGTTGGATACCGGGCTCACCTTTAACGGTTTTGTACGTTTGCAGTACGTATGTGCTGTTGCACCAACAGTCTTATAATCATAATAAAAACAATAAAGTAACAAAAAAAAAAAAAAATAACTATATTGATAGTTATTCAACAGTGACATTGGCGGAAACGGGATAGGATCAGCGACGACGATTGGTTTAATTACTCCGATAATATTTAAGCTCCGTCAGAATATCGCCCCCGCATTGTTTGAAAGGGGAAAAAAACAAACGATAACCGTGGTGGTTATAGTAGTTACGCTTTATTCCAATATAAATTCCTCCCGTACGCGGACATGCTATTGATCTACGTATATATATATATATATATATATGTAATCCGCCCACAAACTGATGGCGGTAAAAAACGAACCCGGAAAAAAAAATAAACTTGTCAACAATAATCTACACGGGCGACGTTTTCTACACACACATGAGTTCAATTAATAAACGACGAAAACATATTGTCCCGTGTCGAAGGAAATAACGAAATCGTATGCATAAACGCGAAGGGAAAAAATAAGACACATAAGTAACTGAATAAATAAGGTTATTACCGGTAGGAAACGGCCCTACGTACGCTGTTGACACGTTTTAACTTTTAACACCGTATCCTCACGTGTATCACGACGGTGAGTTTCATGAATCGCCGTGGAATATTGTCAAATGTCTACGAGTAATTAGTGCGAACTAATGTTTCACGACAACGCTGCGGAAAGTGAAGTCATAACTTTTACGTCGGAATCGCACAACGTTTTAATACGTCATACACGCGTACAACTACCGCGCCGTGTTTAGGAGGCGAATAAAAATGATAACTACCATGGTGCGAATGTAATGTATGCGGTCGTAAAATACAAACGATGACCAACGGCTAGTGCGCGTAGTATCTCGATATCCCAAAGTGTTACAATGTTCTAGAAAAACGTAAACTTTTGAAAACTATATGCGCTCATTTAACATTTAAATGAACCATGGGCTAGTGTTGTAAACTATATTATACTGAGATGAAGCGTTGCGAGTGAAACGGTGTTTAATGACAAATATTCGCTGTGATGGTTAGTAAATAAAGGATATTACGAAATAAATGGGATAACCGCAGTATGGTTTGGAGATCGATGTACTCCGATGGAAATATTTTATATTTTCGTAGCTCTCACAAAAGTTACTGCACCGGAGAAGAACGTGTACACGAGAAACGATGTACGAATTCCGTGCGAAAATACACTCGTGGTTTTCGACATTAATGCAGAGCCATCGTTTTTGAAATCCCCTCGGTACGGTCAAAAAGGTAAAAATATTAACAGTAAATTTTTAGAGAATCACCACATAAATTACGGGCGTATGTGAACCATGTGATGAGTATCCAAAATATGCAGAGTTGGTAAAAATAATGATAAAATTAGTGCCATTAGGTGAATTAACGCGTATTCAGGTCACGTAGTCGGACGAGTTGTATAAGGAATACTACAAGAATTACTAACCCTACATGTGACCCACGGGACGTTCGGGAAATTACTCCCATTAACGTCTTACGGTAATTACTTTATGTTCTCGGATCTTATAAGCATAAAAATAAATAATCGATATCGTTCACAAAACATTTCCAAGGCTGTACGACGTACGTGTGTTTATATACCTAGTACAACTGTATTATTTTCTCACCGATAGATACATTTAGCGTAATATTGATTTATTGCGTATTTTGCAAAACAATAATGAAAATACATAATATATACGCGTATCTGTACCGTACAATTTCTCAAGAAAACCCGTGTTAAGGAAAACTATACATTTTTTAAATATTTTCGTTCCGATTTGTTGAAAAAAAAACCTAGTCCCGATACTCGTATATACAAATGTATCAAAACGTTACATAATATAATATATTTTATTGATTTTCCACGGACTGATTGATTATTATTACTTTGTCAAACATACAAATCCGTGTAACCACTCATTTCTTAGGGCGATAAATTAATTATAATATACCATAGTATTATACGGTGGTATTGTGAAATTATTTGTCTTGTATCGTAATTGTAAAAAACAAACAAACATTTTTGATGAATCATTGTGCATGTACACGTTCGTTGTAACATGTTTACGGCGACAAAGAAGAATACCATAATAATATTATTATATTGTTTTTGAAATATAGCGTGTACGCGGAATGATTTTACTATTATTTGGAGTAATTACATTTCGCCACACCATTGTACATAGTTGTGCGGTATAATGCAGTGCATTATGTATACGCGACGTAATTAAAATGACTAATCAGTAATCTGCACTCTGAGATTAATTGAGCGTATACTTATATATATTATTATGGTCGCTCTCGGCGCTCATCATGATTCGGCAATTATGGTGTCTCGCTGTTTACGTTATACTTTAATGCTTTACTTAGGTCCATTGATTTGGCTAAATTGAATACGCGTTAATACATGCAATTTGTCCGACCGAGTGTTTATAATACCTGCATTCGGTTTCCGTACATTGTTCCCGCGCATCTACTCCTGACGTGCTGGCGTGGTTTTATTGTTATTATTAGCGGATTCGCCGAGAAACTCTAAAATTAATTTACCATCGAACAATTTCTCTCGGCTTCCACCCGGGGGACTTTAGGAAATTGTGTTTATTGCACACGAAGAATTCCACTTATGTCAATTTCCAATATATAAATTTATATAGCGCGTTCGACTCCGAACAAGTAGTGCAGTATTATAATGTGTAACTTTTTCTTAGTTTTTTTTTTTCGTTTTTTGCTTTTCTTTCCTTTCCGGGCCGTATAGTATATTGTCTCGCCTTGAATAAATCGTTTTCAAAAGTTCTTGAGCGTTCGATAATTAATACGGACAGAAAGATCGAATTTAAATATAGTGTCAATTACTTCGAAGTTTGAACATCGAAGTACCGGACAATATTCCGTTCCATGATAACAATAACAATAATAATAACAAAAACAAATTACAACATAATATAAATATGCATTTGAATATTATTTATCGCCGCTGTTTATCATGGAAGTATAAGTACCAGGTTATAGGTACCTACAGGTATACAGTACACCAAAAAATATCGCGTCGGATATACTTACGGAAAAGCGGCACATGCTATAATATTTTAGCCTAAAATTTGCAATGCAGACATTTCATGCTAGTATGAAATCGACCCGAGTACGTCACATTCACATACACACACGCAAACGTGCACACACACACGCGTACACTTAAATACACTTTGTGTATAAAAAAACGTAAGCGCTAGTATTGTGGGTACCTTCTAGTGGAACATATAATAGTAGTATATATAAGATATTAGGTAGGATTTTATAGCACTAAAAGATCCTGGAAGACGTGCTATTTTTATGACTCGACCAATCTTAAAAAAGGACAATATCGTACCCTAAATTTCCAATCTAGTGACAAAACCTTATTCTTTTAATTTTTAATTTAAACCGCGAGATGTCTGAAAATAAAAAAAAACAAATGTTATGCAATATTAAAGTAAATTTTTGAAAATGCGCAGAATATAATTTAAGAATGCAAATCCTATTGTTGTACAAAGCACAACTCGCTATTGATGTGCAACAAATATTTTATAACAATTAGCAACTGCTTTAAAATCCAGGCTCTCCGTGTAATACATGTGTCGTGGAGCTATACGCCTACTGCCCGTGTGCATACGTATGTGAATTGTCACACGTCATCTAACGAGTGACAACTGTTATTATACCTATATACTGGGTATCCCGCTGAAAATGTACCCATTGTGATATTTCCTGAGATAATGAAGATATTCAAATCCTAGTCTTCAAATTAAACTCGCAAAGGCCAGGGCTACAAACGCTTCAAATTCGAAATTAATTAAATATTTTGGTAAAAAAGTCGAAAATTAAAAAAATATTAATTTCAAAATATTTAAAGATAGCCATTTTAAAGAATTTATTTTCTGAAAATGTTGACGTTTTGTTTTCATTAACTTTTATTTTTTATTTATATATATATATTTTATCTATTTTAATTTTTAATAATTTTTTTAGTTTCCAGAATAACTGTGTAATAATTGATACCATAATAGTAGAGAAATATTTTTAACTTTTTTACCAAAAAATTTAATTAAATGAAAATATGAAATATCTGTAGTCCTTGTCTCTGCGAGTCTTAAATAAAAAACGGAATTTGAATATCTTGAATCGCAATTGATAAATCCTTGGCGAGACACCCTGTATAGTAGTATATTATATATAATAGTACGTTGTAACGTTATTTTTGTTATTTTTACTAATGCAATTACATTTGTATACACTATGTCCCATGAGTGCAACACCATGAATATCTACGTGGATAAATAATGGTTTTTATTTCAGTTATTCCGTAGCGATCTGTAGGTTGTTATTCCAGTTTTACATATTTTTCATAAACTTAATCTTAATACCGAATAAAAAGTTAAGAATTACTATAACTTCAAAAGTCAGATCTTTGAATTAAAAGAATTGTTAATCGTATAGCATTTGACGAAACTGAACAGGACAAAGTTATACACTTTTCAAATAAATATTAAACAAGCAACTGTTTCTTATTTTAAAATTATTATTTATACAAAATATTTTTATGGTACAGTTATGCAATATTATTTCTGTTAGATTTAAATTATATAACGTCTTGTAAAACATTTTTACCAATAACAATATTATATAAATACGAATTTAAATAAATTAAAAATTTAGTTTTGATGATTACCATACGCCGCCGCTAGGAAAGCATAATATTACTCTATGAATGATTGTACGGCAAAATCAGTCAAAAGTAACATTTTTGTATGTAAGTACGTCATTTGATTTAAATTACATTACCGATCGAAAAAACCGAATTATTTGGTGACTGCCGAGAGATATATTACGGATTCTGCGAGACTTACGGGAAGGACACTATACATTATACATTATAAATCATATAAACTGTGCAATAGTGTTTTATTTATATCGAATGCATACGTGTGAATGTGTGTGCGAGTGCGTGTATTGATAACGTCCTATTCACATTGGGATAGATGTATAATTCGTTGTCGGTTCATATATTTATATGAATCTGTAGGTACTACCTTTATACATAGCTAAACACTCGTAGTGTATATATGAGCTACGCCTTTATGCTGTACAATTCTTCCGGGCGAGAAAACACGAGGAGACCGTGGTATGTTGAGATAGAATCCATTTACGAGACGGTTCTCGTGTGTGTATGTGAACGTTTATTTCAGGACGGGAAAAATTGAAACACTGAGAGTCTAAGACAAACTTATTTGAAGGTATATAATATTGAAGGTCCGGTTTTATTTATTAATTTATTGTTAAAATTTAAATTCAAATATTTTTTTTGTGAATCCCCGGGAAATGGAATGTCACCGGGGAGTGGAGTTCTCGGTTTTATATATTATTATTATTCATCACGGGTACAACTACTTTTTCTCCCTCATAATTACGCATTGATCATTGTTTAAACCTTTTTTTAATATTTTTTTTGATTTACAATTATTATTACTTCGTATATTTCGTATTTATGTATTCTTGGACAGAAACGAAATGAATAATTTAAAATTTAGATTGAAAATAAATTCTAATATTATTTTAATAACGATTTTGTAATAATTAATATTTTTTAAATAAGAACCATCTTTTTTTTTAAAGATATTTGGTATCAATCAAGTAGAAATCATTTAGAAATTACAATCATTGACAAACCAAAATAGTGGAACTACACTCGGAGACTTAGGATGAATAACGTAAAAACATACTTCTCAGGAATAGTTTTAAAATATATTTGAGGTTTTTTTTTTCTGTAATATTATACTTATAACTTACGTCTTACATGGTATATTGCCATTTGACACTTGTATAGTGTACGCATTATATCCACTTGAATTTAACTAATTGTTAAGCATACGATTGGTATTATATAATATCATAATATCGTTAATTTATACGTGCAAAGGAGAATAATAATTAAGGTTATTAATAGCTATACAATAAGGAATATTTTTTAATAATTTACGTATTTACTGAAGTTGCATCGTTACTACGTTTACGTATTTACCATTTTTAACTTAACACTACGTATACACCCATCTCTCTCTCTCTATATCTCTGCCCACCTCTAGTTTTCTCTTGCTTTACATAATGTATAATTATATTATGTTTTGGACAATACATTCCTTGTGATTTTTGAAGTGATTGAAAACACTCGAAAAAAAATATAGTTAGGTAGTTTGAACATCACGAGATACGCCTAATGCGTTACGTTACGTTATTATAATTTATTATTATTTAAACGCTTATCGCATTCACCCAAACGTTCAAAAAATTTATTAGCAATGAAAAAATATATATTCGATGAAGTATTTATAATATATTGCCAATAATACTAAATACACAATATATAGGTACACAATTCATTTGATTTGATGAATGATAGATTCGTGTCACAAATAGTTAATTATGCATCCAAAATACTTCAAATAATTAATAATTCTGAACTATGTTTGATAAAAAACAAAATATTTGAATTGTATTTATTTTTATAAGACTCTAGGAAGTAGGTATAGGTATTATTTTTCAGGCAACCGTTATAAATAAAAAAAAATCACGTTATAGTTGCCAAGAAATAATGTGAACGTACAATTAAAACTATTACTTTTATTGCACCAAATTGTTTCATGGAATACGTTGAATTACGGCGAAGTAAGGAATAAAAAAAATCGTTTGACATAAAAGAAAAGTCTACTTGGAACTTGAACCTTTTTAATCGAAGGGCAAGGCACAATCAAAACCTAACGGAATGTATGAAGATATTGCATAACCAAATTAAAGAGTTTCATTCAGCGAACAGTATAATATAGGCAATCATTTTTGAAACGTAACGGAACATCACAAATAAACTATATAATTTGAACGTATATTAAAAATAGTAGTATAAAAAAATGACACTCTGGTCCAATAAAATGGCACTCATAATGTGAGTCAAATTCACTACACACTGACATTTTAATAATAAAATACTGTCTTCTCAGTCGTTCGTAAAGGTTTAAAGAAAAATTAAAATAATGTCTTATTCTTTTGATATTTTTGTAGCTTTTACAATACTATAGTTGCTCATTCAGTGCACGCACTAGTATTAGTATATGCATATTTCTGCATCAGAAGTTGAAAAAAAAATTGAAAGGTTGTCAACGCTTTTCATTAATTTTTTCTAAACAAACTGCGAAGGATACGAGTTCAACCGATAAGCAATATTTTTGTATTCTAATGAGTAATGATCTTACGAAAATCATAGTTAATTGACTTTTTTTTTATGCGGTATCATTTGCATTTCAACTGGATGATTGGTTTTTAACTTTTTCACGACTATAAAAACGGAAAATGGTAATGAAATTCCAAAAATCAACAAATCACAATAGGTTTAGGAAATAAGTGACTCAAGTAATTATATTTTTTTATCTATACTTGAAAATATAAGATTAAAATAAGTTATCGAAAAATCGAATAAACTCTTCTATAAGAAAATCAACAAGGATTAGTCTGATGTCACTCATGTCATCGTAGATAAATTACTCAGAAGTAATATTGCGGCCTCATATAATTGTTTTATATTATTATGGATTAACACGTACTGTTAAATTAAAAAAAAAATGGTCCATGACATGTTATTGTCCTTTTCCCGAGGACCGTAGAACAGTAATTAGATAATTTAAATGTTGTTCCAATGTATTTATATTTGTGTGTAAGTTTAAGTACGTGCCGGGAAAAAAATATTTGAGCACACTGTTTAGATTATTATAATTATAAACAGCGCTGTACGGTTCAACGACTTTGAAAATTGAAAAAAAATAAAACTAAGCACATTTTCCTAGGAAACGTTGTAGTTTCGACGATTGTAGTGACGATTGAATGGTGAAAATCGTCGATTTAAATGGTTTACCTCGTGTAGCGTGTAAATGCGGTTTATTCGTCGACGTACACAACTTTCCGATACTCAAACAGAAAATGTATAATTTATTGACTACGACGGTTATTTGAAATATCCGTATTGTAATGTTACAGTAGTTCAAAAATAAACCATGCACGTGACTTTATTCAAATGCTTAGAGGATGTTAATGGATTATCGGTGTCTAGCACATACGCGTGTGTTGAAAAGTTTCATCGTGACATCGCGAAGGTTATTCAGGTTTCGTTTCATCGTTTCATGCGTATCAAAATTTCTAGAAAGTTGCCAAGTACCTGTCCACTGTGTTTTTCTTTCGAAAAGTTTCTAATGAACTAACATCTACATTAAAACACGTTTATAAATACACAAATATCGTACATACTTCGTATTCGTATACATTTTTTTTTCTTTCCAAAATTAGTATAATTTAGTTTAACGTATTGTAATTTGTAATACTATTTTATTTAGTCTTTACAGCTAACTAAAACGTGTTTCATGTCAAAAGTAGAGCAAGGATTTCAATGACCTAAAAAATATAAAATAGAACCTTAAAATTACCTAAAAATGACCTTAACAATTCCCCAAAGGTAAAAAATGACCGAAAAAGAGCTAAAAAAAAATTTGTACGTAGTTTCTTACCAAATCACTGTCACGCTATTCAATTTAACAATTAAAATAACTCGTGGTATTGGGTGATGGTGTCAACAATTATTTTTGTGTATAAGCGGTTTTATTATCATCAATAGACCTTGAGACAGATAAACAATCGGTATTTTATACAAACTATATTTATACAAATTAATAATATTTAAATAAGAAATTATTTTTGTAACAAATTTTTATCTATCATCAAAATCATTGACTGTTAAATGTTAATGAGATTAAAATAACAAAAATATTACTGAAACTTCATTTTAGTGTAAAAAATGCCCTAAAAACCAAAAAATTTAAAAACAGTGCAAATTTAAAACCACATATTTGAACTCGGTAATGACCAAATCACATTTTGTGCTTGAAAAGCTATTTCTTGTAAATCATGAAAAAAAAATTAAAAATCCTATACAATCCTTGCCCTGGTCATAAGTATAATAGGATACGTCTGAAAAATGTAAAATAATAAAAGTAATACTAACAGACACTTGCATGTGTAAATCATTTACAAAAAATTAAAAAACTGCAACGTTCTACAATTAATATAGCATATGCGTAATACTCAGGGCCATGCATTATTCAATGATGAATATCAGCAAATGTTTTCATAAAATTGTTTTCCAATATTATTTCACCGCAATTACCTTTTATACGACTTACAATATAAATTAATTTCTGTTCAGTGGAGTAGAAAATGAATAAACCGTTATTGCTTTGCAAACACCACTAAACCATATCTAACACTGTATAATATCATTATATTATACACGCACGGCGTATTGTATTAGATTTTAAGAACTAATTTGCATAACATTATGTTGTACCTGAGCGGTACGGTATAATATATACAACACAAAAACGTTCAGCCCAACGTTTGTTCGAACACATTTTCTTATTCCAGCTCACAAAAGAGCAGTTTTGTCGTCGATTCTGTCGAACGGTGGGCGTGTGCGTGCCCGTGTGTTCGGGACCAAATATATTTTTTTCCCTCTTGGGACGTACGTTATTGGTTTTATAGTAATACCATAGTACTCATAGTAAACTTGTAGAAAAAATGGAATCGCGCGTATTTAAATTTACTATTTACTACGATTATAAATTATTTTTTAAAATCCTCTCTCTCTCTCTCTCTGTATTTTTATCGATAAAAGAAAATTGCTTTTTATTGTCAGGAAAACGAAAAAAAAAAAACATTATTTCAGAATCACGGTTTACTGTAAATCGCCGTGCGTCGAAATGATGATTTTGGGAATACCGCGCTCAACGGTTATTCGGTTCGGATATAGTATATGGCGTCACATTTTGTTAACATTTTCGCGATCATTTCGTGCCGAACCGCGTACTGCGTCCGCACGACGACGGTATACAAACGGTCTGTAAACTATTATTTATCTCGGATCCATCGGTTCACGCTGCGTGCGCGAACGTCCGAAAGCTTCGACCGGCATCCGTGGACACGCGTTATACAGCCTGCTGCGGTGTTTCTCGACAATACACGGCCGGTAGACAGTTGTGCTGTTATAGTACTCCAACTGCGCGTCGCGGTACGGCTGTAGAGTGGGAGAGAAAACGATGAAAAAAAAAAAAAACCCGAAACGTCAATAGGACGTATTTACGCGCCGCCGTGACGGCAAACTGTTTTTTTTTTTTTTTTTTTTCCACGCGTATCATTCCGTTTAGTGTTCGTCGTACACGCCGGGGAACAGATTATCACAACGAGTGAAATACGGGCCGCGCGACGACTCTCGAGTCGGGGATTTCGAGCTTTCCGAACGGTGCCTAACAGCCTCGCTCCGTCGTTTCGCAGAGCGGCCGAGCTTCGTCCGTCGTGCGTCATCTGTACGCAGGTGGCGTGTTTTCAAATTTTTCTGGGGTGGGGGGGTCCTCAGTTTCTACATAATTAATATTAACTATAATACTTATAACTTGAAACCATGCCGCAGGAACATTATATCTGTCTTAGTTGTTGCAACTAATATTAAACTATATTTTATACAATATTTTGTTTACGGGAAAAAACTATGTCCGCGCGACCGCGCGTGCCAACATTGATCGGGTTCTGCAAATGTGCAAGAATTTTACTTTTATTTTTGGAGAGGTTCTGGTGGGGGGGGGTCCAGTACCCCTGGACCCCCCCCCCCGTAAATACGCCACTGTCTGTACGGACGCGAAACGATCCTGTGCGCGGCGAACCCGTACCGCGCCGAATTAATCGCGATTCGCCGCTTCGTAGCGTTTACATTACGTTCGTTCGTTTTCGATTTTCCGTCGGTATGAACCCCCCCCCCCCCCCCCCTCCCCGCGCACGTCGTACTCGTGTGCTTCGTCTATTTCGTAAAGTCAACACTTCCGTTCGAATACGGTCCGTGTCCGTAGCACACGCATGCGCACGCGAGCCCATGAATATTGTCAATGTCGTGAACCGAACCGTGAATTATATACGTTCGACACATAAAAATGCCTAATTACAAATCAACATGCCGGCGGCGCCGTCGCGTAGGCGTCGACTGTTCGACCGCACAGTCGCGTGAAATGCTGTTTATTCCGGAAACCATGTGTCGTCCTATTGTTCGTTCGACCACGCGGCGGCGGTGGTGGTGCGCCGTGATGTTGAAAACGTCGAATCGGTAGCTGTTCCCCGTGCGGATCGCCGTTTGTCGTAACTTGTAGCCATAGATAGGTTAATGCCAAATTAATGTGTATCAACAAATCGCGTTTCGAAATAAATAAAACCAAAGTCCACGGTTGATTAATGTAATGCGTACGTGCGACATCGGAGGACATAACTGATGTTTTCGTCCTTGGTATATGGTGTATGACACAGTAAAACAACAGTATAAATCAAAAGCTGTTGAGTAATTGTTTTTTTTTTTCTGATTTATGATCTATTATACATACTAATAGTATTCGGCCACTTTTAAAGTAGATCAGATCCATCGCGCAATATCAAGGACACTATATATATATAGTGTAATTTAACACATAATTTGAATTCAGATTTATATTCAGGTCTCAGGATATGGTGGGCATATTTGATGGATAACTTTATCTAATATGATTTCTGGATCTATTTAAAATATGTACGGTTGTCGAACTGTACTCGGATTTTCGGTGCTTCCGGCCTAAGTAAATTGAGTAGATATAAAGTATTTGTAGTGAAAACATTTTTAATAAGTGGAAATATTTATTTCAAAATACATTCTCAATAATCATAAACACATTGAATACTTTAAAAAATATGCTTAGTTAAAAAAAATTTAAATACTATTTTTGTTTAAAATAATAAGCCATTTGAATCTTGAATACTTTTTCTTATTCATGAAATATTTTGTGATTCATTTCGACAAGTCACCTTAAGACTTAATCTGACGTGCGGTATTGAGTATTACAAATAAATAAGTTATCGAAGGTTTTTATAAAAATGACAGGAAATGCATTACAACTAGGTCATGCCAACTGACCGTCGAAGTATTGAGATATTTTTACCGTTTTATATAATTTTCTTTTCCATTTCCTTTACTATGTTTCTTTCTATTGTTCAAATCGAATAAGACTTTGACAAATATGCCATGGTTTTAGCAATGATAATTGTGTTGAATATATATTTAAGTGCAACTTTAATAATTTCCTCATTCCCTAATGGTTAAACGGGCCAAGCTGCAAATTATTAACGACAGAACAGTCACAGTCAGTTAAAAAAAATTAAAAAGGTACATGAAAATGGTGATAATTATGCAATTTTATTTGTGTTACTGTCAAGTGGTATGGTAAAATTACAATAATTGTGTTAATGTTCGTAGAGTAAATTATGTTTTAATTTTTTTTGTTTCTGTGTTTCATAAATAATATTCATTTTGAAATAAACTATTTTATTATTCTACTATAATTTTGTTCATCAAACGATATAGATTTAAATTTTAAAAACTACACTTGAAAATTATTATCACTTAAAACTTTTTATTGCATGCACCATTAAAAAAAGAACAAACTCTTAAGTCATATTACAAAATAAAATCTTCATTATAATTTATTTTTAAACTAATTTTACTGAAACATTTACTTCGGCTTAATGATTTAAAGTTATCATATTATAAAATATTGTCACTGAATGTCATATAGTTTTAAATCATTCACGCTGATACTTTGATGTTTGATACAGTAATGAAATTAAAAAAACTAAACGAAATCGACTGTTTCTGATGTTGAATATTTATCATAATACACTATGCATATCGCTCGAGAATGAAATAAATACGATGCACTTAACTTTTCAATTATCATCCCTGCTGAAACTGACAAAATGGATTCAAAATTCATAAGAACACGCAATTGAAACAAAATGTAATCTAGCTGAACCAAAGTAGAAAAAAAAAATCGAAACTACTACCAAAGAATAAAGTGATAATACATTGTGAAGGTGGCGGTACAGTTTTACAGAGAAAATGTTCTCAATCAGACAACAGCCATGGAAGAACAACGTGGTTGGGGTAAGGACACTAATGAAAAGATCCTCGAGAAAGTGGAAAGGAAGAAGGACCCGGTGTAACGTTTGAAGCACGCGAGTTTGTAGTGAGGTCAACCCACGATATACCTAGTATACGATGCGCAGCACACACGTGGCTCGTTTAATTTTTTATTTTTTCCTTCCCGCGATAGACGGAACTCTAAGGGTGTACCGGACTGTAGAACACTGTTTAAGTACTTGATTATAGCAGCAACGTTGCACCGAGACGGACGATATTATGCGCATTTACAGCGTACGAATACGAGCGCTTATTAATTCAACGCTTTCTTGAAAAACACCGTACGTAAATGGAAACTTTTGCGTCGGTTTAAAAACTTTTCACCGGGAGAGCTGTATTATGTAAGACGAATTTCGCTAAACAGTAATACATTTGCAACAGTCAACTTAAAGTGTATACATTTGGAATACAAATATTGATTGCTCACGGATTAAAATTAATGCTCGCCTTACTGTTAAAATAAAAATCGTGCAGAACAATAATTATGTTTGTTTTCTATCTCGTGTGAACGCTTCGATTCACATAATATACACACGGACGCGATTTATCGAGCCTGGGGATGCTATTATTGCAATAAAATTGTTTTCTATACGTTTGAAAACTCATATTATCTTGTCTATCTGTGTACTAACAGCTGTTCAAGCACGTATTATCATATTAATGATGCCGAAATCTTCTACAGAGCCAAGACAAACAATGTACATAATTATAATTAGCTCTTGCGCATAACACATGTCTTTCTTAATATAAATTATAAATATGTTATACGTGATCACCAAACCAATCAATCATCGAATTGGCGAGGGAAGTAAAGTTTTTTGTACAACCGGTACCCTGGTAGTTAGTATACGTGTGATGGAATAGAATGGGACGAAAAGCATCTTCTCCACGTGTATGTCAACTGGCATTTTTTCCGTGGTGGTTTCAGTGCCCCCGAAGATTTTTCATCCGATTTGGGCCCTTCTGATTACATATATTTTAAGCTAGCAATCATGAGATCTATGTACAATAATTATTCTTGACGAATCATGCTAGTTGTAAGCGTTCAGCGTTTTTTTTAATTACTCGAGACGGTATTTCCGTACAGGGAAGTGCAGCAGTTGAGACTAGGATGATTACAGATTACAACACAAACAATAGAAAACAAAGTAATTTAATTTCCTTGTGAACTCGGTAAATCATGATAACAATAATAATCCTTGGTCAGTAAAAATAAAAAAAAAACTGAGATCTCACATCTAAAGAGTCGAAATAATAATTGTTCCATTCATTCGGTACAATAATAGTTTTAAAGTGAGCACCAAAAAAAAAAATCACGAATCTGAATAAAAAAAATATAGCAAAAGATGTGGATATATTAAAAAGAAAAATAGTGACATTTTTGAATCGGGTTAGCTTATTGATTCTTATAACAAAGTATCTCATTCAATCAACTTAAGTACAAGTTATAATCTAAACCGTTAAAAGAAAACTGTATGATGACTTATGATTTGTGAGTAAGAACTTTACATACCTTATTTAAAACTTGGCCTTATCTGAAATCTAAAAATTATCAATACAATTTGTACCTACCGGCCGCTTCTGATGATAGTTCTACTTCTAAATTAAATGGTTATACTATTACTAATTTATTTTGTAACATTTTTTTTAGTAAAATACAATCTTTTTTTAATATATTCATATTTTTTAGTACTTACTTGGAAATAATTTGCATATTTTAATCAATTTAAAAGCATTTTCCTCTGTTCTCCACTGATCACTCACGTGGTAAGTACCTACTTTTACTTATACTTTGAGGCATACATTATATCACAGAACTAATATATTATAATACTCGTAAGCATTATTGTGGCGTTCTTAGCTTCCACGACTTTCTTGAATCCTAGTACCAGCTGTGTGGTATTTAAAATGTTGCGGCCCGAGGGCAACAACATCTCGCCATTGCAGTACTTACATATGAAATAATAAATAACAGGGATTTCTATAAGGATTATTTCAGCCGGATGACCTTGTTTACTCAATAGATCATCTCACGAAGTTCCTATTGTAATCTTAGGTCATTCGGCTAAAATAATTAATATAGGTATCTCAGTGAATAGACTGTATATTGTATATTATGTTATGGTAAAATTACGAACACCCGTAATACCTAGAATTAACCGGTTAAATCTAAGTTATACCGACTGTCATTGGTAACTATCGGTATAAAAATTATACGGTAAATCGCAGAACTATTATTGTAGGGTGGTTTTTTTCCAGACGAGTAACGGAAACGCCTAGGAAATACAACCATTCTCGGTAAAAACACGAAAATTATAAAAAAAAAAGAATTTTATTCATACAACGTTTATATAGATTTTAATATAGGTAGTTGGTACCTTTATTAAATTTTTCTTTTATTGAATCATATTTATTTATTTATTGAGGAAAAACGTTTAGTAATGTAATGACATAAATAACTTATTTATATGAAAATTATAATTGTTTGTTAGTACATAGTTGGTTATAAGGTCACCTGGATATCCCCTTCGAATCACCCCGAAAGCTTTATCCGGCGGTCAAGTATCTATGGGCTGTTCAATTAAAACGTTTTGTAATGCGGTGGACATACGTTTTACGTCGAACACGTCGTCTTTAAAAACGGGGAAGTTTATATTATTGATACGTTGCTGTTTCAACCAATCAAACGGACGGCTTAATAGAAAAATCACTAGACCGTTGTTGATCTGCAACCGTATCTGTCGATAATAACATCGCCGTGTTTTTTACGACGGAGAACGGTTAGGATTTTTCGTTTTTATTTCTCCCTCTGCAAGAGCGCTTTGTAGGATCACCTGCTCGGCGAGTGATCCGATTCTACAAAATGCACATGCATGTGAATTTGACCGTGCATTTATGTGCAAGGAATCATAAAAAAACTGCACGTCGTCCGATTGTTGGTACATAGTATTTTTTGCGCTTCCGATAAAAAGTTTGGCGATGCTCGACTTCATGATTATTTGATTACCATAATAAATCTCTTTTGTAAAGATATTCTTAGAAAGGAGCTTGATACTGGTTTATAAATTATTTATGAAAAAAAGGAAACAAAATACGTTATTTAAAAAAAAAAATGCACGGTTGTTCACATCTTAGAAAGAATTGCGAATAATATTATAATTATTTTTTCTCATGAAATTACTTCTAAATTGTTTAAAAGTAAAATATTTTTGGTTTAAAAGTTTCATTCTATTACGTTAAAAGTTATTGAAAAAAGTATTTTAAAAAATATATTAAATCTTGAGAGAATAATATTCAAAGATGCATTTCAAACCTAAAGGCCGTGTTATTAAATGCAAAAGCAACGGTTTGAGCTAAACGTATAATAATATTTGAAATAGAAACAAATTACAATATTTCGGAACAATGCAATTGTTTGATAAATAGCTAATGGAAAAATTGTAAACAATATTCTCCCGAATGGTGTGCACTGTGCACTGTATGTATTGTAATAACAAACTTTATAATAAAAAATAAAAAACAATACATTTTACTAAAAGAAGCATGTTTAAAAATTATGTTTTTACAGTAAAGTTGTGGGATAATAATACAATTTGTATTTTAACGAGTAATCTCGCTAAATTAGGGTGACCACAAAAATAAAATAAATGTGATGTATAATTTTTAAGTACACAGTAGGTAGAAGAAAACAATTTTATTTTGATATTGATGGTGAATTAATAAAGAATTAGGATTGTTCGTGTATTTTTTATTTATATTATATAAGTTAAATGTTAACATTTACGAAATGAATACACCATTATGTACGGTTTGCGTTAGTTAATGTTACGCAGAAATTACGGTCTAAACATGAATTAAAAAATATCACTGTAAAGTATAGATTCTAATATTCTATTAAATAATAGCGTACAAACATTTCCTTGACGAACAATTGTTTTTTTTTAAATAAATTTCAAACCTTACAAATGAACAAAAAGTTCATAAGTTCCCGTTCTTTTTTCCTGACAGACTTGGGAATACGGAACGAAACGAGTCCCGTATAACTTTTGTCAGGACAACGGGACACAAAGTTGAAGTACGCGACGTATTGCCAACCTACGCTAAATGTAACGCGTAAACATTATTCTTTACCCTGCATTTATTCACACGTACGTCTTTTACAACAGTATAGATTATGACGCCGTATTTAAATCGAAGTGTTGCGATTTTTTGACCACGAAATGTAAAACACAAACGGACATAAGCACACGTTGCGGTTCCCACGGCGCGGGAGAAAGGTAAAATACCCGAGCGTGGTAAAAATTATGCGTTGCAACCGATCATACGTCACGATACATATCGAAGTGCATCTAATACCGTTTTTAATCGAGTACATTTTCAAACGCCACACGATTCGGACGCAGTGCGTGCAATAACATCATAGGCGCAATTTCAATAAAAAAACTGAGGGTGCTTAAGCTCTGTATTTACTGGGCATATAATTTATATTAAAACTATAAGGATTTAATAGCTTTAATTAGCAAAAATTTGAATAAAAATGAATACAATAAGTATTAAAATATACAAGTACAAAAGTTCAAGTTTATATAAGATTTATTCGCCTATCTTTTTCTGCAAATCTATAACTTTATTAACATTTATTAATTTTGTCAAATTTTTTTCTATATACAATATTGACAAATTTGTTAATCTGTCCTGCCCCATTGAAACTCTAAGCAGTCTAAGCCATGTCTTTATCTTACGTAAAGCAGAAAATTATCGTTCACATGTGGCAGAACTAATTGGTAGTGTAAGTGCCACCTGAAATTGATTTGGTCTTCATTACTATTTTATAATTAATATTAGAAATATCAAATAAGGTAGGTAGCAAAAATGGGTTAATAAATTACTTGTAACAGTTTGTATATATTTGGATATACATTCTTTTCTATTATAGTTTTCAATTGCATAAAATCAAAATCTTTGTTTATCTGTTTTAAACAATTTTTTGCTATCATCATTTCTGCCTTGAGTGATGCAACTTCAATATTAAATAAACCCTAAAATTGTATACTATGTAATGTAATGCTATAAACATACAATATTGTTAGGTAGAAAGTTATTTTTACTTTAAAATGGTTAATAAACGGCTGACTTTCATCAAAGTCCATCAGGAAAAAGTTGTCAATAGCGGAAGCCAATAACAAACTTTCATTAGAAAAACGTCTTTAAGTTGATTATTACAGTATCAAGTATGACAAAATATACTTTATTTTATCGAGTCGGTGCTGAACGTGATAATTATATAACTGTCCGCGATGACCGGGTTTAGTAGAAAATATATATAAATTGGGAAATAATAATTAATAGTGTTCTATAAATATATTTGAATTCGACAAAATGTGAATTGTCGTCTGTCGAGTAACATTGTTTTCATTTATATTTCATTACAGTTTTTTACGCTAATAGTCAAATGTCTGATGACAGGAGATTTTTTTTTTTTGTAAAACTAAGTTTTTGATACATAAATACGAACATTATTTGAGGGTGCTAATTGTAAAATTGGGGGTGCTAATACCCCCTAAGCCCCCCCCCCTATTTGCGCCTATGAATAACATACAGGATCTGATAATATTACGCGTGCACGTGTTCACAGAGTGTGACGATAAACAAGTCGTACGAAATATTATATGTAATTGAATCCATCGACGGGTGTTTACGGGACGGGGAGTGGGCAAATGGGTACCCATAAATTACGCAGTTTTCCGATTGCTCTTAATAAAAATAAAAATAATAATAATAATGACAGTAATAGCAACGATGTTGATAAATAAAATTAAAAAATATAAAATAAAACGAAATCGCAAACGACCATCTGGTTTTTATCGCTCGTCGTCAATATATTTATCGCGACTGATTCCAAATGATTTTACATTCGTTCTTAGGACTTCAATAGTTTTTTTTGGCTCGTCTCAATACCGAAAACAAATAAAAATAATTAATATTTACACGGTTATTGTTATTTACTCCTTATTTGTTTCGAATATCGGAGGAAATGTATTACGCCAATCGTGCACCGGTATTATTGACGTAACTTAATCACGATTGAAAGAATATAATATTTCGGAGAAGAAAATTAATCCAATCATCGATTGAAAACCCTTAAATGCAGTCACAATCACGGAGTACCTAATGTTTATATATCTTTTTATCGTGCCTCATGAGCTTTTATAATTGCATCTTGGTTCGTCTGAGTGCAAATTTGCTAAATTTTTCATTCACCCTCTATCTCATAAGATATAGCATATAGTTATACCTGTATTTGGTGGTTAGCCGTAAACTAGTAACTATGCCATAGATAAATAAATAGATGTATTAAACATTTATGACTGTATACACTTTCCTTTGAAAGTGAAACAACAACTCCGTGGTAAACGGTATGATATGAATATTTTAAAAGTTTAAACCTAACAATCTAAATAATTGAGTAATCTGTTGTAATGCATATTTGTGTGTGCTTAAAAAATCACCTACGAATTGGCGCTACCGAAACCGTTGAATGCGTTCCTTGAACGTAAAACGTTATCCTTTTCACGAGGACGTTCGTACTACCAGTGATCAACAAACGGTGGTAGCCCACTGATCAATTTCAACCGGCCCGCGGCCTGCAGACAAGCAGAAGGGAAAAAATCGATATTTTTTCTTCTAAAAAATTGTTAATAAATATTATGAATGAATATTTTTTAAAGTCTTTTCGACTATGAATGATAACCAAATATCGTTTTTACGGAAATGGTGCGCATCATTTCAATCGATTGTGTTTTGTGCAAGACATATTACTCGTCTTGTCCATGAGACCATGTGCACCATAATAATGTATCTGTATATTAGTGGTAGGAATATTTTGGCCGTCGGAACAATTTGAATCGTTTAGCCGGACCGCTACACTACGAGTTGTCGATGATCAATGCCGCAGCAAAATAAATATATGAATCACGCCGGATGTCTTGTTTGTGTCTACTTTTCACTTCTATGGGTGTCGGAAGAACTTTCCATGAGCCATAAGACATCTGCATGTCGAAATATTTATGAAACCGTAGACTATATTATTGTTTCGATGTTACTCGAAAGAGTAAGAGTGAAGAACACAAAAATTACAGCTTAAGAGTTGATTTGTGACTCCCAAAATAGTCGTCTACCGGATGTTGTACGTGCGGTTTGGTACGCCATCTGAACGCCGCAGTAAATATGCGCGTATTGCTGTCGGTATAACGATGTTCGTAGCATCAGAAACAGCTCTGAAGTTTCCCGATTCAGAGGTGTCATAAAGCAGCACCACATAAACGGTAATCCACGTGGGAAAGAGGAAGAGGAAGAGAGAGATCCGAGGTTTTAACGTATGGCGCCGAAAGTTGAGAGCCCGTGGTGGGCTGAAAAATAATACACGTAAGAGTGCGGAGTATACATTCTATGTTATATTGTTATGTACGGAAAATTGGAACACGTTTTCGCATCCGTTCTCGGTTCATTGCCATTCCGCGAGCGATGTGTCGCATTTTAATCCGATCCCATATCTTCCGTCCGGCCACCGAATCCGGTACAAAGTGGTATCCTCGAACCTCTGTTTATACCTCAATGCTGCGGAGTCAGTCGGTTTCGCGGTCATGGTTTTAGTGTACGTCGTCGTCAGCGCTGGCCACTGGGAATTAAATACGCACTCACGCACGGCAGGCTTCGGGAACTTATATGGGAAGGGGAGGCATACGTGTCCAAAACATTAATAAGAATCTAAAAAAAAAAAATAACTATTTACACTAAAATGTCAATGCTTCAAAATAACATATACTTACGGGGCGTTTAACTGGAATTCACACAGAGCGATGTGTCCCGTGTTAATAGACATAATCAAATTCTGTTTTTTTTATGAGCATACCCAGGAAAAGGCAGTTTTGTTGACAATAGTTTGGTAAATATAAGTGTTATATCAAAAAAAGTTACAAAATTAACTTTTATTTTATAATTTTTATGAAATTCAAAGATAGTCATTTTTCTTTTTCTTCGTTTCCCGAAAATGTCGACGGTTCAACTTTCACTATTTCCTTGCTCTAATGTTTGACAACAAAAGCGAAATAAAAAAAAAAATTTCACTTTCCTTCCAGCTATTTGTACTTTACTCCAAAGTGTCACGTCTCGTAGAATCAAGCAAACTGCAGTTAACCCCAATTCCACGTCACTTGATCAACTTCCTCCGTGGAAATTAATTATTCCTCGTTCGAAATCGTTTTACACATCTATTTTTACAGATGCGTAATATTTTACAACGTATCTCGTTGACGTCTTATCGCGTACGAGTAATCGTGTTTATTTGATCATACGTCAATAATATTACACTTCGATCACAATATTATGATGCAGTTATGACCAATATAATATTATAATTTTATCGTTTACTCGCGCGTAAAATATGTATTGTGAACGACACGAGCAACATAATCCAAAGCTTTGCCTACCGTGATTCCAAGGACGTTTTACCGCTGGTCGTACGACAGTTGTAGTCTGTTATCATAATATAAAGTTATACCCTCAATATTTTACTTCCATACATTACGAAGGAAAAAACTCCTAGTCGCGAAAATTAATCGTTGAAAATTTGCCGACGATATTCCGTGGTGATTACAATATGTTTCTTTATGATTCTCAACGTTCTTGGGGCGCCGTTACAATGCATAATAGTAAACAACGAATCATAATAGAATCACGAGCATGTTAATTCTGTTAAAATAAAAAAAAAATAAAAAATTACGTCTATATAATATGTGTAGCAGTGGCGAAATCGTCATTATATAGTAATCCAATCAATCGGTTAACCGTTGATCGCTATCATAGTATATAAATGTTGAATATAATGTAAATGTGTTTGATGTTTATAATGTATAATAAGCATTATAATTTTTATTTATAAGTACCTAATACTTATTGAAAGTAATAAAATGTAAAAAATTGATTTTCTTTAATTGGTATGCATTACTAATTGTTATAATATCGTAAATATTAATAAAAATTCTACTATAGTAAAAATCGATCGTCTTATGTCAAATCGATTTTTTACATCTTATTATTTTTAAATGAAAACTATAATGTTTAATATACGTTCTAAACATTAAACACATTTACATCTTTGGTATACGAAAAAAGTTGCTTTATAATTTCATGCTAGTTATCAATTTATCGTGTTACAATTTATTCACGTTATAACTAGTTATACCCACGTTCGACTGCTGTTAACGATGAAATCAAATCAAACCGAACATCGGTTATAATTAATATCGACGATTTCTTGACAATATATCGGTTATTTTCAACGTCGGTCAATGTATAAACAAATACGGCGGCGTCAGCTATCTAGTTTTGTCAGATTATCCGGGATCGGAAAAAAATGCATACAAAGGCAATGTCGGCTTACCTCTACTTACAATGAGTTTCAAGCGTTTATTCGACGACGGCGTTGCGTACCACGAACCTATAGGAGATTCTTTGTACAGCGCTCTAAGATGCACGTTGTCAACGAGTGTCCTACCATATACGTATTATACTTGTGCGTCGATCTCGAATAGTTTTGTCGAACGTGTTTTAATTATTATACATCATACGAGAAACGGCGCCTCTCGAGCAGGACGGAGTTCGTTCCTCTAATAAAATGCGGTCTCGACTGCTCATTACGTAGTAAAATTATCGTGCGATTCCGGTGCTCTCTTGTACATAAAACATGTAGCGCGCATACATGGGCGGAGTTATTCTGAAGTCCGCGCAGTGGAAAATTTAGCCATTAAACGGTTGATAAATAAACCAAAATCACCGCGATGCTAAATAATAAATATCATACATCCGAGCGTAAAAGTACATTGACCGTAAATAAGCCGCCATCGTATTATAATATTATTTACATATAGTATGACCGAGACTGTAACATCATAACTCGGCAAACAGCTTTACACGAAAACCGGACGCATTGTTCACTCAAAGCTAGAATCTGATCGGCTGTCTGATTCGTTGCATCCTTACGCTAGTACACACGTGGTATATAGAGTAACGTTATTCATGATGTTATCCGGGGAAAATGCGGCCGTACGAGTACACAATATATACTACCGAGTCGTTGAAACGAGAGTCTTTTAATTCATTAGGAAGAACTATATTGTGATGGTATAAACTCCCGCGTTCCAAAAACTATTCGAACTGCAGCTCGGCCTACTGATATATGGCTACGCACGCATCGAAATCGAAAACAATAATTAATTAATAATAGCCACGAAGATTCCCGAGATGATATTCAGGCATTTACGTAATATATATATAGCATAAGTATAATGTATGTATATACTATCATGCGGTAGATAACATTTAAATACGATTGTTATAGTATTTAATTTAAATATTGTCATTAGTGTTGTCACATTATTATGACTCTTGGTTCCCCTGTTTTACCCCGACGTCTTCTTTCTTGGTATAACTCTTTATATAGTTAGATTATCAGACCGACAATAAAATTAACTACCTACGATCGTTTCATCGATCTTCATTGTAATTAATTAAAATCATATAGTACATTTTGTGTAAGTAAAGTCATGTAACTATATAATGCTCAACACAAAATATGTTTTTTATTTAGCTAATAGTTATTCGATTTTACTAAACCATTGTGCCTTATGTACATTATTTTTTTATCATATTTTATCAGAATTAAACTCTTATTTGTTCTCGTCACTACTTTGTAATATAATATACAACCATAGACAATAGTATTTACAGTATTACACTCTATCATGTGTTTCTATTTATTATACATGATTATGATTATATTGAAATTTTACATTTGTCTCATCGTTCAATTTTCTAAATAGGTATACATTGTATGAGCATAGAATGCCAATATTATGGTAATTTTTCTAGTTTTGTACACTATAGCAGTTTTGCAAAAATACTATTAATAACTCAACTAAACTATACGATATAAAAGTTTAAAAAAAAAAATAAAAAATAAAAGCAATGGAATTCGAAGAAAATTTATTACTATTCTTCTATTCTCTCTGGCTCTTGCCCATTATTTACATTGTTTTCAGCTCAATAGCTCAAATTATAAAAGATTTACAGATCTATGCAGGAAAGTAATACATTAACTATTTTGCCGTTATTTTTAAACGAATTAAAATTTTAATGGCTCGTATCATACAATAAATTACATAAGATTATAACTATAAATTTCCATTATACGAAGTTTCTTTTGAGTACCTAACATAAATGATAAATATGTTGTTGTTAATACTTATAAAATTAATACTGTCTTAATTTTCGACTACGGGCTAATCAAACTATTAATCGAGTATAGTAGTTAAATTGAAAATCAATATCCACAAATAAATTGTGAGAAGTGAATTGGGATGTATGCGATACAATATATAGTACTAATTTGTTATTGTTTTAATAAGAAACTATTGCATCACCGAACGCGTCTCCTTTAAAGTTAAAACGTTTCAATTGGTTAATAACTTTTGGCAAAATAATGTTAAAACAATAATCTCTCTGAAGGTAAAATAATATCGTGTTGAAAAACTTAAATTGTTGTACCTAGTAATTTTACTATTTTCGAAAAGATCACGACATTTAACTTGTACTTTAACTGTAAAGTACCTATACAGCTTATCTACCATAACAATAAAAGAAAGACTGTTATAGTTGCATAGAAAAAGCTGGTTGGTCATAGAACGTTAACAACAATCACTCATAAAGTTTATAAAATCAATTTGAAAAAGGATTTGTAATGCAACATATATTAAATTAGGGTGAATACTAATGTTGTCTTTCGAACACGTATACACAGAAAAAAAATATACTTGACGGGGCTTAACAAATATATATATAAACATATATCTGTATATATAGCCTATAGCTACAAAGAGTAGTTTGGCAACTAAAAGATGTAAAGTATGGTGTTCTAACGGAATAACAACATTTTAAAAAACGTATTATTTTAAAAAAAATCCTAAGAAGGCTTATTTCACAAAAAAAACTACTTCGTATTTACATAAAATAATATTGAACAACTACATCACTTAAAAAAATGTTGTAATTTTTTTACCTCTACACATTTTTTACCTTTGCACATGGTTTTACTAAAAGAACAATTTTCCACGCGTAGGATAAAAATACTTGTGACCATTCTAAATGTTTTTACTACATATAATGTTAGTAAAGTCAATGAAAATAATAATAATGATAATAATAATAATAATAAAAAAAATAACACACACACGAACGGATCCTCAAAAATAACCCTTGATCGTTGTGTTTCGTATTTTATTTTAAACGTTCAAATAAAATGTAATACAATATAATAATAATAATACAATGTAATGTCTGAATATTTACGTACCCGTTCAGTAGTGTTGAATAGAAAATGTTGTGTGCACATGTCTTTTTTCAAATTATATTTAAAAGCAATGTGCCGGGATGCGTATAAAGTATTTGGGTGCGACCAATGACGAGCTGAAAACCAATAGTGTAAACCAAGCCGATGAATTGTGGAAAACGAAGTTATGTTATGTTTCCTTGTGCACTCTGTTGGAATTCACGTATTTTCCGGCATTGGCTTTCGAAGGGGTCGTAGTTGCTGATCGTACGTTTATAGTTATGTCTCGTTGTCCAATGCGATCTGTTCTGCGTAACGTATTCACGGGCAGACGCGCGTTATTTTTTCGAGCTTATTGTTCATGATTTTTTTTCTATTTTTCTAAACAGTATGTGTAGTATATTTTCAAATTGTATATACCACTTTAAATTAATTTCAACCCTAGTGGTGCGTGTTTTGGAAAATGATTTTATGTTAATATCAGTGGTTCAACGGGGACATTTTTTTTCTTTAAGAACACCGTGAGACTTAAATGTATCTTCAGCTGCGGAAGGCGGCGTGAACACTTAAGGATATCGCAAAGAACCGATAAAGTGCAAGTGACACCGTAAATAACGGTTTTAATATAATTTGATAACAGAAAACGGTGGATTTTTTTTATTTTTTTTATTTTTTTTTATTTATTCATTAGTTAACGGGCTGTGCCCTATTCAACAGTTTAACATAGTACAGTAATACATAATTTAAAATAATTAATACAATGACATAATTAAATTTATATAAGGTAATAATTACAGAATAATAAGTATAATAATGATAATAAAACAAATATAAAAATATATAATAATAAATGTATCAGTTTTGATGAACGGTGCTCTCATTGGCTAGCCGCATCATGCGGTCTAACGGATTATTTCTGCCATAATTGGTAGTGTGCGCAGGAACAGCGAAAGGAGCATGGTATCTAGTAGTACGGGAAGGAACTTTGAAATTGACTATCGAGAGAAGTGAGGGAGCATCTGTACGACCGTCAACCAGTTTATTCAGAAACTCTATGTTAGCGTTAACTCGCCTGTCAGCCAGTGAAATGAGGCTGAGTTCCTGCATAACTAAGAAATAGTCGTGGGGAGGATGATTTATTTTTAAGACAAAAGCTGCGCATGATAAGAACCGTCTCTGAACACGTTCTAATTGACATGAGTCAGATACCGTATAAGGGTCCCATAGGACCGATGAATACTCTAAAAGTGAACGGACCAATGAGCAGTATATAGTTTTTAATGAAGAAGATAGATTGAACTCCTTAGATATGCGCATAACAAACCCAAGCGTTTTTAAGGCTTTGCAGCATATCATTTCAGTGTGGGAGTGAAAATTGAGATCGGAATTAAAGATAATACCTAAGTCTTTCTTACTACAAACCGATGTTACACTTGAACCATTGATGGAGTAAGTATAGTTAATAGGGGAGCGGTGCCTTAAAAATGACATGGAATGGCATTTATTTACTGGACTCTGTCTGACAAATATGATTTGAACCAAGACAACAATGGTTCACCGAACCCAGTTTTGTATAGGGTCTCGATTAGGCGGCCATGGTCGACTCTATCGAAGGCTTTAGTAAAGTCTGTGAAAATTACATCAACTTGGATTTGCTTCTCGATAGCCTTCATCACAAAATTGTTAAAAACGAGTAAATTAGTAGTGGTCGAGCGACCAGGTCTAAACCCATGTTGCTCGTCGATTAGAATAGAGTTAATTGGCGATTGAATACTTCTCAATACTAGAAGTTCAAACAGTTTGGATATGTGGCTCAAAATAGAGACAGGTCTATAATTTTTGACATCAGCTTTATCACCAGATTTAAAAATAGGAGTGACAGAGCAAAACTTGAAAGAAGAGGGAAAAACTCCGCTATCAATTGAACGCTTAAAAAGTAGCCACAGTGGAAAACATAATGAAGATTTCACATTGTATAAGAATATACCTGACAAGCCGTCGGGGCCTACGGACTTAACATTTTTTAGTGCGTCTAGACCAGCGTCAACATCGTCGATGTCGAATGAACAAGTGCTAGGTAGGTCATGGAACAAAAAAGGAGACGAATGGTTATTGGACAAAGGAGGAACATAGACTGTATTGAAGTAATGGGAAAATAAGTTAGAGACAGACTCTGTACCCGAGCTTTGGAAATTCTCAAAATGCACTGAGTGGGGAATTTCGTTGCTAGATTTATTAACTCGGACAAAGTCCCAAAACGACCTGGGGTTAGATTTTAGCATAGACTCAGTGCGAGACAGGTAGACAGTATGACATCTCTTGTATTCTGCCTTGTAAGAGGCACGAATTGCGGAAAATTCCGCATAATCAAGGGGACAGCGTGAAGCTTTAAACTTGGCATGTGCCCTTTTCTTGCTTAAAACAATATGCTTAAGATTTTTTGAAAACCATTTCGGGAATGTCGAAGGTATATAAGACACTTCCGGAACAAAGTTTAAAATTGCAAAAGTGCAAGGCGTCATAAATTGCCTTAGCAGCTTCATCCACGTCGAGAGATAATATGGTCTCCAACCAATTAAATGAATTTAGGAATTCGCATATTTTTGAATAGGGAGCACGGCGGAAGTCATAATAATTATGGGAACGATCAAGTAAAGGGGAGAGTTTATCCAACTTTATCATAATATCAAGAGCCGGGTGGTAGGGATCACAAGGTACTGCTGAAGTTACGGCTTTAGAGATATTAATTCTGTTATCATTGGAGAACACAAGGTCCAAGACAACACCGAAAGAGTTTTGAATATCATTTAGTTGGAAAAAGTTAAAGAACGCAAATGCATCAGGGATACATTGAACTCTGGGATTAGAAACCGTATTGTAAAGTTTTAATGATATTGTGGTATTGAAATTGTCACGGGATGATAAGTCAGGGAGTACATTTCTGTACCGATGCATCAAACATCATGTTTTTCGAGTGAGAGAGTCTCGAGACCGCATCAGAATATGTATTCGATAATATGCAAATAACATTTATCACGTTTCCTTGGTACCGCTGTTGCAGTATTAACCGGCTCGATTATAGGTTTTTATGTGTACCTACCGTTCGTACGCAATATCGAAACCATTTGTAGACAATCTAATGCTTTTGTGCAAGTGTGTAACAACCATATAAGTCCACATTTTTCGAAAATTGGCTTTTGTACTCGATATTATGCAACTAGAATCGCTCTACATGATGGTGCAATAAACCGATATCTTTGTATCAAATTATTTACTATCAAGTTTAAACTATAGTGGACTTATCTTATTAATTTTATGTTTGGTACAATAATCAGATTTATGCTTGTTCTGTATCTACATTTTTCAAAAGTGTAATGTTCCGGTTATTGCACTGGAACGCTTCGATTTTTAAGATAAATTTATGGATTGACTCAGGACGGTGCCCAGAACAGGTTACCCATAAGTGAGTGCAGATGATATAACTGCGATGATTCTCCCACTAACCCATGTACATCGAGTATTTAAGTCTATACTGTTTTTCAATTGATTGATAAGACTTTCACCCATCCATTCACTAAGGACTTTGACTATACCGGTGCAATACTACGCTACTAACCTGCAGCTATAAGTGGGTGCCACTGCATTGACTCTACCTATATTTTATATAGAACGCACATAATCGGCTAAGCTTATGAAAATAATGTAAAATGATGATGACGGCCAGTTCCCGAATCTCGGTGTTAATCTGTAATAATCCGATGGATTTATTTGTGTTCATTATGGAAACGATAATAATTTAAACCACTGCATTTGGAAAACGATTATGAGTGTAGAAATAAATACAAATTAAGTTGGCATAAATATAATATACATATACATATTTAATTATGTTATATCATATGTGTGTTGAAATAAATTTATGATCGTAAGCATTCGTAAAAATACCTATATATTTCCGACGCGTTTGAAACATTAAGACCGCTATAAAAAGTGCGACGGGTCTAGTATACTGGTAATTAATAGGTATACACTGGTAGGTAAATAAAATGTTTCAACTACATTTTTAAAATAGTAAAACAGAAATTTAAACACATTTTTTATTGATTTTTTAAACGTTGATAATCTTAACAATTAATAATTGTCAAACACTAACTACGATTTTTTTTTTTTTTAATTTTGTATTACATGCAGGGAAAACGCTAAAAGTAAAATAAAGTATAAAGCATGAAATGTTCGGTGCACATTTAAAAAAATATGAAGATGAGTGACCAGAAAAGTTAAAATTAAACATCGTTGTACAACTTATGGATTTCTCTTTTCGCTCGGAATCTAAAAATATTTCGTAACCCAATGAACGTAAGAAATTTTAACATCACTCCACAACGACTCGGAAAGCGAAACTGTTTTATTCATAGCTAAAAATAATTTTAAAAAAAATACAAAATAAATTAAGCAACCACACAAATCCGCTGTAGTATCTATATGAGCAAACTGACCATAAAGTCCCCCTTGTCGACTAAAAAGATATTGGTGTCGGGATCTCTCGATTACCGACTATTAGCTCACTTTCATCAACGTCAGAGGGTTTGTGATAATGGTGTGCTTCCCTCCGCACATACTTCCATGTTTGTTTTGTATCTATATTCCTTAAATTTATTAATTGTAAAATGTAAATACTATTCACTAACTGATTATCAGCGTTTAGCAAAACCATGACCGTGCCGATGTCTATGAAATAATGAGGAAATGTTCTTAGTATTATAAATTATAATATGTGGTACGCTGTGCACTGTGAAATAATTTTTCCGATATCACATTTTTAAGGGTAGAAATAGCTTTGGGTTCCTGTACTTGATGCGTATATTTTTTCCCTCATTGGTTACCTAAGAAATATTTTTTATTTTTAATATGTTGGTCTTAATAATTACCGATTGAGGTATAGGAAAATGAATTAAGTATAAATAACTGAAAAATAAATATCAGAATGTTATACTACGATTTTACGTTTTTTTCAACCTGAAATGGTAAAATATCTCCTTACCGAGGCCGGGTAACTCGGCTAGTTATTAATGATATTAAAACCGTATGTTAATAATATTTTAATTTCACGTTATGACAATTTTGAATTTATTAAGTTATCGCTTTCATCCGTTTCTATTTTTTATTTTATTTTTTTTTGCTTCAATTACCACGCATTTCATAATATATTTCAGCATCCGTGCTCGTAATATAATTGTAAATTATCCGGCGGTGGTTAAATGCATATTTCTCGAAATAAACTTACGGGATTCCTGCGATTAGTTGGTCGGCTACTGGCAATTGCGAGTCAAGTTCGTGAAATATTTGTACGGCAACGAGAGCGGGAATCCCGGGTGCGCCGGCTGTAGGATTTTCTTTAAGATTTAAGTTCCCACGGTCGACACCGAACAGGCGAGATGTGTCCGTCATGAATATATTAAACAACGCCGGATCAGGTGACTTTAAGAGCGCAGTTTTGAAGCACAGTTTTTGTTTCAAAACTCGTGAATGAGGTAAATACTCCGGGATTTAATTAATTAAATTAAATTTATGCACAATCCCCGTATTTCGCATAATATTTAAATTTATTTTAAACCTTATAAAAGTTAAGTAAAACGTTGTATTCCGTGCAAAATCGTATCACTTTGTTTTTTCTAAAGGTTTCCCATTGATGGGTTTTAATTAAGTATTGCCAGGTAAATTACACACATGAATAATATCATATGATAGCCATAGCAATAAGAAGCAGTTTTGACGGAAAACAGTTAACCACTTCAGAAAGAACCTCGAAAAATGTGTTAAGTTGATATTTTTTACTACCACGGTCAGGTACTCGTCTTACCATGATGTGTGGTTTATCTTCATCTGTGTACACGATTCCGCCCGGAATAATTGCTCTGATTATCACAATCGTGGGAGGTTTTTCATAGGAAATGGTGTGCGAGAAAAACTTTTAATCGAGATCGATTTTTATGCAACTTGTAAAATATTGCTCACGTGCTTATTTATATTTCATTTATAGAAGATTTCTCATAAGATTATCTTTGAAGCCGATAAAAAAAAAAAAATATTTACCGGAAAGTCTCAAACAAATTTAACAAGCTTTAGAAAATGAAATGTTTAAAAAATTGGGTGTTTCGACAAATATTTGATTGCACATAATAATTAGTTACTTGTTTCTTGTTCTATAAATATAAATCGTAGCGACTCGAAACATTTACCGAGTACTTTTATAAGTATTTAACTGACATTTCGTAATTTTCCATAAATTTTTTCAAAAGTTCAACCTACCTTTTTATGAGGTTTGGTTCCACTATTATTTCAACCGTCTTTAGAAATATTAGCTCATCCACCCGACCTCTTTCACTCAGAATCGGTTGTTCAAGAGCAATAGTACATTGGTTTTTAGTTTATGCATTCACCTGTCCCCGTATGTTACTCGACCGTGGAGTCTCGACCTACCCATAGGAGTCTTGTCCGATTTTTTATCCGTACGCATTAAAAAATTGTAATATTGTGGATTATGATTCTATGTTTAATACATGTTTTACACACGTTTTGTGGCAGTAATTTTAATAATATAGAATCGATTTAACTGAATTTAAACGAAAAAAAGGACAAAGTTATAAAATTATCAATGGTACGTATAGAGTCTATTTCTGGTTTTATTTCTACTTCGGTTGGTGCATAATATTATAGTTTATTGAACTCGAAAGTCTTTTATTTTCTGTAACATGACACATTTGATGTATTTTGTACATGAAAACTGACAGTTCACAACCAGGTGGACGATATACGTTTTTAATTCGTAAACAATATCTGAATGTATTTTTGAACATGATTCAACAGCTGGCTTATGTTCAAAAAAAAAACTATTTCTAGAGTGCTTTGCCGTGAAAACGGGAAATATTTGTTATAAAGCTATATAATATGTTATATTTGCCATCGAGTTATCGAAGAGTAAAAAAAAAACATTTATTGTGACATACACTTAGGCTTTTCGACCACTATTTGCTTTAAATGCGTTAAATTAGCAAATTGTTTTATTTCGTCTTAAAATGCATACGAGCACATCTCGTGAATAGTTCCATTCAGAATCGCGTTGAGATAATCACTTTCGAGCTGTTAACAAAAAATTCAATACCTATTCAATACACCTGCTTGTATGACTTTGCGTACGTGCTCGGTACAATACTTGCATTTTATTGATTCCTAAAGTGACAAATTTTATAAATATACTTCATGTGAGTATATACATCGTCTCGAATTCTAACTGTTGAAATAAAACGTTAAGCCCACAAAATAATCTATATGAGTATATTCATAAATATATATTTTATTTTAGTAGGTATAAGCTTTTAAAATCCATTTAATTTATAATTAATTCTTCATCAACTAAGTGTTTGACGATCATAATATAACATAGATAACAATTAACAGTTGGATAGTTTTCTTTTAAAAATAAATTATATTAAAGTGACTACGTCAATATATACGTGATCTTTTATATTATTTTATTACAATTAAAATATATAAATACAATATACTATCCTGGTCAATAGGAAGTCAATAAAACAAATTTATTCATTGAAATTCTCTAAAGAAAATAAAAACACTACTTAAACAACATTACTCTTGTTATAACATAATATATAATTAACGAAATAAAAATCCAAATTCAAAATTCAAATTCATATAAGTTTAATTGAATAACTAACATGGATTAAGCTTAGTAATAAAAAAAAAAATCATTACCAACTTTATGTTTGTTGAACAGATATTATAATATTATATATTAGTTATAATCAACTTTTCACCGCTATAATATTCATTCGAAATTTAATCTAGCCCTACTCATTTATTTTTTTCTCCTTTTTCTACTGTGGCATACATCATCGGCAATTTAATCGATGCGATTATTTATTTCAATGTTCTACGAACATCCGCTAATCGGAAACGAACGGTCAACTTTTCCGTTTTCTAGTCCAATAAAAAATCCGAGCAATAGAATAACGTCGATACCGATTGGAAATAATTTCGACGGAGGAACACATTATCACCGTGGACCTCGTAAAAAAAGCGTGTATCCCGTGATCATTTTGCGGTTCCGTTTCAACAAAAATACTGTTTTTGTACGTATAAATGTATTTATTTTTCCAAGCGTGCGGGTGGAAAACAGTCTTTTCCGCCCTAGGCCCGAAAACTAGTCGTTTCCGCCTGCTGGACAGAATAAGAGTCACTCTCCGCCGCATCTGGCAGCATCTGAAATTAAATTTTCGGTGCACGCGTGACAAAAATATATATGTACATGCAATGTAGCGGACTTTCCGGCCCGCCACGTCACATGTACAATCTCTTTGCACGACGTGCAAATCTGTACGTTTTTCATTTTCATTGTATTACTAATTACCACCGCCGCATTGAACGAGGATAGGAGGCGTGACAAAAAAATAATATGTTTGGCTCGTGCGGAAAGGCAATTTCAGTCTTGTGCGTATTGCGGCTCTCGCCTACGGCTCGTAATTTTATCGTCGTATTCGTTTTTCGTTCATCTCGTTAAAAAAGCTCAAACGTATAAGCTGATTTCCGCGGAGGTAATCACGGCAGATCACGTGCCCAAGGCGAAGGAGTAAGGATACGGTTTTATGTATTTTAGTCCTGGTTCGTCATAACACCATAACCAAATATCGTGTGCCGATAATGCATAACTCTGCCCTATTCGATCACCCCGCTTGAATTCCAAACGCGTTTACGCGCGCATCTATTTTTTTCGATTCATTCTTATGTTACTCGTACATAAAAAAAAACCCTTACCGGACGTAACGGAAAAACATGAAAAATGTCTATGTAAAAGCTGTTGCGCAGAAAGTGTTTAAAAAAAAACAAAAAAGTCCTTTCCCCGGTCGCTCCGAGACGATACTACTACCGTCAAAGTGATCGAATTGGTGATGCGTGAGCTTATACTGTCGTTACGACGGATCGAGGATAGACTATGATATTATTATTGTCCATAGATTATATGAATGCGACTGTAGTAGTGGTTCCCAAACTTTTCGATTCAAGCGTCCGTAGAAAAAAAATGATCTTGCCTCCCACGAACGAATAGAAGAAAATAAGATTGCAATTATAACTATTATTGACTGTTTACTGTTTCAATATTCATATTACAATACTACTTGTACGGCGTTTTTTAGCACATTAAAGTAAGTTTTTTTAATTTCAATGGAATTTTTTATATTTTTATGAAGTAGTATCTGAGTAATATTTTTGTTTATTTAATTTCGTTAACATTTTACATTCGATGATTTTGATGACAATTTGTAACAAAAATAATTTTTTTTCTATTTTTTATGAATATAGTTTGTATAAAATACGGATTATTTATTAATCTCATTGATCTATTGCTGATAATAAAACCACTTATATACAAAAATAATCTTTGATACCATTACCCAATACCGCAAGTTATCTTAAGCGTTAAATTACATAAATTAGCAAGACAGTGAGAGTTACTACGAATAGATTTTTTTTGTTTCAGCTCTTTTTTCGGTCATTTTTTACCTGTCTAGATTTTTATTTTTATTTTTTTACGTGTTAATATTATTTAAAGAAAATTTCTTTTAGGTTTTTTTTGGTAATTTTTTTTACCTTTGGGACATTTTTTAGGTAATTTTTATGTTATTTTAAGGTAGTTTGTTTTGGTTTTTTATCCTAGCCCTAGTCATGAGACACGGCTGAACCCGTTTTGCAATAATATGACTAAACAGAGAGTACGGTATAGTTGCCCACCACGGGCGGTCGTCTAAACATATTACCCAAGTACTGAGTAATTGATATCCTCGGAAGTAATAACGATTCCGCCACGGATCCACTCTGAAACACTCTGCGAGGCGATCGCGACACCTGCAACAGAGTTGTACCGGACGAGAAGAAACAACGAACGCGTGCCCACCCGAGTGTCCATATCTGCTTTAGGTTTGAAACACATCTCGTCGTACGCGCAACGATCAGGTTCAGTGCGGACGACGTGTACTCGTACACAATATTACACTACGTAGTACGTACCCCGCGGTGTTTTGAACAATCGAATTCAACGTAGACGTCGCGGTCGGTTGAAAGGTACGGTGCACGTACTCCGTATAGATGCACACTTCTGATTTGTGAACTTTTCGCGAACAATCCATTTCATGCGGTTCCCGAGCGGTCGACAGTATTAATCGTGCTGCTCCTCGGTATTATAATTTTCCATCATGTGACGTATCATTTACTTTGCTCGTCGATCGCCTCGAGCGCGCCGAAGGTTGATCGGAGAATACCAAAATGACACTATGGTGGTTTCAACCGCGCATACCGCGCGCTACCGCCGCGGAGCGGTGCACGTCGCTGCCACAGTATTCGTGATGGTACAATAAGGTAATAACGGGCACGGAAACCGCGTGGTCTCATGTTCTATCTATAGATATATACATATTTATATATTTTTTGAACCGCGACGACGCGGAGGTCTGACGTCGCGTTAAACGCAGCGATTGTAATGATAGTTATACGTACCTACCGACGGAACACACAATGCAGCAGCTGACAAGTCACGGCTGTAATTACGTTAGTCGGGCAAACTTGATTGGAAACGTGACCGAACCCACGGGTGATCTGGGATAACGCGTTCCGCCAACGCGCTAATTGTGTCAACATCGGTACACACGTCGTCGCGCCGTATGCTAATCGCGGCCAATAAAATCGTGATATCGGTGTCGAAATCGTCGTTTTCAACGGCGCGCAATGACTATCGCTTCGCACTCGCCCCGGTACGCACGGGTGCCGTTGCCGGAGTGCTCAAGACGACGTCTCGTCGGTTAACCGTTATCATAACTATTGTTATTGTTACAAAGCCCTTGCCGGCAGGGAGTCAAAACGGGTTACAACCCGGTTTTGAAACCCGGGGTACCCGGGAAAAATTTGAAACCGGGTAGAACCCGTAAACCGAAACCCGACAAATATATGAACCCGGTTTTTACCCGAAACCGAAACCCGGAGAAAATTTAAACCCGGTTTAAACTCAAAAAACCGGGGTTCAAATTAATATTATAATGAAATTTATAATGTTTAACTTCACAGACTGTCAACTAATTTGATATAAATAAATATGAAAATTGTTTATCTTTAATTCATTTTCGGGGAACCGAAATTGGAAATGAAATGTGTATTTTTAATTTTATCCATTAATACCGGCGATGCCGGTAGGCAGTATAATACTTAGAAAGTAGTCAATTATCTGATAGCATTTATACGATGTAGTCAGTGATTTTCAAGTTATTTTTAAAAACGAATTATGTGTGTTATAGTTTTGTATACCTACATTTAATAGTGTTATTTCAATATGAATTGATTTTTGTACTTTAATTCAACTCGCTATTGTGTTATAACTTATAACCTACCTATTATTACCAGCTCTTTTACCATGACTGATGTTTTAAGTTAAAGGTGGGTTTCCATTTCATTGTGTACATGCACATTCATGTTATGAAAGGTGAGGTTCAACTGCAACGTTTGCTGGTAAGCAAGATTAATGTGGTTATCACCAACTTTTTTGTTTTTTTTAATATAAAAAACTGATAATTCTGATAATATGGAATAACATAGGTAGTATTTTTTAAATAATTTTTGATCGGGATACTCTTAATTTAATTTATTATATTTTAAGTTCATCCTTTTTATAATACTTAATTGTGCATTATACAAACAAATTGTTTAATCATTGTTACAGCATAATATATACAATATAATTAGCAGTTTTCTGGCCAGGACAATTTATTTGGAGTTTTTTAACCAGTTCCTACAGAAAAAAAACTTGGTTTCAAACCCGTAAACCGAAACCCTTAAAAACATTACACCCGGTTTTAACCCGTTAACCGGAACCCGAGAAAACATAATACCCGGTTTTAACCCGTTAACCGGAACCCGAGAAAACACAAAACCCGGTTTCAACCCGTTAACCGGAACCCGGGAAAACATAAAACCCGGTTTTAACCCGTTAACCGGAACCCGTTAAAAATCAACCCGTTTTGACTCCCTGCTTGCCGGTACGTTCCGCGCGTGCATACCTGTGCACATCATCAACAACGATACGCGCACGTTGTCATCGGTCCGTTGCGGAAAACGTTAACCGTCTAGTTTGTTTCGAGACCGATCCGATTTTTTCATTTTTCCACGCGGCGCTCGAATCTGAACACTCGAAACGTTTGATCATCTGTAACGGCACTGGTCACGTCAAAACGAAATATTAATCGAAACCGCGTGCGAAGCGCGCGTACACTGCGAAACAATCGAGCAGGTACGCCGATCGCGACGCTCAGCACGCTCCGTGTTGCGTTTGACTCGTCGCAAGTCTGCGCGTCAAAAGTGATGCCCAACGGAGGGAGCAGAACACGCGAACAATATTATGTTGAAGTGTTCGGTGTGTAGAGACAAAAACAAAGAACGTCAAGTATTCAATGACGAACCGACATGGTATCAAAATTATTATCGTGATAAAATAGTACGAGCCTAACACGAAATGTATAATTTAAATTTCAAGCGCAGATGATAAATCTTACAACGATCGCTCTCGCCCAACGACACTGGATGCGGTCATCCCCCGAATGGTACTGAATATATTGATTAGGTATATTTCTTCAAAGTGTTGGTTTTTAGTTTCAATAATGATAACATTGCCGATTGTTAATTACCCAATTTAAAATCAATCGATTCTGTCATAACAGTATATATATATATATGTATATCGAAGTACGCATTTGAATAGGTACTCTGTGTGGGGGAAAAATAGAAATAAAAAAAAAAACATAGTAATTAATTTACATACGTGTATATAGAATACAGTTAATTCAGTTTTCCTTAAAAGTGTTTCAAAATGTTCACTTTAATTGGTTTTCCACTACCCTTTTGTTTGACTACAATGATAACTTTTAATTATAATATGATTGTATTAAAAAATAGCGGAGATTTATTTTTATTTAAATAAATACGATTATTTAAACCGAATAATGAATTTCATTGTTAGTGAGTCAAACATATCATACACATAAAATCCCTTAACGCACTTTTTGCACTAAAATTATACTGTCAATTACTGATAAAAATTCAGTGGCCGTACACAATTTAATCGTTCTATAATATTCACTATAGTATTTTCAATTAATGATGTAAATAATGAAATCATTTTCGAACGATTATTGATCCGTAAATGATTTCAAACGTTTTAGTTATTGTTATTAATTCATATTATATTCACACTATTTTGTAGATCGAACATACTCCTCTCAGATAGTGATGTAATGAGATACAACACTATAAATCCATAAATCTTAATGACTAACCATTTTCAATAGCTTAAGAATATTAAACTGACTGATGTGTAGGTATTATATTTGATTCTTCATTTTTCGTCGTGTTATTTTTCAACTAATTATATAATATACATATTTGCTAGAAATGTATTTGTCTACATAGGAAAATCTATTAAAATGTTTCATACGATATTTAACGTTGAACATCCGAGTGTTCATTTAAAATTATTCTTTTTCAACATATTTCTTTGGTATTTATGAGCCTGCCGCTGTAGATAAGTGAGAAAAGTAATTTTAAAATTACATATTTACATTTTATTATTAGTATGAGTATACATGTATATAAGTGACGAAATTAAGAGAATAAGAAAACTAAATAGTTCCCCTCTTTTTCCGACAATGGCTCATTGTCTTGAATGAAGTACGCGCACTCGGCGAAGACACTACGATGTGAATTAATTAATAATTCGGCTTCTTTTTTTTTCATTAATTAATTTTATCTAGGTCATCGGCTTTTGAGCATTCTCCTGGAGTATTTGTAGGGGGGGGGAGGGTTAAAAAATACATTTTTCGTATGGTAATTTAAGCGAAAAATTGACAAAAAATGTTAAAGAAATTTTCGGAATCTAGAATCTTACCAAGGTAAAACAAGGACAGATAAAAAGTCGCATTAAAATCGAATGTGAATCTGCGGTGTTAGCGAGGTAACGTTGATGTTTTTCCCTAAACCGGGCGCTTATAAGATGATATGTATTTCGATGAAATTGTTATACTCACTATAAGGAAGGTTTTTCTCGAATGCGCACTTATTATGAGATTTGTTGGTTAGTCAGGTATTACAGTGATACGCGACATGTCCACAACCAAAAATGTTATGTCTACGTTGACTTTGAGTTGTGATAGGGCCAAGTGAATGTGTAGGTACAATGATACCGCGGATACATTGATAAAAATATCTCCGCGGTGTACCGGAACTAGGCAGATCTTAGGGCTGGAGCGCAAAACCAAAAATATGGCCGATGGCCTTTTACTGGTATACCTTCAAAGTGAAATAATTACGGTTTTACAATATAATTTCACAATAAACGTAATGCCGGTATGTATTGTCTCGTACAATATTTACACTCGATACCGCAGGAACAACCATCGTCGATACAATACAGATGACAATGGATTTTCAAAAATAACTTCCTTTCCAATAAACTTTGAAATATTATAATAGATACCATCGCCAGTTGACTGATTAAAACATAAACTTACTGTCGAACAAACTGGTCCACATAGTATTATCAATTGGAAACGTCACCATTTTATGGTTACGGAATCTATAGTACTCATGTTCTAGGAACAGATCAACGCATATGGTCACATCGGTTTCTGTATAGTACTTTTAAACATATCCTATAGGCACTGCAACAGAGGACCCTCCGAATCCCTGTAGAGGGTTGCGATTCACCACGTGAACTGTCCACCGCGATGCGCAGTCTATACTTCCGTTTGGAAGATCATAGGTTCTCGATGGTGTTTTTGATTTGTCTCGCAACTTCGCGCTGCAGATCGTTACAGAGACTTATGTTGTTCTCGGAAAACGAAAACTGTGTATGTGCTGCGTGTATCGTCGCTATCGTCGCCGTACAGTTTTTGCACGAAGGTAACACGGCAATTCATAGTTCACCACGTGGACATGATCGCTCTAAAGTTAAACCGTTACGTTTTAGCCCACGGTGTTCGCGGATCAACCGATTGTATCAAGGGTTTGTGTGAAGCGCTCGTTTGATGGAATACAAATCGATGTGTTTTGACTGCTTTCCGTTCATGTGAGCCCAAGGATAAAATGCACACGTTTCGTTCGGTGAATCCTGCGCGCGTGCGTCGGTATGAAACTTTTTTCGACGTGTGGAGTAGTAAAGCCGTTCAATATCTCTGCATCGTCGGACGTTCTTTTTTTTTCTTTTCTCGCTGATGATGATACATTATCGTTTTGGATTAAATATGTTGTAAACACGATTATCGCCGGACGCTGTGGACGCTCAGACGCTACCATTATCGTACAGGTGCATCGACGAGCGAAATTGGACAATCATGTCGATTTAATTGCTAGTTAAATAAATGACATCCCCTCTTCATCTCCAAATGAGGTACGACGACGAGTGATTTGTATCGAGGAGAAGTTTTTTATTGAAATGTATATTTGCTATCATTAATTGTTTTCTGATTACTATGGGATTCTTACGCTGTTAAACACTTGAACGAAGTTCTATCGACGTGTTTAACAATGAAGTTTTCGAGAAAATAATATTTTAAAATTATATGAGAAAATTGCATCAGATACATTAACATAAATTAACATAGATATAAATATGTGAATATACAAATAAATAAATAAAACGTTGAGTTTATCATTATTTGTTTACATTATTGTGGGAATTTCTAAGAATATAAACATTTTATTCGCCCTGTTTGATTGCCAGTGTACCTTGGTTTCTCAATTGCAGTGCAATATTATACTAAAAAAATATTTAAATTACAGAACGAAGTTTCATTTATTTCTAGTGTTTGTTTATAAATTATTTTAATGTTTACTAATGTTTTTATTTTTTATTTTTATTTACAGGTGAGCAATTGTCATTAAGTACCAAGAAAGATATTTACTGGAACAAGAAATTGATTTTCTGATGAATTTAATTTCAACTTCCAAAAACACATCACACGCCATAGCTGCTTGTCTTGTAAAATGTTTGTGTATGCCTATAAGATTATTAATTTTGTCTTTGTATGTCGTACACGAAGGTGTGACATAAGAAAAAAACCTAGTCCGCACGTAGGCATGAATCTTGAATGTATAATAGCTTATGAAACATCTATTATAGATATTATCAGTAGATTCGTTATCCACACTATGTTTCTTCATGACCCTCGTTTATCGTCATGACAATTAACATAATGTATAATTAAAATGCATTTATACGTTTAATATCACCATGTATATTCAATATTATTTCCGTTGAAGGTGAATAACTCGTAGACGAATAAATAAAACAATTATTTTTGTTTCGGTTTTATAATATATTAAATAAAACATTCGATACGCATGATCTATTCACAGTTATTTTAGTTATAGCTTATTATTTTTCGCAAAATTCTAAATACTACTTTAGAGATGTACTCAAATTTACCGTTTTCACTAATTTGAACTAAATCATTTTTTAACACTGTTTTCCAAAATATTTGTAACTACGATGGCCGTGTAAAGTCGATTTTGCCAAGTATAATATACGGATAAGACACATTAGGTACTAAGTACCTGGTACTTATCTAATCATGCGTCACGACAATAATATGACATCATACGGTGCACTAAGAATAAGTAAATTAATTAGTCTTTCGGATACATTTTTAAGAATCATGCAGTAAATGATATAGATACGAGGTATACAATACCTAAATCGTTAAAATTATTTTTTTTTTTATATACTTGCGGAGGATTTTTTTTTTTTTACAAAATTGTTTGCATTTTAATGTGAACTGGTAAATTAAATGAAGATCATTTATTTAATTTTAACTTCTTGAAGATTTAGCATATCAGAGATATAAAATGTATCTATATAAATGTAAATATATATAATGCCAGATGACAGAGTTAAAATTCTTAGAACAACTGAATTCAAATTGAATGCTAAAACGATTTCAATTACCCTAAGATAATTCACCGATGAAATTGAGATTTGATTCATACGAATTATAAGATGACACAACTATTGTATAAAGTATCGCGAATAAATATCGTGCATGCGGTTGTGTTTTTACGCGATAAAAGTCACAAACACGTGTAATAACTAATAAACTTTAGTAAATTTACCGGCCACAGCGACGAAAGAAAATATTGATTCGAAGTAACACGCGGAAAGATTATACAATATCACGTCCCTATGTGCAACCGTAGTCGGTACTCATATTAATATACTATTATTATACTTCCTTTCATCGCAATACGCGGTTATTACCAGACGTCGCGTCGTAACATGAATTTCGGAAAGACGCGATGAAAAGTATCAGATACACCGTATGCAACTTCGAGTAATAATGTCAAGTGTACACTTTTAGTGTTTCGACAACAGTGCGCAGTATTTGTTGTACCTACAACACAATACGCGGTTCGTTATGACGTGTAGATAATTCCAATGTGTATGCCAATAATGTGTCATAACAATATTGTGGTATCATTATAAGTACGTGTTGAAAAATGGTTTTTGGAAGTCATATGTATAATCAATACGAGTAATTGAGCGAAATCTAAGAAAAAATAAAAAAAATGTCAAACCCTTATCGTTATTAAATATAATAACACCATTATCCATGTAAAAGATTTTTTATGTTTTTTTACTTACTACGATCATTAACAATGAACATTATGTTATCAACTACTTGAACTAGATACTAGTACGAATACATCATGTAGTATTACTGAAAGCCAATTACTACTTTTTGGTAATAACAAGCATATTGTTGTTCTCATTGGGCATGGGTTGAACAAAAATATTATTATTATACGCCTTATTGCCCCTTCGTGTTTTTCAAAGTATTACATTACATTGAATGTGCGTTTTGGAAATGAGGAGTTCATCATCAACATTTCAAATCTAAATTTGGCCTCCGTCGATTTCCAAGTAATTACAGAATATTGGTATTTATACGAAATTGCTAACTGTTGATATTTTCGGTGAACAGTTTACGAATATTATTATTCTTATTATTATTTAAATCCAACGACATTAAACGAAATTCCTATTAATTGCAGTGACCCACAAGTAAAAATTATTCTGTCATTTGTTTACTACTATTCTTATTATATTTATTTATTTTCTTAAAAAAAAACCTTATGATGATTGGATAAGTAGTTCCAGAGCCATACCGTTACAAAAATTCTTATTTTGATTTTAGAATAGAACAATAACTATTTCTATATTAAAAAATGTTAGGTTGAAAGAAGCGCTCAATCGTCGTGTATTTAAATGATATATATTTTTATTTATTTACACTGTATAAATTTGCAGACCTATACTTTCATCGGTTATTATTGCAACCAACATATCAAATAAAATAAAATATTTTCTGGGTAACCAATAAGTACACTAATAATATTTTCGAAAAGTCCTTTTGTTGCGCACCTATGCATGCATAGTTATAAGTTACATTTTCAATTTTGACTTATGTTTATGCCAGTATAATATCATCCTGCTATAAAAACATAAATTTCAGGCATTATCTGATTATTCGTGAAGAATGAGCATCACACTCTGTAATTTATATTTAATAAAATATTATTTATCATACACGGATAACAACTTTTTTTTCTTCGATGATTTATTGAATGAATAGAATGTGAAGTATTCTACTTACAGAAAAATGCAATAGATCTCTATACTTTTATTCATTTATTACTAAAAAAATAATATATAATGTTTTTGTTTCCGATCTAAAATCACACATTTTAATATTGTTGTAAACTGAAATACGTTATAGTAAAATAACTTATATGAATTGTAAATAATAATAATAATATTTATATACATATTAATAAATAACGAATACGTAAATAGTAACAAATAGATAAGATAATTGTTGAAAATTCTTTAATTGTTTAGTACAGTATAAATCATACAACTGATCATTTTATATATTATGTAGGTACGTTGACCGTACTTCGAAAACAGTATGACGTGCTTATACAAACGAATCATAGTATAATTTTATTGTGAATTTTAACAAATATATCACCTATATCAAGTTATCTTAAGTATTTTTTTAAATTACATGTTAATTGATTATATTTTACAATTTTTCTTATCATATACAGATATACGTATATGTGTTATTTTGGTAGAGGGTCTTAATCTGTTGGTTAAATAAATATTTATCGAAACAGTTATGTGCTATTATTATATTATTTAGTTTATCGGCGTATACGTGTCTATGATGTTAATTGTTAAGGCATAGAAAGTTCTTTAAATATGTTACGAAATAAAACCTTGTAATATGACAAAAAGTTTGTTTGTTATTTTGCTTAAATTGTTATATTCCTGGTATCAATATAGATACCTAATGTAAATACATAAATATATTGGCCACTACAGTGATTGTTATGAATTATAAGGAGGACGAGTAATTGAAATATGCGATCAGTAAAAATATTTTTGGATTCAAAAATAAATCGAATAATAATGCACTTGAAATAATTAATGTAAAATTTATCGTTGGGAATGAATAAAATTAAACGTTTACCAAGTGAAAAATAAATAAATACAAAATCTAGAAAAAGAGTATAAATCCAAAATCCAACTGAAACATAACAAACTGTTTTTAAATATGATTTATAATCGCCACTTTACCTCGAAAAATTTAAATACCTTTTTTTAATTACAAAAAAATAAAAATATTGGATTAAATAATATAGCTTATGTTTTTAGTGAGAAGTGGATATCTATATACCTTGAATGAAATCCATCAAAAAACCAAAGGTATATAATGACATACCACTAGGTCCAAATGGATTTCCAAATTTAATATTCTCGAGAAAATGTTGTGCTGACCAAAAAGTTGAAAAAAGTTCACGTGGCTATAATTTTAGTCAAATTACAATAGTAATAATAATAAAAATAATAATAATACGTAATAATAATAATTATATTAATAATAAATATAATAATAATAGTATGTTCATATTACGTACATGGTCGATCGAGTTAATCGATAAAAATTGTCCGCTGCACACGAATTGCGACCAAGATTTTCTAAAGGACTATGTGAATTGCGTCCGTAATATATAAAATGTTTTATTGTAACAGGTACAAAGTTGTTGACATGTACTGATACTTAAGTACAAGACTGTAACGATACTTAGGTCGTTAAGGTACTCCGATTGTGACTTTCAACCTTCTACGAATGTGTGGGCAATATATTCATGTTCAATTATACTCGAACTACGATCAGTTGTAAAGCTTTCCACTCACCACTACAGCACACACCAATATCGTTCAGATAATCGGTGCATTAATAAATGTGAAAAATATATCAAACAACGCAGTGTTCATGAACAGAAGGTGCTACTAAATCGCATTGTCTTTTATGCAGAGAATTTCTTAGGTGATTAGTAATGCGGCTTCTGGAAGGGCCGTTCAACTACAGTATAACTCTCCATAATCGGTCAAATAATTGAAAAGAGGTACGAATACAGGCAGAATATGTGGCAATTATTCATAGATTTCGAAAAAGCCTATGATAGTATTCATAGAGGGAGCCTCTACAATATTATGTACGAGCTCGGTTTCCCGAGAAAATTAATAGCACTAACTAAAATGTGTATGGAAAACACGAAATACAGAGTGAGAACATAAAATGTAACTTTTACAGTGGAAACACGCCCTTTCCCCAGTAGATTTAAATTTTTCCCTAGAGAAGGTAGTAAGAATACTAAAGGACAATGAAGGTGGTTTAGTAATTGGTCAGAAAAAGATACGGCTCCTAGGTTTCACTGATGATTTAGACATAATAGGTGATTCACTTGCAGACACAGCTATCGCGGCCAGAGTGTTAGAATAAGCAGCAAAAGAAATAAATCTTGAAAAAAATACCGAGAAAACAAAGATAATGGAACTCATTGAGAGTGGAGAAGACCCCAAAGAGGTGGAAGACTTAATCTATGAAAAGGTTAGCGATTTTAAATATGTACTTGGGAGCAACGCTAAGCACATAGAATGACGGGGCAAAGGAAATAAATATTCAGATAAATAAAACCCAAAAAGCTTTGACAAAATTCTTAACATCCAAAATGATATCTAGGAAAACAAAAGTAAGACTGTACGTATACTCTTATAAGACCGACTCTCACGTATGGCTGCGAAGCTTGGATGACGACCAAACAAACAGAGAGAAAGTTGAGGACTTTCGAGAACAGAGTATGGAGGAATATATATGGACCTATCATCGATGAAACCACATGGAACTGGCGGAGGAGACATAATAAAGAGAGCTATACGATTTGCTAGAGTAATTTTGCATCATTTTGCATCATGCGATTTGCACCAGTAACAAGCTTTATTAAGGGCCAACGGATACTATGGTTAGATCATCTAATGAGAAGAGGGGAGGACGAAGCAGTTCGAGTAGCATTGGAATGGTAATTACAAGGGAAAAGACCTAGATGAAGACCTAGGAAAAGATGGATTTAAGTGGTGGAAGAAGACCTAAAGACCTTTGGTGTTGAGGATTGAAGAGAAGTTGCACAAGATAACGATAGGTGGCAAAGTGTAGTTATGGCGGCAAAAAGACTTAGAGAGTAGAAAGGCCAGAAGAAGAAGAATTAGTGTTCATCTAGTTAAAATTAGACTGGTGGTATGCGAAAAAGAAGATTTGTTGCGACAGAATATGTCTAAATATGATGAAAATCAAGTATTACGTATCTTTGAAAAAAGGTATTATTAAAATATTTAACAAACTTTTAATTTAATAATAATATATGCCCATTACCCATACATATGAATATATACAATTAATTGCATATTAATTAGGTTCAATATTGCTATGACAACGACAAAAAACGATGTTAGAATACTACCAATAGAAATACATTACTGCTTACGGTCTGTATAAAATGGCAATGAAAATAATGTTGGAACGCAATTCGTGTGCAGCCAAATAATAATTATATCCTATGTGGTAAATTATTTTTAAATAGGTAACCGCGATTGACATTTTCGTATCATGCGGTTGTCCGCGTGTACCGGGTACCCAATTTAAATGCGCACCGTCAACTATACACGTAGTTGGATTAATGGAAACATTTTTTTGCGAATAAAAGGGTTGGGACTTTTATATCATACCACTTTGGCGCCTTTTGAAACGACTACGCCACCGAGCGTTTTCAATATAATCGAATGATTGAGTGTATAGACACATGGTTTATTAATAAAAATGATTCCGACGGCCCGGGGAGTTATGAATTGTAGAATTTCATTACGATAATCGCGAACGCATTCCGTCACATAATGAGTAGTAGACATCACAAAATTGAAATATATTTTACATTTCAAAGGGAATAAAAGACATTTCTCTTTTCACAATATGCATATTATTCAAAATTGCTCGTCCCCGGTAGCATTATAATCTCGCAAAAATATGGAAATACGGTCTTATATACCCGTACAGTGTTTGTCTATTTGTTATGATTTACGGTATACGGTATTTAGCCAATTAGCTTTGCGGCAAATTTAATTGAGAAATTGTTATACAAAAAAAGGATATAAATTGTACTTAGGTACATGCTATACAGACACAGGACGGTGCCAATTGAATCTTACACGAAAATAAAACATTACTTCTATGTCGTGTTATGGCAATATTCTTTCTTATACACTTCTTTCTTCATCTTTCATTTATATTATTACCAGCTGAACTACTCGGTCTCGCCCGGAAGACATTTTACAATTTTAGATCAGAGCAATTATATTACTTTTCCGATGTAAATAAAAAATGTTTGTTGAAAAAATCGCTTATTGGTCGTATGATCTAATGATATTTATAATTATTTACGATTTGTATATTGGACAATCCCTTATAAGTAACCTGTTATTTTAAAACACAACCCATTAAACAAAACAACATTTCTCCTAGGTAACCAAAAAAAGGCGAACCCTGTATATCCAGCCCAAAGCCCAAAACATGTTTGACCCTTAAAAATGTGATTTTCGAAAAATCCTTCATAGTCCACGTATACGTCATATAGTTATAAGTATATCCCTCTAAATTTAAAAAAAATTGGTAAAGTAGTTTTCGTGGTACGCTGAAATCTGTGGAGTTCATTACTGTTATCGAACTATTTAATCTTCATAATCACATCTCAGTTTCTCTTAAAAAATAAACTGTTATAACTAGAGAGCGGATTTCAATGTAAAAATATTTTTTTCTGATGTCTTAAACCATACATTCCAAGCACAGTGTTTGTTTCTTCTTTCATAGAATTGAAAAATGAAATTTTTTTCTGTAATTATTGCATTTTTAGAACTTTTTTATTTGAGATAATTTTTTCGGTCTTTGAAGAACTATTTGGACATTGATCTATTTCAAAATGTTCTCGGAAAATTTGATAAAATTTATTTTGAATTTTTCCTAAATAAAAAAAATGTATATTACTTTTTTTTTAATTATTTTTATTTTTAATCTATGATTCGTTATACCGGATAAATATCAGACTATCTGCAATAAAGATAACTCCAAACCATAAGTTATTGATTGGAGTCGTAATGAAATTGTGTATTTCACTGTTGTGTTTAATATGTGTTTAATAAAAATGTTCAAGATTAGCTCAGTCACGCCTGTATTTAAGACTGGTGATAAAACTGATGTTAACAATTATAGGCCTATTACTATCCAAAATCATATTGTCAAAATCTTTGAGCTGCTTGTCCTGAAGAGTATTCAGCTTTCAGTGAATTCTATCTTAGTTGATGAACAATACGGTTTTAGACCTAGCCGTTCTGCTACTACAAATCTGATAGTTTTTCATAATTTCATATTGGAGGCTATTGAAAACCGAACTCAGGTGGACGTTATTTTTACAGACTTCTCCAAAGCGTTCGATCGTGTAGACCATAAAATACTAATTGAAGTTCTATATAAAGCTGGATTTGGGGAGCCCATTCTTTCTTGGTTCAAATCTTATTTATCAGATACGGTCCAATATGTAAAAGTCTTAGGTTGTAAATCTGAAGCAGTCTGTGTACCTTCAGGTGTACCTCAAGGGGGGAACTTATCCCCCTTGTTGTTTTCTCTATTGGTTAATGGTCTAAAGCAGGTTATCCCGGATTCTATGTTCCTTGTGTTTGCCGACGATTTGAAAATCTTCCGGATAATTGAGTCAGTAACTGATTGTGTAACCCTCCAGAAAGAGCTAGATGCTCTTGTATTGTGGTTCAATTCTATGAGGCTAAGCTTCAATGTAGGTAAATGCCAATCTATGTCTTTTGCCCGTAGTAGAAATATTATTCACTACACGTACTTGATAAACGGGTCAAGCATTAATATTGTTACTATGAAGAAAGACTTGGGTATTTTTTTATGTCCAAATCTCGATTTTCATTACCATATTGAGGCTGTTTGCTGTCGTGCATTAAAGATGCTCGGCTTTGTCATACGCACTTCTAAAGAATTTAGGCTCTCTAGTTCTCTCAAAGCTTTATATTGCTCCCTTGTACGGCCTCTTTTAGAATATTCTTCCATTTTGTGGGACCCTTTTACGGCAGCTGACTCTTCTTGCATTGAAAGGGTTCAGAGGCGTTTTTGTTCTTCGGCGTCATTTATTCTACAAATTCCACATCCACCACATGATTATTGGCCAGTGATGAATAAACTTGGACTCTTGTCCCTGGCAGATAGAAGAGTTGATGCTAACATGGTATTTTTGCATAAGCTGATTTACGGACGTGTGGATGCTCCCTCTCTCCCTTCTCTAATTAATTTTAAAGTGCCCCCTCGCTTAATAAGGTCTGATTCTCCTTTTGCTGTTCCTTTCCACAGCACCAACTATGGTAGAAATAATCCAATCCATCGTATGATGCGCATTTGTAATGAGCACCTATGCTTCTCTTAGTAAGTTCTATTTTGTTGTTGATTTTAATTTTGATACTTAATCTGTTATAACTTATTACTGTTTTTACCTTTGTTTAATTATTGTTTTATTTTTACTTGTATATAATCGCCGTGTATTGTTTGGCGTTTATTCATTTTCATTACTACAAATTGTATTGTACTATTGGGATCTTAGCCCGTTCATATATAAATAAATAAATAAATAAATAAATAAATAAATATCGCGTATAGTTTCATACTCTTTAACTGATTTCCTAGTGACTTTTGTAGTTTCGTAGTTTCGTTCTGTGAAATTAATTAATCAATTATTATATAGAAAGACGATCACGAATAGTTTGTAATTTCTAATGTCTAAGATAATTTTCAGGGCATTTTCGAAGTATTTTTATACATTTTTTAACATTTTTTTTTTCAACCGCATCTTTTCTTCTTTAGAGCATTTAAATCCTCTCCCTAGTCATAATAATCGCGTTGGTTTTTCTTTCGGTATTTCTTTAGAAATTTGAACAGTCTAAACTCTATAGAAGTACGACACCACGGCGGGTAATATCGTTTCGTAATAACAATATAATATAAAAGTAATCAGTTGATACCACCATATATGAATGGTATACGCGAAACGCACATCGCTGATATTATAGCGTGTTCGGGATTGCCGATATGTGAACGACCAATGATTCTCCGGCACATACATGGGATTTAGAGTGTCCCTTCTTTTTTTCTTTAATATATGATAACGTTACGCGTCATAATCCCTTTCAGAAACCGTCTTTTCATTTTATAGTCTCTTGAACACTTCATGGTACCATTCACTGCTATCTTCATCAAATTTATTCTCATATGATCCGTGTGTATAGTGTAGTGCTTATGGCACATGGCCATGACAAAAGAGTCCAATGTGTCTTCTTTAGTCGTCCAATTGGATCACCGTGTCATCGTACAACCTTTTTAGCTTTATATGTTTGTTTTCATCTTTAAAAATACACAACAGAATAATATAATAATATAAGTTCTGAGGAAATATTAAGCTTCCACTGTTTCTCGGGCTATGCGCACAACGCGTTGGTCCAGAAAAAAATGTCGGAATAATTATTCTATTTGTACATTGAAATTTTATCGAAAAACTGTATTGGTAACCATGGGTACGGATTTTAAACTACTACGATAAACTATATAATCATAATGTCATGCTCTGCGCGCAACTTGAGAACTAAAGTTAATGGTTACGGTGATAATGTGAATTAACTATGTAAAATAGGTAGGGTGAAATATTAGGGTGAAAGTATTGTGATAAACTGTTCTCGCCTGATCCTCGGTTCAAACAGAAAAAAAAAGGTAGGTGCACATTGTACGCCGTGCGGGGTGTTATTAATTGAATACTTGATAATGTTAATGTGGTGGTTTCGTCTGTTTGTAGTAAAGAATTGTATCGCAACAAACGAAGAAAAATTCAATATTTTTGTTTCAATTATTTTCGTTCTCAAACAACTTAGTTTTTTCTGAAACTCTACACAAGTAGGTTCAGTACGAAATTTCAAAACCGGTTGGACAATTATAATATTCCCAAATACAAACATAATGGATTTCGTTAAACCACGAGGTATTTACCATACGTTTTATTGGTACAGTTCAAATGGTTTTAAATCAATTTGTCATCCAAGTGCAAAATAAAAATGGCATGATGAAACTTCTGTAGAATTTCCATTTATGGATAAATGATAAATGAACAAACAAACGATATCGTTGTAGAACCAATACATTGCTAATGAAACAGGGAATCCATACTTGCAACACATTACGTTTGCTGTTCGATCATTTTATTTCCGAGCGGACGGTGTACCGAATACTATATGTGTAGTTTTTATTATAAAAAATTAATATTATTCAAGGTCCACTGCACAAGACGTGAACCGTTGCTCTATAGAATAATGTAGCAAAAGCGATCGAGAAATGTTGGATTTCCAAACGATTTCCGAGTGCCTTTTTGCCCAACCGTCCGCGCGCACCGAACGAATAACACGTTCGTACAACAATAAGTGCAGTACATATTTTATATTGAATTTTCAAAAGTCACGAACGTTCACGTTTAACGGTCTCATAAAAGTTCCGAGGACAAGCAGTGATGACTGCCGCAGCAGGACGAACGGCAATCACACAAGTGTCCCGAACACCGTTCCCGCAGTCGAATCCAGTGTGGAAAACGGCCGAGACGCGTGTACAATAATAACTTGCGAATAAAAACTCTTATTCTCGGCACCGGATGCGCGTTGAGTTCGGAACAAGAATGGAAGAGAAATCGAATGTTTGCACCACCGTTCTTAGCACTACCGGGGCACGCACGTTAAACGTGATGGCTACGGATTTGGTGGGCGATTCTCGTTCGCCGAAGTCGTCTTTTACACCATACTCGTGGCGTTCGTTCGACTTGTACAAAGATTTATGTTACGTCTCTCGCGAGCTCGGAATCTATATATTGCAGTTTCGTGTTTCATACGATACAAAACATTTCGCCACCCTCGCCCCGTAGTAGTCGGTACGCGCGTGCCCTCCCTCCACTCCCCCCTCCACACACAATAAGCTACGTTTCAAGCGAATACATGTGTTAAAAAAAAGTATTCGAGCGCCCTCGGTTTTTCTCCGCTACGCCTTTTCTATTTTTCGACCAGACCTCACGTCAAAACAGCCACACACGCGGCGTCCGTCCACTGGCTGACATTCTCGCGGTCATCAGCATCATGTAATAATCTCGCGCGTGTGATCCCCGTAAGCTACATAGTTTACCCGTGTTCCCGCGACCGATCACCGACCATTGCGGTTACAGTGGTTACGGTGACCAAGAGTATTCTACATCCTCGTAAACATGCGCAGACGAGTCCATGTTGGATGCCTCTCTCACTCTCTCTCTCTCTCTCTCTCTCACTCATCGTCTCCCTAGGTCGTCTCCCCCGCACGCATGCACACACGCATACACTCTCACGCACGCACACTCGAGCACACACGCACACACACGCACTCTTCGGTTCCCGTCGCGAAGTTTGTGCGCTTGAACGCGCAGTGTATTACAATGATATGCGCATAATTGTTATTTCGTTTCTCTGCTTCTAATTTCCTTAATAATGGTTTATTGTTTCCTCTTTTAATTGTGCATCAAGCATTCCACTTTGTCACCGGAGACCTGTCAACACGCGACTAATGGCAATGGGAACGCGCACAAGTGGTCATTTTAGTTTTAGGTCCGACACGACCAAGGCCGTTTGGTTTGATTTACATGAGTTTAGAATAACGTGGTACCGCCTCGCCGCCACTGGCCGTCAATCATGGTTGCGTACGGCAGTCGCTATTTTTTCCGTAATGATTTTGTTTTGACGTTTCCTGGCGCTTGAACCGACAGTAATTATTATTTCCAATAAAAACACAACTTTACTCCGGGCTACAGCGGTGGGAGGGGGGGGGGTTCTTCTGGATCGAATTTTTTTAATGACTGCCCGCGTCACCTACGTACGCTCGAAGAGTCACGGATAAAAACCGATCATGTGATGAACTTTATTCCACGTTTTGCGGCATAGTTCCGTGCGGTATATCGTTATAACGGCAGTATTATGCATTTATGCCAAACGTTTTCGTGCAACGTATAGTCTACCAGGATACGAATAACTTGTCGACACCAATGATTACAGTTTTCTAGGTACATATTCAAAGTTTTCAACGTAATATGTATGTGTGCCAATGAAAATGTATTTTCTACCGATCATTATGGTTGTTGTTGTTGTTGTCAATAAAATATTTATTGTGTTCACTTAGTTTCTACCGAATGGGTTTCACCGGGTTTGACGAATTTTCTATGAATATATTATGGTTATGTGGTGTTATATTTGTGTTGTGTTGAAAAAAAAAAAAACTAAATTTTTAAGTGCACTGCAGTGGCTGTCAAAACACGTTTCCGTATTTCATCGGTTGCGGCTCGTAAATGGTCGTAGATCAATAATTTTCCTTTTTGTCAGAAAGGAGTGCGTGCTGTATCTATATTTTTTCAGAGCACTCTTTTATATTTTTTTTTGACCTTTCTCACTCATACAACTAAGGCCACCTTTATTTTTTATGTTTCTACAATAATTTTTGTTTTTATAAACACAAACTACAATAATTGATGTAAAACGCGTAAAATAATCATTAACAAAACGTTGAAAACATTTATTTCTTTGTTTTTTTTATTTGTAAAAGAATTAAATAATGATCAAACAATAATCGTTATACAACCGATAGGATATTTTGCATACAGCGTGATAAAGTATAAAATATATTTATGATTAAATATTAAACCATAATAATATACAGTGTTATCATCATAACTCTACGTGTGTTCCAAAATCACAGTAAAACCAAGCAAACGGCCGTTGAGTACATACAATAATATCATGGAAAAAAGCACTTTCAATATTTCCCAAATTTTTCAATTTTTTCTTTCCGTAAAATCCTTAGTCCGACTGTTATGAAAAGCTTAAAAACCAAAAGACCCAAATTGGTCCAGCCGTTCTCAAGTGAAGTGATTACCAATGAAACGCGTTTGATTTTTATTTCTATACGATTTAATCCTTACAAATATTATTATTACAAGTTTTCATAAATCAATTTAACAGTCGTAACTATCTATAATCTATATAATATATTAGATACAGCATTAGAACGATTGCATAAAAGACTAGCCGTTTACATAACATTATACTAATATCCGATCTCAAAAAGTCAAAAACAATAAAAAATAAGAACTTGATATTTGAGATCGTGATTCCTCTATAATAAGAAGGGTTTTTAAAAAATGTTGGCCCCTACCAAGACTGGACCATACGAAGAACAAGTTGATGGTACTTTACGTTTTTTTTATGAGAATTATTATTGTTAATGCACACCATGATAATACGAATTTAACGAGACAAAATAAAATGTGAGTTTAATTTCCGACGGATAAAATATAAGTAGAAATGATTTAGAAGGCACCGCGAGGCACGAATAATAGTTGATAACACAGTACAGTGTTAAATGTTGACGCCACCCGGGACATGCGGTTCTTTTTTTCTCTTGTCAATGCGACAATATGAATTGAAATAGAAAATTTGTGAGTATAGCATAGGAATATTAATGTTACGGACTACCTCAAAGGTCACTGCGAATCGAAGTGGAAGTAAAAATAACACAGGACAGTGTTCTAAAAAAACGTACACGGATTAAAAATATAAGTTTTTAACTTCCAACCGAATTGTATGCTGGAACAAATATTTCAGTCGCGAAGAATCCTTTAAAATTCAAAATAAAAAATAAATATATTTTTTTTTTTTACTTCAACATTTTGAAACCTGCCTTCGTGATTTAATGAAATTAAAAATAAATGTCACTCCGAGACAAAAATTACCATCCGGGGAAAACAACACCCTTTAACGCGGCGTCACTGATTATATGCAATTTGATCTTTTTAAAACGAAGGTGTCACATTTCGAGATTTTTTTTTCTCGTACTACGTCGTACCATTAAGTAATCGATTCACTACATAGTTCCAATGCATTTGGCCGAACTTATTTTTTGCTCGCATACTGAAGTTTACTTCGGTCATTGCAGGCTTGTATCGTATGCACGCACATTACCTGGCAACGTTGATCGTCGGCTTGACAACGTATTATTAATTATTATGTTTCGATTCAAACACTAATCTCATCCTCTTCGGAGAAGTATTGATTAATAATTGATCAGAGTACTGCAATGCTAATACTGTTCAACACGTTAACTCGTAACGTTGCGTTAAATGTCGGTTTAAATATCACGCACGCCGACGGTTTGATTTCGTAACATTTCAACGAACTTTACAAATGTCACCTATAACACGTTTCCGACGAAAAAACCGTTACGAGCGGTATCAACTATATTTTCGTGATGCACAAGTATTAAGGTATAGGAGGAGGTAGCTAAAGTAGTCGCAGTGCACACGGTTTTTATCGATGGGAAATACGTGGTACCTAGTTTTAACAATATTTATGTTGCTAATACAATAACGTAAACGGGGCCGTTCCGCTTCGATCGTCCATCAGCTGCCATCCATCACGCAACGTATTCAAAAATTAATAAATGATAAAACATTCTACATAACGTCGTTGCCAAAACAAAACGCTGTGTGTCGGCCAAGGCCGCGTTAATGAACGCCAAACCGACTTGTCACACCTTCATTGTGTACACATTTATAGGCAAACGTCCGCACACTTGCACATACACACATACACATACGCACGCGCATACACACACATGCGCACACGCACGGACGTAACCGCGCACGCACGAACACACACACAAACACAAACGCACACAGACACACATTTTGAATTTATACGTACATTTAGCATACACACACGCCACACGCCTTCCGACGTAACAATACATTTTGACGCCCTAACCCCAACGAAATAATAATAATAATATTAATAACGATCGTTCTACTAGTATATACAGTAACGTTCATTGATAACAATCGATTGTGTACGTGCGTAAATGACGGGATTAATTACTGACCATCGTTGCATCGTTGTCCGAGCGTTTTAATTAAAAGTCACACTTCACGTCATTGCCATCGATTTTCCTGCGTGTATACCCGTGTTAACATTTTTCAATACTATACTATATATCCACGGATGTATTTATCTTCTATTTTGGCTATTTCTCTTCTCTCCCCTTCTCACTCTCCGTGTGACTTTATCCGTATTTCTAGTTTGTATTTTACTTTTTTTTTCCCAAGCTACCATCAATGTGGTCCAAATCCGTTATTTCCGCGTTTCTCGTCGCAATCGTACATCGACGTGCCAACCGCTGAGCGGTTATAAAACAATATCGAATAGGCGAGATACGAGTACATATATATATTATATTCTCTTTACCCGTGGGCAAACATCACTGCAGAGGAACCAGTGGTGAGGCTAAGTAGGTATTTCGTTCCTTAGTCCTTATTGTATACACGCAAGCGTATCAAATCGCCATTGGTGCAAGAAGGGCTTTTAGAATTTTTTATGTCCGAGTTATTGAAAGAGACGCTCGTATAATTTCAAAAGACAACAATTTTGCAGTAGGTACTCTCGTAAAATACAAGGAAGAATTAAATATACCCTAGCTATATTTTTGTATTTAATTAAATTCTCCTCGAATCTCCTCTAATCGCAAAGACGTTAGCGACACATGGTTTGACTTGTTGACTGTCGACTCGTTTAGCAGGCAACCACGAGCCGTGAGCGTGAAATCCTGGTTTACAATATTTGTACGGAAACCCGTCCATCCCCTGTTCGAAATTAAGCTCTAGATGAGGTACCGCGAGTATCACTACCCACGGTCGGATTATGTGACACAGTGACTTATGAAAAGGCAACAAATGATACCTTGCTATGTACACCCCGAACAGTGAGTGTTTATACTATTGGCCGTTTCATAGCAAATATTGTACACAAATAATATTTTCCATCGTAGTGAGTAAAACTATTTGACTCCTCTATTAGACGCACACAACAGTAAATACCAACAAGGTAGGTACAATAACAGCATAAGATAAAAAAAAATGCGATCCATACCTGCGTCACTATCCATAAACAGATTTATGATATACAAATATTTTCCAAAGTCGATATTATTATTTATTTTTATTAATTTTTTTCGAAGTGCCCTGCGCATACAGAAAACAGTATAATAAATCACGAAACGTATTCAAACGGGATTTGTCTTTACCGATTCGTTATTCTATTTTATTTAATTTCACTTCAACACTTATCACATTTCAATTTATTTTCTCCTGGATTAATAAGGTTATTAGTGTTATTACTTATAACGGACTAATCCCGATTGATCTTCTACACCCCCCAACGCTTTTACTTTTTTTTTTGTGCAGCCGAAATAAACAAAAACAATACAATCAAATGAATTGAAAGTGTTTGAATTTTCACAAAACCACACAGAAGTGACTATATTTAATGTGAAATACAAATCGGTCTACCGTTATTGATTATTATTCAAAGGGTAAGGTATACAATTGGAATTTCGTAAAATCAAAACAATAATAAAAACGCGATGATGGTTAAATAATGCATAAAGGTACGACGCAATTGATTGTATTTTCGTAAGCAAATAAGTCAGGTACTATTCAAGATTTGTCATTTTAAAACACGGTTCATTCAACTTTCAAACATTGAACATTCAAAACATTTTGGAAATTATCTTTGGAAATAATTTTTTTCGCGTGACCACTTAAGAAAATAATTGTATTGACACTTTTATAAAACGGAAAATGTTAAATAATGTATGTTTTGATAAAATATTCTCAAACGTGTACGGCTGTCTGAATCCCATAATTATTATTCATTACATTTTCGATTACGACGCGTCGTCACGGATGCAACTAACGTTTCTAGCGGGATCCTTCAATATTTATACCCCACAATAAGTTTAACCATTGATTTTAAAAACTAATATTTATAATCAATGGTTTAACTTATTTCTTTTTCTGTTTCAATGATTTTTTTTCCGAACAAGATAATTTTATGTACAATCGAATACTAAATCCAGAACATCGCGGAAATTTAAATATATACATATATTCTCGAATAAACTTAACTAACTTTTAGTATATTTTTACAGAGTCTTCGTCTATATTATAAACAACTTCCTCCGGTTTATTTATAATAGTTAAATGTTTATTATCTAGACGGAGGAAGAGTAAATATTATATTATTGTACACGTGCACCATATTATTTCGTTTGGAGGTGGAGAACGGTGGCGGGTCGAGAGATCGCTCTAGGCAGCCAAATTTTAGGAATAACTAATTCCGAAGACAACAAAATTGGATGATAATATTTGTTCGTGTTCAGTATAATAATATGTCAGGAAAAGGCTAAACTTTTCGCCCCGAGGAGAAAACCGTCCTAGTTTGCAACTGATAGGCGCCGTGTTGTAGTATAATATTATGACGGTGTAACGTACGTGTATTACGATTCCATCATCATTATGATGATTATGATTATCATCCTTCATATATTACACGGTTATTATTATATAAAATTCCCATATTTAAACGTGTTCTGATTGTTATAGAAAACATTTTGAAGCAAGCCTACAAATATCGTGGAATAACTTGTGAAGTACCACGATACGTTTGCTTACGTTGAACTCGTACGGAATAATCATAATATTTTATCGTATTATTATGACGATGACTACGTACTTGTTTCCATGGTTTTTATCGATTTACTTACATTTTTAAACGTATCATTAGTTATTCGTTCAACGTATGTGCGCGTGTACACACCATTTTATTTATATACGAGTATAACGTTATTACTACAGCAGAAGATGTAAAAACAATGTGTATAGAACGATGAATTTAAGCGGGCGTGCGTTGCCTGAATAAAATAATAGTTTTTTTTTGTAAATATTGAAAGACCCAAAAAAAAATATTTTAACACGGTTTTGTTCCATGTACTACCGACAAATTATATGAAATTTTCCGTAAGAGCCAAGTTGAAAATGCTCCCACCGGGATATTTTACACAGGACGATATGTCCCGTGTTAATACTGGGTAGAGATAATCAAATTTTTTTTTTTTTTTTTGTGTACGAGCATCCCTGGAAAAAAACAATTTTGACAACAATAGTTTGGTAAAATCGTTTTCATTGAAATCGAACTAAGGTTTTACAACCCTACGCATTGTGTCGTATGAAATAATACGCGCGCAATAACAGCGATACGATGTCGTTGGGAGGCAAAACAATTGTACGTATAACGGACGTCACAAAACGTTATCGCGAGTGAATTACTATTACATATATGAATTTATTTAACCTACTATTTCGCAAGTATCCCACGAGGTTTCACGAAAAAACCACATAAATCGTACGCACACATCCGATATGGTTTTTTCCCATACAGTTAGTTCATGCGTTCCGCGTATTATTACCGACTAAGTTCACGCTCGTTATATACTTAATTAATGTATGGGTGTATGTGTGCGTGTGTGTGTTTGTGTATGTGTGTGTGTGTGTGTGTGTGATTGCGCACGTTTCATTAGAGAGGAACCGAGACGAAACTCGGTCGATAACCGTGTACCATTCGTGGGTAGTGCCTATGTTAACTGTTGAACTTCGGTGCGTTTCTATATAGGGCGATTGTTTAACCGTGATCAGCTCTTTCAACCACTCTCGGGTACGTCTTATCGCTTGGGGTAGTGCTAAGATTTTGTCCGAAACATCTCGCCGCATGTCACACTCGTCGAGTGAAAAGTACAAACGAGTCAAATGCATCGCATTATTTTTTCCCCCGTTCGTCTCGAGTGCCAGATGGTGCTTTCGCGACACTGCCTCCGGACCAAACCTCACCTAACCTGTTATCATAGTGAACTCATAGTCAAAATCATAGAAAATAGGGTGTAAATATTTGAATAAAAGCAGAATCGGTTGATGATTTTAACAAGGTATGATTTTACCGTGGATTTCCTGTGGCGATCAAATCGTTTCAACAGATAAACGGTGTATTTTACTCGTATAATATGTGTTGTGTGTAAGACATATCGATGTGTCGATAATGCATTCGTGTATGAATGTAGCGTGGACACTCGACGACGATCATCAAGAAATTATATGAGAGTGTATAAGAAATATACATTATACCTCCCCCCACCTAGAGCTTTGGACGATTGGCATTATTATTTATTGTAATCATATACTAATTCATAATATCGTGTACAATATTATGTGCTAATTTTAAATGTTGGTGGCACGCGAGAACTTTTAGGATTATTTTATGCGGTGCTTGGAAAGTATCAGTTGACGTTAAACGCTGGCTCGAGCAGTAGCGTATCCAGCAATTTTTATAGGAGGGGGCTGATCAGTTACATACTTACATATCGCTATTATAATATTAAAAAAAACCCATGAAAAAAATCTATTTTAAATTTTAAGAACACAAACTATACATTTAAATCAGATTTAGTAATATGTTTGAGATTATTTAGATAAATATTTAAGATTTCCTACAATTTCGGGGAGGGGGCTGAAACTCCAATAAAAAATTAAGCAATTTTAGCTTATCTCATTTTTATGGCTAACAAGTTACAAAGCTGTCATGGGTCCCGAGTGAAGAACACCACTATATAAGACTATCAGATGTAAACCGCTTCTACAGCGTGATACTGATGTCTGCAATTACACATCTGGTAAGTGCGTTTTAAACAAATACGTCGAACTCATCGTTCGTACGTATTTTCCAAACGCGTTATACCGTTCCAGAGCATGCACGTCCGTTCAAACACGTACATAATACATATGTCGGCCGAGTTAGGTATTTTTTGAGCTCAAAAATGACAAAGGATCCTCATATCATAATATATAAGAATCACCATTTTTCGTTCGCAGTTGACATGGGTTTTTATTTTTGCTTACGGTTAGTTTCCAACACATATCAAATACACTTAATATACGTACTATTCGTATATATACTAAATAATACGCGCGTTCAGCTCATTTCCGCAATAAACACTGCACCTAACTACATATATGAACACATCTTATCGTGTAACTTGCTTTTACGCGTGGCTGATGTCCGATTGGTCGGACGTAATGATTTCATGTAAATGAAAAAATCGGGATTCGTTTAAAAACAATTAACGTTCCTTTCGTTGCCGTGATGATAATGAATGCATATTTTTGTATAATTCTGTCGCGCAGTTCAGTCAGAACATTGCAGCATCAACCGTATTGTTATGAAGAAACTATTTTTTATTCCTCCACAGCGTCTTATGTCTCACCGTGATCTGTACTAGACTGAGAATAAAAGAGACGCAGTGCATTTGAGCACCCTACGAAAATAATACGAGTCATTTTTAGGTGCAAATAAGTCGGATTTTAAAACATTAATATATTGGTAAGCAAACGGTAATCAATAGCAGTGATTTATTGTCTATTCGGGTTTTATTATACCCGAAATGTTTTTTTATTATTCAAGAACATAATTTTGAATAAATGCCAGTTTAATACTAGGGCACAAGATTTATAAATATCGAACACAAACGCATGATAATCATCGACAAATTTGGAAATAAAAATAACAACTTATACTTCAAATATATTTTGTTTAAAACGTGATTTGTTTTATGTCATTTATATACTCAGTGGAATGACGTGCCGAATATGAAATTATGGTTAGGAAATTGACGTTCAACCACCCACCATACCGACCTATTCAACTACCGTCCAAAAACCAAAGAATTTTAGAATATAAAGTATAGACTATAGACTATAATGTTGTGCAATATATTATATTAAAAATAGTTTATTCTACAATCAATGGGAAAACGTTACAGTGTAAGACGTATAATTTTGTACTGTAAAAAAAGTTAAATTTAGTTAGCATAGATAATTATTGTAATTCATACGTCCATGGCCCATCCACCTCCAAAAATCTCAGAGGCAATTGCCACTCATATAAGCCTTCACCGCGCTACTGAAATTCATAAATTATTTATTTATTAATTACAGCGGGTCGAGCCCAATATAGAAAGCATTAACTATCATGATCGATATAATTACACGAAAAAAAATAAAATTAGTGAAAAACAAATGAAAATAACAAAAATAAAGTATTGGTTGAACAATAGTCCATAGCGATAAACTATACAAATTCAATAAATTACATTAAAACGCGGCAGGTGTTAGGATACAACATTTTAACGTAATGTAAGGGACACATGGTGTTAAAAGATTAGTAAAAGATTGTAGTGAATTAAGCGCAGAAATATCGATGTTTGATGCATTTACGGAACGCATTTTCGAATGGATGGGGGTTTTAAAAACATAATTACATCTAATTATATTGTTCTGTGACAGTGATGAAACGGACTTTCAGAAAATTTGGTTATTTTTTAAGAACTCCACCACCCCTCCCCGATTTTTAACGAGATAATCGCTGCGTTTAATTAGTCGCAATAAAATTAAAGGGCATCGCAAGAAGTCACGAACTCGAACAACAATGAACACAACGGCGCCGGAGTGAAAAAAAAACACCGCGGTATCAAAATATAAATTATCTGCAGAATATGCGATTTAGACGACTAATGTTAGTTGTTCGAAGAAAATTTTGTTTACTACGACGTAACAATAGGGACGGACTCTGAATGATAGATGAAACGTGCATTGTGTGAAATTAAATGATGGATCGATGCGATAAGATTGTGCACGAACACCGTATTTCAATTCGTGTTTGTATTTCAAAATTTTTTTCGTATTATACGCGTCGCGCGTGCTGAACGTGTGTGCACTAGCGTTCACATTACTGCAGTTGAATCGATCGCGATCGGCGATGATGTTCTAAGCACTACAAGTATTGTAGCAGTTAATGTATGGATACGTATATATGTATGGTAACAAATGGGTATATATAAACAATACATGTATGTAGGGAAAATGCGTGACATCGATTGAACGTTTTCCGTAAACATTATGCTCACGGTCCTATGTACGTATATACTATATATGCTGTAATCGGTTACGCGCTTAAATTCTTAGGATGTTTTTCGATAGACGCGAAAATTGTGCAAACATCGATGGAAACGGTTTACCTCGGGAAATAATAATATTTTATGGACAGACAATGCGAAGCGGTGTGTAGGTATGTTATATTACTCGTGTATTATTGTTCGCATGGCGGGGTTGTGTATTGTGATGTTGTTTAATTGTTGAACTGTGGGTGCCGGATTCACTTAAAATTCAAAACATTCAAAACAACAGTCTTTGAATAAATGCGTGTTCTTTTAAAAATAAATGTATTGTGTTTTAACCTCTGCTTTTGCGCGGGGGAGGGGGGGGGGGTTGGTCGATGTTTTCAATTAATTTAAAGTGTTTGTGAATTAAATATCGTTAGATTCTTATGTGAGCATCCGTATTGTAAATTTAAATCGGTTCTAAGAAAAGAAAAAAAAAACTGTCCAAACATAAAAATTCACTGCCGCTCGTTTCAATGCCAGCACAAAAAAGAAAAAATAATAAGAATTGTCACTCAAATATCATCATCTTACGTTATCATGATTATTTCGATGCACTATTAATTAATGCAGATATAAGGTGCGTAGTTTTAATTGAACACTTTCCGATTCCAAGCATAATATTTTGTTGTAATCACGTACTGTTGAAATATTATAATTTAACGTTGAAAATTATCCCGGGTTATATCAGGAGGATATTGTTTAATTTTAACTGTAGTACACTGCACAACTGTTCAGGGTGAAATCTGCGACATTAGATTTTTATTTTTTTTATGGACAAAAAATATCTTAAAAAAGTGAATTACCATAATTATAATGTGACCAAATGAAACCACAAAGGATCGAAGCGTGCACCGAACATTTTTTTTCATAATTAACAATTATGTAGATCAGAATTAGTGACGAACTTGAATAATTGATTTTTACTGACTTTTTTATTAGAAACTCTTAAGCGTATTCATCACTATCATTATTTTTAAACGAAATCAAAAAGTAAAACGATAAATATTTATTATTATACAACTGTTGTTAAACAGGATATTTCGTTCAACTGTTTAAATTATGTTATTAATTTATTTCATCTTATAAAATAATATTATATTTATGAAAACCTACATTTTTTTTTATATAATTTGAATATCTATTATAATTTATATATTATTTTTCGTTTGTATATTATGATATAAAATATATTATTTGATTTAATACGTAAAATGCAACATCGTTTATAATTGTAATTATTTTTCCATTTGTTGATAATGTTATATGTGACTCGAGATTTTTATTGAATAAATAAAAAATATTTAGGCAATTATTTTTTAACCATTCATCAAACATTATAAATGTGTTGGTGTTCAGATTTTTGGATTAGTTTCCATTATTTCGATTTAAATCATTTTCATGTCATTCGTAAAAAATAATTAATTTATTTTAATTCCCATATACATCACGTAGACATTGAATTTGGATATATACTCTAAATATTTTTCGTATTATAAATATAATTTTAATCAAACGTATCGTTTTTGGACATCTCTATACTATTATGTAACACATTTTTAAGTTTGATTATTTTATATTTTGTCAATAAAAATCACGAAGACAAATACATTAATGATTCATAATATAATATATTTATATACACATAAGTATGCGTAGGCAATTGGATTTTGTTATTTTAGATGATTAAAACATTTATATTGATCATGAGATCACGTGTCCTAGCATTTTTAATTAATTTATATGTACATATATATTTTTGTATTTTACTATGTACATAAATTTCTCTGCGGCTAAAACGTGAATTGATTTGTTACCAAATTCTTAGAAAACATAATGGTTTGTCTGTATACTAGTAAATATGTTATGCCGGAACAAATAACGAACATGGAAGTGTAAAACATATTTGAATGGTAAATCATTTTGAATAACATCACAGTATACAATATTGTTATCGTGTAATACTTAAATATACCTAATCAAATTGTAGAGTTTTAAAATTAAATCTGTAGCGAATTGGTATAGTTTAGCTATAATTTAAACATAATAAATATCTCTATACATTATATGTACTCGGTATAAGTAGTCTTAAATTAATATATTAATTTATAAGTTTTTTTTATTTGAATTCCTTAAAGGAAATTAAAATAAAGTATACTTCAGACATTTATATGCAAGCAGTATCGATTCGATTGTAAATAATGTATATTTTTACGATATTCACCGTAAATACTCTTTACAGAAAAGTGAAACCAAAACTAAAGATTACTATACATATCAATATTAATGGAAGCAAAATCCTACAGTGCTTTTCCAGATTAATTGATTTAGAAAAATACATGCAATGTATTCAATGGGTTATGTAGACGTTATATATATTTATTTGTTTATTTCCCTTTGTAATGGACTTCCGGAATTTCAAAATACAAATATTAACGTAATCAGCGTAATTTTCCATAATATGCCGACCGTCGAATAACGATTTTTAATAACCCGTTTTATATTTGACCACATATATTGTCGTATTATATCGATTGAAACGTTTTGTTTCACCATAGAGAATAAAGATTTAATAATATTCGTCAGTCGTCAAGGTAACGCAATGTTTTCCAGATTATACAATTAGGTGGACAGTTATTATTCGCGGTATACTTGATTACTTGAACGATTTTGTAAAGTAAATTGTTATCGAGATCGTTTACGCTAAAAACGAATAACGCCGACTACATTCACGCTACAAGTACGTATTATGTGCGTGGCGTAACAAAAATATCAGGATATCGACGGCTACGACCGGGCAAAAAGTAAAGGAGGAGTAGCCATGGCGTATATGCTTACAAGTTTGTGATATAGTGGTTAAACAATAAAGATAAACAGTTTCCAAACGTCCATATATAGATACATAAATCGGAGATTACAAATGAATCGTAAATCACGTTAAATGCATACATAAACCACTAAACACAATAATATATTACCGAAGTATAGACTTCAGGCTGCAGATATATTAAGTTTACTATAAAATATATTATTCATTGTTATTTCGTTGTTTAAAACAAAAAAAAAAGTAACTATATTGATAAATTGACGTAAATCGTTATGTTTACACATAATGTCAGAAGTAATTAGTGAACTAAGATGGTATAATTTCTCACCACTAGTGCTTGCAGTATCATTTTTTAGCACTCTAATTATACCCTTTGTTCCACAATAGGTTTAGCATATTTTTTAAAAAATTCGTTTCATCCCAAAACCGTTTGGTCTTCACGTTTTTAAGCCGCACGGCGGACTTTGTGAAACAACCATTTCCCGACCGGCAAAAGCTGCACTGACCTTATCAATATTCGATTGGGAGTGTCGAATTAGTGTTATAATATTGATTGTACCGTCGGTCGGATCGCTCATCCCTGGTGAATGGTTATTTTTATCGGTTTAACGTGTGGTTTACCTTATAACTTATAAGTTATAAATAAGTTTGCCTATACCTACCTATTTCCTGTGTGCCAAAGCGGTATCATAAGATGGCATTTTATAATTATTTCCTAGACACGTGCGAAATTTAAATTACGGAAGCTTAGCAATATAATCATACGGTACGGTGCGTTCAAATGTCAAGTGCGTATAAGCCTTTAGGTTTAGGATTTTCGGTGCTCTGCAGTTTCGCTGTGACGTCGTATATAGTGCACACACAATCGTTCTGCACTACATATAAAGTTGGTCGAAACGGGGTCAGGCGATTTTTACGCCGAAAAGACCGTAAAAGTTGTTAAACGATTAGGTTGTACATCCTAAACGGACAATCGCTAGGTTCTGCACTAAAACGAGCAAACTACACCCAACGTGTATCTGCTCTGCAGACAGCCGGACATCATTTAAGTAATTGAAAAAAAAAAAATAACAAACAGTTGATCGATTAGTATTTCCGATCTTATTCGGGCGAAATCAAAAGACTATAATGTACATTTAACGGAGTTCGTATCGGCAGATCGATATTATAACGTCATCGACTTGACTATTTTCGAACTGTTCAGGTTTTATCATATACCATAACGCTGGTATACTCTACATACCTGGTATACGTGCGTGTTCTCTTCTGTGTCGAGTATGTATTTATGGTAGTACACTTTTATTGTCTTGTGCAAAGCGCTCGTGGATGATAATTAATCCGGAATTGCGATTTGCATGATCGCGAAGCCCGCGATAACAATGCGTTTCGAGAACATGTTTATGTTGTTGCTATAGCGAGCACGCGATGCCCATTATTGTACGATATAGCAATCCATGCGGTCGTTCGATTTTAGTCGAGCTTCGCACGTGAAATCGTATAAAACGTCCAACTATATGAAAAAGACAAGAAAAAAATGCGGTCCATCGCGTGGAGCTGGTATTCTGTTTTATTATAATTATCGTTCGTCGTCTTTTGTATTTTATTTTTTTATTACCATGAGCTTTAGAGCATTAAACAATAAGACGCAACAGTTACGTGTGTACACGTATAGCGCGTAATACGACACACAAACTTATAAGCCGTCTCTTGTTTGTGAATGCGATACAAAGCAATAACAACGAAACGCACGGCATATCGTGAAAGTCGCTCCGGGGCAAAGTCTCGCGAATGTTTTCTTGCTCTGAAAATCAAACGGTCACGCACGTAACGTGTTGTCCGCGGGCTGTTTCCGCGGGCTGAACTGAGCGTTGTTCAGTACGATGGTGCGTGTCCGTGGAACATTTTTAAATTTGAATAATTTTAACTTTGATCCACGAGCGGTACACGTACGGTCGCTGTGACAATACGCCACCGTCGAGTTGAGCCGTCGGCGAAGACGAAATTCGCAACATTATAATGCGTGTCAATGTGTCATGGTCGAGTGGATAAGTTTTTTCCATTTAGTTTTTTGGTCTTTACTCGTAAAATACATTCGTCTGTACCCCACAGAATTTGTTTCATTTTCTACTATTTCGACAGTTTCGATCATTTCATTTTCAATGTTATCATCATTAAGAAGAGATTCGGAGGGGTCACAGTCTTCCTCAGGGTCTGTATCGTGGTCACTGTCTATTTGAAAATCCGGATCTACATTTCCATCATCCCATTCATCACCAAAATCAAAGTCAATCATAGTTTCCTCTAACATTTTATCGATTTCATCTATATTTAGAGCCGCCATATTTATACCAAAACTATAAAAATTTAATATAGTAATTTATTTAATGTAATAAAGAAATATGTCAAAATGAGCTTTATAAAGTAGTTAATAGGTAATAGGTATATTGATATCAAGTATTACAATAGTATGACCAATATTACTTTCTTATCGATATTTAAAATACTCGGGTCTGATCATAGATATATACTAATACTAGATAGCCGTCTTCTCGTTATCAGTGAAACACGTCGCCATATGCAAAGAAGACACTCGATAAACAAACGTTATCAGATACATGGACTAAATTATCACCTATTGGACACCGACAATATAAAATATTGTTCAAATAAAATATTTTAAATTATTGCTGGTAAATTAAATTATTATTTAGGCTTGAACCTTATATTTGATTGATATAAAACTTATTACTTAATTATAAGACGGAGAATTCTCAATTTTATATAATAATAATATAATAAAAATAAATGTATTATATTGATAATAGTCTAATATTGATAACGTTTGTTTACCGAGTGTCTTCTTTGCATATGGCGTCGTGTTTCAGCACATTTTGTAGTGGTGTATTCGAAGACGGCTATCTAGTATTAGTATATATCTATGGGTAGACCCGACCTACCTAACGAAGGGTTAATGCATGATGGCCGGTTCGTATCCCGACGCCGGTTAGGTAGAGGCACAGCTGTCTGGAGGGAAGAAGCCGCCACCGCCCCTCCCGAGAACCAACGAACCAACACCCATCATTGAGTCTTACGTACATAATCGTCGAGATATAACGGCCACGCTGCCGAAATCTCAGTAACAATATAAAAAGAATCAAATATATATTGTACGTATATCGACTAGCGCGTAACGCGGTGAAAATACGATTTGAAGAGAAAAACCCGTACCAACGAACGCGGCTCAGCATCTGCAGCTTGTTCTTCGTTTCGCGTGTCGTACGGACGAGGGCGCGGCATCGCGCGGTTCGCACGATAATAATAATAAATAATTATAATAATAATTGGATTTGGTACGAACGATTTGATCCGCGCGGACGATTACTTTTTCTGTCGCACGGCCGAGTACCGCGCATTTTCCGTTTTCCCCGGTGGGCATTTTCCTCCTCCCCCCCACCCAAACCGTTATCGAACAATCCACGTGCGTGCTACACGTCTGTCCGTACTCACGAAACGCTACTGCAATATTACGACGCGCCCCGTGTTCATCGGGTACTTCATCGAACACGCGGTCTTCGTTCACGACTACCGGTGTCAACGGCCGGTCAACGAGTAAAAAATGACAATAACGCTAGAATGTTTTCGTTTCTCGCCACAACATCCCACCGGTGTCGCTAGGGGGGAGTTGTCGGAGGGGTGGTTCACCCCGGGCCTCTCACTCGTGGAGGGCCTCCGAAAGGGCCGTGATGAATTTTTTTTAGACTGGGAGCCCCAATGAATGCTGCAAAAATATCAAACCTATACTGGTAACCCGTACAAAATAGTAAAATAGTATTATAATATTTTGACGTGGCGTGTTCAAACTCTAACAATAAGTATAGCCTGTTGAATGTTGTGTTTGTAGTTGTGCAGTATAAACTATATAAACAAAACATAAAACCAATATTAAAAATATTAGAAAGAGTTTCTTATAAGTAATAGCATTTCTCAATTAATAATCTCTTCTGATTTAAGGGCAGAACCATCAATATCTGTAGCAAAGAGTCATATTGTTAATGTTAATAATATACAAGAACTTTGGAGGTAGCGTTAGAGGAAGAAAAAGTTGAAAATATTTAAAAAAAAAAAAATGTACATGAAAAACCTACTCTTCTAATGACCTGACCTTTTCGTGGCTCATAAATTATTTTTAATTTCTTACTTGATTTTATTCCAGTTTTTTATAATTTGTTTTTATCTGGGGGGGGGGGAAGCTCTCAAATTATTTCCGTCCCTGGCTTACAGAGGCGTAAGCGACGCCACTGCAACGTCTTATGTAACCTGTAACGTTTCGGTGTTCATCGTACATTTCCCGGGCTTTCCAACCGATTTTCCGCAATCGAATGAGCGTTGATGAGTGATCGTTGTCGTACGATTTTCATGTACGACGACGAACGCGACCCGTGTACAGGGTGTTTACCGAGCGGCGCGCGGTTCGGATGTGCCCTCGAACCACGAGAATATCCTTGTACCGTACACCACTGCCGTCCTTAAACGTCTGTTATTCCATAGATCAGACCGCGTGGTAGAGCGCAGTCTCGAACCGTGGTGCGCAACACGTGTAGGTTCGTTTTATTGACATTTCGTCAGATAATATTTCACGTTATGTACATGCCTACACCACCCGATACGTCCCCGTAACGAGTATATAGTAATAGCGTGGCTAGCAGGCCGGGTTCAAAAAAGAGTTTGGTTCGACGGACGTTTAGCTTAAGAATTATAATATATGATCCATATATGGTCCGAAATATGAAAAATTACGTAACGATAATGCGGATGTACGTACGGACGAACATTTTTCATGTGCACATTGCGCACACGTCACACCGATTATACCGTTGAATTGGACGAGACAAAAATTGTAACGTTTACGTGCGCACCGAAGTCGCGTTCGTCCGTTTCGAGTGTTTCAACCGTGAGCGCAAAAATCGAGCAATACGATATACACCACGCGCGTTCGATAAATATCCATTTACGTAGACCTAATCCGACTACGGTTTACCGAGGGTACGTATACGTATATTGAATTAATTAATTCTCGCCTCGGATAATCAATTGGCGACGAGAGTATAATATGTATATTATTGTGCACGCAATTAAGCATCTGCTCGGGACGCGATTTACATTGTTCCATCGTCGCGGTCGGAACTAATTGTACGGATGAGATAGTCGCGCGTACGTGAATATTTAATTATTCAAACGAGAAATTATAGGTTTGATGTAGTAACTTTGGAGTGCTGTCGACGTTGCCACATGATTTACGTACAAATAATATATTACAGTTAATTGGTCCGGGAGGAAAAAAAAAAAATAAACGTTATGGACAATTCTATATTATATTTTAATATTGAACGTTTTATAGAATACGTGAGGTAAACGATATTTAAGAATATTTGATTGTATTCACGAGTACGTGATACTCTTATAACTGGAAAATATTGAGTTGTTCAACGTGGATTTGATATATTCTCCCGAGGTTCGAAAAGCTACGGTTTGGTTGTTAAAACAACAATAGTATGGTGTTTTTCCTTTTAGTTAATGCACAATCGCGTGTTTCTTCGAAAGAAAAATAGCCTTCCCGGGTATAAATCTTTGATAGATTGATAACTATTTGATTTATTTTGTAATTCATTTTATGAAATACCTATACTTGTGATACAGTTTTCTCGGTCATTCGATTAACGTTCTCACTTTATTTGAAAACAGGTATAGTAGCAGGAGGCACACTCTTATACCAATTTTTATAATTAAACAATAAATAAATAAATATTATGATCGGGAATATGTACAATATACCTACTAAATACACTACATATATATATTGTGTACATCAACTACACCAAATCATAATAAAATAAAGGAAAAAAGAAATAAAACATTTTATAATTTATAACGACGTGTTAATGTTATCATTTACTTTTCGAGCTTTTCTGCTGTAGCGTTAAATAAATAATATTTAAAGATGTATTTCTTACAACTATATATTATACGAATAAAACAATAGTGATAGGTTTGATACTTTTATTTAATTTACAAATTTAACAGGTAATCGGGAGGGAGAAGCGGCAGCTCCAAACCTAATATTTACAAACATATTTACATAGACGTTTTTGCATTCCCATACAGTTTTTTTTCAAAGTTTTTTTTCGAACCAAGAATAGGTTACCACCGTTAGATGTAAAATATAATTTTTTTCAAGCGTTTACGTAAACATTACGTTATTATCACTATAAATGATTACGTTGGTTATCGATAGCAATGATCCGAGCCACGAGCCAGTTTTAATAGTTTTTTGGTAATCGCCTAATAAGTATCGCGTACGTTCCGAGCAGAGGAAAAACAAAATGTTGCAAATATTGAACTTTGAGTTATTCCACACTCCATTGCAAAACTATAATATTTTAAGTTTTAACGGAAAATCGATCAAATCGGTATATAATAAATTTAAACTTTCACGATCGGTGTAACATGTCGTTTACAGTTGTTGGTATAATGATTTTACATAATGATCTCTTTTAAGAATTACCAATATCATACCTGCAGGCTGCGGTGTACATAATATAATATGTACAATATATCACTTTATATAGTTATCAATATTTATCACATGGTGAACCGCTGCAGTTGATAAATAGCAGCTGCTGATAATGTTGCTGCTGCGGAACAAGGAGTCTCTTTGGATTTATGTTACTTTATGGCACCTCATTTATCTATTGAGTTGTTCTATGTTCTTGCACAATAACCTACCCTGCACACTTGCCCCAAGTCGATTATCGATGTCCATCGCGAATAAACCTATCCGGGGATTATCATGACGTGATTATCTCCGGACCCTTAAGAATTACCTCTGAAATGGGTATTTTTGGTGTTATATCATACATGGCAATGAAATTATGTTTCTGTATAAAATGTATCCCGCTGCCCTATTCTTTTGCAGCACTAAATCTGTCCCAATAGTCGGGCGTACCTAAATATATATATATATATTTTTAGGTTGTGTACCATGCACGCTTCTTTATCTATTTGACAACTATATTTTTCTTACTGCTGGGTTTGCCCATTGTTGTTGATGTTGCTGGTGTATGGGACTGTGTGTACGTGTTTGTGTGTGTGTTCGTGTGTGTTTGTTTGAAAATTAAAAATCATTAATTACGTATCTAGAATAAAAAAAAAACCCCATTAATTAAGTATGGCAGCTCGTTGATCAAATTCCAAAAGCATTCCATTATATATCGTAAACAGACATGTATCGATTGATACCGTTTTTAAGGCCACAGAGGCGTTTATACTATTGGTTATCAAACAAAAAGGTTTTGAAAAGTGTAATGCGAGTTACTAGTTCGATGGTCCTTGCAAATAAATAATTCATAGATTTTAAACCACACCCTACGGAAAAAAAATCAAAATAATTACATAAAATCCGTACACTACGTACACGGTCGCTTTAATGTTATGTTGAAAATCTATTTCATTCGATAGGTTACGTATTTCCGACAATGTAATTCTGTCAGAGGAGTCAATAATAGCTTTGTACGCTATGTTTTTGGTAGCAAATAGGAAACGAGAGTAAATTATTTAAAAAAAAAAAAATTTACCTTTTAATATTATGTGTACTAAAATCAAAATAATTAGTATTAAACAATACAAGTATACACGTTTTAGGACGAATTAATAATTGTGTAAAATGTCGTTCGTTGTATAATAAAATAAAAGAATACAATCATTAGCCACTGTATACGTTAAGTTTCATTACATTAGGTGTATTAGAATTTGAGCGAACAAGAACGCTAATTGATTTTTCTGTAAACTAATTATCCAATGATGAATGGTTTAAATATGTCAAATGGACAATAATAATAAACAGTTTAAAATATTATGCTAGAAAATTAAAAAAAAAGCACGATTTTTTTTGACATAATAAGCAAGACATTCTTTTCTTCATGATGATCAAATAACTATACGATATCTGAACAAAAATGATAAGGCGTTAGAACCACACTGGTTTAACAAACGAAAAATGTACAAATGCTGTAGATGTACTTCATAATTTATTACCATTTAAAAAAATAATTATCAAAGTAATCGTAGTAAAGTAATCAAGAATTATAAAATGAATCGGTTTTGTATTTATTACCAACGAAACGTTTAGTTATATAATTGGCAATCTATATGACTTCATGCATTTACAGAAAAATAATCTATAAAAGCACCGTTCACGCCGTATGTACATAACATTAATTCATGGTTCCGACTATTATAATGCAAAAGATACTGAAATCATAAAAAAATTGCCATAGGGTCTAGGGTAGTAACATAGAGCGGTGAACAAATTAGACAGAGTATGAATAAATAAAAATAAAAAGATTTGCATTCATAAATTATAAAACAAAATAATAATATAATTGTATTTTTTGGAAATGTAAATATTTATTCTTTAAAAAGAAAAAGGCTTACCATAATTTTACATTTTAAACCTTGGAAATCTGGGAGCTGAAGATGAATTTATTAGTATCACAACGACGTGGTTTTTTTTTCTATTCCTATATGTAATTACTTTTTTGGGTCGAAGGAGTGCTCAAAAAGTTTCATAAAACCCTACCGTAGATGTGTGAAATAGGAAACAGATGCGTTACTTTGGAGGTGTCATTATTGGGATTCCCCAGTAGTCATCCGGAAAATTGCGAATAGCTACTAAAAAAACGCGACCATTGTGAGAATCCTAGCAAGGGACATCCCGTGTTTGATTCCCAGCGGAGAGTAAAAGTTTTTGCATTATTATAAAACTTTTTAATAATTCTAGTGATTTGAGATGTACACTGATTACTAATTTTAGTATTTTACGGCGGTTATACGATTTAGACGAAAAATTACAAAATTACACGTTATTCTGAAATCATTTGTTTACACTAGGTGTACAGGCACATTATAATACTATTACCGTGTACAACACGACTTGTAAACCGTCTTAATACGTACGAATAACACGTACCTTCAGGGTGCTATGTGCAGGTGCGCAGGTTTTATTTAACAACTTCTCAATATACCTATTATAGTCTCTTAACTTACATTTCGAAAATCGGTGAAAGACTAATTTTTAAACGTTTATTCCTCTATATAATCGTAAAATATACTTCCTACTTTACAATTCGGTTTATAGCTGAACATAGCAGGATACATCAAGTTCATACAGTAGTTGATGTTATATGTACATCACTCAAAAACAAATGGTATTGCACAGGTGTCTTTTTAGACATATCTCAGGCTTTTTACCGACTATGGTTCGAAGGCCTTCTTTTCAAACTTCGGAAATTCTTACCCCCTTTGTTCTTCCTTTTAATTTAATAAAATCGTACTTTTCGAATCGCTTTTTTCAAGTATGTGTAACTCATCGACCTCAGGCGTAGCTATAATTAACGCTGGAGTACCTCAAGAGGCTACCCTCTCACCTATAGTCTTCACTCTTCAGTCTTCAACATATTATATGCTTCAGATCAACCCACCACTCCAAATACTACAGTTGCCGACTATGCCAATAGTAATGTAATTTTATCAATACACTGGATCCAATTATAGCCCATAATAGTTTTCAATCTGAATGGTACAAAAAATGGCATGAAAATTAAGCCACAATAAATCTGTTCATACTACTTTTACCCTCAGACGCAGTCCAAATGTCCAAATGTTTCAGTTAATAATTTATCTATTCCATTTGTCTATGCTGTTATATACTTAGGTCTGATCCTTGATAACAATTTAACATAGAAAAAACATATAAAATAATGTTGATCTTAATGCTCTGCCTAGAACACTAAAACCCATTTTGACAAAAAATAAGTGTTCTTAAAAACCAAACTGTTGACTTATAAAATATCTTTAACGCCTATATAGACGTATGGGTTACAACTATGGGGTTCAGCAAAAAAATCAAACTTAAACAAAATTAAAGCCGTTCACAATATTGGACTTTGAAAAATTACAAACGCTTTCTTTTTTGTTACTAAGTTATCCCTTCACCAATATATTGGTATTACACCTGTTGAGGTAGAAGCTGCGTTATTTTACAAACGATTTTTTGGCAGACTAGAAAACCACTAAAATCTGCTTATGAATGATTTACATGCCTTCACATTTCCTGGAAATCCTCAACGCAGTTTCAAAATAAAATGGTACTGTGACAATTTTAATTAATAATATATCTCTTTTCTTCTACCCTAAGTACAAAATACTAAGCTAAGTGTCATTAATGAATGGATTCTTACTCACGTAATTCATGTTGTGTTCTCCGGTTCTCCCCCTTATTATATATTCTTATTGTGCAATAGTTGTATAGATTGTATGTGTTCTTACATAAAAAAGAAGAAAACAACTTTGTAATATACTTTTTTTTTTTAAAATATGAATAAACAGAAGTGTTCAAATTCAAAAATTCAAAATTCTATTAACAATTGTGTTATAAAACAATTATTCTGTATATTTATTTTAATGGAAAAGGGTAAGCTTGAAAAAAAAATGTTAATTTTAAAATTTATGTCTACCCTATCGCATTACGATAAAATATTATTTTATTTTTTACTTAATAGTTACATTTTTTTACGTTCAGGTTTAAACTATCAGAAAAAATACATCTCTGTGATTTCTCACAAAATTGAAATAGGAATTTCCGTTTCAAAATGTTGTTTTACTCTATGTGGTTTTAATTTATTTATTATTTATTTAGATTAAACATACAAAAATAAAATAAAAATAATATAGGGTTTTTAGTTTTATACCATTATGCGTGATAAATTGAACACTTAAAGTGTCTCTTATAATAAAACTGATGGTTTTCTTAATGTGCAGTACTACGTAAAAGGAACGTTAATTTCTTTTAACCTAATGTTGTACATAAAATAACTGTTATCGCCTTATCGGTGACACTAATATTGTGTGTATACGTCTATTTAAATTTTAAAAATCTATGTATCTGATAGTGCACCTATATACATATATTTAATGTTCGCAATCTTGCAAAACGTTCACTGTTTAATGTATTTAGATATTGTGTGAGATTCGTTGGTATTCCATTACACGGTCGTGAACGAATAAAATGTTGAGAAAATTCAGTGTTATATTTTATTATATTATTTATTATTGTTTTCTTATTTTAGTCATCGCTTATAGACAAATTAAATTGACGTACCAAAAAAAAAAAAAAAAACACACTCGGAATACATTCAAAACCAACTTGCACCCGATCTTTCTTCATCTGGTCGATGGACATATTATTATTGATTATCGATGGAGTGCATACTTGGAGGAAATACGCGAAAACTGTCTTAAATACTTCATGATATTACTACTGCTAACATTTAACTATATTATAGCGTATGTATAATTCAAGTTCGCAGGCGGTTTTTTCATTTTTTCTTCTAACAAAAGCATCTCTCACTGTTCGTGTCGGATACGATTTACTGAACACGCTGGAATAAAGATGCACCTCGAACGAACGATAACCATTCAAATTGTTCATGTACTACACGTGGTTTGCGGCAATTGATGTTGTTAGTCGTGATGACGCATTGCTCCGGAGTCAGATGTTTGTTGCGAATCATTAACAATGATTAAGAAGACATCGCATTGTGTGTCCGCTCACATTCAATGTATCCGACCGCCTAGGGCACAATAGAGCAACGCCGGTAGTTATAGTTACGGCTAAAATACTTTCGATTGCAAGTATCGGTAAGCCGACGTTCAGATTTAGTGAATATAGTATTTTGACAAAAGAATAAAAGCGAAGTGCTTGATATAAAATACAATTTGGTTACTGCAAGATGAATCAATACGGTACATTAACAACAGTATCGATTCGTTGTGTTTATGGCCAAGTAGACCTGTATTCCTTTTAAACTTGTTTTACAAAAAATTTTTTCAATCAATTTTTCACTTATATCAGTAGACTATGGAAATCACACGAGAAAAGTTGAGTTCTATTATTTCTTAGAAAACGAAAATGTATTTTGCATCTTTACGCAGACAAAACAAAAAAGGTACAATACATACAACAACAACAACAAAAAGTGTCTAGATACGAGGTTCACGATATAATTTACGAATGTTAAAATATACAAGAAACAAACATATCTAGGATACATATCTTAAACGAACGTCTCTAAGATACATTGCCCATCCTCGCGCATGGTGAAAACCGTAATTCCTTTTCCGCGAACCATATACCGACGCCGTGCCGTACATTTACCTATATAAGTATATTTCCGGCGAGACGAGGACGTAGAACGTGATCCCGCGACGTCTTTTTATCCTCCTCTTCGCGCCGGAAACAATTTCGAAGGCGTTTGTCGTTTACGACAGAAGACTGCGTTTCGAATCGGACAAGTGCGATACACGTGTTATGCATGGACGTTTGTCCGGTCGAAAGGAATTAAGACTTCGGCAGGACGGAGACGTAGACTTATCGTGAATGCAATATCGAATCGAATCCCACGCGAACTTTCGACGGACGATTTTGCAACGATATCGCGTATATACGGCTTCGTCGGTGCCGATCGAGAAACGCCGGTAATGCGATGCCTGTGCAGTAGTCGAGTTCACAATGCGTTCATCCTGCGCGAATTTACCGTAGACGTATACGATGTACCGTGTAGATTATGTGAATTCACAGCGCGATATGAGTTTTAACCGTCACACGTGACCACACGGTGTATACTATTTTGATCGTGTCTTGCTTGTCGCAGGGCTAAAGTGACGAAAAAACGGAGGGAGGGCCGTATAGGTGTGTTACGATACCATTGCGAGCGTTCCGGGTACCTATCCGTAAAATAAATAATTGATCATACACGCGAGAAACATGAATAATATACCTAAAGTATGATTTTTACGAATCGGTTAATATTGTTTGTAAACCTCTGTTTCTCGGAACCATCAGCCGCGGTAGTCGACCAGCCCACAAGCCGTAACGGTTGATAATAAAACTATAAAATGAAACAAATATCTAAATGACTAATGGGTAATTTTTAATATGTGGCCATTATTTTGACCGAACAGGCGAGCGTTCAACTTTTAAAGTTTTCGGAGAAATATAAAATGGTTCACTTTTTAATCACTGCCATAGGTAGGACGACCGAGTATCTCGTCAACCCTACCTCCCTCTCCCATCGCTTTAATCCCTGTGTTTCTGTAGAAAACGTTTTCACGTGATACTATCGAAGGGACGTGCAGAGTACCCGTGGTCGTGGCGTACTGCCGATGTAAAATACTATACGCGGGACAAATGCACTATATCTGCGGGATCATTTCAGGCGCTCTTCGTACAGGGTATGTGATGATCCAACGTGTCCAACTTGTGGTAGACTTGAATGAGGCAGCTTTAACATTAGTTAATATTTCAGTTCTTTCGGAAAAAATAGTAAATTCGAATTTCCGCATAAGTTTTTTAGTTACTTGAAGAAAAGAAATACGCGTTTCTTCTAAATATTAACTTCAAAAACAATGCCGTTTATGTGTTATGTATTGTATTAAGACTTTCTCGTAAAACGTTAATCGTAGAACTATCTATTTCAAACCTAATGAAATTATAAAACACGATAAGCAAAGCTCTGCATTATGAGTCTAAATTAATTTAGTTTTGTATCAAAAATGTAAAACTTTTAATGTAGTACACGAGCAATTATTTAAATCGATTTTATATTTGTATACATACAGTAATCCACATTTGAAAATATACAATCGTGTTAAAACCTTACCTGAATATAAAATATCATGGTTGAAGAGAATTTGTTCGGTTTTATTTTATTTTTAAATTTTCATTCCATACAAGTACATTTAACTGATGTACATTTTTACCAATAAAGTATAACGTTTTTTTCTCCTTCTAATACGATTATTGTTCCATACAATAGTTGTTCCCATTAGTTAGAAGAAAATGGATGAATATATAAAACAATAATGAAATAAAATGTATATGATATAACTAGTGAGTGATTATGGGAATTTCGACGATGATGATGATGATGATAATGATGATTATGGAGATAAGAACTAAGAATACGCATCTTGTGGAAGGCAAAATATCAATATCCTTTCCCCCTTTCCCAATAGGATGTTATAGTTTAATCTCATATTGTACTATTCATAACTATCCGTATTTCGTAGTTTCGTATACTGTTGCATATACTTGTACATTATTAAATCATAAAATCGAAGTTTTAAAGAAATAGTTTTAAAAGGCTCTTTGTCCAAGCCGCTACGAACTTATTGATTTTCAATCTTTCAAAAACGCTAACGCGGAACGAAACTATATATTGTATAATCTTCGTAATTCATTTTATTTCGTGGCGTACGGAAACAAAGCAAAAATGGATTATTATTACTATTGTTATTATTATTATGATTACTATTATATTTCGTTTTCTCGATTAATTCTACGGATATTTCGATTTCTCATTAGCCATGGCTAACGTTTCAATTACTTCACGTGTTGTTTTACCGGGCATTCGCGTAGACTGTAGGCACGCCATTATCGTGATAAATTGTTTTCATTTAAAAACGCATTCCTTTAATGGTCCGACTTCTCTAAATACACGTTTTGTATTAAACATCGTACACGAGACCTGCCCAACCTCTTCCCCTCCCTCCTTATACGTAACGCGTCTCCTATATACGATTTCTTTAGTAAGAGCAGCTGGGAAACTATCCGGTCGGTATTAAAGATTTTTAATTCGCAACATCTTTAAGACATTCTTGGCTTAACGTAAACATCGTGTTTACCTGTCGCAGAACACAATAATGCGGGTTGACCGCAACTATAATGCGAAAATTAGTCGAGATTTAACTAAAACAAACATAATGTTATAGAGCTTCCGGTAACCATGGTGATGTCGTAAGATCCCGTTGCCGGGTAATGCTACAATACGGAAACCGTGAAATGAACTAAATACATTTATGTCTGAAGAAAAAAAATATTATTCGCATTTATATATTTTCATACTCGTTTTATTGTTTGTATTTTATTATTGTATTATAATAGTTTATTTTATTTAATACAACAATTGCTGTACTATAATATTATTATAACATTCTATTATTCCATGTTTGCACATTTAAATATCTAAAAGAAGACTGCGTATAAATGTATTGTTTGCGTTTTAATAGTACGTGTGCAAAAGAAAAAATTAAAATATAAGATTCGAATCTAGATTGTTGAGCGTCTTCGTTCGAAGGCCGTTCTTGTAACATGTTTTGTTAACGAGTGAGTGATGGTTTCTTGAACTTTTAGCCATAAGCATAAAATATATATGCATATATAAGCTCGTTGAACATTTTAAATAATTAATAACTTTAAAACCAATTTCACCTCTTGTATCGATATACACATCATGACTTTGAGTTGTTTTCAATTCTTATACGAATTATATTGTTCGTTTGAACAGAAAATAATATGCATGCTCACAAAAAATAACTAACATATTATTACTAATAGTGTCAGTACGAGTCTTCGATCGTTCGGTTATTCATCTTTCGAGCACTTCCGTTTTTAATTACGTACTCGATTCCAAGTCATGCTGCAATGCTTCCCCCTTAACCTATTGATAGAAGTTCTGTAGCCCATAACAATGATTCACCTGTACGAGGAGGATAAACCTCCGTATTACTAACACCTCCGACAAGTGATACGTATCATTGGTACTTACATCTTCCCTCTGAAGACGAAATTGAAAAACCTTTTCATCTTTCTGTGGTCAAAGGAATTATTTTGTTTGGAGGAAGTTTTGACTCGTTCGATATACATCACGACTAACACGAACACACATTCCTTATTAATTATTTTCCTGCGTTTTTCGTCTTATAATAATTTGATTTTTCATTGGAGATGAGCGTTGTCATATTGAATATAATATTATAATGGCTATTGTGGAAATCGAAATCAATTTCACATTAAGATCTATTTGCTTATGTTTATGTTTTGATTACGAGGAATGATGTTTTTTTTTTTTAACTTAATATTTAATATCTTTATCTTTCATGGCTTTGATATAAATATGGATACGAATCAAATATTGAACATATAATTGATTGTGATTCAATTCGTTTCAATATTTCCCCAAAACATTAAATTGCATACTATCGTATAATATAATGTAGGGTATTCCGATTCAAGTTCTTAATGCGTGAAACATCACAAGCGTTGCTCATAAACTTTAACAATGATCTACAGCGAAAGTTCACTTGATCGCACCGCGGTGTTGTTTGTAACATAACGTTTCTTTGTTTTGGTGACATGTTACAATGAACTTTTAAGCGCAAAAGTCGTGTACACGTACGTGTAGTACATATTATCGTGATAATGTCATATTTTCTTTTTTCCAGTCGAGGTGAATTATGTTTCTCTCGTTGCCAGACTGTCGGCGGCGTATATAACACGTACAGAGTCCTTCTCGACGGCAGCAGTCGACAGCGGAGCACTTCATTTGTCACGGTTCAAAGTAGCTTTGGACCACGGCTTTTGAGATTCGCGAAGGGATTTCGCACTCCGAGAGCAGTTGCGCGCACACGGGCGATGCGAGTCCCGGATATATACGACGATTACCATCTTTGTTCGCTCTGTCCGTTTGAAAACACCGTTTGACGTCACAATGAAATATTATGCTATTGCTCTTCTCATATCAATTACAGCGGTACGGCTACGTGCCCACCCCGGTGATCGCGCGCAGGCCGCACGGGCCGCGGGGTAAAAAAAAACGGCGCCGATCTCGGCTGGTTAAGATTTGCAATTTTTCTTGTCCTACGCTCCAAATCGTAAATTCAATTTTGTATCTAGCCTGTGATGTAGTTATCTGCAGTTAAAGATGGGCAGTCGGAAAAACAAAGAGAACATTTATTTAAACGTATCACAGAAATTACGTAATTTTTTTTGTATTTAGCAGGTATAACTTTTTTTATTATTGTGCACACTATTTATACAGAAGTTTATGCATAGTAATATTACTCAGATTATCACGATCGTGGAAGGTTTCTCATAGGAATGTTGTCTAGTTGATTCAAGTCGTAATTGAGGGGGTGGATTATTTGTACACAGCCGACTTAGAGAACGTAGTTCTCGATTGGTTTTTTTTAGTGAAAAAACTAAAAAAAACCAGCAAAATACACCACATTGATCCTCCTAGAATTTTTCGCTTAGATTCGTTTTTTTTGAGAGCAATGGAACATTGGTTTCGAGTTTAAACTTTAAAAGACCAACAAAGGAACATCGTTTACCCGTCACTGCGCCCCACCGAACATTGAGGTCTCACCCGATCTAGTAGTTTCGCCTTTTTTTTTTTTGACATAGAAGAACGTTTACGTGTAAATTTACCATTTAAATACCGTATGAGTACAATAACCGCATTCAGTTATACGTGGTAAACAATGAGTGGCGTGATGAAAGTAGACTCGCAGTCGTCACCTTTTGACTTTTACAACGAGTGTAGCTATAAGTGTATTAGGCTATTGTTGGGTTACAATCTGTCTTACGTATAGAAAGTCAGTTTTTGGACCAGTTTCGTTTGAGATTCTAGTAGCATCGCCCGAGAGAATGTTCAAACTTTGAAGTTCGATGAGAAATTTTTCGGTTGTTCGTAAGATTCGTTTTGTCACCACGTGTCTTGTCTTTGACCGTCTGTCCTACGATGACTATATACTTAAAGTGAACGAACGCTATACTGCCAATAAATGGTCTCACCGCAGTGGTTTTATAAATCGCATCGATAACAGATTATATAATATCCGCACAAGTCGTAGCGTGTACAACTTCATGTACGAATGATACTTCATTCGTAGTGTACACGTGGACACCGCCGCGTCACAGAGAGAAGTCAACAGTGTCCACGAGAAAAAAAAAACAAATTAGTATAGTTACATCAGTTATTCGTCCGAACCACTAGGATATGCCGCGGTATTAATATTTTAACGCTAAAACGATGACCTGTACCCGTTGTGACGCGTTGATCGATTTAATTATGATGCGTTGTAGGATGACGGACTTGCTACAAGCCGTTGGCTGAAATGAAAATAACGATTTTACCTGCAGGAACTATGACACGCGCTATAACTTATTCGTGTGTGCATAACCTTCATTATTTTTTCAAACACTGTAAGGGTGGGAGGATAATATTAATTTATCCCCGCGTAGCTCCTTAAATAATAGTCGATTTCAGTTAATTTACTTTTCAGGTTTCATTAAAAGTTTTGTCGGTCAATTACATTGTGTTTAGACAAAGAAGGGCACTCTCCCGATTACATCCGCTCGAATCTTATATTCTTATATTTTAAAATTAAAAAAAAATATGTCTCTACTTGAATTTCAAAGGAGCATCGATACCATCGGCTTTTATAGAGCACGGTTATTCATTCTTATAAATATTAAAAATGGAACAATGTATAACAATCAACATTATTTGTGTAAAAATTAACTATTTATAATAACGCAGTGTACTGAAATGTTAGTTTAAAAATGTAAACAGTACAGGTTTTATTTTTTGTTAAAACACCGTGACAAACTAATTTAGTTATTTAAGTAATAGTTTGAACAATATTTTTTGACTGCAAAAAAAAAAAAACAGAGTTTTAGTCGTTCTGTAGAATACTTTTTTATGTTTTAATATAATAATCACTGCCATAAAGTTGAAAACTGCCAAAACTGCACTGCGGGTACTTCTTTCGACAAAAGTATTTATTAATTTTAATTTATTTTCAAAAACACAACAATAAGTTTAATTCAATTATAAATAAGGATAACGATTAGATATAAAGTATCGCTATACGTTATACACTAATATGAACTAAAAACTTTTGTTTCAAAATTTGAAATATTTGAATACGGACTGTAATATGCACGTTCTTTCGTTGCCTCCAGATAATTATTATTATTATTATTATTATTTTATTTGTATTTTAACTGATGTAAAATGTTACCTTATACCAAAATGCGTCCTCACCCACACCCCATTTCAAAATATACAGCAATTTTTCTTACTGGTTATCAGTTTTTATAGATTGTTAATTTCTCAAAAGAAAACACCTTTTTTTTTATAACTGTAGTTTTTAAGTTACCTTAAAAGACTTTGAGCAAGAATGTATTGGCTTGACAACTACTTTGATATTTCCCTCTAACTCTTTTTTTTTTGGTTATAAAAATGCATTCAAAGTGAAATGCAGTAAGTTTTTCAATCGGAAATGGAACACATAACATTATGTTTATTTTCCAATGTTATTCGTAGTTTCTTCTATTGTTAACGAAAAATTTGCAAATAATGTCAAACTTATTCGATAGTGGAATTGAATAGTAATGGAACATAGTTGAAATATATTTTTAATTAAATTTATTAATTTATTGGTACCAGCTACTTCAATATTTTTCAGTACTTTAATTATCACGATTGAAAATTAGTTTATAACAAGACGTATTTTCCCAGACCTTATAAATACATTTTCTTTGAGTAAAAACAAGTTTGTGGGGATAGTGATGGATTTCCTTCACGAGACTTCTCATCATCATTATCAAATGTATATGAACCAACACCCGGAACATCCCTACAAACTCCTGCGTTTTCCATCGGAAAGATTGTTTGACGGTCGAAATATGAGAATACTTAAATTTCCTATAAGCACGGTCGTTTCAATGGGAAAGCTAGAAAGCTGTTTCCCTGGGCTAAAAGTTAAAAGACGGTCGCAATGTGTTGACTCGTTTTCTTTTTTTAAAAAAAAAAATTCGCATCAAACATATAAAAACAACATTGTTATAAATCTGTAGTTGGTTTAGTCAAAGTTTACTCTCGTGATCTATAAGAAAGTATAGACGAAGAGTTGAAACAATTCGTAGCTATGCTTCAAGTCAGGTGGAAAAAATAAAAAATATATCCGGTCATTATGTTTAAAATGATTGTTGAAGATAATCCCTGTTGTATTTGTCCACAAATTTATATAACATTTTGAATTTATTAAGTACACCTATCTACCTATTACCAACTGTGAACGTGGACGATCGTTTTTTGCACTATCGATAATAAAAAATATTTATCCTCGTACGACGGGTGAATTAAGACTGAAATCTCTATCAATACTTTCAATAAAGAGTGACTTGACACTTGACAGTCAATATTTCGTTTGAAAATGTTATTAGACGATTCGCGGATGCGAAATCTAGAAAAAGTTTTCTAAATATCGATTTAATTAATAATGTGTGTTTCAATAAGAACATAATTACATTTTTCTACAATATCAATAAAAATTATTTCATAATCATTGAATAATAAATATAAAATTATGTGTTGTCAATTATTATGATACTACAATATAGGTACGAATATATAATTTATTTAATATTTAAATCAAATCATATCGTACTATCATATTACAATCATACTACCATCTGAATAACAAAAAAAAAATGTTTTGGATAATAGGGCCTCACCTAAAGTGATCGTCCACTCTGGATTATGACCATAATCCTGCCCCGCATGTATAATTTAGCCTTAAATTTTAACATATGCACAATGCACTCATAAGCTATATGTCATTCGAAAAGCTCTTTAGTTTAATTTTTTGTCGTTTTTATCTACAGAAATTCTATTTAGCATTTATAACGAAATATTCGTAAAATGTAATCATATATTATTTCGATGTTCGATAAATTATTTATGACACAATCATAATAATGTGTTTTGTTTAGATAAAAATAAATCTCCACTAGTGTTGCGTGCGACGTTGACTCGTAAAACGGTTAAATTCAATATTAATGTAACAATAATATGATAATGTACATTCGATTTTATCGAGGTTTAAGCGCTGCCAGCCACTATAGTATATCCTTGATTGATTTTGGAACGTCGAATGAGACATAGACACAGACACATATAATGAATCCGATATTCCGTTATAATGCCGTTCATTGTTATAGTACAGCGGTGCATTGCGAATCCGGTGTAAAATTATTTTTTTCCTTTTTTTTTGGTATAAACGGAAGTGTCATATAACGATAACATAACACGATACTATTGGAAAATATACCGAAACATACACTACATAGTACATGATAATAGAAAATGTGAAATCAGAATTTCGAGCAACAGTGGTTTTTTCATATAAATAAGCAAACCACAGAAAAAATAATGATAAAGCGGGATGTTTTTGAAACTTGATTAATCTAAAATAATAATATTCTGTGTTTTCGCATACAATTTATAACACGCAATTCTTATCACCCTGCATTTTAATCGCAAGGGAATATGACAGGTATTCATTTCATCTGTTTGGTGTTTTGACAATACGTATTCGTCCAAGACTTTTTGATTACCCCGTGTTATAATCTGGCCACAAGACATTTCCCACAGGAACAAACAAATAAAAATATACAATTATTTATACGCATGCTAAATCATTATATTAATACTTGAATACATTTCGTCTGTGCGGAGACATGTGACAAGAATATAATATAACGGAACACGCCCCATAAATATGAAAATTAAAGTAACAAAAATTTAAACAAATCCTTTGTGTTGACGCTGTGGATATTTTAAATAGATCGATTTTAAATAATCGAGATTATTCAAGTCTTAATATAGTTAAGGCATTGGAATTTCACGTTAGAGTGAAAAGCATATGATAAAGCTCTACAAAAATCTTTTTAGGCCGTTCAACTTTAACTGAACCTTTATTGATAGTTAGAATGGAACTGCGTCCGTGTTAGAATGGAACTGCGTCCGTGTAAGTTTCCATTCGGGGTTAAATCCTCGTGTATCGAGATACGAACACGCCGTATAAAATAATTTTCAGTTCTGGTAGTAATTACATGTAATATTAGAAGACATAAGAAAATTAATAAACATATGAAAATCCGTAAATCAAAAATATTCATAAAAATAAAAACGTATGATAAAACATTTTATTATTCAAATACGGAATATTTCATATTAGTTAATTTTAGTGTTTTATCTTCATTTTTGTTCATCGTTGTTTTTACATTCTTGGATACAGATCCGATAAATTTTATTTTAGTCCTATTTCAACAAAACAAACCTGTAGAAGATACTGCTATTGTACTATTTTATATGTGATATGATGATACTATATGGACGAAATATGATTCGTAGTAACTATAGTAACTATTTATTACATAAACAGATAGCCATAATACAAGAATATTGATGGGTATATGATAATATGAGAGATAGTAATTACTAGTTAGGTAATATATTAAGTAATAATCTCTATCTCCAACACAAGCGCAAGCTTACAGGAGATAGATAAATCAATCTTATGTTTTATTTAATATGTAATCTTGTTAAATATTGTTTTTTCTGATTAAAAAAAAAAAAATAAGATCGGAAGACCGCATTTTAAGCAGGGTAGTGACTTGTGGTGAACGTGTGTGATGTGTGTTTAATGAACACGTTGATCTTAGAAATAAACTTAAAGAATGATGTTGTTACACTGCCTATTATAGCTCGAAAAAAATTTAAAAAAAAAATCTAAATTTAACATGTCGGTTTATTGGCAAATTAAAATACGAGTGATAAAAGAGTTACACGTAAGAAAACAAAAATATTTACTCAGGTTATATATAACATCATGTTTTTATGTACTGAACAAAATATTAAACATTGTCATCGGAACGTTCCAATAAAACATTGATCCTATTATCATCTGTATTAAAATTGCCAAGATAATAATTTGCTTTTCTATTTATTTGATAACAGTTCAACGACATAGTGCGAAACGCGTTGTGTCTTCACATTTATCAGTTTAACTACAATGTTAGTAAACTACTAAATTAGAATAATCATCATACGCGTACACATGATAATATAATCAACTGTTTTTTTTTTTATATTGACCCACGTCAACGAGTGTAAAATATATGTGTATCTTTAAATCATACATTTGTCTGCAAAAATATAGTTGAACCACAGTATGATAGATTATATTACTTACAAATAAAATTACATTTGTTTTGAAATTGTTTTTTTCATTTGCATATCGTTAATCCACGTATTTGTATGAATGTTTTTAGATTGATATCTACGGCTGACCTTTGCGAGTGTACACGGATAACAGGTAATACGATACTGCAATTTTGACTATAGTCGCACAAATTAATTGAAAATATTTATAAAGTTTTATGTATTACACAATACGTGGATAATGAAATCCAAATGCGTATAAAAGTTTCCGTCCATGTATGCGCGCGCGCGCATATACTTTCGGCATTTAAAACAACGAAAACAATAACATACTAAAATATTTTAGGAAGTTTTAATCTAACATAAGCATTTCGGCCGAAATGTCGTGCGGCGCAGCGATGAGAAATTACCCTTTTAAGGGTCGTCATGATATTCGGTTTTTGTTTCAAACATATTTTATTTTTTCGTATTCTATTGTGTATTTTTAAACCGTTTATAGTATTGTGTGCGTTAAAATTCCGACCCCCCCCCTGACCCCCAAGTGCGTATAACTCCCGCATCGATACGTTTTGTATAAAAAAGAAAGAGTAAAAAAAAAAAAAATCCGATAATTCCCTCAGGATAAACATGTACTAAATCAACTACTACGGGTACTTGTGAACGTAGTGCCGTGTCAAAGGTTATACCGATCATTATTATTGTTATTATTATTATGCTTCCAGTTCACTGTGAAATTGAACGTTTATAAAGAATAATAATAATATGTAAAAAAAGAAGCAAAATAGTATATACGGCTAAGACGATCTCTATTCTTTCCCGGTGTTTGTGCGAATTTTATGGTAAAAACAGAGAGGAATTTTCATATATTTTCCATTAAAAAAAGTTTTTTTTTTTTATTCATTCTGAGATATTATCACGCGTCTCACAATAATACAACACGCTATTTAATATTTTTATAAGTAAAACGTGCAAGTCAATGTATACGAACCTTTTTTTCTATTTATTATGTCTTTGTGATTGAATGTAATCTTCCTGAAAAACTTACTCGACTATTACAATCACAACATTTAATCGATCGCCAAGAAAAGAATATAAAAAATGATTTTATCACAATGCGAATATAAACCTCTAGACCTTCACAAAGGACAACTCAAATATAGGGGCACTACATTCACTAGTGAAATTTAGATTATTTCGGCAGATTCCATTCAGTAAATCAAACAAATCGTTATAATCAATATCCACGAAAATTCAAAATTTTCCATCCATTAACAAGTTCTTTGGTCCAGGGCATTCAGCCGTTTTTAGAAAATCCTAATGAAAAACATTTTAATTTAAATAACAACGTGAACATTTTATTTTTTTAGATTCCGACTGCTATGGTTTTATTTTTTAAATAATAGTAACATTTTGAAAGATTTGGAAAAATAAAAGTTTGAAATGTTTCTTTTAGCTTCACATCATGTTATGTACCGGAAAAATTATACAATCATAATTGTAACTAAAACTTTTATTTGAATTGTATAGGTAATACAGTTTTGTTTTTATTTGAATTTTTTTTAAAATAACTAGAAAATATTTTTGAAATTAAAAAAAAAAGAATATGACCTTCTTCCTATACTTCCCATGTCGATAATATTTACTCGTAATAGTACTGCTCATGTATGAATTATAATTTCAATAATACGATATACAAATTGTGCCCACTTAATTTAGGTTAGAGAATTAGCAGAGAATTAATAACAAACATAGAAATTAGTCACTGAATAAACTTAACTTTTCTGCTAGAGTAATAGGCAACAAACACTTTTTGAAAATTCGATTTCACATTATAACCTCATAAACTAAAAGAAAAAGAAAATTGAAATCATTTATTACTGTATAGGTTATATGAAACTTTTTTTTGTATTTGAACTGGCTCAGAACAATATCAAAAACGTAATAATTCAGGTGTATATAAAAGTTGTACCAAATTTATCAAAACGTTTAATCAATACGGTGAAAAAAAATAACAATAAAAACCATCGAGGGGTGGTCATCATACCCCTCCCATAGCCCTTAGGGGTATGCCCTCCCTTAGACCCACCAATGAATCGGGGTCTTTCTTTTTCGTGATTAATCGAGTAAATCGAAAACGTACTTAAGATTAATGTTTTTATACATGTGAACTTTTTTATTTTTATTTTTTTGTTATATATGTTTGATTAAGGACCAATAGTTATTTTTTACTAAGCATAACAATAAATTATCGCACAAAATATTTTATTTTTTTTTTTTGGATTTATAGAAAAAATATTATAACTGTAAGAACTTAAGACGTGTAGTCGTATATGATAATACGAACATATTATTGATTATAAACTAATATGGACACGAAACCGAGAATACGAGCAAAGTGAACTGTCACGTACAGATTATCATATACTAGGATTCGATTTTCGTTCTGTTTACCAAATGTTTTGTCTAAAATACGACAAAATAGTTGTGAACCGTACATGTAACAATAATGCACTATCATCACGATACGATTGTTACATCAACCTCGCCATTCGATCGTTTACAACGCGCTTATATAATAAAAAATCGGTCACGTTATTATTATATTTACACTCTCGTCGGCTGGTCCCGTATTAGGCCAAATCGAAAAGTTACTCGATTAATGTTAAAAACCAATTAAAATAGTTATTTCCGTTTTCGTAATTAATAATGCTTTATAGGTACACACCGTCGTTATGATTTTGTGTTAGTCAATTTTTCAGAACTCTTATTAACGCAACAATAGTTAAAAATATAAAAATTATAATAGGTTGTGTTTATATACCACCAGATGCATCTACTGATATGTATTCAAATCACTGTGATATAATTGAGTCTATACATTTTAAATTTCCCGAACATTATTTTGTAATAGTTGGTGATTTTAACTTAAGTAATTTTGACTGGTCTGTTGATCCAAATACACAAAATCATAGTTCTGGTGGCATCATATTTAATAGCTATATCAATTTTTTGAATCTAAAACAATGTAATATTATTCAAAATTGTCTTGGCCGAACACTCGATTGTTTAATGCTTAGTGAGAATGCTGAACTTACGTCTATCTCTCAATCGGTTGATTCTCTGGTGCATACAATTGATAAATATCATCCTCCCCTAGACTTTGTAATTAAATTTAAATATTCCCCAGTAAGTGATTCTTATGAGTCACCGTATATTTTCAATTTTAAAAAGGTTAATTTCAATGAGTTATCTCTTTTTCTTTCCAATATTGATTTTGATCTTAATCTTAACAAGGATCTGTCACTTGACGCAATAGTTGATACTTTTTATGAAATTGTTTATCACTCATTTAATCTATTTGTTCCGAAAACAAAAATTTATAATGATTATTCCCCAGTATGGGCAAATCCGGAGCTCAGAAATCTTATAATTAAAAAGAAATGTGCTCATAAAAAATACAAACTATCTCCTTCTCCTGTCAATTATATAGAATTTTCTCAGCTTCGTAATAAATGTAAAAAATTAATAAAAATCTGTCACGACCAATACATTTCAGATCTGGAAAATAATTTACAAATAAGTATAAAACCTTTTTGGAATTATGTAAATTCTTTAAAAAAAACAAAAAATAATATCCCAGACTGTATGAAATATAATAAAGTGACTTCAGGTAATACTTCCGAAACGGTCAAGTTATTTGCAGATTATTTTTCCAGTGTCTATGAAAAAAGCTCTTTTAGCTCTGATGAGGCTGAGATGTTGTCCTCTCTTTCTTTAAATAATAATCATATTAATTTAAGTTCATGGTCTATTAACCCTGATGAAATCTATGATCATTTATTTTCTTTAGATCCGCATGCTGGGACAGGACCCGATGGTATACCATCACTGTTTTTAAAACAGTGTTGTACTGTACTTGTAAAGCCACTACATTTTATTTTCAATAATTCATTAAACCTGGGCTATTTTCCGGTTTCTTGGAAAAAATCGTTTGTGACCCCGATTCATAAGACAGGAGATAAACATAATATTACTAATTATAGACCAATTTCTAAACTGTCTATCATTCCAAAAATATTCGAAGCAATAATATCTAAAAAATTATCCATAATTGTTTCTCCTCTCATATGTAAAAACCAACATGGGTTTAGACCAAAAATGTCAATCTCCACCAATATTCTACTCTACCAATCTAAAATACTAAAAGCCTTAAACGATCATGTTCAAATAGATTCCATCTACACCGATTTTCAAAAAGCTTTTGATAAGGTCCAACATTACTTACTCATTAAAAAAATATCTACATTTGGAATCCATGGAAATTTTTTAAATTGGTTATGGTCCTATTTAATAAATCGTACTCAAGCAGTAAAAGTGTCACATTCCATATCCACTAGCTTCTCAGTTACTTCTGGCGTACCACAGGGTTCTCATTTAGGTCCTCTTTTATTTATATTATTTATCAATGATTTACCCACCATTTTTGATAGCACGGTTGATATACTCTTATTTGCTGATGACGCAAAAATTTTTTCTACGATTTATTCTCCATCAGATGCAATAAAATTACAAAATAACTTGAATAAATTTGTAACTTGGAGTCGTCAAAATAGCTTATCATTAAATATCAATAAATGTAATGTTATAACTTTTTCAGATAATCCTATTAGTTTTGAATACAAAATTGACAATTGTTCCGTCACAAGAGTTACCTCAATCAGAGACCTAGGGATTATTATTGATTGCAATTTCTCTTTCACTTCTCATATAAATGCTATAACTAAAAAGGCCTTTAAAATGCTTGGTTTTATCAACCGTAATACAAACAACTTTAAAAATATTAAGGCATTGAAAACTTTATTTTTTGCGCTTGTCAGATCACACATTGAATTTGGTTCGACAGCCTGGTCACCTTATTACATCACTTCTATTAGTCTTATTGAAAATGTACAACATAAATTCTTAAAATTATTGAGTTACAAAATAAAGGTTCCATTTATTTCAAATAATTCGTGTAATATGCGAATAACTGAATTAGGCTTTATATCTTTAGAGGTAAGAAGGAAAGTTACAGATATTATGTTTATTTATGATTTGTTGAACGGTCATATTTTTTCCCCTGAATTGCTCTCAATGATAAATTTTAATATAACAAATCACCGTTTAAGAAAGTCAAACCTATTTCATGTACCATTTTATAATAATAATTATAGCTCCACTTCCTTCTTCCCTAGAGCATTAAAACTAGCAAATCTTATTTCTGAACATGTAGATTTTTTTCATATGTCACGTATTGTTTTTAATAGAAATGTATATTTAGCTTTAAATTTAATTGTAAGTTAATTATCGTTATTATGTTATTATTAATGTAATGCTGTCTTGTATTATTATTTTCATTTACCACTGTCTAATTATTATTATTTTGTAACTGTATTTTCATCATTTTTGTCCTACTTTATATTTTTTTTTTTGTTCTTATTGTAATTACTTAAAAATCTTAACCTGATACTGTTCACACTAAAGGGTTATTACCCGTTTATCATAAATAAATAAATAAATAAATAAATAAAATAAAAAAATAATTTTAAGAACCGCTGCGTCATTGCTCTCTAACGCGTTTAACCGTTACGTTTACCCGATCGCATTCGTTTCCTGCGTATGCATATTAAGTCGGTCTAACGACTTGGACCTCCGGCTATCGGAAATCCTTCGCGGCCCGTAAATGTTTTAATTATCGCGCAATGGCGAGTGGGGGTCGCACACGAGCGCTCGAGGAACAACGGCTCGGCGGCGGCGCGGCGGGTTGACGGGAAATCACTATAGATTATGAGTGGAATTTATGCTGCGATGGGGAGAAAACATTTGACCCGTTTAGAACTAATCCATCCTCGGGAAAAACATTTATAACTCGGACCGATCGGTAGTAAACAACGAACCTTGGTCGTGGTACATCGCGTGAACGCGCGATAGCTATAATTAGGACTGTGAATTGAATGCACTATAAAACGTTATATATAACTGTTGAAATATACAACTAATGATTAATATTTAATCATTGTAAACACGTATGTATTGTATTTCACTATTGTCCTTAGTGACAAGGTCAGGGAGTTAGTTTAGATTTCTACACACGGATGTACATAATAGTTTATGACGTCAAACGCACCACATAAATATAGCCATCTTATTATATACCCTTACCCTCATTAATGAATTCAGTACATCAAACTGTGTGCACAGTCCCTGATGATTTCCAATTGTATGCTAAATTTATATTATACTTGTATTACATATTGTTATAATCATAAAGTCGGTGTTACTATCTTTACTGAATACCTAAACCCTAAGTTCGTTCTGATTCCACTTTCAATTGTATCCGAACGAGTCGTGCGATCAACGCGGAATGTTATGATACCCATTGACGCGGCACCGGCTGTATAGTCTCGTACAAAGATCGAGAGAACGCGCGTGCGCACCCCGAGCAGCTCCTCGCTATTATCGTTACGTATAAACGTTAAGCTTCTACGAGGGAAGATGGCTCGAGAACAAATCTTGCTCGATCTCGCGGTCGGGGTGCGCGATGATTTACACTTGGATCGCGTTGATTTCTCTCGCCGGTGTCCGCGTTTCTTCGGGTTATTGTTACGCAGTATTTCAAAATAGCAGTTCGAAGTCGAGCACGCACGTTCTTCTTCGTCAATTACTATATTATTTTCCAAACACGTGTGTACGGTACGATGTGAAAAATACCCCCGTTACCTATCACTCGGATACCTCGGGATGAAGATAAACCACAGTGACAGCTCAATACAATAATATCCTGAAAACCGTAAATGTTCGCTGGTGATGGGGGGGGAGGCGCACCGAAAAATGTCAATAGCCTTCGTTTCATACGTGTTCCGTTGTTTTTCTTGAATTCACATTAAATTGCATTTTCTTTTATACTCTAATGATAATTCAGTGGATTATGAAATCATATTAAACACATTTGGCAACACTGAAAGAAGAATTAAAACATCTTTTATTTGTATATATTTGTATTGTTGAGTAAAATTTAATTCATCGGAATACGAAATTATTAAAAATATATTAAGGTCTAAGCTCTTGAATAATAAACGTGCATTTTTATCTGGTTAAATATTCAACACAAATGTTCGATGTGTTGAAAAACTTGTTGCTCTACAGCAATATAATAATTACGAGTATAACAATACCTAAATATTAAGTGTGTAATACAGTAGAATCTCGGTAATCTGGCCGTTCGAGAATCCGGTACGTTCAGTAATCCGGCTGTATTAACATATACCTATCGAGAAAAAGTCTTAAAAGCATATTTTCAAACAAAAAAAACAAAAACAAATTGGTAATTTTTTTAAACCAGTCTCATCAGAATATTAGTAAAACACAGCATGTATGTATTATGTATATAAAATACGATAAGGTTATTCATTTTTTAATATGAGTAAGAATATAAAATTCAATAAGTATAAATGAGTTTTTATGTGAACCCCCATTAATCCGCCGTTTTCGTTAATCCGGCGGTAGCGTGGTCCGATATCTGTCGGATTACCGAGATTGTACTGCATGCAATACGTGTACAAGTCATTTTTTTTCGTAAAACTACACTACGTTTAAAGTAGGACATTTTTAAATTCGTGAAGTCAATGTACGGTTACATTTCGTACTTATAGATACAAGTGCGATTATCTATAACCAAGCGTGGCGAGTGAACATTTTTTTTAGGTGTGCGTTACTTCGGCAAGCACTTTACGAAGCAGCCCGCAGGATTTTGGTCCCGTGAGATCGCCAACGGTATTCTTGGCCCCCATGGCTCGAGTCCCACGTGATTAAATTAATTTTTTTTTTTTTTTTAATTGGTCTTGAAATTTATACAATTTCTGCTTCGACTACTAGGTCATTAGCATATCACTATAAACATAAATAAATTATACTTATAATAAAGAACAGAGCAAAGAAATAAGAGAAAAAGCAAAAAAAAAATGATAAAAAAAAAAAGTACCTACAAGAGAAATAGTTAGAATTAATTTGTTTGGTATTTTATACATTGAATGGTTGGCTAAAGTAGTTTGAGTAATTTGGTTGTTTTGAAGAATTCAATGGTGTTGGTTTCATTGTCTGGATTTGGGCCTAGGCTTGTTCCAATTTGATGGCTTATATTGAAATCCTCTCTTTGTTTGATGTACGTTCTGCATTCTTCAAAAATGTGTTTGATTGTGATTTTGTGACGCATGATTGACATATTGGTGGGTCACTTTTTGTCATTAGATACTCATGGGTTAGTCTGGTGTGACCGATTCTGGCCCTATTTAGTTTTTTTTCGTTTGAGGTACTAATGTTTGGGTTTCTTCTCCATCGTTTGACCGTTTGTTTGACCTCGTTTAATTTGTTGTTTTGGGTGGTCCATATATTTTGCCACAGTAATGTGGTGTCCTGTTTTATTTGTTTTCTTATATCAGAGTATGATGAAATGTTAATGCATTGAGAGTCCGGGGAGCTGATAGCAAATTTTTGCTTGTTTGTCTGCCTTTTCATTACCGATCATTCCTATGTGCCCAGGTACCCACATTATTGTTATTTAAAATAAATTATTTGGACGCGTACGCGCATAATTGTATGCAAGTCGAGCAGCGGGGCGGTGGCGTTCCAGCGAATTGGACATATACCTGTTTCGTGATACGCGTGTGCATAGAGTGTTTTACAACAATCACGTTGCGGATGCATAATTAATGCGGATGAAAACCGCCGTTCGTGTCCGCTCCCGGGGACGTGTACCCGCGAATGTCTGAACGTCGCCGGATGTGCGCACACGTAGCACATAGAGTACACATAGTTAGTGCGGGGTGGATGCGATGCGAGCGGGAGGACGTCTCTGCCCCTCGTCGCCAATCGACCCCGTGAATGGTAACTTTTTTAAAACGTCGTCAACACGACGTGTTGTTGATTGCCGCGTCGTGTTGACGACATCACTTGGGGGAAATCAAAATGGACGTTTCACAACCACCGCCTTTGGATTTTATTTTTAAAACTCGTATTGTCCGCGTTTTACGCGTCTCGCGAACAACCACACTACGCCCGCGGTAACGCGATATCAGTAGCTTTTCGTCATGACAGGCGGAAAACGCCGGAAACGTGAACGTCAACAGACGAGGCGGATTGCGTCTCGGGCAAGACTTGAGCCAGGGTGGTCCAACCCGCGGCCCGCGAAGCTTTTTTTTTGGCCCCTCCGACAATTTAAAATTTAGATTTTAAATCACAATAATACAACAAAAAAAATCGTAATAAGAAGGTATAACATTTATACGATCTTATTGCGAATTTATACGAATTATTTACGAATTGTTATACGGTTCATTCACGATTTAAAGATTTTTATATATTGAAACCTAAATTTGAATTATTTAACAACCCAATGACAGTTGATATCTCAGTACAACCTCCCGATTTTCAAATGGAGTTATGTGATTTACAATCAGATTGTTTTCTTCAATCAAAAGTAAATCTGCCTCCTGAAGAGTTTTGAAAACTGTGTTCACAAGAAAAATTCCCAACATTACGGAATTTTTCTCTTGAAATTTTTTCATTATTTGGCAGTACGTATATTTGTGAATCGGCATTTTCTACAATGAATTCAATAAAGTCAAAATCAAGAAACCGTATTCACGATTCGTCTTTAGAATCGTGCATCAGATTAGCCACCACAGGGTGTTCAATTGAAATTGATAAATTGGCTACTGAAAAACAATGCCAATCATCACATTAATAGTTTATCTTTTTTGTAATGTATTATTGTAAATTTTTAATAATAATTAATTATTTGTGTATTATATAAAATAAAATATAAATAGGTAATAATATAATTTTTTTCATCCGGTGTTTTTATGGAAGTGTAAATTGGCCCGCCAACTACAAAAGGTTGGACCACCCTGGCTTAAGCTATAAGACGTATCCGTGTCAACATGGTGCGACTCGGCAACACTTTTCATTTTTTCGGCACGGTCAGATCGCTTTCGTCTTAATTCGACATGGTATAATTGATACAATATTTGATTACGAACGAATCGACGATTGGGTTTTCGAACTTATTTTTTCTTCACCGTTGTGTCCATATTTAAGCGTGTGCGTCGTTTAAATACGAACGCGTTCTGTAAGAGCACAAACAAAATTACTACAAGGACACGAAAAGGTATTGTGTGCACGGTTTTGTACACGTTCAATATTGTCCGAATATCAAATCGTAGATTAATTAAAAATAATGTACAGTTTGCACTTACTCTGTTTAGATCAGGCGCGGATACAATGGGGGGGGCCATGGGAGCAATGCCCACCCCAAATATATAAAAAAAAAGGCTGGTGAAAAATACTATAAGTAATGACATAGGAGATTATATTGGGAAAAATATTGACAACTATACGAAACGTGAACTCTTATTAAATCATTGGGTACCACCAACAAACTACATATTTCCTTTCTCTGAGCATAATAAAAACGGAAAATTAATACGTCGATTTATTGGGCAACAACATTTAAATAATTTTAAATGGTTAGTATTTTCACCATCAAAATAAATACAGAAAAAATAATGTAATTAAATATTTTATAAGCAATAAAATAAAATCTTGAGTAACCTGAATATTTTTAAAAAAAATTTATTTTTTATTTTTTTTTGGTCTACTTAAAGATAAACTTCGTTTCATTCATCATTATCTTTTTGTCAAAAAATGTTAATATAATAAACTCTGATAATCTATGTTGATATTTTTTGATGCCTCCCCCCCAGTAAATCTATTCTGGATCCGCGCCTGGTATAGATGCCGAGTATAGTTATCGTCAGTATGAATATCTGTGATAACAATATTGTAACATGAAGTTTTCAACTTTTATCCTAGGAGCATAGTTTCCGATCCAATGTGAATTTCACTAATATTAATGATGTATGCATGCATGGGTACAAAAAACACCGTGGACACTGTCCTTGTTATGCGACTCAACTTATTTAAGGCTCAACCAGACGTCGGAGCACACGGACATTATTGTATCGTGTAAAAATGTATGTATGATAGATATTACAGGCTATGGAAAATGTATGAAAAATACTGGACGTATAAGTTTCGAATTAAAAAAAGAAAACCTGAAGACGAAAAATATGAGAATTAAACGAACCGATTACCTAGGTACAAATTTCATCTCGGTATGTCATCTCACGTTTATGCCAATCAAAATAGTTAAACTGAATTCGAACGTCTAACATCATTTCCTTATTAATATGGCTATGCAATATCATGGTATTTATTTTATTTGTTCGATCAATATCGTTTTTTTGTCTGATAAGGTATATTATTCTTCATTGATAGCGATGTGGTTAAATTATTACAATACATTTTTAGGTATAAAAACTAGGATGATTAAATGAAATTGGTATTTATTTTTTTCGGTATTCGCGGTGCGCGAGTGTTGCGGCAGTCAATTAATTTTATTCAACACATTTCGTGACATTTATTTTTATGCGATCGCTTGATAGCATCGCAAAAATATGAGATCAAGTAAATGCCTCACCACCTCATTAGGTCTAAGCGAAATGTGACGTTATGGCAAACTACGAAAATAATTTATAGGCAGTCAATTTAGGCGGAAACGTTTAGTAATATTTTACTGGGAGGGAAAGCTCACACGTTGATTGTATTCCCAGGTGCGTGGCTAAACAATACACTATATTTTAATGGAGTAATCTATTTCGAAAATGAGACAAACTTATTACGGAACTTTAGAATTGAATAGGATTCAGTAAGACACAGAAGGTTTATTTATACCTAAGGGCTTAGACCGTGGTATTTTAAATTTCTATGCGGATATGGCATACTTACCGTCCAATGTAATGGTTGACATTACAATAATTTTATTATTTTTAAAAAGGAACTCTCAATTTTTGCTTTAAATCTCTAAAACGATCTATGTCCAATGAAAATTGAAAATAATATTATAATGCTGGAATTATAATATTACTAATTTGAACTAGAAATATATTCAGTCTCGCATATAATAATATATCAGTGTACCACAGTAAATGTTTGAACAAAAATCATTAAAAAAGTTCTTTAATAAATACATAAAAGATACTACGTAGTAACGAAAAACTAAATCATCCGAGCCATCCTGTTTTATATTATGTATTATATTTACACTTAATATAATATTTCGATCCACATTTTTCATTAAAATAAGTCTTAATAAATATGTATACACACACACACAAAAATATAGATAATAATATACATATATGCATAAATATTCATCGAGTTATATTTCTATATGGGAAGTTTCAAATCTATACCAACAGACAACAATTTAAAATATAGTATTATACAAACCAATATTTAAAATAAGATAATTATCAAATTATAATCTTTGAAACTAAAATCTCAAAGTAATTATTTTAAGAATAACAGGACAATAATTAGTATACGTTAAACAATATATTAGTTTTGTTCAATAATGTCGATTGATTTAAAATTTTTGTAATAATAAAAACATATTCGAAATAGCAGTATTTTTCTTTTAATATATTATTATATTTTATCAATTATACTAATTATAGTGTGTATAACAGTGTGTAGTACAATTATACCATAAGTATAATTAACTATTACAAATAAATGTTATGATAAAATCGTTTGTATCATTCATACATTAGTGGTGTACTCAATGTTGCAGGTAGACAAAGTATATTTGAAATGCTGGATTAAAACTATGAATTCTACCATGTTCACGACCATTTATTATACCGTAAAATACGACGTAATTTATACTTGAGTATATTGAGTGACTTTTGAGTTGATGAACGAGCTTCAAATATAAGTTACTATTATATGCTTTTCGAACCTTATAACTTATAACTTTTTGTCGCGTTCCAATAGTGTCTAAAATAATTCGTCAGGATTAGCAATCGACTGATTTTTGAACTGCAGAAAACCTGCTGAAAAGTTGTATGTAGCTACCCAGCTGCAGATAATGAAAATGTATAGTTCTCTCTCCACACAAATAACTTTTTTCTCCCCTGAAAATCACTAAAGATGATATCAACTAACAGACAGCTGGGTTGTTATATTTATAAAGAGTTTCAAAAGTTGGAAAAAAAACCACCGAAGAAAATCATCGGATAATAATGTTGAGATGTAGGTACTACGGTTCGTACGAAAGTGTGTTTCGTTTTATAATTGAAATAAATACGGAAATATAGGAGTGAAGCAGAGGCGAAACCGGTAAGTTTTCCAATTCAATTAAATTCAATGTCTCACCCAAGACGAATCGTTGAACATTCATCTTAAACTTGTGAGTTATAGGTAGCATGTGTACATATTTGCATATTATTGTGATATTGGAAAATAGTATTTAAATCTGATATATGAAACGACAGTAAAAGTAATATTGTCGCTAAGGTTCGAAAAGATTCGTTGGGTTTTGTTCTTTTTTTCGGTATCTGTTTCATACCACGACATTCGGTGTAATGATATTGCACAGCTAATGTATTATTTTTATAACACCACTGCAGTACGATGGCGTACAAAGATTATATAGATACCCCTTTTGTACTTTCTAAACTAAATTTTGAGTTTCTACTCGTTTTCATTGCCCATTACGTAGTCGTACCTTTTCACCATACTATTTAACCATCCCCTTCATAGAATGATGCGCATTTGTAATTCATATTTTTATTGATAATATTTAAATATTGTACTGATATATGTTCTACTTTCTGAAATACCCAGTCTCACCCGACACTTCATATTATACTAGATATTAGAGTACTATTTAAACATGAAAAAAAAAAACAAAAAACGATAATTTAGTTAGAAAAAAAGGGTTCTAAATGATGTTTATTTTGTATAAAAATATAAATACCTAAAAACTAAATTAATTTACATAACACATTTCAAACGGTAATTATAAAAATCAAAATTTTCACATAGATAAAATATTAAATAAAAAAATAAACATTTCTAAGTTTACTAAAAAGTGAAAACAAATATACAATATTATACAGCTTAGAGTCCAAAACGAGATCGACCCTTAAAAATAATGCGATTTTCGCAAACCTTTTGTAGCGCATCCATACATAGTAATAAGTACATTCTCCCCAACGTTTCATATGAACCGGTAAGGTGGTTTTAGCTTTACGCTGATCAGTGAGCGATCTTTGAATTTTATTTACCTAATGTATTATAGATTGAAACTTTGTTTGCTTAATATATTCCGTCATGGATGTTATTGTAACGAGTAGATTTTAATTTTTTCAATATCTCCTGAATATCATTAAGTGTATGTACATTATATACGGTACTGTTTATACTTGGTATAACGCCCTATTAATGAACAATAATAGTAATGATAATAATACTCTATATCAATCTAAAATCGGATGCACGACCTCAGTCCACGTTCATAAAACATGTTGAGGTTCGCGCATCATCGTGATCCATACGAAGTCGATCTATGATTTCGTTTTGAGACTAGTTAAACTCGTTCGTGTTTAATTTCTATCGCCCACTACCGTAGTCAAGTGGCGGGTGACTGTAGATGTAACGACGACGACGACGACGGCTACTTGCTATAATATTTATACGTGCGCGTGAATGAAGCTTGATGTTGTATGCGTCGGGCTGGTTCGGTATTCGAATAGGTTTTATTCTTGCGCACTGAAATAACAACCACTGGAATCTGTGCGCGTTCGTGCGGAGTCCTTATAAGAGGCGCTCGTGAATCTCGGTGGTTCTTCGTTCATTTTCACGCCCAATCCGTCGGCGACATTACGTGGTGTCCACAAGTAAATATCGGTCATCGAGTTATTATCGAACGCGGCCAGGCACAATGTGTCGTTTTGCGATGCGTATTTTATCTCCTGAAAAGCAGCTGATCCTGATTCGTTCCCTGTACTCCGTCCGTTTGTCGTCTAAAAATAACATCTTAGTTGTAACACAACTTGTTAGAGTTGTAACACTTTCGAGCAATACACGGATACGACATTTAACACGCATGGTCGTAGAAAACTACTCAAAAACGATCCCTAAATGAAAAGTTTTTTTTTCGAACGGTACCCGCGGAAACGATTGGGCTTTTCTCGAGCTGTTTTGCAGTCTACGAGATAAGCATGACATTCCATCGCAATAACGGTATTATATATACGTATATAGACAAAATATACCGTGGAATCCGGGTCGGATATCCCTGGGAATGCAGCCGTTGCCGTTTTCCTGAAAAATATAAAACGAAATAAACATTCGTAAATTCTTAACATCGTATTGCCAACGCCGCCCCGGGAAAATATTAATCGCTATAAACTGTGAAGGTACGCACAAAAGGAAACACAAATAATGCCAACACCCATTACGCAAAAATCTGTCGCTAGTATTAATTAAACCTACTATAAGCACACAAAGTTCACCTGGTCTTAGATGTGCAGATTAAATATCAGTTCATTCAGGTGTGCTACTAGAAGCGTGAATTGCGTGGTCTCGACCTGGTATAATAAAATCATCAACAAACCGAACGATATGTAGTAGACCCAAAGGTAGAAGTAATTACAAATAGAATATGGAATAATAAATTGTACAATTATTATAAATTGTGATCAAATAATGTAGGTTTTAATACCCCTACATTAAATGCTTAGTAATAGGAAACACAGTTCAAAAGGAGGAAACACAAGTTGTCCTCATCTACGAACATAATATGCAATTCAACAATAACGGAAGGTAATTTTAGAATAGAGAATATCACACCACCAAACATCATTGTTAAATTTAATATAAATACGGGTAGAGTACCTACCATTTTTAAGAAGATAGTCAGTAGCATTCAAAGATCTCACGAGCTTACGACTGTTTGCTTAATTGTATTATACGTGTAATTCTACGGATCAAGTATATTCTTGTTATTTAAAATAATGTTTGAAATCGTTTAAATTGTTTTACCTATCTTATGTTGTAAAAAGGCAACATGACTGCACACCTATAATACGGGGATCTCCACTGTGTTAACGGTGTGAACCAAATCGGAATTTATCAGGAAATCATTATTCGATTGTCTGCAGTTATTAGAGTTGAGTATCGGGGGAACCGGGAGTCGAATATCACTTAACACCCGGAATATATATCGGGTTTTTTTTTAAACCGATTCTTACCTGATATTTTCGAGAAAATATGTATAGTTCCAAGATTGACTAATATTAACGAATACATTTAATCGAATCGTATGTTATTATAAATAAATATTGATAGTTCCTTGATAATTACGATTATTTTCAATACGCTTTTCAATTTTAAATATCGGATCGGTTATCGGTTATAACAAATATCGGTTTGGCTTTGAAAAATGCATGTCAGCTAACCCCTCATAATCATCAGTGTTTATACTTATATAAGTATTGTTCCTGCGGCAGGAACTGGAATAAACTCATTCTCGTGCACGCTAAGATAATCCTCCCCGAACAATAATATCACTACAAAACAAGCGGCGGGTGGACATTTTCGACTCGGGGATGCTAAGCACCCCCTAGCACCTCCGTATGTGCGCTGATCATGTGTTATGCCGTGTGCAGTAAACGAGACGCGTGCGCGTACACCTATAAAGTCACCGCGTACGCATGCGCACGCGCTGCGAGAGCTTCTGTTCGCAGGATAGCGTGAAATGTTTACGTCCTGGAAAATAATATGGCGGCGGCGATTCTCCTCCCCCGCCCCCGGAGCACCGAAAACCTACCCATCAGCGTTGTGATGTTTATCTACGAGTACATGTTCATAAACGTGGACAGAGAAATATGCCACTTTGTACGCGCGCAGTAGAATTTCCACCACGTTGACATCACCGCGCGGGGGTCGTGGTGCTCGGGTACGTGCGGTTAGGGGAGGGTGCGTGTGTGCGGGAGGATCGCCGTGGGAATCGCATCGCGGGACGACCCCGCAGAAGCATTTCAATTAAACTGTCTATTCCGCGCGGCCGTGTTACATGTTTACGCGCAGGTCTCTGGCATAATATTGCGCGTTTCCATTTATCAGATAGTAATCGTTTCCGAAATATACGTACGGCCGGACGGTTTTTGGCGGTGGAATAAAACGCGTGTACAGGGATAACGTCAAGTCGAACACTCGGCCTTGTGCGCCGGTGGTGAAATTATATTATAGAAATATGTCCGTGGCGGAAGAACACAAAACCCGGAATCGCAGTATACGTGACCCTTTCGGAAAACAAAAAGTTAGCAAGCACGTTGCATTCTTTCAACGGTACGTTTTTATTCCGTTGGTCGCGTTAATCAACGGGACGAGGAGGTCGAAGGCCTCAAACATCCCCCTTACTTACCTACCCGTCATAACTATGTCCGGCCAGCTCGGCTGTGTCGAAACGGCTGTGACCGGATGACCGTAACGGTTATGTAATTCCACGATGGAGTGCTATATAATATGAATTATTCTATATTATTACAACTCTCGCGATGTCATCGTGAAGATCGGACCTATAGTGCGTCGTCATAATTATATTCGTTCCGGCGAGCTCGGATATCATGTACGTTAAGCACAATGAGATATTCGTAATACCGTATTTCATTTTAGGACGATAAAACAACTGCAATCCGTTGAAACGTAGGAAGTATATAGAAAGTCCCACGGGTACGTTTACTGAATTCAATAATCATCCCTTAGGGTAAAATACAAAAAAATTCCCTGATTCTGTGCTCTTTCTGGAGCACGCGTTTCGTGCGAGGCTTGAAGTGTGTAATACTATTCGATACTTCCCCCCCATCCCCCCCCTCGGTATAAATGAACAAAAAACCGAAACATTTATAAAACAGCTGGTCACTGAAGATGTGACACGTAGTGCCGCGTCGCAATAAGTAAATGCATTCTCGTGGGACATTCTGCGCGCACGGTACACTATACTACGGCGTACTATAATATTGCGACATAATGAATCCCTTTTTACCGTGGTCTTCTCGAGCAGGTTACGGATATCATAACGTCCATCTATACATTAATTTGAAAACGACAATGTGCAAGGGATCCGGACCCTAAGCCTCGGAGAACGGACGTAATAAATCCGTGCGTGTGCGAGTGCGAGTGAGTGCGTGCGTGTACGTGCGTGTGCGTGCGTGTGTGGGTGTGTGTTTTACACGTGTCTAATGATATATATATATATATATATATATTGCAGTGCAATACATCGAAACCACTATATAAAATTTATATATATATATATGTACCGTACACGGTTGAAGCGCACTCGTGTCGTATTACCCACTGAACTCCTCTATATGCACACGGTCCGGCCGTACTTAATAATGTTTTCGCAGCTTTGTCCCGCCGTCAAGAGTGTCGCCGAAGCTCGGAACCGCATATACATCATTAACGTGCACCACGGCACAGGGACCCGGCCGCAGCGGTCACGGGCCACCGACAATCCTTTCTGCCCGCGGTATCTCCGCCGCCCTTTCGCCGCACAGGTGTCCCGTGGCATGACGTTTCTGAGAGCATCATTCTCATCCGCGCGCGTGTACAGCCCCGGGATTATCTCGCGTAAATACAGTAAGTTCCCGATACAACGAAAAATCCCGTTATAACGAAAGTCATGGAGGTCCCCTACCGAAAAGCTATTAAACCAATGTTAAATGAATCTCAATACAACGAAATTATTGATTTTTAAAAATCCCGATACAACGAACTATTTGTACATGTTAAAATATATTTTCCCTTCTAATTTAATCTAAAGATAACAAGTATACAATTTTATGAGATGATCAAGTCATTAAATTGTCTTTATGTGTGACCGTGTTATTCCACGTCAATCGATAACGCGATAAAATCAGTCGGGTGTAAAGCTCACACGTTGGTGATTTGGAGAAAAATATCCAAAGAAAATGCAATGTGAAGGAAGCTATCGAATGGATATGCGGAGCTTGGAATGATTTCAGTCAATCAACAATAACCAACTGTTGGGAATTAATATGTATTATAATAAAAACTAAATGAATAATTGAATTACATAATGTTTTTACATTTTTTTTTGTTCGAATTTCATAACCTAACCGTTACAACGAAAAAAAAATTCGGTCCCTTGGAGTTCGTTGTAACGGGAACTTACTGTAATACACGTACGTGAAGAGTGTGCGCATCCGTAATAACACGACGACGTCACCGGGAAGGAAAGAAAATGAAACAAAAGAAAAAACAATAAAAAAATACCGACTTCTGCCGGCTATTATTGTTCGGCTGTTAGATGATTCGACGGACCAAATCACGGGTCACCGAGTGTGACTTCGGTCCGGAGAAATTAAACGTATATCTGATAATGTTATTTATATACTACACGTTATTATTACCAATATGTTTTGAAATTAAGTATAGTATATCGATTATGAAACAATATATCCGGGTTCGATAAATAAAATAGAATGTCGGTTAAAGAGAATAATATCGATTTGTTTCGGATCATTTAAAAATCTCAATATTAATCTATTCATATGTATGTGGGACGGTCCAGTTGTATGTCGACCGTAAGTTACCGACCTAGTCAGGATAAATGATTGATCGCTACGTATTCGCGATAAACAATTAATTTTTACCTCACTCGGTAACGAGTGAAAAATCTCCATATTTGTTGGTGCTCGATAGTGCGTGTGAGCGCTTAATTTAAATTTAGTTTTGTTTTTCGTACGAAAATATATAACAAATGAAAACGTTTTCGAAAACAATGATCGTAGTTTTTTGTGCAAACACTGAGAAAATATGCGCGTGAATATAATAATTAGGGTCGCTTGAGATGGTTTGGGAAAAAATATATTTTTAAGCAATCTTTTTTTATTTTAATAAATGCGACTAGAAAACTGAATAAAAAAAAAGCCGGAATAGAGGTCACAAGCTTTGTCCGTGTATAATATGAACGTAAGTAATTTGGCGCTGCTAATACGAAATGGCTGTAATGAAAAAAAAAAAAAAATAAATTGTTTTCAAAGAACTCGTATATTAGCGGAACAGATATAAGAACAAGGTATGAAACTATGGTACGGTTTGAAGAATCTCCCGAGACATTTTATACATTACAATTATCATTATACGATAAAATATTGTTCGAGAACGATAATTATCGCAACGAAAACCGCAGGTCGGTAAACAATAGTTCCAAGAAAAAAGTGGAAAGTATCTGTGTATATATACAACTATATAGACAAAATTACATCCAACACAAAAATGTTTAGAAGCAAAATATTCATGAATATTTTAACAAGAATATTTTTGGTCTGCGATTTTTCAAAATAAATCAAATCACTTGTGTTACATTATTTCATTACATCATGGTTGCAGAACGTCTAAGTACAGTAAATTGTTTTCAAATACTGTTCTACTGTTGGTTAATTATGGTTTTTTGTACATCGTGGAATAAATATTTTAATGGACATTTTACCTTGAAATACGAATATTTTATAAGTTTTTGAACTATTCACAATTATTGTGTTCAATTTATTTTCAACTCGAGACTAAGATAATTATGAATACAACTTTTAAATGAAAAAGAAATATAAATTAAATACAAATATTCCCAGATTATGATGTCCTTAATTTTCTTAATCCTCGACATATCTTAAAGCAAAAGAGATTAGGGTTTGAATTGACGTATACTTAACAAATATGAACTACTAAATAAATATTTACTTAAATTGAATTTATGGAAAAAAGGAAAGTATACAATATAAACGTAATACAAAATAGTTTTTCAACCAGAAGAAACACTTATGAAAAGGTAGAAATTATTCTGACTTAAAATCTTACAAAAGAGTAATAACTGTATTAATTCTTCAATTTGTATCGAATAATATTGTTTACACATAAAATAAAAAATCCATTAAACAAGGCGATGTTCATTTTAGCTGACAAAAGTGATAAAAAAACAAATAAACACGTTTCACGAAACAGTGAAAAATATACAAATTAAACGGAGATTTGAATTACTTACGCTCTGATATACGGCCATTGATTGCATAAGTCGCGTTGAAACAATATTACACTGCGTTAGGCGTTTTCGTAGAAAACTATAAACATTTTCTAAGTAAATTATAATTTTTCATATTTTGCGATAATTATCCAATGATAATCATAAGTGCTTTGTTCTTCTGATAATTAATTCATAAAAACGTCTCGTTAGATTGGAATCAAATAGTTTGTCGTTGGCAAGAAACTGGAGTAGCAAAAAAAAAAAATAAAAAAAAGTAAATGTATTTATATACGCAACAGGTTAGGGACAATTCTCGTGCCACGTCGTATACTATTTCAACACTATTTTCACAGTCGCAACAATATAATATAATATCATAATTTTATCGTATCCATCGCAGTAGGATCAGAATCGAATGTATACTATATTATTTCCACTAAGAATGGACGTAATAAAGTGTTAAACAAACTCCACGGTCCTGGCATTGTAAACCAATCGTATCGATTGCAGACTGCAGTTACTGCTTATTAGATTATTTTATATTGACGACACGATATTGCGCGTAAAATGATATTTCAACAATGTAATCCATCGTCGATTCTCGTCACTATATGTGGGCTGAAGTTAGGCGGTCATTGTCTTTTTTTTTATATAATTATTTCTATTACAATCGTAATAACAAAACATCAGATCTAATTTACATTTTACCAAATCGTTGTTTTGTATCGTGTCTTCGTGTAGTCTATACGGTCAAAGTTTCTGCACTACATGTCTCACTGTGGGTATTAAGTTACGATACAAACATTTCTCTACGTGTGTATTTCATACTTTATTCGAATATTGTCAGAGCCCTTTAGTTACTTTTAATGGTACCATTGGTTTGTCGCAGGATAATACCAGTATATTTATTTTGCTGCTCTACGAGCGTGTTGTGTTCGTCTTTATCCGTTTATACCATCGTAGACGTAAGATATCATTTCGATATAAAGACTTTTTTCGGGTACAAAATATGCTCCAATAGTGGTTCGTGTACTTTTGTATATAAGAACTAAAATTGGACATGGATGGTGCTTTAAACAACAGTCATTTTTTACAAGTTAAACGTCTTTATCCCCCCCCCCCACCGATACTCAAGATAAAACGAAAGAAAATAAACTTTGAAATAATGTTAAACTTCGTTCTGCAAACGTTTGCATATTATTATTATTATTATTATTGTGTACAGACAATATAATATTATGAAATACTTGTATTTTGTCGCTTGACAAATGAATCAAAGACATTTTGTTATACGATTGAAATTCACTTTTGTTTTTTTAATAAAAGCAATATATAGGGGCTTAACAAAAAATGTTTCAAGTCTACAAGACAAAATGTTCAATACAATATCATTAATCTTCACTAGAAATGTTGTTTCTTTATACATACACATAATATGATACGACCAACACAAAAAAGACAAACCCATGGACCCACTTTCCATTACTAAAATAAATTAAAATAAAATTGTGCATTTCAGTCTTTTTGTTGTACTGGCTTACGACTTTTAAATTTACATATAGACCACGGACAATTCCTTAACAGTACTATATATTGTCCATGACATATTGTGATAAATTTTTTGGCAGATGGTTTCAATTTTTTTAATTTTGCTTCTTTAAGTGATCATAGACAATTTAAAATTTACCAGCGATTTATTAAAGCATTCACGTTTGATTTATAATTATATTATAAACGGCTTTAATTATATTAAAAGCTCTTAGGTAATGAACATTTTTTTTCTGTCATAATTTTTAGTCTACACACAGATAAAGTAGATTCTTAAAATTGTTTATGTTAACGTAATTTCGTCAACGGAAAATAAGATCCTTATATTTTATTTACTTATCGAACTATATGAAGTCATCTCACCGCTATAACTTATAGTATTAAAAACTGAATTTTTTATGAAATTTCAATTATATTAGTGCACTGCAATTTTTCATTTGACTTTCAAACACTTTTTTCTACTTAGTAAAATTATTTTATAAAATAATGAAGTTGATATGAAACTTTAAACTGATCATATGATATTCTTTCCGGGAAATGTAAGTTTATTCCAAAAAATTTAAAATTATCAATGTTTAATAATTATAACTAGGCTTTTAATGTGTGTATAATGTATTTTTTTGGTAATATCGACCAACGCAAGCTTATCGGATGTGTCAATAAAATGCATAAAATAGTATTTACAAAACAACACTCATCGGATCAGATAACAATGTAGTTATAGACTGCTTTAAGCTTTTACGAGTAATTCTTACCTATCTAGGTACCACTGGATAACGTCATTTCGACTAAAATTAATTTTAATTAGGTTCAAAAATGAAATTTTATTTTTGGATATACAATTCAGAGCCTTTTTTTCCTTAACATCGCACGCATCATATATATAATGTAACATTAATCATTTCCTGGAGCAATTAAGGAGTACGTATAATAGGTTAGCATTTTGTCTATACTATTGGTCTTAACCTATAGCGACATAGGATTGCGTCTCAAGTCTCACTAACCGTTAGGTTATCATCATCTGAAGCACCCCCCTTTTTGCTTGAGCGATTGGTTGTCGTTTGCCCACATAAGTCAGACGTTCACGAGGTCATCCGGTGGAAGAACGGTCTCGGCTATTATCCGTGAACTCAAAGAGCGCTCGGGATGCGGATCCTAGCCTTACCCCAGGCACACTCACCCGTCTGGCCCGCACCCGTTTTTCATACAAATCCGCGGTCGACCCAGCACCGAGAGTTTCGCCATCTGCCAATCGGAGTATGACCTACCGCGGTACGACTTGACCACGGCGGCGGTGAAACAGTATTATTCGCAATACTCTCACGCAGCGCAGTGACTCTTTTGGATCGTGGTGCACCGTATCCTTATCGTTTTGTCCTTTGGCCACAGCCATGACATCACGTCAGGATCAAACTTTATGTTGAATTATACGAATGAAGTATACATGAATACACGACCTAAGTACCTACTGACGTTTAATGAAAAGAAACGCGCATAAGATGAAATGTGTAAATTAAAATTGAACCGTTCTGTACGGTAAGCAATATTGTTATAAAACGTTTTAAGTATCTAATATAACACACTCAAAAATATATGTACTATTCAAATTTATCCAGTAAACGCTCGATCATTTAATTTTTTTTTATTTAAACTTTCATCGTTTTAGAGTTTTAGACTACCTCTGACATTACTATAAAAACTTACTAAACCGAATATCCTTATGGTTCTTACTATTTTGTTTTAGACAGATTTTACCGTGCTATATCTTTTAACTATCTTGAACTCAGTAATTAGCCTATAAAAGGATTTTGTACTTTGGAATAACTTTATCATCTCGTGAAACTAAGTTTTATTATTCAACTTTTTGTGCGCAGTTCAACTTGAACACTTATTATATCTGCGCTGATGTAATAATCTTAGGTCATGGAAAAACAATAAATTCTCGTGGAAAACAATATTATATTCTTATATATTTTATAATCGCAGTTATTGATTTAGTTTTAAAATTATACATTGATTACCAGAATTATCGTAATTTTATTTTATTTGATCATTCACTGTATGGTTGAATCTTTATATTTACCGTAATGTTAAATTTAATGTTAACCCAGTTCGATAAATAAAATAATATACAAATTTTTATCAAATAGACAATATTTACGATTTACTATTTAGGGTTTGATGGTATACGTTTGATTTTCTAGAAACTTACGGATTACAATGTTAGACTGTCAATTGAAAACATTTTTTAATATTCACGAGAAATTATCTGTAAATACATTTGATGAAACGAATTTCGAAATATTGCTGTACGCTTTCTAAGCAAAGAGAACCAGAAAACACAATTTTGTGTGTATCAAAATTACAGATGAGAGATTATAGTTTATTTATAATTGAACATTTTCGAAGTAGGAGTACAAGTCCGACATTCTAATTTATAAACTTTTACCACTAATTGAAATAAATTGAAATCATGTTACTAATATTACTATTGAACTTCGATTCGCTTTCACCGTAATAACATTAAGTTATAGTTCTTATGAAATAAAAATAAAAATTTTAAAACCATTTTGATAATCTTATTCGACCGTTACTTCATTGGGAGCCATAATGGTCGCTATAAAAACCCATTATTGTGTTGCATGGTGCTAACCTGACCTCAAAAAATCTACTGTTATAATATAAACGTTTTAAAAAAAAAAAAAATTATTGTGATTATGAGATTATTTAACCATACTAATTTGAAAGTATAATTGTGTTAGATTTAATAAAGTTATTATGTAACTAGGTGTCACCCAAAGCTTGATGGCAATAATGCTAATTTTAAGTTTCACCTAATTATATTAAATTTTAGTTCTTTTATAATTGACATTTTCAACGAAACATGACAAAACAATTTTTTTGCTTTAAGAATCTAAAAGAAAATACATTAATTATATAAGTTATTAAAAATATAAAATTTTATTGTAGAGTTTCAATATCAAAAAATACTGAAATGATTTGGACAGTGACTTGTCATTCATTATATACTTCATTTATATACATTTGATGATGGATTACATAAGCAGGTTGTAAAAGATCAGTAGATCGCTGATGATCCTGTATCTAAAATTCATAATTTTATGCTGCACTGCTACTAGCAAGGTTATTATAAGTAACTAAAAAAAATATCAAACATTATGTTTTGGTATTTTATCGTTAATGCGATATTAGACTAGGTATAATTTTACTTTTAGGTTAAGTACGGAAAAAACGATATCTATAGTAGCTTTAAATTTAAATTTAATAATATTATAATTAAATAAGAAATTTAATAATTTAAAACAAATTTAACACAAATCGTTAATTTCCAATAGACCGAATAGCAGTAATTAACACTTCCTACGATTAAAAGCCGTGTGTACACTGCAGTTACTTCGTTTACCGTAAGGATCAAAACGTTTAACTAATTTTACCAACTTTTCTTCTAATAAAAAGATAACTTTGGTCACAGCTACTGGCAGACTTGATGTATGTAATTGTATAAAAAAATTGGTAACGCTAAAGTGAAATGTCAGTAACTGCCTTATGATGTAGAAATGGTCAAAAATAATTATTATTGAGCACACGATCAATATTATTTTTGAATTTCTGATGTAAATGTTCTCAATTCTCTTCAAAACTTTTCACATTTGTCTTTTAAAAAATCCAACTCTATGACCGCGCGCCGTTTTACTTTGCACTTTTAATTCGACTGAAAAAAAATATTTAGTGCATTTTTATACAGTGCATTGGCTATAGATTATATTATAATGTCATTGCGGGATCGTAACAATCAGGCGTACCTTTCGTTTGGTTCATTTATGGCATTAATTCATCAATTACCGTCTTCTTTCTGGACTTTGATCTTGTATGTAAAGCTGCATTATAGTGCCTTCGTTTCAACAACTTGATAGCATTATTGTACGGCCGGTGGTCTCAATCGCGTTTCGTCTATACCATGATGTCCAATCTTTTGAAAAGACTGGGCTACATTATGCGTGTAGAAATTATCGTGGGCCACATACATTTTTATAATAATATATTTGACTTATAATCTTACCATAGCGAATAGAGGGCAGAAACTCTTTTACAATATTGCATTTATTTATTAATTAAAAGCTGAAAATAACATTAAAAGATCAATAGCACACTCACAGGTATTATATTATTAAATTAATTTAAAGTTTGTTCTACTTTTTTAACATATTTCAGTATTATAATGTAAAAATAATTTTTTTTTCAAATTATTTGTAGAAAATCCATGGTTTTTAAATTGAAGAAAGTGCCACATTAAAATCTTATATAGTCGATTATAGTGTACAAGAATAATATTATATCGAACTCATAGTAAATTATATTATAGTATATTAGTAAAATAACTAAAAGTATTTTCAGTCCTACACTCTACAGTATAACTATTTTTTATATTAAAAATTACATTATTCTGTTTTACTCTGAAAATCTTTAATTTGTTTTTATTATTATTAACTATTCGCGCAAAAACGTATAAGAACTCCACTAGATAAACCGGTCTAGTATCCACTAGATACAATTTTAAATCACAGGTTTATTTCACAGGTTTACCAAATAAACATCACTACACAGATTTGTAAGACCGTGTTCCGAAGAAATACGTAAATATAAATACCTATAAGATAAATTTTAGCGAAAGGCGAATTTAATGTAGTACAGAATAGGAAATCAATTGGTTTAATGTTATATTATTATTATTATTATTATTAATTAATGTTATATTATTGCACACGCTCTTGTTTTTCACCCATATATTATTACAGAAATAAATTATGATCTCGGGTGAAATATAATGTTTCACAGTATTACTTAATAAATCCAGGTCCGACCGCAACGGGATAATGGAGACAAGTCGTGAACTAGGAATAGGTTTTAATATCGGAGAACATGAAACGCGACACCTGCGAGGGAAAAAAAACCACCGTTCGGCGTTCCGACGTCGTTTCGTTATCCGATGAAAAAAAGAGCCCCTTATTGGCAAGCAATTCGTGTTATCAAACATATTATGTTTTACTCCATTGCAGGTTATGTCGGGTTCGAGTTATTATTTTTTTTTTTTTTTTCGTTTTCCTCGCACTGCATATGCTTATAATTATATTCATCCATTTATATATATATATATATATTTCCGACTGATTTGGCAGTGGTATCACACGGACGGTGAGGAAAGGGTTTGGCCATAGAGTATTGCCGTGAGGCGTCCAAAAAAACTCGGACAGGTGCGTTTTTTTTTTTTTTTTAAGTCAATGAAACGAAAATATACTTTTATTGCATGCATGTGATGCGATTCCTTTGAAACGTATTTTTGATTAAACGTTATTTTTTATTTACAATAGCGCGTGTACAGTTTTACGATTATCATTCCCACTTCAAAAAATTATAACAAAAGACTGTTGGCGAACTGTAGTTTTAAAAGCAAACTCTGCGCAAATACTCGTCGGGTTATCGACTGACGGTAAAATATTCACTGACGATTTCTGATTATTTTTATTATCCCACACGAACAACTGAAGCACAACTGAAATGTTTTATGTAAGTACTTTTGTTTTATTGCTATGTGCAATGCAAGAAAACAACTTCAAACTTATGCAATTTAATAATAATCGCATCTAATCCAAATATTTGAAGGCCGTTTTATAAACTGATTGTTATTGGCTAATTTCACATAATGTTTATTTATTATGCATTTATCGATAGCATCGCGTGCAATTTAATTATAGAACTGCAGAAAAAAACACTGAACGTCAAAAATTGATTTGTAACTGCATTCAACTTAGATTTTGATAAAACTAAATCAAATATTGAAACCGTTAAAAATATAAGAATACTTTGGTTGTGTACAACAGCAAATAGGTTTTTGTGCTCACAAATAAAAATGTATGCAGCGTAAAATGCTGAATTAAAAAAATATTATCAGAGCTAGTACAGAAAAAAGTGGTATAGTCGCCGTCTAGAATGCAGTATTTTATCTGTTATTGCGGTTACATTTGGACTCAGTGTAAGTACTCAGTGGTCACTGGGGTATGCCCGGTACTAGGTGTACATGTACATTTATCATTGCAGTGTAGGGTATTGTGGTTATAAGGGATAACCGTTGTATAAATGCTAACCGCGGTTGTATACCGAGCAATATTGAAATTCAATAATGAACATTTTTAGTATTTTCAGTATTTTAATAATATTCGAAATCCTCATTTCTGTTTGATTGTTATTTCAATATTTATAGGTATTCTTGAAAACTTAAGCTTATCCGTTTTGAACGCAACGTTTTTTATAAAGTCTCCAAAAATATGAGCCCATAAACATAAGTCATATAATAATGTAGCCCAACACTAAAATACATTTTATAAATTAAATTCAAAGTTAGTGAAATCCAGTTGCAACTGTCCATAATATATCTATGTAATATATCTATCATAACGATGGTAATATATTGTGTTCTACAATATTACTCATCGATTGTCGCCCACATAATTTATAAAACATTCTGTTTGCACAACGGTATACGTCAAAAAAACGGATATACCTAATAAAATACAACATAACCGAACTCGACTGGGTTTTTGACGTGTGTACAATATTACCGACCTGGTCATCGCCGAAACAGAAACATAATAATGTAATACTGCGTTTAGTATTCAATTTGTTGTCACGTTGTTCACATCGTCCCAGTAATAACTAAATTATTTTGAGAAATAAAAATATAAAATAAAAAAATACATAGAATATACTATGCATTCTATTCCGATCGATCATGTACGTTTGAAATAAATAAAATTGTATAAATTTCACGTGTTGTACTGTATAATAGGTAAGGTACACTCTTTAAGTTATAAACTCTTAATATTGTGTATAAAACCTTTATCATTTTTTAGTTGTACAAACATATAATTTTAATATCTCTGGTCAGCATGCGATTTTTGTTCTTGGATCGCGCAACAATTATTAATGCCGTAGCTCCTAGAATTAAATATCAACCGATGGACCTGCATCGGGGCTATGAGAATGGGACGAGGATCACAATTTTGCCGGTCACTTTCGATAATGATCGTTTTAAATGGACAGGCGTGGGTCGGACGAAAATGATTGATTCAAATCTCTATTAATTCACATGAACGGATAAAAAACGTACGAGTCCTAAGAGTATGCGCGTATGGTAACTACTTGTTCACGAGTGAAAAATATTTAAGTCCATCGGAAACAATTATAATCTTATTGGCACCACACAAGTTTTATACAAATATAGCAATAAAACATAACGTGATCGAAAGCAATACGCACATAATTGCGTGATATCACTTTATTGTCATATGCGTTAAATTTAAGAAATATTATTTGGCTTAGTTCAATAAGTGTATTTTACTACCATATTTCAATGGTATTTTATCGTATGTTGAAGTTATAACGATCATAGATACGGTCGATACGGTAATATAAATTATAACTCCATAATTAATATTTTTCATGCGCTTACATCTCGATGATTGATATTAAATCATTTTTACACAATTGTAGCGGTTTTTTTTCTTATTATTTTTATCAAGTTTATAGGTTCGCTAAGTTCACTGTCTAAATCCTTGCACGGAGAACATTATACCGCTGAAAATTATGCGAAATGTTATTAAACTAGGCGTATGAAATTCTTAAACTTTTTAATAAAAGAATTGTATTAAAAAATGTAAAAAGGTAAAACTGTATTAAAAAATCCAACGTTGCGAATGTCTAGTTTATAATGAGAAAAATGGGCGTGTGTAAATCGTGCAAAAAAAAAAAAAACAAAAATTAATAACATAAAATACAATACGTGCGTACGGGTTATCCGTGACACGTCCAGAATGTATTGTTAATTTTTCATTTCTGGTGTCAGCCCCCTCCTGTTCAGCGTTCAATGACTGTGTTCGCAAGTCATAATACGGCTATATTCCATATTTCTTTTATATTTGAACGTGCAGATAGGTAATTATTTAAACATTAATTCCGTGCATTGATGTAAATATTTTCAAATGTTAACAAACCTATCAAAAATACACAACACATACTAATTATACGTTATACCTAACTTAAGGTTAGTAACTAAGAATTATTGTTCTGATTTAAACCCTTAAGCGTTACTAAATAATAACTAACTGCTAATCTGCTAGGATGTACCTAATATAATAGCAGTAATGTCGATTAAACTTTTAGATTCTGAGTGAAACGAGGATTGTATTTTTATTAACTTTTTATCTGTTAACTATTTCAGGTTTAATTTTAGATTTTGAGTGAAACAAGAAATGTATTGGTTTTATCATGATGTGTACTTGTTTATTTTTTTTTATGCCTCTGTGTACAAAATTTCGACAATTGCTCCTATATACACAAACTTGGTAATTTTCTGATAAGAAATGTTGTCTAGTTAAAACTTCGAGGGGATCGTTTTTGAATTTCTCAACAGTTTTTTGAATAATTGAGAAAACCACAGAAGTAACCGCAAAAAAAACGTCAACCAATATCGAAAATTGAACCCTAGCTGTACCGTATGTAGTATATTTCATCACGTTTTATCCACTTGTTTATATTTCATGGATACCAGAATATTCATTAGATTTTCTTTATTTGTTTGTATTTCTAAAAATATTAACTGTAGCGACTAGAAACATACTTATAATTTCGACATTATAATATATTATTCAAGTGTACTCATATTAGCATTTAATATACAGTTTATCATTTTCGAAACTTTTTTTATTTTTTGCAAAAGTTAGAACATTAAAAGTTTAACATACCTTATTTGAACATTTGGTTCTACTACTATGTCGATCATCATTAGAAATATAAACTGATTTACCCGTCCTCTATCATTAAGAATCGTTTTTTTTTGAAAGCAATATGGTACATTTGGTTTCACGTTTAAAAAACCCACACCTATTATGGACCCCGGGATCTCATACTCGTACAACTTAGAAGTTTTCTCCGTTTGTTAACTATTGTTCTTATATGGACTGATTATATATTACTTCAGTTTATAACGGTATACCAACTTGAAATATTTTTTCTTGGCCGGAATATTCGTATATATGATCAAAACTCGAAAACATGTAATTTTACCTTCCATCTGTGTTATAGTAATGCGCAATGTAAAATGCAAACTTATATTGTAAGAATAATAGAAAATCGAAAAATAAGTGAAAAGAATTATTCTATAGCATTAACGATACAATGAGTTATTTCAGCTTATCGGTTATCGAGAACGATCGATTAAAATATGCACTCAAAGTGCGCTTCGTTGAAACCAAAACATTAAGAAGAAAAAATCGTGGTGTGTGTATTCAATGAGAAATACGAGTTTTACAGAAAGTTTTCCCGGTGTCAGAGTTAATAGACCGCATAACTTGTTGGATGTGACAGTTTAAGGAAAAAAGTTTTCCGAGCACACCTTTTTTTGTTGTTGTTGTCGTGTATATGATTTCAAGTCCAAAATAATTTATTTTCGTCTTTACACATAAGTCGTTTTTTGTTTTTAAGGTAAATTACATTTGACGACTGGATGAAACTACGTTCATTCGCGTCAGAGAAACTATATTGTTGTCCCGTTCACGTGCTGAAGATTTATGGCGATAATGGGCTTGCGGAAAATGAACGCAGGCAAAAGTCCCGAATCGTGTGCAAACGTGTCTCTTTCGGTCGGTTGAAACGCGACTGGTGCCGGTCCCTGCAGTTGACCGAAATCCATTTCGATCCCGTCACGTTCTATACGAACTAACAAGACGGATGTTCCGATAAAAAAAGCTTACCATTGTACACGTGCGAATAATTTATGAATTACTTGCGTCGCCACACGATCTCGAACTAATTGTTTATCATAATCGTACTCCGGCAACGTTCGAATTATCGTCGTTCCGTACGTCGATATCTTAATTCGTTTTCTTCGTCTTAAGATCCCGCGAAACCGTAAACAATACGAACGACTCCGCGCTGTCACCACCACCGTGGTATACGCGTTTGGGACGACAGCCGAAACACGGTCTCCGGCACTGGCATCGGCGATTGTTTTCCATTTCCACGGGGAACGCGCAAAAGCGTACAATGTTTTCTGCCACCGATTGTAACGGCGGAAACGCGCATACCGTGCGACTTGCCGTTTGCCATCAGATCAATGCGAATCAAAATGTATTATTATTTCCGCATCATCAATCAGAGTTTAATTCCCTGCGCCCACACACGTCGGTTGTTACGCGCGCGCCGACCTATTCGTATTGTCGTTTCCAGTATCAATCCGTGTTCGCCTACAACAGACACAGAAGTATTGTTGCGTAAAACGTAATATAATATTCAACCTCGCGATACGTTTATTTTTCAGTCATATTGTGCGCTCGACACTGTTTTACGCCGTCACAAAAGTAATATCGTCGGGCTGAAATTAATTCAATAACAACACCGCATGGCAGTGGTGTACGACGAACAATGCTACGTGTACACGTAGGTTCTTTGATGAATTACAACGTTGTGAATTCGATACTGACAATGCGCGCGACCGTACACTATCTGCGGTGCTCCGTCGACGACGCGTTGCAGGTACGAACCTCGACACAGTTGTCTTCCGACGCCGACGAACGCCGCGGCGAGTTCAAAAATAATTTCAGAACACAAACGCACGTTGCGAATGTTACGCGATTGGATTTTTCGAATATAGTTTGAACGCGTTATATCATTGTTCACGGTCGTTGTTCTCGGCTAACACTTGGTGGGTTTTTCGTTTAATTTGAACGGCCCCGACGCAGAGTTTGCTCGTCCTGTTTAACAGTAAACAATATCTTGTTTTAAATTCAATATCTTTGCTTTATACTTTTTAAGAAAATTGAAAACTCATCTGACTGCTGTGCGCTCCAGGTTGACCTAAATAACATGGTTGCATGGCTTAATACCATTGGTTTGCAGTTCAATGTGAATAAATGTCATTCCATGTCATTTTTTAAACACCGCTCCTCTATCAGTTATACGTATACAATCAACGGTACTAATATGACATCCGTCAGTAGCGAGAAAGATTTAGGTATTATTTTTAATACTGACCTGAATTTTCACTCTCATATTGAATTGTTATGCTGCAAAGCCTTAAAAACGCTTGGGTTCGTAATACGTATTTCGAAAGAGTTTAATTTATATTCTTCTCTGAAAACAATCTATTGCTCCTTGGTTCGTTCCTTATTAGATTATGCATCTGTCCTATGGGACCCTCATACGTTAGCGGACTCCTGTCAATTAGAACGTGTCCAGAGACGATTCCTATCTTGCGCAGCTTTTACATTAAAAATAATACATCCTCCCCACGACTACTCTTTAGTTATGCAGGAATTAGGTCTCGTCTCATTAGCAGACAGGAGAGTTAACACCAACATAGAGTTTTTGAAAAAACTTGTGGATGGTCCCTCACTTCTTGCATTGGTCAATTTCAAAGTCCCTTCCCGCACTATTCGACACCATGTCCCATATTTAGTTTCTACGCACACTACAAATTATGGCAAAAATAATCCTATTGATCGCATGATGCGGCAGGTCAATGAGAGTACCATTTATCATAATATATTTTAATATTATTTTTTTTTTGTTCTACTTTACTATTACTAATTTATATTACCTATTATTATTATTATTATTACTATTATTGAATTATTATCATGTTTAAACTTAAATTGTATCTAAATTTGTATTGTCCTGTGTTAAATTGTTGTAAAGGGCTTCGCCCGTAAATATATATATAAATAAATAAATAAATAAATATCTGAGTTGAAGTTTTGAAAAAATATCATTTCTAACGTTTTTAACCGACCGCCAAGATATACTCGTGCATATACTCGTATATTTATATTATATAATGCTAATGAAATAATTCTCGCTCGGTTAAACGTATCAAAATAATAATTGTACCCCGAGTGCAAGTATAAGTTAACGTGCAGGTCGTATAAATTGCGTAGGATTTAAAACGGGAAACGTTTGCGTTAAGGTCAATGTTTGTGCAAAATAAATGTTCATTCCACACACGTGTTATTATACAGCGGAACGCACGAAGATCTAATCGTCCATCTGTTTATTTTAATTTATCCTCTAACAACAAGGGTTGGCATAAGGAGAGAGGGAGTGGCAAACGCCTTAAAAATGGATTCGGTCGGCTCTGTTCGGCTTTGTTGCAATAACGTATTATACCCCGATGACCGTGTTTTGTTTGTATAATACGGTAATTGCGAGCAATTTGAATTTCGGTAATAATTATACGGTGCGCAGTTTAATAAAGATAATATATATATATATATAAATACGTTAATAGCGGTGTGCAGCAAGTTATACTCGGCCGGATACGTGATGCATTTATTACGCACCCTTTAGGCCGCATTAAATGCTTAAAGGTCACCGCGACGGTCGGATCGCGAACGATGGAAATATGGAAACATCTGCAATAATCACTGGTGAGTTTCTCGGGGTGCCTCTGAAATACGGCTTACGATTCTCTAAATGTAAAAAGGATTCGTAGGGTACGCAACGGTGTTAGCACGGCGATGTGTGAATTTAAGTGCCTTTGAGCTTGTTGCGTCCGTCACGAACAGTGCACCGATGTGAAATCGCAACGCACCCTGACGCGACCTGGATAGAGTACACCCAGTCGTCTATGGACTACTAGAACCTGCCATAGCCGTACCCTTTGAGAGTTGAACCGGGACGAATCCCTCCCGCTCACTCAGCTCCACTTTGATTGAAGATCTTGATTACAGCCCAGGCGGGTTCCTCAACCTTGATGAGCATCACTTTCGGGGCGGCAAGCCGGTCTGACCAATGATGGCAATCCCCTCTACGGTGGTACCAATTAAGTTGAAGTTGATATTGGTCGATAAACTAGACTTTGGAAAAAACTACCATTATTTCAATAAACTGGTTAAGTGGCTAGGGGTGATTTAGAGGTGATATGTGCAGTGCCTTTCGATAAGCGGTGACGAAATTTGTGGACCCGTGTGGGGTCCAACGGACTGACGGACGCCACGAGTACCAGCTTGTGACTACCAGCTAAAAACACTTCACCTACCTCGATAAGATCTTATACGTGATACCCATGACGTTGTACCAGGTGATTATGAAAATATTCCTTGTACGCGATAATCCAAAATTTAGTTTCACGGAGATGTCACTATTTTTACTTCACGCTAATAAGAATTAATACCACCATTTTAGAGTGAAATGCATTTAAGTATTTTCAAAAATAATACCATAACGCAGCCTTTAATTGACGATCACACAAAGTCACAAGGAGTGTCTTGACCACCGTTATGTTATCGCTTTTCGTGCGCTACCGTCCCGAAGTAGAGTTGCTTGTACAAGGCCATTATATATATTATAACATATGTATATATTATACGTGACTGTTCTGCACATTTAAAATGTCCTGATCCTTATATCATAAAACGTGCTCCGCGAATCGCGCGATTGTCTCGTACAACCTTTTGTCTCACCCCACCGTGGTCACTTTAAGATCAAACCATTCCAATGGGTGAACTGCTTATAAAACGTTTGTCATCATCGTTGTCAAACACTTTTCTCGCAACAGAATCGTACACTGCGTACATACTAGTTATACAATTGTATTTCGTTTCGCGAATCCAAGCCGCCTTCGAATATTATGTCTCTAACACTGCTATTGATGTTTGTCCCGTGGTACGTACCGAACACCTGGTCAACGTTTTCTCACAGCCAAACGGTTCGCGCAGCCAAACGATCAACTGACACGTAGCACTTATGCACCGTTTCGCGATAGCGCCGAGTGCATATAGCTGCAGATGCAGCTGCAGTCACGTGTCCTGAAACCGTAACGTGAGAGAAGCAGCATTTACCGACTTACTACGCACATACGGGTGGCAGGAACCGGTGGCGTCGGCTCCGGCACACAAAGGCGATAACGCCGTCTCGTCGGATTAACACGCTGATCCGGTCAATTCCACGAATTAAGAACGGAAATTCCAGGACTCCCGCCGCCGTCAATTACGCGGCTCCCGTATGCCGGTCGGGTGTGATTTATTAGCAGACGCGTGAATCGTAACGTAACGACGACGTCGTGTGCTCGGCGCGTACTACTGACCCGGCTGACAATGACCCGGAAGCTTTGGGTGTACGTCGAACAACAACAACAAGAACTGCCGAGCATTATTATTATCCCAGGCCGATCATGGCTGCTAAAGCGAATCAACCACGGCAAGTGTGATGCTCATAAGTATACGGCCCGGATTAAAGTGTCCTGATAACCATCGACAAATGTTCAAAAATATAGTCAATAATGCCATTAGAAATGCATTTTACCACTAAAACGCCGTTAAAAAGTAGCGATTTCATTGTTTTTAAATAATATGTGCATCACTAGGTACCTGATTTTGATACGTATACAATGATCCTATATCACACATATAAAAAAAAAAAAAAAAACTGAAACTTGAAAAAATTGACTTGATGTGGCGACGATGGCGTTTGTAAAACGTTTATATAAACGAATAGCGTTTACTGAAATTTTCTTTAGATAATATTATAAATTAGTTTAAATTATTAAGGCCTATAATGTACAAACATGCATTAAAACTATAAAAATAGACGAATATACCAGGAAATGAAGGTTGTGAAATGAATGAATGAACTGATGTGGTTATTAAAAAAAAGATACACTTTGTATTGAAATACAGGTCCTACCACTAATACAAGCCTTACTCGTTATAAAATTATGGCGCTGTAGTATCAGAGATCTCTCTCTTTTTTTAAGCCTAATTCAGCGATATTAATATTTCCGAACAAGAAATTTATTTGCTTCTCGGTAATATCGTTTTTTTTCTGTAAACTTTTTTTAGGGTTGAAAAACTTATAATCAACCATCTTACGTAAAGTACTTCATCGTTTATTTGGGATTCGGAATACGATTAACACCCGATATTTTTTCGATTTTCTCAGTAATTTCCCAAAAAACTTACTTAAATGAAGCTTTATCGTTTGTGTTTCTTTTAATAATTCTTTTGTTCACCACCGACCAAATATAAATTATAATATTTTCACGAGTATACAACACATAAATTGAACACAAACGCAATTATTAGGTATATGAGTTAATATAATCTTTTATTAGTTTTTCAAAATTAACGGTTATACCTGAATACGTTATGGATAAGAAATTTTGCACGTTTAAAATTTTATTATTCAGACAAATAATTTTATTTGTAATTGTATCAACTATAATATACTAATAAAGCTTATGTAGTTTTGTACTATATAATTTTTTTTTGTACGTAAATATATTAAAGAAATTGCGAAACAAAATAGTAAACAATCTAGAGAGTAAAAGCATAAAAGAAAATCAGAACTTATACAAATCTAAAGTATGAATTAATTGACCATAATAATAGTTAATTATTGTTCATATATACTCGTGCATATACTGTAGACGGTAACTCGTATAAGGTACTCAGGTGTATCATACAAATTAAATATATTATATTGTCCGATGAGTGTCGTGCACAATTTGAACGGAACACCAATCTGTATCAAGAACAAGCAAAAGTTGTAATGCCTTTTCCCGTTTTACATTAAACTTTTAACTAGGTGACTTTTTTTTTATACTTATACTTTTATCAATTAATGAATTTCAAACTAATTTCTCGCAACAATGCGGTAAAATTCTTTCAACTTGTAAATAAGAGTCCGTTCTAACGTCTTTAAAGAAATCGTTGGAATCTTATTGTACTGAGTACGTATAGCGTACGCTGCGGTATAAAAATAATTAGCTGGAACTGCTTTCTGAATAGAGCCGGTTATGAACATGACCGACCATTCACCGAAATAACGGAATAAAAAATGTTCAGGTAATAAACTTTAAACATTGTACGTTTTATTATTTCCCTCATATATACTCGTCGTCACTAAATATTATTTCGGTTTCCAGTGACGTAAAAAAAAACAATAATTTCCTATTGCCGTTTCCATCACTCGTTTTTTTTTTTTATTTATATGGTCGCGATCACGACGTAAAGTTTATACGTGCATTTACATCCAACGAAAAACGTCTGAGTACAACTCACGAACACAACATAATGATATTGCACGATAAAATCAAATCGTCAAGTGGGAAACATTGAAGTGAACAACTTTAGCTTGCAATCATCTCATTGCCGATTTTCGACTCTTCACCATCGAATGTGCATGTAGTACACTGTACAACGGCATCGAAACATTAAATATCGTTGATATTGTTTTTCGTTAGCGTCCGACATCATATCGGCTAATGGGCTTATATACTAAGCTCGTGACGATAACGCGCAATTCGGTCTTACCCAAAGGCGCCCGCAGACATTTTTCCGGGGGGGGGGGGGATAGTAAGGTTCGTGAAATATTAAATAATGACCTAAAAAAAATGTGTAAGTTAAAAACAAGTTAAATTTAACATATTGCCATTATGTCGTATGTTTGATTACAAAAAAGCTAGGGGAAAAATGCCCCGTCACGACCTCCTTCTGGGCCCCTTTGGTCTACATTGAAAAGTTATTTTGAAGAATTAAAAATATTTCGGTAGACCTAACTAATAAATTATCCAGCATGGAATGATGTTTAAAAAGTTAAATTTTGTGGAATAATAAAAAACAAACTGATTGGAATGAGGATGAAGATATTCTTTTCTATGAATATAATCATGTAATAACTGTTATAAGTCATCCAAAAATAGTTTGTCCCGTTTTTTTTTACAAAAATGGTCACTCTATGTTAATACACGATTTGTTCGAAATGTTAAAACACCCGCGTTCGTAATACGGAAACCAGATAGAACTTTTGATACTGACCAGCAGATCAACAGGTAGAGAAAGGTTTTATTATAATTACATTTTGGTACCGGAAAAAAAAAGAAAAAGAAAACGATCTCTCTCCTCCTAACGTTTTCTTATGTTTTAATATCTTTATTTATTTTCTACTACGAAGTCTGTGAGTTATAAACATTTCTATAAAAATCAAACTACTCCGATATTTTATAACGCTTGTCTCGAATAAGAGCGAATTTTTTTTTTAAATACAAATAATTTAAGTATTACATGTTGAATAGTATGGCTTTGTTAATATAATTACACATATGCTTTTTTTTTTTGTAGTGTTTCATCATTTTATTCTCAAAAAGAATAAAAATGCATCTATACCGTTATTGTATATTTTAATACCATCATGTGATATATTATTTCGTCATAAATGAAAAATGTGTCAACTGTAGTTTGTATTACTACTCGGTGTTTTATATTCTAAGAAAATCTATAGAAACGCTTTGGTATTTACTATGGTATAACATTCACACAATATAAATTTATAAAATAATTTAAAGCTGATGTACGTATATATTCCTAAATAGTTTTGTGCAGCCCTATTGAAAAGTGCGCATAGTTCATACCCACCATGGACGTTTGAAATGCCGAATTGTCTACCGAAATGTGAAAAAAAATCATAAAGTAAAATTATACGGACACGTTTACTGCTAAACTTAATTATTATATAGATTGTGGTTATGAAATAAAGTTTAATTAAATAAAAAAAAAAAATATATTTCGTAATGTATGAGTTACGTGACCTAATCAACAAATTATTTATTCAAGCAATAATTTGGTGTGTCAACAGTAACACTAAAAAGATTTTAAAATAATTGACACTCAATAGGTTTTAGAAGAAATTTCAATAGACATTAAATATTTATAGTTTATCACGTTTCGAACGAAATTAATAGTTTATTGTTTTATTGTTGCACTATAGACACAATGAAACAATAAATAAATGCACTATTTGTTTTATTTAAATAGTATTTAATTTTGAACCGAACTTCTATACCCGGGTCTGTTCAAATGAAAAATATATTATATGCGTTCATAGCTGAACTTATTGTCTCGCAGTGTAGCGTTTTCTAAATTTACATAGGAAATAAAATATGAAGCTTAATAACTGCAGCAGGAATCAATTAATCAAAACTCTTCTTAGACCACGTATGAAGAATATATACAAAAATAAAATATAAGTCATGGCAGTTATAATGTCTCTTCTTACTGAACTTTTTCAAATAATTAGCTACTGAACATGTGTTCATTTACATGTGTTTATACAGTGCATACATACAAATACACAAGTATGACAGTATTATAGTTTGTTCGAATTAATCAAAATACTTCTTCTAAAACAATTGTTGATAATAATTTACCAATACAAGACCATATTTTTAACGCAGAATGTTATTGAACTAATTTTTCCGGAACTGTTAGTGTAGCGTAGTCAAAATTTGAACCAAAACTTTCGGAGTTATTCAAATTGAAAATTGTGTATGAAAAGTGTGAAATTTGCATCATCTCGTTCAGTAGCAATTACCGATAAGTTATAATATATAATTACAAATTATATCATAATTTTAGGGATTATGTCACTTATTTCCTAAATACTCAAATTAGAATAGTTCAAAAATTCAATCGTTTGAATTTTGATTTCGATACATCAAAGTTCACAGAGAAAGATCTCTAATGAAATAGCGCGTAAAAATGGTCTTTCTATTTGAAAATAAAAAGAACTGTATCATCATATAAAATATGTATTTTATCGTAACTTGGCCGTTGAAAAAAAAAATGTATAGCCAAAATAGGGGGTGAACATGTTGAAAAAATTGTCCTGTACACCTAATCTACTGACGAGTAATCGTAAGCCTAATCAATATTTCCACACATTTGTAATATGTTATCAAAACGAAACAATATTTCGTATACTATTCACGTACGCACTAATGATGTTACGTTATACATATTTAATTATTATTTTACCGTTGTTTAAGTTATACTATGTTAGCGGCGCTTGGAAAATTATCTTAACGTTAGCGTAAATCGTGAGCGATTTAGTCCTACAATGTATAGCGATAAAACGTTTCTTGTTGCCATGCATTCGTTCGGTAACTGAATATTAATTCGTAACGTGATTCTATTTAGATCACTTTTACCCACAACAATAAGATTGGTTTTGTGAGTAAATAATTTTTGGCAAAAGAAACTTGCAAGTTAGGTCTCGTTGACTTACGGTAGGTTAAAATTAAAACCACTTGATGTACACAACTTCTATTGCTGGTTCATAGTAATAGCTGAAACAATATTTTGAAACCGCTATGAAAATAATATGTACGTTTAGGTAGGTATACCATAATATGGTGAAAATAAGACGTTTTTTTTTTATTCCTAAATCTATCGACACTTCGTAACTGTTTTTGTAGCAATTAATAACCATTTCAGTTGGTATTGAAACAGATTTTAAGATAATATCGTCATCAAAATGTACAATATCGTGAAATAAACTCGAGTGCTCTACAATACGAATTGTTTGAACGTGACAACAATAGCGAAAAGTTCCAAAAACATTCGCGGTTACAATATTAAAGGTGCATTATGTACGAAGTCTTAACGGTGTGAAATGATCTAGGACCTATAGAAATAAGTAAGGCCCGTATTTTAATGCATTAAAAACCGTCGCAAAAAATAAAAATAAAAAAAATAAAAAATGCCGTTTAAAAATGAACTATATATTTTGTTTTTTATCGAATATATCTCTATATTTGGTGAAAAAAAGTCTCAAGATTAAGCGTGGGGAAAATGATTGGGCGATGTAGAAAATATATGCCAAACCACATAGGTTTGTGACGCAGATGATGTACTATCACGATACTAAAATACATAACTTTAAAAGAAGTGCAATATTACGCAGTCATGTAGCGTGAGACGGGTTCAGGAGAACATATATAAATTATAATATTGTGATAATGTGTTCGGTTTGGTGTACTGAAAAGTAAAATTTTTAATATTATCCACCGATAGTATTTAAGAGGTTTCAGCCGAGAGCCGGGACAGTAAAAATAACTGCGAAAACACATTAATACAAGAAGTTTAATTCAGAGAACGGAGAAAGTGACAAGAGAGAAATATGTCAATTGCAAACGAAAAAAACTGTTTTTTTTTTTTTTTAATAAAAGAAAATACGTAAAAACGACAATCTAAAACTTAAACGAATTTAACTGCAATCAGATTTATGTTGTCCAACTGTTTGTCCTGAAAGCGAAACTGAATATCAGATATTATTGCTACAGGAAGACATGGTGTACCTGCAGCTAGTGAACCACAGCTTAAGTGTTTAAATAATGGTCGTATGGACTGAGATCATTTTATGTTTCGACTAATGTTTTGAAATCCCTTTGTCGTATACACGTTATATCGTTCGGTTTCGTTCAATTCCCACGATTACGGTAGCGAGCGTGTTTTGAAACGAGTTCTCGCCAAACCTCGGTGGTCTATGTTATTATTTTTTCCAGTGACAGTGCATCGGGCCTCGTATTCTGAACCTGTGATTTTCCCTCAAAGAGTACATGTTCATTTTCGCCGTCTACTGTTGCGTAATATTGCACTAGCATTCAAGTCTTGGAAATCAAAATAAATGTTCATTAATCGTTTGCCCCTTTGATTAATTTTGCGAGGAGCACAAAGTGCATTTCACTATTTCAGTGCAACGCAAATGCAGTAAACGTCGTAAACATAGGTATAGCGCGATTTTCCTCGTAGAAAACGTCCACGAAAAGCAATACCTGGTGCACCCGCACGAGAAAAACTATTACACGTCAGACATCATACGAATGCGCTCGCTCGCAAAGCAGTACGAGTAATAGTCGCAATTTTGCTCGTGTTTGATAAATAGTAATATACTATGAAACATCGTTTGACGTCTCTGTGCAGTGTTTTTGCATTTACGTACGAACTCTTTGAAATAACATTTTTCTGGAAAATATCGGTATTTGTTTTTCCAGCGGCACAACGTGTCCGTGACATTATCGTTCATCATTAGGTTCAACGCAATCAAATGTCAAGAATTTCAGTCAGTTAGTGAGTTACCCAGTTAGGTATCGAGTTAGGTATCGTATGCTTGCAGCTTTCAGTTGAAAAATTAAATGAAAACAATTATTTTTGTGGTGAATAAAAACTGATACAAGAGAACCATGACCGTACGATTTTTTATTTATTCATAAAACGAACATAAAAGAATAGTATGTATACCACTAAATTTTACCGTTATATTATGTATCCCTAATATAAAAATTTCTAAGAATGTTTTTTTTTTTATATATAAAATCATAATTATGTAATTGTCATGTGTTGTGACCATTTGTTTTAATTTTTATATGCTAAATCATAGTAATGAATAGATGTACTTATAGATCATTATTCGCCATAATATTTTCCTTATAATTAAAATGTAGTTTTTAAGTTTTGGAATGTAACGCTCTAGAAGACCTTAAAATGTCCTTAAAAAAGGTTTTTTGCCCAAAAATGTCTTTATATTACATTTAAATAAATGCCGTTTCATTTTTATAATTCATAGTTTTGCTATAATTTTAAATGATATTCGATTAAATGATTCAAAAAGTTTTATAGACAAAGCTGCAAGACTATCATGAAAATGGTTTTTTTGTACATATGAAGTCTTTCACGCTGAGCTATGATAAATCTATTGATTCTAAACATACCACTTTAGTTTTGCTGAAGACATCGACACTCATTATCTAGGTTTTTGATGTAACTAATGGTTTGATAATATAATATAAGTAAAAATACTTTTCATTTTATTATATTTATATAAAAATGACGTTAACGTGTTAAATCTTAAAATGATATTTCAAATTTGGGTTTGGGATTCAGAAACTCTAACCATGCCCCGAAAACCCTAAAATAATCTGAAAATTAAGAAAATGACTTAAAAATAAAAAATAAATATTCGCAAAATAAAATGTATTCTGCTTATTGTTAACTGACCGTACTAGTATCGAACATCAAGCTTTGAAAAAAAAATGCAAAGTGCTTGGAAATCCCAGCCCTAGTAATTATAAACAATACTCTCTGTGGCAGATTTTTTAATTGTAACGACTGCCTTAAGTAATAAATGTATTTTGTTCGTACTTCTCTATTTATATTAAACAAAACATCTTCTTCCCGTTTTTTGTTTTCATTCTCATGGCGTATATCTTTATTGTTCTTAAATCCTTAAGCGCCTAAAAATCTCTTTCATTAAATATGTACCAAGATTTTATCTCAAGTTGTTCCCGTTACATACAATTTTAAGTCCAAGACGCGTACGCTGTACTATTAAGTTGATAAACTTCTCAATGAAACATAATTTAATGTTCTGTAGTACGCACAGAGATATATATAATGTTTGAATAAAATAAAGCGGAATAACCAACGTTTAAATTGTTACGAATTATGTACTGTACCTGTGCACTTATTTTTTGAGCGCATCACGCAAATATTCTTTAACTGAAATAAGACATTTCCAAGACTAATTATGACATGTACAATTGGTTTGACAAACCGCAACGGGTTAAGTGGATATCATTTTCGCTGGTACACATAAAATAATATCTAAATTACTTTCCGATACTCGATAGTTATTAATTTTACAAACAATATGGTATATAAAGTGCAAAACGAAGCGCGAACAACTGTGGACAATGTTCATTTACCAGTCGTTTGTGGCTCTTTTTGCGTCTTATAACGTAAAAGGACGCGCGCAGTGTACGTATAATATTATTATTATAATTTCGTAGCCACAAGATGTGACTGTTTCGAATGAAACCGTCACTAGCGCAGTGAATAAAACATAAAAAGTTTAATTTACTTAAACCAAGATTAGGGAATGTGTTTTACGCGCTACAAAGTGCCAAGGGATTATGGATTGCACGAGACTGGGTTATTGTCAATGGTTACGAAATAACATAAACCGGCAGCCGGGGAAATGTTGAGATTACTCTCGTTTTCAATGGTGGGATTTACGTGCAGCCATATTAATATACTGTACCAATCATAATAATACGGTTGACTGTTCAGGTAAGGTTCCGGTGTAGGTTGGCAATTTTTCGACTGCCCGTACCGCCAGGTTAGGTTAGGTTAGGCACTTGCAGGCCGTCTCCAAAGTGTTCTTCTGCACACTCACCGGTATGAAAGATGAAAATATAAAATATAAGCACGTGTACGTTTGAACCGAACGAAATCCTCTTAGCTATTAATTCGGAAACCCTCGTTTCAAGTTTAAAACGTTAAGTGATTAGAACATATAGTCGTGATAAGACTAATTCAAATTATGTGTCCGGGAATTGTATTACTCAACAGTATAGAAATATAGATATTATATCATAGATTTGACACAAGTATGTGAAAACAAAAAAACGATATAACAATAATATTATAACGGCGCATGAAAAATTCAAAATCCCGTAAAAACGCACATTTATTATACTATTCACATCAATAAGTAAAACATTATGTGCCTGTCAATAAAAAATTATTATTAAAATAAAAAAGTATAATAAAATGTTTACCATAGTTGGTTTTTTTGGTTTTATTTATCATTTATAGACATTCCATGTTTTCCATATTTATTTCATATTCATGTTTAAATTATAGGTGTATTAATTTTTTATTTTGGTGAGTTTCCCGATTATGTCTAGTACAGCTGAAACTGGTAAAATACACGTAGTCATTTCAATTGATATAAGCGATACAATATGAACTGAGGCTTTAACTGAGTATGATAGTATGTACTAGTATGGACAAGTGTCAAGTAGCATACGAGACTGATGGTGAACGGTGTATAGCGGTGTTCGATATGATGTGAATGTAAGATTGAAAAAGGGTTTCGGAAAAATTAAAGTTATGGAACAGTTGTTGAACTGATAAAGATGAATAAAGACAAATGACGTGCATGAAGCATGATGGAACGTTCGTAATTTGAAAACAGTTTAAGTAACAAATAGATGTATTAACCAATCGTACTTCTCGGATTACATAGGTAGCAATGATAATGCTGCGATGGATGCTACAGAACTTGATAACATAATTATCACACGATCACGCGGTATTAAACTGTGCAACGATGTAACCAATAGTCAGCCAATGCTATAACAATACAAATATTTGTATAAATTATTATTTTTCTTACTCGTCAATATTATTGTTCTTATTGTGTAACCGATGAGAATACAAATCAACTGAGAAACAAAAAAAACCAAAAAGTATTACATTTTCAGAACATCAATAGCACCCAATCGTATTTCACGATTCTCACCAATACAAAAGTATGAAAACGTTACTCGCATTTAAAGTATACGTTTTATTCGAGAGAAACTATTTTTGATTTATCGTAAACGTGTTCGTACAACACTGTAGGTATTAAGGTACATGTTTATTTTTAGTACAACACGTTTATGATGGGCAAGTTTAGTTTTAGATACCCCGAGCACAGCGAATAACGTATTGGGTTTTCCTTCTTTTTTTTTTTCGCTTTCGGAAATTAAATACGCATTAGAAGTTTTACGCGAATACGCGATATACTTATAAAATATAGGAAATTGGATATGGAATAGCCTGTGAATTTTACATCCTTTCAGTTGTTTTCCTTAGCTTAACGAAAAAGCGGAAAAATAAACCAGGAAATAATGTTCAATATTTTAGCTAGTCTCTCAACCGGCTTGTATAGTTGTTTCGATGAAATGAGTTGATTTGTATTCTAGTGTTTGAGAACGGTATGTATGTGAGGCTAATTTGACTTAATGGAAAAAGAAATTTGACTATTTTTGCCGCCTTGTGTTTTTATTAATTTTATTTTATTTTATTAATTCAGCGTTACGATGAAACACAGTTGTTTTCACAAATGTTAAGGATTATTTCATACACTTCATATTTTGTGATCAAACCGCAGTTTAATATTTAAGGTATTCAATTGTTGTATTGTAAAAATGTTTTTTCTTTCTGATTAAGAACTGTTTTTTTTTCGAACAAAACAAATTTTATCAACATAACATACTATATTATACATTATACAGGTACTAGCGCTCGGAATGAGCTGTATCCTTCAGCAATATTTAACCAGATTTTTTTTTTTTTTATTAAAAATGAAGTAAAAATAACAAAACATAACTTTTTAAATGAAAAACTGCAGAGTCTTGGTGGATAAACATCAAACGGGAAAATTAAACGATCAACTTAGTTAACGAAATGATAAATTATTACGACGCAGTTTCAAATCGTATGTCATCTAGTACTTGTTAACAGCACGAATAAAACTGACTACTTATGTTTTTTTTTTTTTAAGATTTAAACATGTCAACCAAGTGTATTATTATAGTATTAATTTCTATCTGTATAAATATAAGTTGCGCGTGGTCATCCATGTTTTTTTGAAAAATATAGATATATACAAGAAAGGTATTAAAAAATAAATTCGGTTAAACATTTCGGAGTGATAAATTAAATGTATCTGAAAACGTCATAAAAATAAACGTTCTATCGATAATCACTTGCCGATTTCTATACAGATTTCTTCGACGACGGATATTGTATTTTATCCGATTCGCACACCTTCGCCCGAATAGCAAATATTTCGTTTGTACGATGACCCGTTTTTTTAATTCGCAAATTAAATATGTAAACAAACTTGAGATATTATTACGCAGTATATTTTACTTGCGAAACGTAGGTAGGTACATGCGAAATAAACCAAAAGCGTATTAGATTTTACTCGGTGTAATATAACGTTATTCTTTTTAGCATTTAACATATTATTAAGACATTGCAACGGTAATAACTTTACCTTCATTTGTTTTTTTTATTTACATAATCGTTATACACGTATAATTAATCACAAAGTATATGCTACAGTCGTGGTTAACTCACGACAACGTTTTTTTTTTTACCAAATTGTTGACAAATACCATTGGGATTGTCCAGCGCCAGCGGTTCCCAAACTTTTTCAGCCTCGGAGCCTTTTTTTAAGGAGAAATTTCTCGTGGAGCCCCAAGAAATATTTAACGTTAGTTTGCATTTTCCTGTGCTGGGCGTGTATGAAGCATAATTAACACGAACTGTATACACTATACATACGGGGGTCTAAACAAAATTATATTTATGAATAAAGGAAACAATAGTCTTAAAAGAACTGGAGAAAACATTGTCTATTATTAAAATCTACAAAATTATTAAATTGTTGTGGTGTAACGAACGGAGCCCTTGAGAAACCATTGCGGAGTCCCAAGGGCTCCGTGGAGCACAGTTTGGGAACCGCTGGTCCAGCCCATATGCGATTTCTGAAAAAGTTTTTTTTTAATACAAATGTTCTTTTTTACATATCTCTGGTACACACACACACACACACACACACACACATACGCTCACACAATAAAATTCAACACATTTGAAGCCATCGCCTTGTCAGTTGCCACAGTTTTGCGATCGTCGGAACCGTGCTACAGAAGATTAACCTGGATGCCAATCCTCAAAGCGAAATATTTTTATTCGTCGTCGGTACTGATAATCACTGCATTTCTAGAGCACAAAAAAAAAGAGCACCTTTGACGCGTCGGGTTTTCACCATTCAAGTCAGCCGTGTATGCTCGAATAAGCTGTTCAATTCAGCAGGTGTTTTTCGCAAATCGAATACTACGGATCCAAGTGTTCGTCACTAAGTTTAATGTGCGAAAGTGATTTAGTGTTAGCAGGTTCCATGTAAACTAATTATGCAATTAAATCGTCGAATCGCTACAAAGATGACAACGTTTACGTATGTTTATTAAACCCTGCTCGTCCGATCGACATCACATCCAAGTGTTATACGGCTGCTCCGGAATATGCTGGTCAGTCAGAAACGGATATTTTGCACCGGCCGATTTCAGTGGCGCACCGGCAGTTCTAGCCGGTGTGGCCTGACAGGTTTTCAAAAATAATCCGTTTTAGCGTTATCCAAGTCTCGGTAAGCCTTCGAAGCGGGGCTATAAAAGATATTTCTCTCGACGTTCGTTGATCGAGCCTCTGTTATTATTGTTTTTATTATTTTTATCATTTTTACTATTATTATTATTATTATTTTTTTTTTGTTTAATGATCGCTTTCAGATGAACGTGTACGACCACCATGTGCGTTGAGCGCTATAAATAAATCTGCTTTTGCATTACGTTTTCACCAGCTAATTCTTCTCGCGACACGGGCAATAAATCTGACTCCCGACGAATTTGGTAATTGCACCTCGCATATCAATTTATTACCAACACTTTTCCCCGCTTTTCGAAGTGTAACGTTGCAGCTCCCGAAATCCGCTAGAACGTGGAATAATTAGATTTCAGTTATAATTGTTCTGACTCGCCGGATACGTATAACTTAACGCGCCTGCACTGCCCTGAAAACGCTTACGTTATTATTCCTGATGAGCATACGCAACTGCGCAATACAATTAATATATTATAAGACGCCCTATGTCTACGGCGGTCGGATTGTTCTGTGATTTCTTTACTGTTTTTTTTCTTTATTTTTTTCAGTATTGTTATAGTGTCGAATTCGTCGTGTAACGAAATCGAATCGCAATAACACTAGCAGTTTTCGTTTTATAGTCCAAGCGAGAACGTTCGTTGGAAAACGGAAAACATTTTTCAACGCTACCGTCCACGGTTTTCGGAGGATTTTTGTTTTCTTTTGTCCGTCGCAAAAAGAATACTGATTTTCATCGACATCACAGTCCGTATCTGAAACTTCTGCAAAATGCAGCGATAGTTGTATTATATTTTTTCCGCTCTTTTATACAATAGTTATTCACACATATGTTCTTGTTAGGACTAGGATTTTAATAACCTAAAAACCATAAAATTACATTGAAATAACTCAAAAATGATCTAAATAATCATCCTGTGAACAATTAACTAAAAACCTAAAAATTCCCTTATGGTAAAAAATTATTAAAAAAAGAGGTAAAAGAATAAAATGTATCTCACCGCATCACTGTCATTAGCGATTGAGATAACTTGCGGTATTGAGTGATGGTATCGATGATTATTTTTGTATTTAAGTGGTTTTATTATCATCAATAGACCAATGAGATGGATAAACAATCGGTATTTTATACAAAATATATTTATATAAATTAATCAAGAAATTATTTTTGTTACAAATGTTTAGTCTTCCTCAAAATCATCGAATGTTAATGAAATTACAATAACAAAAATATCACTCAGATTTCACAAAAGTGTGTAAAAATGTAATTTTAAATTGAAAATTTTACCTTGTATATTATGATGGTAATAGTAATTATTTTAAGAATTTCCAAAAACAGTATAGTTGATAGGAGAGTTAAATAAAAAGAAAAATTTGACTTTTCTCAAACTCAAACCAGAATTATGCAACAGAACCGCGGAATGTTGTTAGTATTTCGATCGCATGTCATCGGTATACGAAAACAAGTATTTTTTGTTTGAAATAACGACATTTTTCATCCCTCTTCCGATGAAGGAGAAGGACTGAATACCTCGAATGCATACCTAGAAAATCGTTCAAAATAATACATTAAACATAATATGAGGAAAACACTTACGACCCGATTATACACGGTAACACTATTAATGTGTGATAGCTCGTGTTTGGTGCACCGCATTATTTCACCGGAAATCGTCTCGGCCGGTGCACGGTGAATTCCAAAACCCGATGTACGGTAAGTGGGTGAATGGTAAAAATCGTTTTTTAAAATCACGATCGTTGAACCCGTTTTAGATTTACGTTCCAAAAAATGCAGTTCACAGTTCAAATGCAGTTGTAACATTATTAACAAATGATCAAATAATGAAACCAATGCGATTTCTAAGACCGGCAGGCTGCATATACCTAAAATCACTTTTTTTCCGATCGATCACGCCTATTCACCGTGACCACTCAGTGACTTGAAAGTCACCGATTCTCCCTGTTCAGATTAATGTGCAATAATCGTAGAAGCATACGCATATTATTTGAAATTCGACTCTTATTTTTAGTTTATGAATCATAGCAACCGACGACTGAACCGCACAAACCAAATATCGAAAATCACCGTTCGTTAAAAATTAATAATATAAATCACAGCATTGATGTTAAGTTAAGAACAAATATACGTATCCAGATATTATGACATTACCACGTTTCGACGAAAGGCCGTTAAACTTTAATTCAAAGCCTTTGTAATTGTTGAAATTCAAAACGATAGTAATCATTGTTTCTTCCTGCAGATGTTGTAGTTATATAGAGCTGTTGAATAAGATACTGATCGCGTTTCGCGAGCAAACAGAATTAAAACTACGTCCGTCGTTTTGAACTTTTAATGAATAACTCATTAAGCATATACTAATGCCATCAAGTACGAAATTCGAACCGTTCGATTTTTGTTTCCGGTTAGAGCCACTACAGCCGGCATGCATTTAGTAAAACTTCATACTTGGCATCAACGCGGTATAACTATTACGGGTATTAAAGTATCACTACCACAGGTTGGTTTTTTTTGTTTGTTTGTTTAAGTGCCGTGCAAACTGCCAACATAAATATAACATACTCGAATATTGCACTTTATTCATATCTAACGAATACTGGGAATACTCACGGAATATAGCGGAAACGATGAAATAAAAAACCGTTTCAAGAGCATATATACGTATAATATATTTAACCGTATATTATGCGCAATGTCGATTTTGTCCTGCTTTATTGTCGTTGTCGATTCAATTAATAGAACATAAAATACGGTTGTTAATGTGTCTTCAGTACAAATACCACAAACATAATGTGAATTCGCAATAAAAAGTGTTGAAGCTGAGAACATGTCCGTCTCAATTACAAAGTTCCCTCGTGTAACTTTATCTCGATACCATATTTTTCACGTTCACGAAAAAGAAAAAAAAAAGATTTAAAATTAAACTCTATCGTTCATTTTGCTTACATTATATTTCCATAATAAACGTGATGTTGTTGCTTTTTATCACGAGAGTATAATGCAGAATAAATAATGAACCAAAATTTACAAAATAAATGTAAATCGGAAAGTATATTTATCGTGTACAGTATTGAACACGGTGGCGGATAGTCCGATTACTGCACAATTTAATTTTGGACCCATCGCCAAAATAAATATTATATTTATTTTAGGACTGAAAAACGTAATCGAAGAAAACTGTACTTACTCAACTAGTATTATCCAGTTACATTCTAACGTTTCGTTACAAGGTGAATCGATTTTTAAAATTTGAATGCTGCAGTATGTACTAGTTTAACTATAAAGTAATAAATAAAAATAAATAAATGAAAAAATAGTGTGTAAAAATGGCAAACAGTAATACATTTTATTATATTAATATATTTTCAATAACGAACAAACGCTTCGTGTGTTAAAATCTTGGAATAGATCCAAAAATAATAATTTCGAGACATGCTCACGAAAAAGAAGCCTGAGGGAAATTAAATTAAATATTCTCAGTGATCAAGGCGAATAACCAATAATGATTGAAACACCAAAAATATGTCATAAATAAAAATATATCATTACAAAATATACATTTGTTCATATTAAAAATCGTAAATTTTCTACTTTTTAGGTTTCAATATCATGAGCTAACAAATATTTTGAATATAATATTAACAAAGGGCTTTTTCGGTTTTCCCATTGATGAAATTTAAATGGATGATAAATTAATTTTTAAATAACAATTGTACTTTGCGCACAGATGTTTCATAATAATGATTAATGAGCCATCATCATATCTGTTAGAGTACGACTTCTTACAATAAAATATTTTACTTTTCGTACTATTTTTGTAGTCATAAATATTTGATCAAACAATTTTCTTACTTCCTAAAGTACAAAAGATAATATTATAATACTTTAAAACTACGAAAAGATTGACGGACCACGTCCCGCCTCCGGGCCATTTGTTGGGTACCTACTTAATGGCTTATAAACGCGTCCATTAACTGAACATAAAGTTCTTACTAAAAACTGATACTTAAATAGTAAACAAATTAAATCGATAACTTGTGAAGTAAATGCGTAACATAATATTATGCAAGTCACGTCTGACTCATTGCATCTTTGAGATATTTTACGGTACTTCACAGATACCTGCTAGTATATATTAAATAGTTTGATTTGGTGTTTGCTTTTCTGTTTTAAGTGTAATTTGTCAGTCATCCAAAGTAGAATTATTAACATTGAGTTCACACAAATTAATCTTTTAAAACTGACGACAAAATTGATCTTCAGTACTTACCGTTTTTTAAAAACGATTTTCTCGTTCTATAAAGATACCTACAGGACTAAAATAAGAATCGATGTGCCCAACTGCACATCAGTTAAACTGTTCCAATCACATTGGGCCTTATATACCTTATACACCTTGGGCCTTATACACCACGAAATTTCCTTAATAAAAGTTCTATAATTTTATCTTTCAAAGTATTTTCTTTTTTCAATAATTTATTTTTATTCATTTACTACTGTTAAAATGTTTGTTGTTTATTGTTAATTTCGCACAACTTTGCTGACATGTGAAAATGATAATGCTATTTGATAAACTAAAATGTGCGTTCAATATTTATCATTTAAGACACATACACTATTACTATACTATGTTGTTGGCATTGAATTTCATTTTGGAACCAACAATATTCGTCTGATTTTGAAAAGAACACACCGCTCCTGCGTCGTAATATGTTATGTTCAGCTCGTTTATAACTGTACACATTTCAATTACACGTTGCAGTACAAAATCTTCATTTTTAGAAAACCTCATCGAAAAACAAGGGGTTTTCTAAATTAATCATTCGCGCTTGAACACCGCAAAGGGAGGACGTGACATATCCGTCGTAATTTGATATAATTATTTTGTTGAATACAGAAGTCATAGAATAAGTAATTCAATGAAATATGCAAGCATGGAAGTTGCACACAGCATCAAAACAAATCTCGGCAGGTTTTGCTCCAATTTACCATGACCGTATCCCAAAAGTAAACATATACGTATAATAATATCTCAACGAAAACGCTTTGCCAAACTTCACGTGAAAAAACGGTAAATACAAATAAAAAAGATCTCTAAAAATTGTGAAATGATTTAATAGCTAAGTCTTTGGATTATTGATAAAAATGAGTTACTAACATTTGAACTTAACTTAGCTTGGCGACCTACGTTCAAACCCAAAAATATACCTAGCATATACGTTTTGTATTGAGCGCTAGCACGGAAATGGTGTGTTACTAATCTAGGTGCTTTAAAGTCGCCAGTTCAATAGTAAACTTAAACATCGATAGTTCAATTACTATCATATAATTTTGATCAATAATTCAATGATTCAGCTAACTAATATCATAACTTTTAGAGCACTTTTTTTTTGTATCCAGCGTTTTTTTACACCGGGTTTTGGCTGAAGGTTTTTGTTGCGATTAGACTATATTTTTATTTTTTTTTTTGTGCAAATTAAGAATGTATAATAATCAATAACCACAAAAAAATGTTGTATAAAAGCGTGTGCGAAGAACGGTGAGTTGTGGTCACGATGACAGCGGTAACGAGATACTTGTACGGTAAGAAGTATCAAGTGAGAAACTAAGAACGTCTGCCACTCTGTCCGCGTTTTCCGTATATTATAACACCGATGTAACGTGTTACGATAATAAATTATAATATAATGAACACGTGTTTTCAGTTATCGCGTATTTTGGGTAACCGGTGTTGGAAACTGCAGAGACAGTTGACGATGCAACCACACCCTATTACCTCTGTCAATAAACCGATCGCGCCGTCCGATCGTGGTCATGGTCACGTAATGCGGACCGCGGAGGATATCGTCTTTTAAAATTGTCCGAAAATGCCATAATAATTTATAACTCACTTGTCTATAACTCCGTTGATATGATTCAAAACGATTATTAAAGGTCGTTCGACACATCAACGTAACATTTCAGATTAGATTAGCGAAGTAGCAAGATAAATTATTCAAATTTAAAACCGCTCCACATTTTTTCGAAAATCCAGATACTTCTTGTAATTATACCTGACAGGTCACGCGTTATTTTTCCGATGTCTTCATTTTAAAGAGTTCTCTTTTTTATATCCATAGTCAGGGCCCTACCGGGTCATTGGATAAACCTACCTATAAAATATGTTTTAATAAGAAATGTATAAAAATATAGTACTACTTTCGTTATTTTTGTAAAAAATGAAACACAGTGATTCTATAGTGTTCGTCTTAGAAAAACTTGTACTACCTATTTTTATTTTTCATTTCATAAACTTAATGGTTTTAATATTTCTTTTATTTTACAGAAAAGTCGTATTATTTTATATGCTTTGATATGCATAGACCGTAAACCATTATAAGTGTCTTTCTATTAGCTTTCCATATTTTTTCATGTCACAAATTTATAAATATAAATGATAGAAATATGTGATTATCTTAAATCTTTATACAATTATATTTTGTTAGTCAACCTACACGTCTTTAAATAATATATTATGGACTTTTCCAGAAATTTATACTTAGATGTACAATAAACACATACGTTTTAGTATAATGTTATCAGTCACAAGTCACAATTTATAACAAGGCCGTAATTTTTAAGTAACGTTGCTCAAAAAGGTATAATAATTAATTTTTTCAAACGACTTCATTTATCTAGAGCCGCTGAAATGAATGACCAAACAATAAAAATAACTTTATAGTTAATGCCGATTGTTTTTCAACACTTTCACCAAGGAATACTCACTGTTTCATCACTCCTGAAACACGAACTCGGTGTTGCCATAATGATGTCATATTATTGTTAAGTTTGCTATAATTACATTGTGTCAGCGGAGAGTTTTACACCTGGAGAAGTTGAACAGAAACACTATATTTAGTAATGAATAAACCTGATACCAAATACAGTTTTATTCATAATATTATTGACCAACAATTTGTGTTTATCTTTCACTAAAACATTTTGTGGTAAAATATATTATCATTATTAATTGAAATACATGGTCTAGTTGTACAAGTTATGTCAATAAAGTATAATACGTCAGTACCGAAACACTTGCTTCCGTCCTTTTTATACCCCCTTCTTTATTTCACATTCTTCATTAATCTCACTCCTTACTCTGTTTTTATATCTCTGCACTCTTACTTTAATAATTATTTTTATTAATATTAGTATTTACCATTTACTATTTTTATTATGTTTATTTATATTGCTCTTCACGCTGTCGGTAACCTAAGTAATATCGTCATTTAATATTAGGGCCGGTACACACGAACGATTATTTATCGGACGATTAAGGTTATAAATTAATTTATAAATTATAAAGTCAGTATTCAAATGTGCATTGTCTGTTTTGTTGTATGTTATGCGTGTACAGTTTCTCATTAATTTATTGAATGTACATAGTTTAAGTTTATAAACAAATAACAATGAATGATATTATAATTTTATAGGGATATGAACTATTATTAAAGAAAAAAAGAGAGAAAAGTCGAAAAATGTGGGTACATCCATTGTTAAGCACTTGTTTATCGGAAGGAGCATTTACAATTACTTTTCAAGGTTTAAGGAAAGACTCTGGAAATTTTTTTAATTATTTTCGAATGTCAGTATCTGCATTTGATGAATTACTTACAACATTTGTTGGACAAAAACTGATAAAAATTCGATTTGTAAATCTTCATCCGCAAATTCTATTGATTTTGATGGTGATTTGCTTCCAGCAGAGCGGTCACAATCATCCTCCGAAGAAGACGTTCTAATCAATTTATTTTTGTACATTTTCATTGACATATTTTTATCGTACGATAATATTATCGTATAGAAGTTGAAAATGCATACGACAGTTTTTGTGGTATCGTGCGATATTTTTATCGTACGATATTTTATCGTAAATTTCAGAATTTCGTAGATAACTGTATCATAGCTGTTTATGGATTTAAGACTCTGAGTGAAACGAGGAATGTATATTAGTTTTATCATAATGTGTTTTTTTTTGTATCTGTGTACACGATTTCAACCAGAAGGATTTCTACAATGCATACAAACGCGATAAAAGGAAATTTTGTCTAGTTGGTACTTTGAGGAGATCATTTTTTCTCAATTTCTCAGCAGCTTTTTGATGAACTGAGGAAATAGAGCAAATATTTGCAAAAAACTTCCACCGAGATTGAGAATCGAACTCTGAACCGTCTAGTATTTTCGTAACTGCGCACTATTCACTTGTTTATTTTTCACAGATACACAATATTTAGTTGTTTTACTTTAAAAATTAATTATATAGCGAAACGAAACATACATATCTTATTTAATATTAGCATTTTATTGAAATCACATAATTTTCGATGCATTAATTTGCACGATTATGCACGAGATATTATATGATTTTCCCTAGGTGGAATATGCTCGCATATAATAATAAACATATTATATTAAGTACATTTAAGGCTATTAGATTCTTATGGTTATTGTAATAAAATGTCCTTCATAATGTTACTTGTTTTTCGAATCGAACAACATTTTAGATGCAGACTTTTTTCAAAAAAAGTGAGCCTTACAGCAATAAGATCTCTGTATATCGCCGACCGTTAAGTCTCATCAAATTTAAGAATATCACCCTTTTATACATATTTAAAATCATAAGATATATATTATAACAGAGTCTCGATTATAACCTATAATTAGAATTATAAATTTATCAATAAAAAATTTAAGTACATATATAAAACTAAAATACCATATTGTGTCATTAAATTTCCTGGTTTAAAAAGTTACTTATTATCTTATTAAGATAATTGGTGCATTTACTATGTCAGCTATATTTGAAAATTTAAACTGATGCGCCCGACATCTTTTACTCAGAATCGTTTTTTTTAGAGCAACGGTACATTGGTTTCAAGCTTAAATGGCATAAGTCAACAATTTATCCATCCATCATTTTACCCAATCGTGGAGTCTCGCCCAACCTAGGAGTTTTATTTTGCATTTACTAAATTGATCTATAAAAAATAAATTCGTAACAAATTCAGTTAGAGTGTATTATTTAATTAAAATAATAACAAAGTTGCCAGTCATAAAGTTTGAATAAAGGAAATGGGTAAAAACAAAATATGAACCCAGAAACGATGTATATTATAATACTACGTAATATATTTTTAATGCTTACTTATTATACTCAAAACTCAACAATACGGATGTAATTAATACACTTTAAGTGAGACTATTTGTTCGCAGAATTTCGTAAATGTTTTGAAAAATCATGTAATGTAAGTGGCACATCAAAACGGTGTATATTTTGATATTTAACAATTAAGCGTAACACTCTTGCACGTTTAATACGAAAGTTAATCGAGTGTTGTTTAAGCTGTGCAATAAACATTCTCGAAAATCTTTTTGTTTTTTATCACTCAAGCTTAAGCCGTTCCACCTGGACTGTTTTGTTTTATTTCTATGATTTATATGGTCCATTACATTTGTAACTCAACGCGGACCTTGCGAGTGAACAGTCGGTTTTTTGTTCCCCTCCGTGGCAGTTTTTATCAGTCGTCAATTGAAGTTCAACGCGGGCCTAATGGAATGAAATGTAAACGTATAGTGTATTATCTCTCTCGCGGACTAATGGAACTATAGTTCCCGAGGACGCCTTTAAAAAAAAAAAAAAATAATAAAAAAAATACTTCACACACACACACACACACACACGCACAAACGTATATAGGAATTAAAACGTTTGTTGTTGTGAATGTACTTAAAAGAGCATTGTTTTTCACTCATCACAATCAAACATTCGTTTTTCGCGTTTTCAAACATCGCTGCACATTTAGATACTTAACAGGAAATGGAAAACTGCACTCGCGATCGCGGTCCGTTGGAGTTTCTCGAGAAACCCATTCCGCTTCTCGCAGTATAATTGTATACGTATTGTGTTGAAACTCCGCCGAGGTGGTACAAACGTTTTGAAAAGATGTTTCCGTTACGAGGGAACAGAGTATTTCTCTTGTAGCGTTAAAGCACGGTTGGAACATAATAGTTTTATGCTCATTAAACTACTCGAATAATGTATAATATATATAATCTACAAAGGGACGAAACACGATTGCGACTACGCTCGAGCATTATTTTTAATTTTCAAAATCTACGTGTATAGTTGGCTCAGACAAGTCGGGTCCAGTCTTCTTCTATTTTAATTAGGATGTTAATTTTTTTCAGTAGTCCTCTTCATAAGAAGAGTAGGTATAATAAATTCGATTTTTTCCAATGCCTAATACGAATAATGTTTCTTGAAAAGTGATGATCATCAAACAAGCAATTTTAAAAAGTTTTGAAATACCTACGTGGTTCGATCAATATGCACACATTTTTCTCTACGCAGATATTAAATACTGTTTGTGACAGCTGAATCCTACCAGTGGCGTATCCAGGGGGGGTTGGGGGTTATAACCCCCCCCCCCCGAAAATTGTGAAGTTTAAAAAAAATTGCTAAATATTCAAATAATAATATAATATCATATACGAGTACCATGTAAAAATAAAACACAATAATTAAAAAAATTGTAATTAATAACAACTGTTTATAGCTGAATATTATATTATAGTTATCTATATATATGAACAAAAATACTATTGAACTATATTTCGAAACAAGCCCAGACGTTTATCCAATAATATCCACACTTCTTAAAATGTTGATAACAGTTCCAGTGTCTACTGCCACCGGAGAACGAACATTTTCGACACTCCGTCGTTTGAAAACATACTTAAAAAAATTTTCTGGAAAAGTAAGTTTAAACATACATCGCGATATTAACTTGCCAAAACATCAAAGAGAAAAATTAAGATACATTTATAAATATTTAATATTATGTATATAATAAGATAAATATGTATTCACTTTAAATTCATCAATAAGCATTATGTACTATATTGTCATCATGTATAATTAGAATAAAAATATAACAAAATTCAAAACAAATTAGTTTGTCATATTTTTTCAGAACCCCCCCCCCCCCGAAAAAAATTTCTGGATACGCCACTGAATCCTACATTGTAGTTATTGCATGATATAGATAAAATAGTTTTTTTTTTCAATTATTTTCTAAAGACTTATTGCTGCAACATTTCTTCTCTTTTATAAAATAACAATATTAAAAAAAAAACAAAATAAAAAAAATATTGTACATAATAACTGTGTTAACTGCTTTGATAGTCTGAACGAATGTAACGTACACTAATATCATGTCAATCACGACGTTTTTACTCGAGACGTTTTATCAAGGTATATATATATATATAATAATATGCGCCGTGGCATAATATTTTTACGCGCAATTCTATCAATGTCTGATCCAATTTAGAAGAGTTAAAATCGACATCAAACAACCATAGGCCGTCTTAGGAGTAACGAAACATATGACGCGCGTTCCCGGTTGACTCTCGACAAAGATCAAACCAACTTGCAGCGGGCGATCATTCTCCGGACGCGTGAACCAGCCGCGGCCTGCACAACGTGTTTTTCGGCCGTAAAATATACAGTAAGTTCCCGTTACAACGAATACCGATACAACGAAAAATCCCGTTATAACGAAAGTCATAGAGGTCCCCTACAGAAAAGCTATTAAAACAATGTTATATGAATCTCAATATAACGAAATTATTGATTTTTAAAAATCCCGATACAACGAACTATTTGTGCATGTTAAAATATATTTTCCCTTCTAATTTAATCTAAAGATAACAAGTATACAATTTTATGAGATAATCAAGTCATTAAATTGTCATTATGTGTGACCGTGTTATTCCACGTCAATCGATAACGTGATACAATCAGTCAATACATTTTCATAAAGCTCACACGTTAGTGATTTGGAGAAAAATATCCAAAGAAAATGTAATGTGAAGGAAGCTATCGAATGGATATGCGGAGCTTGGGATGATTTCAGTCAATCAACGATAACTAACTGTTGGGAATTAATATGTATTATAATAAAAACTAAATTAATACAATTTGAATTACATAATGTTTTTACATTTTTTTTGTTGTTCGAATTTTTGAAATTTCGTTGTAACGAAAAAAAAATTCGGTCCCTTGGAGTTCGTTGTAACGGGAACTTACTGTAATATAATCCGACCGTGCGCGTACGAGCATTAAAGCACTCGTCCGGGAATATGGACTAATCACGGGCGTACGTACTCGTGTGCGCACTAGCCGAGCAAGTTGGAACAAATAACGCGCACGGACTGAATTGCATAATATTATGCTAAACGAGTCTACCACTTTGCGGCGGCGCTGTGTGTTCGTCTTCAGTCCGTCGCGTCGGTGTACACGTAACAATATTGTATCACACGATATACAGGTACTCGCGTTCAAACGTTGTTCTTGAAATTATCGCCGTCTCGAAGACGACGGAACACAGTCCAACTACAACAGATTTATTTATTTACTTTCCGCAGCGGTGTGCGTCGGATATATTTTCTATATATATATATATACATACATTGCAGACTACGCTGATGATAAAGTAATTTTTTCAATTCATATAACGACCCAATTATAGCCTCAGCTAATTTACAAACTCGCCTAAACCTGCATTCTGAATGTTATGAAAAATGGCGCGTTAAGGTTAATCACAGTAATTCTGTCCGTACCACTTTTACCCTGAGACACGGGCATTGCCCAAATGTTACGATCAACAATATACCTATACCATCCCTCGATGCCGTTAAATATTTAGGTTTAATTCTTGACCCAAAATTCACCTGGGCTAAACATATTCAAGCCAAAAGATTGATTCTTAACGCTCGATCAAGATCACTATAAACGTTATTATCAAAAAATAGATATACTGACTTAAAAACCAAACTAATAATTTATAAAACTCTCCTAAAACCTATATGGACATATGGGCTACAATTATGGGGATCGGCAACAAAATCTAACTTAAACTAAATTCAAGTGTTCCAGAATATTACCTTGAGAAAAATAACCAAAGCTCCCTTCTTCGTTTCTAATTTAACTCCACGCGAAGATCTAGGTATCAAACCTGTTATAGCGGAAGTGGAATTATTCTACAAACGGTTTTTCGCCAAGCTAGAAAATCACCCCAACCCACTAATAAAGGAGTTACATACCTACACACTTCCTGGAAATCCCCAACGCAGACTCAAAAGAAAATGGTGTCGTGACCATTTTATTTAAATTAAAAATATCTGTCCTTATTAAACAATATCTGTAAAGCTGAGTGTCACTTATGGGTGGCTTCTCACTCAAATAAATTCATGTTTTCTATGGTCCATACCTTATACGCTCATTGTGCATTAAATTGTATAGATCGTGTATGTAAATTGTAAAATAAAAAAAATAAAAATATATATACGAGTATACGTGTGTGTTATGGTGAACGAGACGCGATCATTTGTTTTCGTACATGTTTTGACGACATTTTGGCGATTGTTTCAAAAAAAAATAGTTGCTCATCCTCGTGTACGCGGCGTAGTGTCGATTTTTATACGCACTGATTGGTCGCGGTTGCGTATGTGCAATGATTAAAAGTATTTGCAACGAATATGATATGCTTATTACGTTTTACGTGATCACAAATAACACTACAGCGTACCCATAAGGTCTAGATGTATACAACGTGTACAACGTACAAATACAATGTACACTGTACATACGTGTATGATACGATAAAGTTTTTATTAAAAATATTAATTTTAAGTGGTTCGTGTAAGAATTTAAGACAGAAATTAAAAATAAACACATACGGTTTTGTATTTGTTTGAAATAGAAAATCAACTGTTTTTTACACTGCCGCTGAACTGTTCATACGAAACGACTTGATTTAATACTACGTATGTCCACACTTTAAGCGAGCCATTGTATATGATGAGATAAACGATCTCGAATCTCGTAGCACCGTCGATCTTGGAGTATATTCCAAAATCGACGATAACACGGACGAGGAAATCGGACTTTACAACGAACTTTATGCAACAATTTTCGTAGTGCGGATAATTGTCGGACCATCTACGGCAGGGGTGTCCAACCCGTGGCCCTGGGGCCACATGCGGCCCGTGGTAGATTTGAATGCGGCCCTTACTTCAATTACAAAACCATCGATTAATTATACATGTTTTGAGAAAAAAAATTATTTTAAGCATATAAAACTACAACATATTAAAAACAATATAAACTTTGAAATTTGAACTAATTGAACAGTGCATAGTATGAATATGTTATTATTATTGGATGCATTGTTATTTTAAAATTATTTTCTTCTTTGAGCTATAAATAAATGTAATATTGAAAAAAAAAATTTCCACTCACTATTCACTATGGCAAAATTATAAGTAAAATGTATTTTTATGAAAATATGTGTGGCCCACGACAATTTCTACTCGCATAATGTGGCTCAGTCCTTACAAAACGTTGGACACCCCTGGTCTACGGCGTTACTGTGTTGTGAAACGCGTGAATCTGTAAAAGCTTGTCACCGGAAACGGATTTAATTATTGAACACGGACGATGACGACGAAATAAAAACAAACCGAGGGGCCCTGGACATTATGTATTTATTTGCTTTCCGATCAAATTCCGCTTGTATGCGCTTCGACCGGGATAAACGCCAACCATCGCGGGCATTGTGCGTTTTCCGTAGAATGACATTTTAATCGAACAACAACAATATAATATCAATAATAAAACGGATTTCAACGTGAACCGGGAACAGACGGTATAGGCGACGTGACGCCGCGGAATATTATTCGAACACGAGTATAGCTGTGCAAATAAACGATGCCTCGCGGCACGAGAATTAAACACGGTTAACCGCTCGTCGAGTGCAGGTACCCGTATAACAGTCGAGTGGTATCGAATCGCCAACGGAATTATTGAAATCGTCCGTCTACATAAGTGCACGTTGCCGTAGCTGTGAATCGCTTCCGCAAAGTTGGAGTGCGGATCGTATCACCGGTCGAAAACGAGCGCCGTTGGTTTGAGGCTACGGTTTATTTATAATACGAGTACATCGTTTGGTCCTTGATGAGCGTCATGCGTTTGGGCGAATTTTTAAAAGTTGCAATGTGTTTGGGCAATTTAGCATAATGCGTTTGGGCGAGTGATTTTAAAACATTGCAATGCGTTTGGGCGACCATTTTTTTATTATTTATATTTTAACACCCTGAGATGCTGCATTTTATCAATCCATTTTCCCTCTCATTTTGACAGACTTGGGACTGTCCGTGAATTCCATGGGTGTATGATTAAAAATGGATTGTTTATTTATGGGTGTGCGCGTGTAATTAAAAATTTAAATGATTCAGATTTTTTTAAAAGTCTTCTTCGGCTTTCCTTTTCACGGCAGTTCTAACACACTGAACGGCTAAATTATGATCAGTAGTTGATTCGTGATTATGTGTATTATTATTTGAAAAAGCTAGCATTTTATCGATGGTAGAATTCACTAAAACACTCTCAGCACATTTTTTGTTAGTACACCGAAAACGAAAAGACCCGTTTTTCAAGTGGTTAGATTCACTAAAAGTATAATTTTCAATTTAAATGCAACGTTTATTTCTTTTTGTATCGAAAATATAATCGATTTTAAGATTCATATTTTACACTATAATAAAAGTTATACAACTTGACGTTTTCAATGTCCAAAGTGAACTGATATTTGAAAATATGATAGATTGATACTGCCGACCTGCAATAAGACTGAGCCATATATCTAGGTTGATATAAAATTTCCTATCCTATAGAATAATATTTTTATCTTATAATCATTACAATTTTATCTTTTATATTGTGTCGCACCGTCCGCACTGCACGTCAATCACAAAATTCAGGAATAAAAAAAATATATTGTCTCGCCCAAACACATTATAAGAAACTCGGTTAACTCGCCCAAACACATTACTTTTATTATACGGGTAAAAAGACAATTCGCCCAAACGCAAACCGCCCGTCCTTAATCGCTACATAAGAATACGAGAACAATATTAAACGTAATATTCTTGGGGGACGTCCGTCACACGTCGTCGCCTAGGCGTCAGCCTGAATCGATCAGATACGCGTCAGTGTACGGGATCTTATCGATATCGCCGAGACTTCTTGTTTCGAAAAAAAAAAAAAACTATCTATCTATCGAATCCATCGGCTACTGATCATAAAAACTAACGGTTGGCTCCAGCTTCTCATGTTTTCACGTGGTCATACACCACAAATTACTTGGTTTTTTCCCAACGATAAGGATTTCGATTGTATTTTATTTATTTTTCATTTGTATACAAATTAATTATATTATTTCAAACTATACGTATTTCAAAATTAACAGAGTTCTAGAATAATACATAGAATAATATTCCACAGCTGAACGTGTACTAATTGTGCACGCGGAATCATCAGTGTCCGAAGGAGTCGATATAGTGTGATTTTTATAAATAGCATAGAAAAAACAAGGTTTTCCGCACAAACACTGAAAACCGAGCGCAAACCAGTACAAAAAAGACGCTTACTTTGAACCCAAAATTCCGAGGTGGGGTGTTCAGGACACGCATATAGTTGGCGGAATCCGATACACGCCCGTCCGTATACAGGTAATTTTAACAGATGATTGAATGTCAGTTGTTACCCTTACGCTTCATGTAAATCGGAAATGTCCTTTTAATATTATCTTGAGTTTTTTTTTCAATTTTGAAAAATTCAATTAATTTATCAAAACTATACTATCGAGTTTACCCTCTAAATCAGGACGCCCGGAACGTCCGAATCGTGAGCAAATCTTTACGAATACAGTTGATTGTCACTGGGAATCGATTCGAATATTAATCACGTATCTAAAACTGTTATAACCCACGAAACGAATACTCCTAGGATTTGAATTTTTCCTGGATGAGATCATTACTCATGTAGCAGACTAGTGCTGTACTATATCGTTGCGATAAATACTTCGCGTTTCATAGAAAGACATCAACGACTAGAAAATAATGAATAATAATTTTATTGATGTGCAAGACGGTGTAAACCGTAAATCGTTTTACCGCCGCGGTTCTCCTAATAGTGTTTTCGATACAACACTACGACCGAGCCTATATTGTTGTCTATAGATTTTCATACGAAAACGCGTTTTCAGTGAAACCCTATACACAGCACCGCCGTCACGATTCAATCCGATACGTCTTGTGTCCTTTGACCCTTGCGGACCTCTTTGCGTGTCATACAGTTATACAATATGTATAGTAGCCGGCGCTCCTCGTCAAAATTGCAATTAAACGCGTCCTGTTCGGGCGAAGTTATCGTATTACCGGCGGCGACGACGTGTAGCTATTATACGATGCCTTCGCCATAATCACGTTCCAGTCCTTACGAAATCTCGTGCTAAATCGTTCCACGGAGTTATCGTATCTCTTAGCGGTCGCGTGGTTCACGGATGGATCAGTGACCTTTTCTGGAATATGATATTATTATGTCCTTGACGTCCTGCTCCCTAGTTGGGCATTAGTTTTACTTCTTCACAATTTATTATACGTCGTCAGCCCGCGTCGCGGTTTATAGGTCACGTCCACTTAGTGGGAACGCCCATTTCATGAAGTGGACGTCCACTCCATGAAGTGTATCGGCTCAGTGAAAATGACGTTATTCTACACTACACATGGACAATTAATTGACCTTTTATCGCTGGGAGTCGTGCAATAATTTTGTCCGAAACGTTACTTCGGATGTCACGCTCGTCGACTGAAAAGTAAAAACATATTTAAAATGCACTGTTCCCAAAATAACGAATTGGTTGTCTATAGTAAATTAATTTCGGATTTAAAATAGGGCTGCACAATTTTAAAGCAATCCAAATTTTTCCACCACCAGTGTGATAACAGTGTATTATTTCAGACATTGTTACTATGTACAAAAATCGTTTAAATTTTGATCGAGCTCCGAGTTTCATATTCGAAAATGGTTTCAATATTTTTCGGGTTTCATGTCCGAAAACGATTTTGAAATATTCCGATTCACCCGGTTTTCAAAACGGTTTTTACTCCTTGAAAATTTACGCCACTCCCGGTTATAAGAAATATTTGCCACAAGTGACGTGAAATTATATGAAATATATATTATTATTATTTTTTTTTTTCTTCCTTTTTTTTATTTGTTGTTAGTTTATTACCATTTTATTGTTATTCATTATTTATTTATTTTATTTCATTTTTTTTTTCTTCCTTCTTTCTATTTTTGTATAAAATAGGGTATATAGTGTAATTGGTTAAATGTCCAAATATTTTAAATTAATTGTCGAGCTAAATAGTTTCTACTAAATGCTTAATAAAATAAAAAAAATAAAAAAAAATATATGATTATTATTATTATTGACGTTCGTTCGTATTGAAATTCTCGCGAGACGTCGAGGCTGTGCCTGATGACTTCATACTTGGACGACCGAAAACAATAAGCGCAAATATCTTATGACGTATTAAAAAAAAAAAAAAACCTTTGAAAACGCATCGGCCGAACACGACGCGTCTTAATAATGGCACACCGTGGCGGCGCGGCACCACGGTCGGTGCTAGACGCACGCGTTTTATGATAATATATGATTATTATTGCGTATTAACACCTCCGGAGTTATATAATTCATAACCGCTAAACAAAAACGATCGCGCCTCGACCGCCCCCAGTCCGTGTAGTCGAAACGCCCCACGACCAGACACAGTACGCGTACGTTTCCACCCAGAGCCATACGCGCATTCGGCAATCAGTGAAAATCATTTCTTACGATATCCTATCACGTGTATATTTAAGAAGTCAATAGCGCTGTTACATGCCGTAGTTCGTTTATTTGCTTGTTTGCTTATTTATATACAATACGGGATCAGCCCAGTTAGGATGCAACAGCAATTATGTAGGTACATCATAATATTCAAAAATGCACATTGAACAATTCTCAAAAATAATAATTAATTATAAATTACACGGTATAATATAAAGTAAGTGTACAAGTAAAAATAATCTAATCTCAAAAGATGGTTCCTCGTTGGATAACTTCATCATTCGAGAAAGAGGACGAATAATGATTTAGGAGTAATGATAATAATAACAGTGCTAAAAGTGTTTTAGACCACGGAAAGTTTAGTGAATTTCAAAACGGACCTCCACGGAAACTAGTGATTATAGCCCACGTTGTAGTGCAATATGCATCATGTCACATTCGTTTTACCTGGCAACGCGTATTATCTGATGAAATTTTGATAACAGGTACTGTTTACGTGAATGCAGTCTGTGCGATAAGAATTTATGCTGTAACCTGAAAATGTCTACAACGAGAACAGTCCAAGGATGGCGCTCGCGTTTATTACACACCCCTCTTGACCGTTACGTCAGATTTGTTGTTATTACGCAAACGACACTTCTTGCTGTGCCTGAACATTTTTTGAACTCGATCACCAAAGTACATAAAGCACGGATTTCGTTATCGTCCGCGTTTGACTCAAATCAATCTTTACAGACGGTGTATCACGTTTTTTTTTCAATAGAAAAGAGTTTTTATGAAGTAAAAAATATTTCATCTTATCCAGTGCGCATTTCGTTAATATGTAAACATGAAACTTAAAAAATATAGCGTAGTTGGAATCATTTGTTGTATTCACTTTAAACTTGTTAAAATAACGTAATACTATATCGATTATAGAACAAATTATATTATAATCAATGGTTATACGTATTAAACTCTATCCCAGTACACTATGATAAGAAAGTATTGATTACCGGACTAGAAGAAAGTTAATATAGTGGTCGATGTCAATTGACTATTTTTAATACCATATTTTTAGATCGTATAAATATTTACTGTAGTAATGTAGCCAATACATACATCTGCTAGTTACAGTTTTTGTCCAACGTTTTTGCGAATGAGTGAACTTAGAGTAACTGATTATTGTTGACGAGTACGATCGAATATTGATTTCCTAGTCTTTGGACATTCGCCAGCTTATTGGATCCAACCGAAATTCAAAATCGTATTACTTATGTTCTTTTGACATATTTCGTTATTTTATTTTTGTGTATTTATTCGAGTTGCAGGTTGACAACACACATGACATCAGCCAAATGGAATTCAGCTTTGAGCTAGAAATCGTACTTTTTTATTATGAAAATGATCACAAATTTACTTTTGATGAAATTCGATGAGAGTTTTTTAAATTTCTAATAAATGCTAAAAAGTAAGCATATAATGATTGATTGATGACATTTCTAAGGATAACATTTCCTATAACTATAAGTCGAGTTTTTTTTTCACATATACTTTGATTTTAGTCCTTTGTTACTATGGTATAAAGACCAAAAAGCTTTGTTGTAAAATATCGTGGCAATAATAACCACAAGTACAGATTGAAGAAAACTTCTATTGGAGATATTTCGTCGGCATAGTAATAGGCGAGTTATGAGATCTTTTGAATCGTACTATTGTTCATAGGCGATTAATTTGGTTAAAAATACGTACGAAAAAAAAAACGTAAGAGAACACATGGAAATGTGTTCGCTTGGGGATCGATGATAGGCTTACTGTGATATCAAAGCTGTACGAACGAGACACAGCGTTAAGAATTTGAACCACTTGTACGCTAATTCGCTTCTTACGTCGTTCGTCCGTGAGACGGAGACAGCACACGTTGAAGACGTGAGACCGTGTAGACATTTTGAGCGAAAAAACGTACGACAGGCACGGGTTTCGAACCCGCGCCCTACGCGCCGAGCTGATCGCCTGGCCACCGCTTTCACCCGCGATTCCACCCCTACGTGAGTAGTGGGCGATGGTGTTATTCGCACTGCACGGCCGAGGAGAGATAACACGCACCCCGTGATAACCTAAGTGACGTAGTGACGTAGTCCAGCCGTTGTCGTCACAGTAACACATTCCGCCCGAACTCTTCGCATCGCGGAACGCGTCGCGGTCGGACCGACCGATTGTTCGAACGAAACGTTCACGAAACGTTTCTTCGCGCTTTGACCAATCTTCACGACTTATGCGTGCTTTAGGTAGTAGTGGTGGCGGCACATTGCGTCATCAGCAACCGTAACTTGAACACCACCGTGCTGTTAACGGGTACACGGGTCACGCGGTTGCTGAAACCGCGATCGGCACCTGGGGTCTAACCTAACCTAACCTAACCTAACCGTCACGGGTGCTTAAAAAACACGCGTGTCGTAAATCACGGGTTCGCGAATTTACAATCGACGCGCAAGACAAACGCTATTTCGACGTGATATTATGTATTCGGTCGCGCAGCAAGGGTCTCGACGACCGTCACGCAGAACACGGGGCAGGTGCGCCAGGACTCGATCGGAAAATGGGTGATCTGTTTAAATTCACGACGAGCGCGCTTTACAGCAGAACGTAATACCCATGCCTACCGACTAGACGGGACTCTGCCGTTATTGCTACCGAACGAAATAACGGTTTAATCCCGGCACGAAACATAGAAACATAGAAACTTCATATAATATTTGAAAATTTCAATAATGACGAGTGAAAATGTACTGTTTTACGTTTTCGACGCGCGTCTTGTCGGTGCGGGTGTTGCTGACGTTTTTTCCTAAAAGTCACGCCGGACTTCTCGCTAAAACCAAATGTAAGACAAATCGTTGTCAGCTGGAAACGGTTCGGTTGCTCGTGATTGTATTGTCCGCACAACGTGTCGTCCACGTACCACGCGAACGCTCTTGCATTATTTTGAACGTACAATTATTATTGTATATTTTTAACCGTTTCACATAGAATTCACTAAACAATATTACCATGTTAAGTTATTCAAATAATGGATGATATTGAGCACGGTACAAAAAAAGTAATATTTTAAACCACTTCGAATAGCATGTTCTTCGTCATTTTCAACTTAAATCGTTGCAAGTGCGTTTGTAATAGAAACGTTTTAAAATAAGAGCTTAAAGCCTGAATTCGGAACGATGAAAAGTACCTTCTGTAAACGTGTATGACGCCGGTATAAGTACAATGTAAACGCGTTGTTAAAAATAAAAACCTAATATTCGTCTCGTTTAACCGTGCATACTGTTCACATTACCTAACACGCGATCGTTAGAAATCGACCAGAGCACATTGCGGAACGCTTATTTGAATGCAATACAATGTTTCGTAAAAAAAAAAAAAACAGCTTTATCGGTTAGCTCGAGGGTTGATAAAAAAAAAAAAAAAACACGTGTTGAGTAGGTACGTATACTGAGGAAGAGTAGATTGTTATTAATAATAACATTTCAACCGTGCGTACGAATGTGCACGCGCGCATTTTTCGGAACCTTTACCGGACGGTCGTTCCGTCTTATTGACTTGCGTCCGCCACAGCTTAAATATTTTCTTTAAAAAAAAATCCCCGCGTAATGGTGCCTCCGGGGGGGGGGGCGTAGGTTAATAGCGGAAATGTATGCGCGAACCCGACGTGGGCACTTAAATTTTGTTTAAAATGTTACGTACGGCCCCCGACAGCGGGGGCTGGCCTTACGAACCTTTTTACACTTTACCTGGCCGCAGTTATGTCATCGGCGAGACTTACCGTACGAGACTCACGCGCTACTGTGCCCGCCGCGAACGCGCGATGATAATGTTATTGTAATCATCTTACTTGCGCAAACTCGTCCCGGGCAAATGTTTATCGTGTTCCGGTCGGGTCGCGTTAAGCGCGTGCACCGTTTACGGGCACCATATTGCATTGTGCGCGCGTTACCTCGAATAAGACACGCGTTATGTGTACAAAATGATAATAATATGCTGTTTGGCTTACCGTTCGGATGCATTTTGTTTACCCGAACACGACCGAGAACAAATTACGTTCGCTCGCGGTATTGTCTCTAAACCAGCGGTTCCCAAACTTTTTGTTCCGCGGTGCCCTTTTAGCGGCCCCAAGTTAGCCACGGTGCCCTGCTGTATATACGTGAAAGACAGAACAATAAAAATTACTCATTTATAACCATTTTTATTAAACCTAATACAATCTAAGCATTCTAAGCTACACAGCTAATTTAATTATAAACAAATGCATTTTAATGAACAAATAAAAATATAAACGAATACACAATAGAAAATATTACATTATTTGCCATAAAGTTTTTACGAAAATAATAACGAAAAAAATCTATACATTTTAAACTATTTGGTAGACTGCGGTGCCCTTAGAAAGTGATCACGGTGCCCCTAGAGCACCGCGGTGCACAGTTTGGGAACCGCTGCTCTAAACCGTTCGCGAGTGTATAATCAGAGCCGTGCCGTGGGGGGGCCTGGAGGGCATATGCCCCGGGCGCATGGCTTAAAGGGGCGCCAAAATTTTTTTTTATAATATTTTAAACTTTACATAAATAAAATATATGAGAAAGATTATTGTTTTACAATTATTTTGGACCATTACAAATTTTTTCTAAACAAATTTCTGACTATGTTCGAGTAATAACAATAAGTCAACCGTAACGTTTTAGTTTTATTCTTGTATTACCGATTTGGCTTTATAATAAATTATCGTATTCTTTATGTCAAAATCGACTGCACGTTAAATACAACGAAGATATTGACCAGGAAATAATTAGCGAAATCGATTTTTTTAAATATCAAGTAAAAGCAATTTTACCAGACTTAAACGCAACTGCTTTAAATATTTTAAACGCTATTAAACAATATGAACTTGATTCAATTTGTCCAAACTTAATGACTGCATATAGATTGTTTCTTACCATGCCTGTTACCGTCGCTTCCGGGGAACGCTCTTTTAGTAAACTGAAATTAACTAAGACGTATTTACGGTCAACTATGTCGCAAGACAGATTAACCAATTCAGCAATATTATCAATTGAGCATGAAATAACGAAAAACATTGATTTTGAAGACGTCATTGAAGATTTTGCTTCAATAAAACCCAGGAAAATTAAGTTTTAAACTTGTAAATATAACATGTATAATATAATTTGTGATATGTATCATTTTTAATTAATTATTACGGTATAAATTAATAAATTATACCTAACTATTTTGTTTAATAATTACTATTACAATTAGCTTTAGTTTTTTGTCAAATCAATGTTCAAAATACGTTGTAAAAAAAAAAATTTAATTTAATAGGAATGAAATGCAATATGATTAATGATAAATAAAATAGGGGGCGAATATTTTTAATTTTGCCCTGGGCGCCAAATCTCAACGGCACGGCTCTGTGTATAATTATTATCCCGTTCTTGTCTCGACGCGTGCTATCGTAAGAAAATAACAGTACCACATGTTCTGATGCGAAACGCTTGAAGACGCCCGCTGTTACGCGTATGCGTACTGATCTTATCGCAGGTCGGTTGAAAACGTCTAGACATTGGCTTCGTGCGATGTAAAATGCGTTATTTTTATTAGTTTTTATAAGAGTGCACGAATTGTAAGTCATTTGTTTTTTAATACCGTACGGTACCTCGATAGTATAGCATAGTATACTGCGCATTACTACGTTCTAGCGTATTTCATATCGTTTTTAAAGTTACGTTTATTGCACCGTAGCTATACTATTAAAACGTAACGATGAATTTTATCAGATCCGATGAATTCGAATAAATCGAGATGACATAATAATATATAGACTCAATACACACATCACTGCTGGACAAAAAGACATTTTGACATTTGATGTTCATATATGTAGTTATTATAATATGTGATTATTTTAACAGATAATATTATGCGTCTGATCTGTCGATTTTTGAAAAAAAAAATACAAACCATTTAATTCGAATTATGTTAGGTAATATTTTTTTATAAAACATTAACAACATTTTTATCCGAGAAAACTTTTAAAGTTTTAAGTTATTTATTTAGCAATTATTTTGTTTGATATCAAATAACTTAAACATTTTGAATCATATTTATTTTCGAAAACATATTATACGAAAATATTTTGAGTCTTTACCGTCTACTTATTACTAAAATTGTTTAAACTTTCAAATTGTCCGTAATAAGAATCTACTGGCAGAAAACTAGAAAGTAACAAATAAGATGATTTCACTTCACCCCTCTGATTTTTTACGAAGTACAATCACTCATTATGGTTCTTCGGTAAATGTTCAATACGGTTTGTAATTTTATCAATTATATAATGTTAATAAGCAATAATGATGAAGTATTATATGATTTCATTTTTTTTTTTTTTTATACTTTTATAAACATGTTTTATTAAAAAGTTCACTTTTTTTCTTAATAAAAACAAAAACTTATCGAGACGAAAGATGTATTGTTTATTATAAAAATCACCTTGTAATTTGTTCCAATTCTTTCCTCCGTTATATTCAACGAGGCGTACTGTATAACACGCAACACTGGAAATATTAAAAAAGTTTATATTGCCACTCTTAATGTAACTTACGTATATATATTATCATGAACCTTCTGAAATTGCGAATCGTACAGTCGAAGCAGTATATTATTCGTAGAAGTTAGTTTTATTTTTTTTTATTTTATTAAGACGCTTTATCATGTAAAAGAGTGTAGAGAACTGAATGATTTTCTTGAAAATATAATGCATCATTGTTTAAAATCGGTAAAAAATGTTAAATTTGTTAATTTACTGCACGCACAAAAGTTATTCTTAGTCACGGACTAAAATGTAAATTATTCCGTCGTAAATGGGAAAAATAAATGGACGGATTCACAATAATATTCCCAGATTAGTTAACTAGCGAACACCGATATTTATTTAATTTTAGAAAGAAACGGGATCCGATAACATGGGTACACAATATACATATTATTTGTACGGTGGTGCTAGGAATATTAAAACGTTATTGTCTCCGTTCGGATAATAATGCCTTCGTTCGAAAGTTACATACACTCTTGCAACTCATTTAATATACAAATATTATACGGGCACATCGTAACGTATAAATATATGTTTATTGCATACCGTGTGGTTTATATACTCTTATTGTTGTTTTACAGGAGTTTCGGACCATTCATTTGGAGTTGCCTAAACAAAGAATTGTTGTTCAATAACCATCCAAGTGCAATTAGCGTACAAAGCTGCTTGTTATGTAAAAGTTTTGTCCTCGTTAGGTAAGTGTGAAAAAAAAACCTGTTGATTTACCTACGTAGAACCCAACGGGAAATTTATGTACCCACATATCTATTTTTAAACAATAACCAAGACCATTGTTATCACACGTAACCAGCTATTCTTGGTAATGTAAAACGTACAAATTCGGACGGATTCAAATGCTGCATGTTGGATAATCTTCTGGCATTCTGGCATTCGTCTCTCTTCAGCACGAAAAATATTTTTATTTATTTCATTTTTTTTTCTTTTTGTTTTTTGAGTGATGTTAGTTTGTTGCATTCCATAAAGTAAAAATTATATCTACATATTATTATTTTCATAATCCTGTAATATCCGCGAAAAGTTGAAAAGAAAACTCGAATCTAGAAATTAATTTTCCAAGTTTATACAGTTTAAAGTTGTACAATACAAAATTCGAGAAAAATGTTATCAGGGGAATTTGTTTTCTTTCATACACCTAATAATTATTGCTTTGTTTAGGTTTCCACACAATTTTTTTTTTAAAAAAGTTACTGACTTTCTTATTATTTTTTTTTAAAAATAACACAGAAAAATGACTCTTAAATCTTTCTTTTAAAATGAACGCAGATTTTTCACTCTGCTTATAGACCAAAACTTCAATTATATCGCAAATATTTAGATAAAAAGAGTTACATTTTTTACTGTGGTCATATTACAGACCCAATCTTTGCCTTAAATCTTCATTGTTTATAGAACTTACCAATAGCCGAAAATTAGTTTCGTCAAAAATAACGACTGGATACGGTTGTTATAGTTAACTATACAAAAGTCGGACACCGGGGCTCAGTTGTTGTAAAATTTTTTTCGCCAAGCCGTGGTCGAACGTCAAACAATATTGCCAGTAGGTTATGAATTATGATTTTCCGTATGTACCATACCTATACCTAACCGCCTACGACTAGAAAATGTATGTGAAACGTTATTTGTCGACATTAAACACGTTTATTTTCGTTTCACCCGTTTGTAGCAACGCACATTCTTATACAAATATTATATACAATTATTAAAACAAACATCGAATTTATTGGCGTATCGTATAATCTATTTTATCGACCGTCCACAAAACGTTAAAATGTGATGTAATATTGCATTTGCCTAACGCACATAAATGGAACATTTTCCGGGGTTAATACATTCTACGTCGATACGTATTGCTTGCGGTACTCGAATAACCATTCAGGCAATGTTAAAAACTAAACGAGGAACTAAACTAAACAAACTAAAAAAAAAACTTAAAATACGTTTAAAGAATATATTTATGTCTAGCAAGACAATCTTTGACGGAACTTCCATTTCCGATTTTATAAAAAAAAAAATAACAGAACCACGAGGATGTATATTTTCTAAGCCTCTCACGAAAGCGAAGTTTAACAATCCATAAAAAGCTGAAACATCAATCAGTATTAACTGATGATGAACGCTGCGAGGAGGTTTAGTGATGAAGCTGCGGTACAGTACATTATGTCAATGAACGTTGGATAAGATCTTTTGATTTGGATTAAATCCTTTGAATTTCCAGTGGACAAGAAATACAAGTGTCAGGACTAACTAAAGTGATGTTTTAATTGGATTACTGCCAGGTTGGACCCGACGGTCTCCTCGGGATTTCCATTGTCAGAATAGGTTAGACGAGTCCTAAACGAATGTGGAGCAACGTCTTTAGTTAAATAAAATAACGCTATTATATATTACGCACTCTGATCGCATTAACGACCGGCCATGCTGAGCGAACATCCTAGGCTCGACTAATAGCAATACCAATAGCACATTCATGTTTTAATAATTAAAAAATAACTTTCGCATAGTGTTTTTAGATTACGTTTGATTATAATTAAGGTATGAGATGAAATAACTTTGGAGAGCTACTTATTTTAATTATTAAATACAAACTTAAGATTGTATTCGATTTGTAAAAAAAAATATTCCTGTTAAAATAATATCACGACGAACTAAATGTATCGATGAATATGCTAAGATCGATGATTTTTTATTTTATTTTTAATTAATAAAGATATTTGATAGATCGATCTGATATAAATTACAAATTTAAACAAAAAAAAAATTGAAATAAACAATAAAATGGGGCGAATATCATAGGTCGGATAAGACTTCACTGAAAACCAATGTACCATTGCTAATATGCCTAACAACCAAATATCTTGTATCCATTAAAAATAAACAAGTATATAGTGCGTGGTGAGAAAAATACTAGACGTTACCGGGTTTGATTCTCGATCTCGGTTGAAAAATTTTGCACATTTTTCCTCTGTGTTTCTTAATTCATTGGCCAACTGTCGAGAAATTCAAAAAAATTATCTCCCAAAGTACTTTCTAGATGAAATTTCCTCTCAGAAAATTACCCTGATTGAAATTTGAATACACCGTATCATTCCTTCTGGTCTACCTCGCCTACATAGACCCTCCCCTCCCAAAAAAACATGATAATCCACTATAAATCAAAAATTGCTGAAACTATAAAATATTCTAAATATGGCAACATCTATGATACTTACATATCCATTTAATAATTGATCATATGGTATTTATTATTATTAGGTCAGATGTTATATTGTTTATTTTTTTTTCTTTTGTCATCATTTCAGTAGTTACAAAGCGTACAAAACAAGATCAGTTGAATACATCAAACTTGTTTTAAATTTCATACAGCTGTAAATAAAGATAAAAACATTATTTACATGGCGTGTAAAAAACTAAGCTGTTATTTTAAATGAAAAACACAAAAGTTTATTGTTTACATTCGAAACTAACATAATCCAATTTTTATAAATGTATAATCATTTTCCGAAGCGGTTTGTATTCAAAACAAACTTCCATTTTATAACATGTGTACAATTATAACGGTTTTTCGTATGCTATAATTGGTTGTATCAACCCATTATAAAATCACTGCATATCTCGTTGTTATGAACATAATATTCATACGTATAACGTGAAAAGGAAAAGTGAACGACTCATTGTGAATGGATTGCAAATATTTGATTGCTTGTCTCATATATTTTATAAAAATATGACCGTTAGGTAAAATCGAAAAATAATCTTTATGACTCGCAATATATTAAAAACGGTTTATTAATTATTAATTGTTGTTACTAAGACAAATTGTGCACAGTCTTATGCTAATAATGTAACGATGATTATTAATGTACGGTCTAAGATGCATTGTGATGAGACATGCATGTGATGGATAACTATCAAAAATCACCGCTTCCAATCTCCTCAAACCTTGTACTCAATAAAGATATAAAAATAAATCGATGAGAAAATGATAATAAATTAATTCCAAACGGTACAGAACTGCAGGAGAAATGTATTTAAACAAAAAAATACATTTATTCAAATATTATTTATAAGCATACAAAAAACCACTAGATTTTTTTTAACATAATCTTGTGACGAACATTGTATAGTTTATACATCATTTATAGCTCAGCTTCAGAGTAACAAGAATTCTCAAACACTTTGATTTTTCTTTAAAGCTTGTCACGGGATACATTAAAACTATATTTTCGAACTTTATCAATGCGACCAGGGTTTTCTTCTGAAAGCATTACGATGTAATAATATTCAATCATTAATCAGTGTTAGATACAATTTGCATTTGTATTTCAAATAGGAGCTCGATAAATAAAAACGTATACAAACAAAGTACGTACACTTAAATTTATTCGAATACCATTCGAGACTGAATATTTTGTTTACAACGAAACGCATTTCACCGCACAGCGTTCGATACCGAACCATTCCGTTTTTTCCCAATGTACTGGCAATAACATGCTGTAAGTCCGTAATCAGAATATAATCGAATTACGCAAAATACTATTACTAGAACATAATACCATTGATTATAAATACTATTTAATATATATATATATATATATATATATATATTTAGGACAGGATATAATATAGTTATCATATGATATGAAGTCGTTCACTGCATTTTTGAAAATGTATTATCATTGATTATAAATACTATTAAATACTATTAAATACTATTAAATAGTATTTATAATCAATGATAATACATTTTCAAAACTGCAGTGAACGACTTCATATCATATGATAACTATATTATATCCTGTCCTAAATCCTCCGTACGTTTGTCGTAGCTCAATCGTTTCCGGTATAATTTTGTACGCGAGTAAAGGCGTTCGATTTGAATGTAAATAATTATGCCGTTAAGCGTGCAAACAAGCTATTTACGGAGTAGTATATTGTGATAGTATAAGTTTTAGCGAGACAATGCCGGACGCAATAGGTGAAGTATCGTGTTATTCGATATCGTACACGCGACTTAATTTATAAAGCGGAACGAGATCCGGTGTGCAAGTCCAAAGGATTCAAACTATGGTCGCGTACGTATACGTCCGATGATAGTCTTGTAGTCTAGTGCAGCGTTCTTGATGTTTATTTTTATCCGTGGAACATTTTTTATGTCCACTTTTATCACTTCACCGTACCGTTATTATATATTGTACAGACAATTTTTCCTGCGATCGACAGCTATGTAGTATCAAAATATTTAAATGTGCACGGCTAACATGACTTTTACTGGAAGCTATTAACTACTTTTTCCCTAACTGATTTTTTGTGAGATATTTTTCACCGATTTTCTTTAATATTTTTAAAAAACCACTGAAGTTTCGCGGAACCTTAAGTTATCTCCGTCGGAACCCTAGTGTGGTCTGACCCCCCCCTGTAAATGATTTATTTTATTGAAATATATTTAACAAAGTTTTACATTTATCAGTATACCGGGATAACATGTGCTGTCGTATCACGGTTCATGGACGTGGTTGAAGAACGTAATTGATTATAGTTAACGAAAATATCTCTTCAACATTTAATAAGTGATAACTCGTTTCTTAAATTGTAATTGATTGAAATTTTGAATTTTTATAGTATATTTTTATAATATATATATTGGGTAGTGTTTACTATTTACTTAATTAAACGAATCATATTCCTATATTAAATAGTCACAGGGATATAACAATAAATCCTGAGGAAATTAATAATGGGAAAAACATCAAACAAGTGATTGGCATTATTTTTATGAAATTATAACATATTGTGTACATTATAATAAAATACTGTTAGTAAATTGAGAAGCTTATATAGACTGTAATATGCTATCTTTTATCCATGTACTAAGTATTTAGTACTTCACGTACACTATTTAACGGCTTACCGTGTTTTTGGCTTCTGCGTAGAATTGTACGAATTTCCCCTCCCCAAGAAATTATTATACGCACAACCCCAACCCTCGAAAAGAATGAGCCTGTACGTGCTACCGACATTGTACACCATCGTGGAATATATATATATATAACACCGCTGCGGATACAGTTTCTAATAGAGTTTGAGTTTTTAGTATTACGTGTGCACGTGCTCGGCGGTTCGCGTATAGATCGACGCATATCATCATGATGATTGTGGCGTCTAAATCTTGCCGCACACTGGATCGGAACGGAACGGAAACGAATTTTTGTCATCGGAACGCGTCGGAACGGAAACGTATTTTGTCCGCACACTGTGTCGGAACCGGTAGGAATTCCGCGGCCTTATATACTCGGTCATTTTGATCTCATCGGCCATCGCTCAAGCTCGACGGTCGAACTAAAGCTTATTGCTACATTATTTATTTTAAATATTTTTAAGTGTTTATAAAATATAATATTATAATGAGTGATACAAGTAGTGACGAAGAAGACATGGTATTCACACTAGCTCTTTTGTCAGAAGCTGAAGAAAACGAAAAATATACGACAAAAAGACAGTGGGTTCATAGCATACATTTGGCAAGGGAAAAAGAAGGAGAGTTCTATACACTATTCCCGCATTTAAAACAGGACAATAAAATATAAATTGCTATTTATTGCTGTAGACTTTCAGTTGTCACTTGTCGTTGTGTTCACAACTACAAAGTACAAAACGATGATGACCAAAAGTTTCAGTGCGCATGCGTTTGCGATCAGAATGCTTCGGAATCCGTCAAAATATTGTCGACAAACGATTCGGTCGTGTTCCGAACCGATCCGACACGACGTTTCCGATCTGATCCGATCCAGTGTGCGGGACCTCATTTAAAATTATTTTTATTCATTTTTTCCGTTCCGATCCGATCGGACGGTTTTGTTCCGTTCCGATCTAGTGTGCGGCAAGCTTAATCTAACCGATTATGACCCAACCTAACGCGATCGAACGAAACGTTTTCGCGTGGGCCGGAACAATGTCGTAGGCGAGCTAATGTAAGGCCGTTTGCGCCGGAATCGCCGAAACGAACGCGAACCGCAGACCTCGATCGATCTGTCGACTTCTGAAGGAACGCAAAGGTTAGGGTTGCAACTTGCAGTACGGCCTGACCGTACCAGCCGCGAGTTCTCGACCGGCCGTGGTCCACGACGATACCGTGTTCACGTGGTCACGTCGCGCAACAGGCACGGCTGTCGTATGGGTGTAACATAGGGTCATACGTCCCTTTTAAAACGGGATCGTCCCTTTTCTTGTCTTCATGTTTCGTTGCCTCGATAAACTTCGAACGGGACGCTTTTTGTCCCGTTTTTAGAAGATGGTCCCGTTTTATTCCGTTATTTACTCTCAGCATAAATGTCCAGCCATTTTTAAATAATTTTTTAGCGACCCGTCTCAAAAGTGTGGTTGTAATTCGTACAAAGTCAGTTAAAAATCGTGTAGAACACTGTAAGAAAAATAGAAAGGGATCACATACCGGCATGTCAAATATCAGAACCATTAGAAATACTGTGTGGAGAAATACATAGTTTAAAAACAAAAATATTTTTAGCTATTGGCGTAAGCTCACAACTCTTAGATAATTGAAGATAAAAAATAATATATTCACAAAAATACAATTTATAGAATAAACTAACCAGTTTATTACTCATTTTCGTTGTACATTGTAAAGCAGGTAAAAAGATTTTAAAATATTTTATTAGACCCAACTAATGAATTGTGGAATGATATTCAAAAAAGTTAAATTTTTATTTTTCGAAATAATAAAAACACCAAACCGAATGGAATGTGGATGATGATAATATTATTTTTGGTGAATATAAAACCGTGTAGTTGATGTTTTGAAATGACAATTTATAAGAATGTCATCCGAAAATTGTTAGTCCCGTTTATATATATATATATAAAAATGGTCACCCTAGTTTAAAAAAAAAAATTTGCTTATCGAAATATCATTCTCTGGGTCGTCGAGTCGACGCGCGGTGATCTAATACGTGCCGCAAAGGGTTGAAAACCGCTCCACTATGCATCCTAACTCACTTGTACACATGACGGGAGGTGTTTTTTTTTTTTTTTTGTTTGTTTTTACATTTAATAGAGTTACGCGATTTTGCTCCTCGCACAAAAACTCTGATACGACAGTAGAAATAAATAAGGTTCGATCGATACGCGTTTAAGCATTACGTTTAGCGTAGCGCACTTGTTGGCAAAGGTGATGACGCGCGGACGCGATCGGAACGTTTCGCATCGATAAACATGGTATAATAGTACACGGACGCCCGACCAGCATATCCGATGCTGAACCCGTCGAAACGGATATTATGTGCATTATGTTAAATCGTACGCGTATACTGGTACAATGCCACGGTACTCGAATAGATCCGAAACGCCAGCAGATTCGTCGGCATCGCGTGTCACATTAGGGTGTTCCTTAATTTTCAAATTTAAATATATTTTTGGCTCACCCCCTAAAAACGAGTGTATGCATATAAAAATGAATTACGAAAAATGTTGATGCGATCAAACAAGGTTAACCCGTGCCGAATTGTACCTGAAGTTTGAATTAATTCAGTTTTTGAATATTTATGAGAATTTTTTATATTTTTTTAAATATTTCGCAAACCGTTGAGTAAATCGAAATCATTTATATAATATGTTTTAAATAGAACAAAATTGTCTATATATTATGTCTGAACAAGATTTTATTACCGTCTACTGTTCATCCACTGGATATAGGTGACTGGTGGGCATCGACAGCGCGTCCACACATTGTCCGTAGTCGTTTCGGTCGGGGACTCACGTAAAGTTGTGCCGGCCGTACATCGGGTGTTATGCCTTGTTTATACACGTGACGAGTACTCGGCCATGTCACTAGTTATGTTGCTCGGTTAGCTCTTAAGCAAATCCATGAAAAATCGTTTTTTTTTACGATGACGATTCGTACTTAAATATATATTTTTGACGAAAAATAAAATTCAACTAGAGGTCTTTAAGATGACACAACTACTGAACTACTCGTTACACGACACTCGGCTGGCGGCTTAGACACGCCGAGTATCATACATCTTGGTAGTGGGAGTAGTCACTCGGCCCAGCGAATAGACACGGTTTCTATTCATTCGCCCGCTTATTTTACAAGTCCGATTACTAGGCCGAGTACTGGTTTCTTGAGTTCACACGCGACAGTGCTCGGCCGAGTACTCGTCACGTGTACACAAGGCAAGACTGTACCTACAGAATCGTGGTATGTTCCCGTTTCAATTACCATTGTCGGCACGCGTTTTGTCGTACGATTCTTATACCCAGGCTCGTACACAAAAAAATATTTTGGGGGGGGGGGTTTGGACGTTCGGTTGTACATTTTCGTACATGTGATATATTGATATATACATTTTCTTATATAATCTAACCTAACAAGAAGTTTACACCATTTCAATTAAAGTACTATTTAAAAAACGTCATTATTAAAAAATTCGGGGGGGGGGTTTAACCCCTTGAACCACCCCTTGTATACGCGCCTGGTTATACTGAAAACACATTGAAAACACGTCGCGTTGTATACGCGGTATGTGATAATGGTGCGCGCGCGCGTTGCACATATTTTATACTGCAATAAGGTCGTATCGTTTGGGATGGTTTATTCCGATTTCAGCTGCGTGCGATTTGCGCACCCTGTAACCGACCTGTGTAAAGTACGTGTGTAGACGAACGGAACCACGTGATTGTGGTGAACCTATTTAGATTTAATCAATTATTCATTTTGCAACATATTTAGATTTAATTGATGTTAATTTTACATCTCTCTCTCTCTCTGTCTATATTTCTAGCTCTATTATTAATTTATAATATTGTAATTTTATTACTAGTATAGCGAAAATAATCATGCTTATTCGGAATGCTTTTAACCTCTTCTCGGTACGTCACTAGTAATAACGGTTGACAACATTTAGAATCGTTATACTATACAGTATAATATTGGGCATAAAATAGAGCATATCGGGTCGACGCAATATCGTTTCAAAAATAAAATATTTTTCAGTACGTTTTTAATTATTTTCTGTTAGGAAAAAAATAACGATTAACTTTTAACTAGTTCGTAAAAGTTAACTTTTTACTTAAAGTGTGTGATTACTCTTTTTTGTTTGAGATTTTTTTTTTAACCGAACACCGCGATGTTATTGATGTAATTATACGTACGTATGCGTTCTTTTTTCGCGATGAATAAAGTTCACAACAGCAAATCATTTTTCCTATCATGACGGTTGGATTTTGGAAAACGTTATTGCATATACCCTCATTGTAGGAGATACGATTATGAAAACTACATGGGTATAACATATTATTCTAACATTTTTTAATATAACGCTACTCACGAAATATTTGTACGAAGTTCGTACTACGAACACTGTAACATAAGACGGGTGATAAAAAAAATTACCGAGAGAGGTGCCATTGTTTAACAATAACCAATGTAAGCAGGGACTCTATTCCATTTTTCTTGTCGGAATTTGTTGTGTTATTATTAAAATTATTTACAAGGCAAACAAAAGAAGAGCAAATTAAGATATGAAAAATAAAAACACTTTGTGCCTACGTGAATTACAAGTAAAACGAGCGAATAATAAAAAGAAAATTGTATTCTATTAAAATGCATGAAATACTAAATAGTATTGTTCACTCATCCGAGTATTTTACAACCGAAAACTATTAAGCGTACCCAAAGAAAGGTTTTTATTTCCTTTACATTATTATAATGATAAAAAGCTAATGGTTTTTCATTTCTTATTATAAACTTTTGAGAGTAAATGGACTAGAGAAAAGGTTATTGCATTTCTAACTCGAACAAAACAATACCACACAAACGGAATAATACGTTTATATTTAAAATGTCAATTTGCTATCATTTCCTATTTCGTAATTTTATTTTTATTTTTACGATAACTGCTGTCTACAGGATATGCATATATTTATGCGTACGATCTCATTTCCGTACAATTCATCCGTAATACCTTCAGGTTCTCGTAATACGAGTTTTTTTTTTGTTTTGTACTAGAAATAAATAATAATAATATTATTTGTTTTGTTATGATACCGTTTTGTATTATAATTTAACGTATACGAGTTTTAAATAATAATGTTGTACAGTTTGACTTGAATATTATGCAACAAACTTCACTCGTCGTTAACATTTTGCATGCAAATGAATCAAACAAACAACAATAAGCCTGCGAATGGTGGTATATAACTTATTTTTGTATATATACAATATTTAAATTAATCATCTGGCCAAATAATTACATTCTAACTTTTGATCGTTGTCGCAACCGCAGTGTTATGGCAAACAGGTTAGGCTAAAATACTAAAATAAAATATTTCCCAAGGGTAAAATAATTTAAAGCACTTTATTTGAAACGTTAAAACCAATCTCTTAATAATTTATTTTTTTGTTTTGAAAATCTTTTAGATTATAGTTCGACATTAGCAATTACAGATAACAAATAAAATAAACCCATGGTAGTTTAACAATAATCTACAGCGCTCATATTGTTAGATTGTGGAGAAAAGCTTGAACCCAACACTACATGTATCCAACTTCACTTATTGACACAATAATTTTGTACAAATTATTGTTGAAGAATTTTTACAATCAAATATAAAATCAAATCACTAGTCAGTTTAATCTATAATGCATCAGCTAAAATATATATTCATCGCATAAACGCAGTAAATACCTAAAAAGCAAAGGATTTTAAATTTAAATTTAAATTCAAAATAATTATTTAACTAAATGCAAGTCAACTAAGTCAATCTATCGTATTCTTAAGATTTTTTTGTATTCAAACCTACGTGTTTGATAATAATTACCTTTGCATTTAATCATAGTATTTAATATTTATTATATCAAAATAATCATTTACGGTTTGGTGTAATTGAAAATATGCTGTATAGATTATTATGCCTAAGATTATGGTTTTTTTTTTTCGATCTGTTAAACATCGGCAGTAATGGCCATAAGTTATAATTGCAGTCTCAGGGTTACATTTGTTATATTGAGTTGTAAAGATTGGACATTTTAAGGAATGTTGTTATTTGTGTCTGCGTTAGGTCCAAGTGCTGCGTCCAGGGTGTTGGGAATTATAAGATTTTTGAGTACGTCTGTGTATTGGAAGCACTCTGTGAAGATATGTTTGTTTGTTTTTTCGGTTCCACAGGTGGAGTAGATAGGTTTTTCTTCCTTTGCCATGAGGAATCCGTGTGTTAGACGAGTATGTCCGATTCGAAGTCTGTTATTTATTACCTTTTATTTTGTGTTAGTTAGGTGGTTTGGCCAACCGAAGATGGAGTTTTTAATTGTTCTTAGTTTCGTGTTTTGCTTGAGCCAGTGTGTTTGCCATTTGATTTGTATTATAGTTTTATCATCGCACTTATTTGTATTATTATTTCTATAAGTTCTTTATTGGACTGCTAAGCATAATCGGTTGTTTATCTGTGACATGCATGGGGAATGTTGATGCGTATCGTGTTAAGCAGGCTCAAAGAATCTTAAACAGTTTTGTGATTATATTTATATGTGTAAACATACAGATTGTAAACACTATAAACTAACAAGTGTGATTTACGTTTGGCGCTCTGCCTCTTCAATTAGTCATTCAGTATTAGACCGTATTTATTATTTATTACTTGTGTGTATTATACTTAATGTTTGTATTATATAGGTTTCACTATACAGTTAGGAAACTATATAGCTTAGTCTTTGTTCGGACATTTGCTATACAATTTAAAGTGATTAGGTACATAAAAAGTTGTCGTATAATATATGTATATATATATATATATATATACAGCAGTGTAAAATTCACGCATTTCGGTAAAATGTTTTATTCATTTCTAACATAACTAAAATTTGTTTTTCGAGAATAATATGTTTGCTGCAACCGTTCCTGCAGTCCGAGCTCCGTCATTACTGGATTTTATTTGTAATGCAATACCGTTGCCGCTCATTATACCAACATACCAACCTTCAGTGTATTCATTTGTTCGAAATACATAATAATATGATGAATATATTTATATTATACTGTTGAGTCACCATTTGTCTGTCGGTTGAATTCGTTAAATGACGAGCACGAAAAAACCTAGTGCAAGGTTTGGATGTTATATCGTACGGTTTTGATACTTGAGCTGGTTTGCGATTAATTTTTACCCGAACACACGACAACATACGATACAACTATCATATAATATAATGACGTGACTTCGTGACTTCGAATTCGCGTACCCGACGTGTACTACTGTCCTATGACGGGCACGAGTACCTACGTGTGTACCGACGAGCCATGTTAAACGTCTTTCGCGTCCGACTAGACCGAGAAATAATGTTCAGCGCTCCGGTCGTCGCGGCTGACGAGGGAAAATATAGGAAAACTTCACGGGAAATAATACTACGAGAAATCTTTAGGTTTGAAATACATTTTTAACCGGGCGTTTCGTAGTCAATCTCGTGCAAACTAGATTTATGGTCGGCGTTATAATATATTATACCGTACGTACCTCGTCCTCGATGCGAGAGGAGCAACGATGTAAAAAAGGGCCTGGCTAATAGAAACCCGTCGGTGTCGTGTGATTGATTGATCGATTTCAATGGCCCGATAAAATCTTCTGAAATAAAATAATAATAGCAGGATAAAAAAAAAATTACATCGCATTATGCGTAACGCGTCGTGTTTAAATTCGGACTGGACACGGCGAAATAGTACGTTCTGACAGGATTTTGTTTCGAAAATACTTCAACTGAAAACGCGTTCGGCTGCGTTTTTAACACTGATTCCTCGAGCCCTTGCAGCGCTCTTGGGACTCGGGGTTGTGTTAGTTCTCCGCCGTCCCTGCTGGCCTCGTGACGTGTACAGGTCAGTTGACCATCGGCCGGATAATCTGACGACCGGCGAAACGCGATACACGATATTGTGCTGTTGCATCACACCGCGCGCATACCGTTAGAATACAGGGCGCACGCTAATGTTTACGCGGAGCAAATATTATATTTTCGAAATTATATTATGGTCTACGTGAGCCAGAGAAGGTCCCGGTTGATCGGGCATTGGAAACGAGGTAAACAGTACGGAAATACTAGTTTTTAATTGTTTTTTTTTTTTCGGTCGTCTGAATCGTTTAGTGTAAACTATTGCACGTGCGACAAGCGAGCAGAGCAGGACACCGCGTTGATAGGCGCAACCGCGTTTATGACTTATTGAATTTTTTCGGCACATTTCAAACGCGTACAAACACGTCGACCGAGTATATAGTATTTCGGGAATCATGTACGTACGGCGATTTCGAATAAGTTCATATTATTTTGCGTACGATAGGGACATTACATTTAGTTTCTCTAAAATAACGAACAATGAACGTATAGAAATCAATCGACACAGAATCAAGTGACAAAAAGTAATGTTATTGATTGCTATTTTTTTTTTTTTTTAATTTTAGTTTTCTTCTTTCGATTAGAGAAAACAATTTGATTAAAAGCTCTATGTATCTGTGTTGGTCTTTCGTCGCGATGGGACCACGATAACGGCGGTGATCGGGCGCGTTCACTGGGTGTGGGAAAACAATCAAGCTGTTTGATTGCAAAACATGTTCGCAATGAACATTATTGTTTGGTGATGCTTATGCTGACAAACGACTAAGTTCGTAATGAAATGTCAAGTCATTTGATAGCAGAAAGCGTAGTTTTTATATTATTTTATTAAAGTAAATATAAACGAGAAAACATTGAACTTCTGTTGGAAATTCATTATTGATCACAGTTTTCCTTTCAATAAAACTACAGCCACTACTGCCTCCTTGAATACTTTTTGTTTCCAATCGGTAATCTAATGGCATTAATTTTTACTTCACAAAAATATTTTCCTTCCATGTTAGACTTATTCGAATTTTTCGGTAGTGTTATTTAATTAGATAAACGGTAGGGGATATTTACGATACAATAAGATTCAGTAGAATTGTTTTGTCTACTTCAAACTTCAAAGTGATTGATTTATATCATCAAAATGTAATAGGTGATTTTAATTTCATCAATTAATATTCAAGTATAGAAAATGTCTTTGAATCGTTATTTTAAAAGTGCCCTTTGTCTTTGGATTTCAGCTCGTCAATCGGCTTTCTCCGTTTTTCCACCACGCGCACGCGAGCACCACCGTAATTGATTAACGGTTTTTAATACAAATGAAACTTAATAATATATACAATATATTTATATATATATTTATATTTACATTATATTTATATATATATAAAGGTACCTATGTACATCTATAACGTGTTATCATCTCTACCGAGTGACGAAGTGGAATCGGCGCATTAACGGCGAGTGCACACTAGATCTTTGGTAAATAAACTGGTTGAACCGAGTATTACGCCGCTTTCCACGTTTTACGCGTAGACATTTAAAATAAATTCGCATTCGATTATGATGCCCGCGGATAACAGAAATCAAAAACTGCCGGAAAACCATCTCATAGAACACCACGCATACTCGCGAATCGTGCAGCTTTCGGTTTTCTCTTCAATCGGACGATAAATTGGTTTAGCGTGAACACTTTCATTTGAATTACCACTAGAACCACGCATAATTCCGACGGTCGTCTACATCAGTGGTTCCCAAAGTGTTTTCGGCAAGGAACGTAAAAACGTTAAGAAATATCTTTAATATAATCATTTGAAAAAAAAAAAAGTTTTCTTACGGTTTAACACGAGCGTATAATATATATATATATACTACGCTCTCCGCCGTGCAATGTGAGGCAATTATGGATGAGAAAATTCCGTGTACAATTTTGGGCCATGGAAAGCCGCCGATACAAGCCATGTTGAATTTAAAAAGGTGTGCATAAATGCCCTGATATCAGACGAATGTTAGGCGCTGGTCATTGGGGTTCCGCGAAGTCACATTATTTTCCAAGGGTGCCGTTGTAGTAGCCGTTCGTCAACCTACACGCACTGCGTCCGTCCTCGGAAATCCATGGATTGGCAACGGATTTTTCTTCTCCAACGATCACTACGTTTTACCGTCGACCGATAAAACTGTGCTCGGCGAGCGGTTTAAATATCGTTCGATTACCGCGACACGTGCGTAAACTAACAAAAAAAACCCAGACGTTAATGATATTGCTTACGGACCGCCACGTACAGTTTTCGCGCAAATGTATTTGGCGGGAAAATTCGAAAACAAAAAAAAAAAACAATAGAAGGACGCACTGCACGAGATCGCCCGACGAAAACCAACGCGTCTAAACAACCGTGCATAATATTACGTAAGGTTGCCGGTGTGTACGCTGCAATGCAATACGTATTACTTTTGAATATACATGCTTGGATCACAATCTATTTATTTTATTTTTATTTATAATATATAAACGCCAAACGGCAATTTTAAATTAATAGATTAAGTTCAAAATTAATAGATATAACAATAATATAATAATACAAATACACACAAAAATTAGAACATATGGACAAACACAACATAATATAAACTAAATGGTATTGCCTTTATGTAGTAACACAAAACCACGATACAACATATTTATAACAATGATACCAACCAACTACTTAATAAAATCAAAATCAAGATTGTTCAGATTACGAAGCATTCTGTGCAAGGGGTGATTATGTCCGTATAATGAATTGTGAGTTGGAACTTGGAAGAGTGCGTGATTTCTGGAGAAGAAGGAAGGGATACGAAGACATATTTTAGAGAGGAGATCGGGTGCATCTATGGTGCCACCAAGGAGCGAGGTTATGAAGCGCTCATCAGCATCTTGTCGACGAGTTGACAGCATTGGTATTCCCAATGAACTACGAATTGAGGAATAGTCATGCGTAGGGTGTGGTATCCTCAATATGTAGGCAATGTAGGAAAGAAATCTATTTTGTACACGCTCGAGTCTTAGTTCGTCTTTAGCTAGGTAGGTATGCCACACCACCACACCGTATTCTAATATAGAACGTACTAATGAGAAGTATAATGTGCAGAGACAACGAGCAGAAGAAAACTGGTTAGTATTGCGTTTAATAAAACCCAATACTTTTAAAGCTTTATCTACAGTGACTTTTATATGGTGTTCAAAATTTAATGATGGTGAGTAATGAATACCAAGATCTTTATAGAGGGAAACACGGTTAAGAGAAGTGCCATTAAGAGAATAGTTGTGGTGGATAGGAGATCGCTGCCTAGAAAACGACATAACATGACATTTGCTTATATTAAGGCTAAGACCAATGGAGTACGCCCAACTTGCAAAAATATCTAGTTCTGACTGAAGGATATGACATTTATGAAGATTGTCTATTTTAAGGAATATTTTTATGTCATCAGCAAAAAGAAGGAGTTTAGCCCTAGTGATCCATTCGGTTATCGAGTTTACAAACAGAATAAATAAAAGAGGACTAAGGTGGCCTCCTTGAGGGACTCCAGATGGTATCTCAGCTAACTCCGAAACAGCATTTTTTATTTTTATGATATAATCCAAAAATTTAATTAGTAAAAAGCTGTGCTCAACACGGAATAACTCATGTACAACGTATAAATTGAACAATATATATACCTATGACATTGTTAGACGAATACGGACAATTGAGCGACACGCGCGAACCGAAAACGGAAGTTATCCGCACCGGGTCTGATTCGAGAAGCAGAATAAACCATGACCGAGCATCGCGAACGGGCTATAATATAACACAGTCCCGGATTCGCACAGAAATCAGACGCGTCCGGTCGTCCAGTACAGATGAGCTCTGCCGAGTCGTGTTCTACGTTGATTCGCTTGTAAAGTGTTAATAAAACGTAATCCCGTAAATGTTTAACCGGTTCGTTTAAAAGTAACTTGATACCTAAACACTGGAGTATTTTGTTAATTGCTGGTCACGAACCCGGCAGTACGCAACAGCACCGTGCAACGTCGAACGATCGTCTGACGGTGTAACGACCGCAGGCGAATGAAAATGATCTCAACATTTACCGTTTACCGAGGATGTTTTTCATTTTTAAAACGCTCGTTTTCGCGCACTACGTCCTCGTGCCGTCGTCGGCGAGTCCACTCGATGCGCTTTCTCCGGCAGAAGCCCAAGTGCGCACTTACCGCGTTACCCGCGCCTCGAAACGGTCGTATATTACGGAGACGGAACCGCACGGTCGAAAAAATAAAAACTCTCAAACGACGGACAAGATAAACGGATCTTAAACCGTGTTCGGTCCACCGGTCGGTCCGGGTCCGGTCAAGTGCGTTATCGCGGCACGGCCCTTGCAGTGAACGCCGGCTGCAGAGGTCACCCGGAAGTTTTCGATGCACTTGATTCAAGCAACGCAGTGCGCTCGTGGTCCACAATATTGTAACGAGTTTGAACACACAAATACTGAAGTACGATAAGAGCAAGGACCGCAGCAATATTGTTTACCTATTGTGACCGTGTCACGTACGAGCCGACGATTGATTCGCTTTGACATGGTCTTGATTTTTCCGACGCGTAGTAGTATCGAAATGTTAAAAATTTTATCGGAAAAAAAAAACCTACGACCAATACGACATTCTTTGCTTTGTTAGGCGAGCGAAACGAGTCTATTTTTATGATTTTACCGACAGTTATTAATTATCACAGTGAAATATTAATATAATAGTATACAGTTCAAATGTTGGCAATACACCAAGATTGTTTCTTTAAGAATATCCGAAAATAAAATATTTCAAATAAAACGTAATGAGCAGTATATTTTTAGTACTTTTTTTTCGTTCACCAGTTGGGAAGGTATTTTTGTTTTTTCCCTGTCTGATTATACTTCCTCCGCATTGAGTACACTTTATTTGTTTAATCCTCAATCGGATCCCGCAATTGATTCAAATGCATAGGTATATCATGTAATAAGCTGCGTGGTTGTTTCAAAGATAACCAGACACGGAGATTTCGAGTGCATCGACATCGAATAACGTCTTCGATTCGATACCATATCGAACAACAAACGACGGGCAGAGAGTGCGAACAATAACAACAACGATATTTGTGATTTCTACGACCAGAAACGTCTGAGCTCGGAGAATTTTACCCGGCGAATTGTACGGGTGTAAATTTAAACCGTCGTAAGTTGTACGGAATGTTTTTTCAAACCTGGTACAATGTTTTGTTCGTTGTTAAAGTTGAACTGACCCTCATTACAAATATCCTTAGGCACACTTTATAAGAACTATTTTGGTTGCCGTTACGACTATATTTAGTTTTACTTATTCCTACCTTAAAAAAAATTGCCAAATTGCCGAATTTTACGAGTGTTTTACCATTGCTCCGGATACGATTCACGTGATAATTAGTTGGTATATTATTGTAGTTTTGAGAAAGCGCTTCAGTGTTGCGTGCCACTTGCTCGAAATCACTTTCGCACAGTCGATGATGATCTGTCTCGTACCTTTAAAGACTTTAGTTAACTTTTACAACATGTTTATTAAATAATTCAAAGCTTTGATACTGTTACGATAGATGACGTGAAGTTGTTTGCTGTTCCGTGACCATAGGACCCGTGTCTGAATCTGATCCCTTTTCATACGACTCCATTCATATCATTAATCCAGTTTTCTCATGTCTTCCAAGAGACAGATTCCGAGAAGCTCGTCCTTGTTAACGGTGATTGGCGTGGTCCGTATATATATATAATCCTTTGATCTCTACTTTTTATAATATTTACCAGTTTTATTAGTATTTTATTTAGGAACTCCTATAATTAGAGCTTGCGTAATGTACGATCAGAAATATAAATCTCACTATTTTACATAGTCTGAGTGTACAGGGTATTTTTTTAACCATGTTTATCTCCTTTTTTTGGCTATACAAATGGCTAAATTTGGATTTTTTTTTTACATTTAAGTTACCACAATACCTATGCTTTCTATAACTTTTTTCTTCAAACTAATTCATGGGTGTTATGTAGCTATGAAAATTTGTTTTTCAAATAGGAAGACCAAATTTTTACGCAGAACACTATTCAGTTGATTTTTTTCGAATTTGTTATGCAATGTCGAGATTCGGTCCAATTTATCCGTAATCGTTGCGTTAGGCGTGTTGTGCTGCCGATTGATTTTGTTCATCCGCCGCGCGCGGTCGTACGTTTGCGCGGAAGTTCTTTGTGAAGCCTAAGCGAGACGTCACGGCCATAAGATGAATGGCCACGGAGAAAACACTGCGTACACACGGTTTTCGGATGATTCGCCTTAATATAAATATATATATATATCCGAAGAATTAGGGGTTGGCAGTGAGTTTTAAGAAGGCGTGAGGGTCGAAGCGGACGCGATAATTATGATGCCGAGGCGGATATTTATTCTAACAAAGGGTGGTATGACGCATGGAATTAGCGCTCCGCCGGATTCGCAACGATCGCGAAAAAGGTTCAACTACGTGAATGTAGACGTCGCACTATTATATATATACTCACCCCTACGGTGGATGGTGCATGCGTGTTACTCGGCCCGTATAAGGAGAAAAATGAAAAAGAAAACCTCGATAAACCGCCGCTTCGACTAGAATAGAGTATGTCGCATCGTCGATACGACGAAAAATAGCAATCACCCACAAGCAACTGCCTGCAGCTATTTTGTTTACAAAATCTTTGATCACGTGGCTGTATTAAGATTTAACTTTTATTGCAATGTGTAACGAATCGAAAAACGTAGTGGTCAATTATATAATATCAAACAACGAACGTGCAGTATAATAAACGTCGACGATTTATGATCAATTTCTCATATAATTCGTCGGTAAATCGCATAAATGCCTCTCTACACTTTGTAATGTGTATAATTGTTCTTTGGAAATGTTCGGTAAACTTGAGCATAAATTATATCTCCATAAATAAGTGTAATTGATTAAGACAATGGAGAATAATGCAGTAGATTCGATTAGTGGATTTCTTGATTGCTGTGTTATTGTGACTATGAATCCGTGAATGAATTAAATTCTGAAACCTCGATATTGAAATGTAATAATAATAATAATAATTGGGTATTATAAAAATAACAATATTTTTATTTTTATTTTTTTGTACACGATTTCGACCAGAAGGATTGTTCCGATGTATACAAATCTGGTATTTTTCTGAAAGGAAATTTTATTATAAACGGTACTTTGAAAGGAACTATAATCTATAATCTATTGATTACTAAACAGTTAACTGAATAATTGAGAAAAGCTGAGCACAAATCACAACAAATTCTACCGAGATTAAGAATCGAAGAATCGGTAACGCTGCACCGTCTGGTATATTTCATCACTATGCACTTGTTTATTTTTCATAATTCCAAAAATTCTCATAAGTTTTGTTTATTTTGTTGTTATTCTACAAACATCATAGCAATTAGGTAGATACAAATATTATAGATTTATATTGAATACTTATATTAGCATTTAAAAGAAATTTCATAATTTCTGAAATATTTTTTTTTCCAAAAATGAAAAATATTTTCTTACCGTTTAAAAAATGTGGATATACTACTCGTACTTATTATATATTTAAAAAATATAAACTGATCCACTTGAAATCTTTCAATAAGAATCCTTTTTTTCGAGAGCAATGGTACATTGGTTTGAATGTTCATGTTTAAAAGACTATCGCTCACTTAACCTAGGAGTTTCATCCGTTGTTTATTAATATTTTTGTAATCATAGTCGTTTAATATTTTCAGTAGAACCTACGATCTATAATAGTGATCTATAACAATACGGTTGTGAGAAGTCGTATTGGGAAATATTTATTCAACATATTTAGCTTATGATTGGTTTTACTGTCGAATTAAAGGAATGAGTAATAAGTAAATATATATAAACATTTGTATGTATTTTTTTTAGATTTTGTACTCGTTCAATATTTGTAACACCATAAATTAATATTAGAAATATGTGTCAATAAATATATTATTGTAAGAGCATAATGTTTTGTATCAAATTGTTGTTGAATAAATATTTGGAGATCTGTTTAATAAGAAAATTAATTTTAACGGTAAGAATAAAAATGATTTATGAACACTTATAGCATTTAAAAGTCTACGCGTTTTGTCCCAGCGTAAACATGGAAAAGGATAGGAATAAAAATATTGAGTTATTACAGAAATAAGGTCTAGGGACTGAGAGGACTGATAGAATTAATAAATGTACACCAACGACATAAACTATAGCGGACCACCTATGGAGCTTTAAAACTGTGTAATCTAGTGTATGAATGGGATGACGATAGTAAAGGGATTTCTAGTTATTGCAAAGTAAAATAGATGAATATAGTCAGTGTTTATGCCCAATGAATTCGGTTTTCATAGATATTAATGTACGGTAATAGACGACTCAACGTAGTAATGAGAGTTAACCATCCCAGTTTGTTGTCGTTTATTTTGTGCCTTCGGGCCCGTATTGGTTGCCTTTATGGTCGGGGGGGGGGGAAATGCAGTCTGCGATGACGCCTAAATTATTTTTCTCTTCTCGCAAAACTTGATTCACATTTTACTAAGATAGATATTTTTAAATATTTCATAATTTTAATACACTATTTACCTTTATTTTATAATATTATTTTTAGTCTTTAGCTTACAGACCACTGCTAATAGAGTTATCTATTAAGAGTGTTTGGTCGTATTAAAAATAATGAATGGATGTTATTTACAAGAATTTTTTTTAAAATTTTGACTAAAAAATGAGTATGATTTTGAATGAAGGCAATCTATTTATTTCATGGCTTGATGAACACAGTTTTCAATCATCTTATTTCGGTCGACTTGATTTAGAATATAACATTCACATTGCATTAGAAATAAACACTGTCCCTGTCCCGTGAAAGAACGATTGTTTAAACGGCCGAGTCCAATTGTCCTAGACCGACAAATGTCACTTCACTTCTAAATAGCGTTTTAACACCGGATTCGTGGAAGTCTTATGAACATGTCAAGAATACACTTGGGGTCTTGTGACATCCAGTATCATTTAGCTCTGTGACGGTATCAGCATTTTTTATCCAGATTAGGCCTAGTAGCATGTTTGCTATAGTATCTATACTGCTCATGTACGACAACTTATTCACAAATGAAAGATAATTCTTTGATCGACACTATTTTGGAAAATTCACTTGATATTGTGGGATCTTCAATAAAATAAAACATTGAGAAAACATTTAGTCTCAAAAATAAAGTTATTATAAAAATAATTTATTAAGTTGAATAAGTATTTTTAATCTATCTTGTACAGCAGGTTGTATTTATGTTTTGACACTTTTGCTAACGAAAAATGTATTGAAAAAGTAATACTAATTTAGTATTCTTCTTACTTTTATGTAGAAAAACATTATTGAATTAGTTTCTAATAGCATAAGAACATAAAAAGTACCTATGTCAAGAGTGTAAAATATAACAATATTAGCTGGACTATTTCTCTTCTAATTTTATTTCAAACAAAATTAATGTAATTAAAAGTAAACTACACAGCATAATAATCCATTGGTTTTGGAGAACATCATTTATTTATTTTAATAACTTAACATAATTCAGTTAGATTGATAATTCGTTTTAAAAACGAAAGTAAAGCTAAACTGCCAGTAAGTAAAAATGTTAATTTGTATTATACTTCATACAGCTTTATAAATCATATAACTATTTTATAATTTTTGTTCTTGGTATTATTATTTTATGTTTAAATAAATTAAACTATCGACCACACTTTATACAAGTGTTATATTATTATACTTCACATACTGAACACAATAATTATAAAAAAGCTAAGTTTTAAACAAAAAAAATTATTGAAACCATTGGACGCTGTTTAAAATACGACTGAAGTTGCAATTATAAAATTAGAATTTTTAAAATTAACGGATTTGTAAACAAATACGAAAAAAATCAACTAATATTTCAACACCAGTATCGGCAACAGATAAAAAATAGAACTTAATGTAGCGTATAAATATATAAAAAATATTACATAACACAGTATGTTTCGAAGATGACCCAGTAAATATCTAAAATAATTTGAATGCGTTTTTTGGATTTATAACGAGACCTTCTATAAGTATATTATGTTAAGGTATAGGTGTAAATGTACTAAAATGTATATCGTCTCCGACTCCCTTAATAATTAAATGCTCCAAGACCACTTGTTGCACAAAAATCACTAATGGATTTCCCACGGGTTCAATTAAGCGAAATAACTGTATTTTCAGCCTGATGAACACTTTGTAAAATTAATACAGGAAAATTAAATTTTTAGTGCAATCACAACATGATCATTACAAGTCCTGTTTGATGCAAACACGATACCCAACCGAATTAACTAAGGCTATAATATTAAGTGACAGATTTCAGGATACCTATTAATTATTTATTCCGACCGTATCACACATTAATTAGGTATTATACAGCTAGATAATAAATGCGGGACCTGTTACATTTTCTCAATTCATACTTTTCGTGTTATTCCCCTGCATAATTTTAATTTCATCCGAAGAACATTCGAAATATGTTTGAACTCGGGAAAAAGTTATAAATGTACTGCGATGACCTATAGTGGCACTAATGACGTAAAAAAATTCAACTGAATCAAAATCGTTGTTTACGTCTAAATGACTTGGCTTGAATTCCAAAATGTTTACAATTGCGTTTCCAACAATAAACAAGCTTTAGTAAAAAAAAAAAAATATGAGAGCGAATCGCGATTTTTATGTTAATTATTGCGTTTCCAAACGATATTATTACATTTTTTGAATCGTGCGATAGATCTTTGCGCCGTTTTTGAAACACGCGACACATTTTTAGAATGCATTTGGTAAGAAAATAGTGCGGGTTGCGTAGCGTTAAGTGAATACCCAACTATTGTATTTATAATTCAAACTATACAGGTAATGTGAAATATGTAAAAAAAAAAAATATCGTCATATTGGTGTTCATATGCTGTTCAGTACGAGTATACAAACGTTTTATTTCTAATCATACGAAACGTGGCACTCCGGGTGTTAATAACGTTATAATGTTGAAATGACATAAAAACGAACATTGTTCTTAACTCCAGTAACTTGCAGCCGAATCATTTCAATAACATACATATTTTAATATCACTTGGAAATCGCAGAATATTTTGGAACACGCAAAGTAGCGATCCATTACAAACAATCACAGCGCTATATATAAGACTTGCTCGGTAACAGAAAGAAAACTACTGCACGGTGCCTATAATTATTTATCGACGTAGGAAAATGGTTCGTAACTACTTTATTTTTACTGTTAAACCATTAATTGTCGAACACATTTTTTTTTTCAATGACTTTATCGCTTTTCATAAACATCATAATGATTTTATACCTTCGTGCGGAATGACCCCTGAAAACCCTCCGACTCGGCCCGTTGAGTATTGACGTTCATTCGTAGCGAATCTTCGAGTGCAGGTACTGCTGTCTACATAATCATCCGTTTTGATTTGGATAAATTTCGTAGGCCCGAGGAACAATAATGTACAGAAGTCAGTACGGTTAACAGAAATAATTGTTGGCGAGAAAACATGCCTATAAATCGAACGAGAAAAATGTCTAGCAATTTTAATTGGTCTTAACGAGTCTGCTTTTTTCGTGTTCTAAGCATTAGCTGAAAGTTATAGTTGTCGAGATCATGTTAAGATACGTACAATTCCTTTACGATAGTTGTAAATGATGTTTTTATACCAATTATTTTGATCAAAAATTACAAAATAAACACTTTTTTTCTAGAAACTCGGAAATAGGTAACTTCTATTTTATTATGAAAAACACAAAGGACTTTAAAAATCCTATGTGTTTAAAAAATTTGTATACTTCTTTAGTTACATCAAACCTAGAATTTGGCTCTTTAATTTGGTCTAATAATTATTCTACTTACTCAAACGAGCTTAATAATATTCAGTATAAATTTCTGAAAAGAGTCGCCTTTATTACTCATTGTACTATATCCAGGGACTCTTTTCTTTTGGTTCAAAACTTTATAGGTACCTATTGACTCTCTTAACATCAGGCTTAACATCATTTAATAGATATAATGTTTGTCTATGATATTTTAAATAATAATATAAACTGCCCAGCTATTTTAAATTTAATTGGATTTAGAATCCCTAGTAGGTATACACGTAATTCTGATTTGTTCCATATTCCTAATTTTAATACAAATAGTGGAAAAAATTCATTTTTTTCAAGAGCAATTATTAACGCCAATAGAATCTCCACAGTCTTGGATTTTTTCGTTTTGTCTCATCAAGTATTTAAATCTAAATCTTTGTTATTTTTAAATCATAGTGCATAAATATTTATTTTATAGTTATGTTTTATTTTTCTAAAATTTTTGTCTTTGTATTTCTTACTATTTTTTACTTTTATTATTATCACTTGTCTATTTTTCATATTATGCCAATTCATATATAATGTTTTTCTTTCTGTGTTAAAGGGCTTCGGCCCGTTGATTTTATATAAATAAATAAATAAATATTTTGGGCGTCGGTTCTATCATTTTACAAGGATAACAATAATTACAGTAGTAAATGAAAACATTTGTTATCATGCATGAAGTTTAAATCATATGCTCGCTTTAATGAACTGCTTCGCTTACTTAGTTATTCTTATCTCTTCTCTATTGTTTGCAGATGTTTTGTTGTTACGAGTGTTCCAACACTCCGTTAACAATAAAATATTGCTCTTGAGGCTAGACCTGGATTAATTATTCGGTAATCATGCAGTTTTTCAGTTTCTGACAACCATATACTGTGCTAAATTAAGCTTCTATAGGAACATCGCTGCACTATTTCCGCCATAGTTTCGGTATACGATAATTAAAATAAAAATTATAGCACGTGGGAGATATTCTATACGCTATTAAATAAACCACTCTTAAGCGTTATACCTTGATCAAAACATTAATATTGAGGTACTGCAATGCCATTCATTTTCCTGGAAGATTGTTGTATTATTTTATCGTAATTAGAATAAAAATGATAAAATCTCTGCTCCTTTTTTTATAAGAAAATGTAATTTTTTTTTTTGATTTTAACAAAATTAGTTTCATATTCAACTTTATTACTATTTATGAATACATTTACTTTCCATGCACATCAACATATAATTTTCTAACTTGGATGCGTGATTTAACTATCCCGTTTTATTTTATAATTGGAATAAAATAATATAATTTAAAACTGGATGACTCTTTGACGCTTTGTGTCAGAAGTCAATGGGTTTTAATCGTTGTTGGATTCTATAAATGCTTACCTGAATTATATAGCGATTGTGACACAGCAGTATGGTGGCTTAGTGGCTTTCAAAAAATTTCCAATTTTAATGAACTTGTTGTATACTTATTACGATTTATTGCGTCTGTAATACTATTAAGGAAAACAATTGATATTTTTCAGTGTAGTAACATAAAAGTTTATTTTCACAATCGTTTCAGTTATTTTTGGTTAGTGAATATTTTATTAATTTTAGCATTGGAGTGACTGACACATTTTGACAGAGTTCATTTTTATACATTATGCAGATATTTTTTTTTTCGAGAAGTTTTTATTCGGATAACTAATGCGATTTAAATAAAAACCATAACGTTACTGAAAAATGAAAAAATACCATAACATTTAAGTTTTAATACCAACGTAAAAACACAGATAATATAAAGGTTTACTTCAATATTACGGCTAACAACTCTAGATTACTGAACGAAAATTTTCCAAGTATTTGTAACGGTGGTTGGTAAGACGGAGACAACATACACGGATGTAACGTCCTTTTGTAATGGTACGATTTATAATAGTATAATTTTTTTTTTTGGCCGAAAACAACTCATTCTAAACGTAAACCCGTACTCTGAAATGCGTAAATGTAGGTTTTTCATGAATATTTTACTCGTTGCATCGGTCGGAGTAAAATTTTAAATTTAAGTTTGTAATACCGATTTAAAAAAATTATTGCAAAACTCGAAACATTTGAGTTTTTCAGTTAGAAACAATCTCAGTAGTAATTAAAAGCATTTTTAAAATCGGAACGCTACGGACGCTTTGGAAGACGGAAGAACTCGTAGTGTCACGATTTTTCAGGACTTAAATCACGTAGTATTTTTAGTTAAGCAAACATATTGAGCGTGCGTGTTCGGGGCACCTAAAGAGTGATCACATTAAAATGCTAACGACGACGAGTGGGACCTATCGCGGTCTTGTACGAAACACGACATTTAAAATATGCACACGCGTGACGTGTAATAACGATCGGGGGTGTACATGTTCTATGATACTATGACGTGCAATTCGTTATTATTCGATTCAAATTGTACTGCGCAGCGCGCGCGTATGCATGCAAATCGTATTTCGTTTTCGACCGTACGACACCACCGTCGAACATCGCGACGCATATCAAAGTACTTTAATTGTAATTAATATTGTTATTTAATTTTAATTTTATTAGTTTTTAATGTCATCGTACAAATACGCACTCGTAAATCGATTGTCTACGGGTATCGACAGTACGGAAATAAATGTCATGTTAAGTATCTAATCATGTTATATTTCCGTCTTAGCGAAGGTTTTCATCAAATTTTATTACAAAAACGTGTCCGTTTCCGGCTTGCCGAGGTTTCCGTCTTGGCGGGATGAAGTTACGTGTGATTTGAAACGGGACCAAAAAAATATTTCGTAATACAGGGGTTTCCGTCTTGCCGAAGTTCCGTCCATAAGGTACGCGTCCATAGGTACGCATCGTACGCATCGGACGGATCGTATGAAACGGATCAATTTGTGGTAGTGCGTCCACTGTATACGTAGCGGTTGGATTGCCGATGCGACGGTCGGATTTTTTTAGTAACATTCGCATTTTCGTTGCGAGTGGACGATCGGAAACATTACAGTGTGTAATAGACCTAATAGTACCTAATAGACACCATGGAAAGTGATGAAGAACTCGTCATTATTGCTTTGTTATTAGATGAAGAAGAAAGAAGAGGAAATAAGAGAAAACATAAAATGTGGATACATGACATATTCAAAAAAAGGTCACAATTTGGAGAATATCATACACTGTTTACTGATTTGCTCAACGACGATGTAAAATTCTTCCAGTATTTTCGTATGTCTCATGCCAAACTCACAACTCTTCTTGACATCTTAAGTCCTCATATATTAAGACACAATACAATCCGTATGACGTCATCCGCACCAGACGGAAAAGTTGCCCTTTCGATCAATTTCGTCGGCATTACCGACGGTCCGTCCGTTGCCGGTCAGTGGACGCACATTTATAACTTACTATACTAATAATTCTAAAATCCGTTTCATACGATCCGTTCGATGCGTACGATGCGTACCTATGGACGCGTACCTTATGCGAGGTTTTACTGTATGACGTATTTAATGTTTATACGTTTACGCGTTTTCATCAACGTTTCGCCGGAATCCGTGATAACGAAACGCGATTGAAGTGCGCGCGCGTACGTTATCCAACCGGGTGGTGCACACTCACCGTTCCGTCTTTAACGCGCTTTCATTCGCTAACCGAACTCGACGTCTGAAAGCGCATTATGAGATTATCCGGCGGACTTTGCGAGCCCCATGTCCGGGCTTGCTCCTCCCGTCGAAGACAGCCGACTCGCGGGGCGCGCTACGCTTATTGCCGTGCATAATAATAATAATGTTTGACTTTGATCAACGCCATCCCGAGACGCGCGCACGTGATCCGCTGTGAGGGGAGGGAAGGGGGGGGGGCAACACGCACGTGGCAGCGGTTCCGGGCATTTCACGTGGGGGTAACTGCGAAAACGCTCGGAATAGCGATGATAGTCTCTTCTGGCAACGTTAACTATTACATTTACCGTCAGACGGGATTGGCGTCCGTCCTAAGACACGGTACGTCGATGGTTCGGCATCGCAGCCCGGCGTTCGGACAGCTCTTACTTATACACTTACTTATAATATATACTTACTTATGGCCACGACATACGTTTGTACAGTAGTAGTGGGTTTCAAACAAACATTTCGGCAACTTTGGCGAGGTATTCCTTGGGAAATACGTTCTCTCGAAAAGTCTTTTACCGGCTAGCGGCAAAAAAAATAAAGTTCATCTACGGTGCCTACACCATTTGCAGACCGATGCCGATGACGAATAAAAAATCGATTTTAATCGCGTACTCGCTGATAATCATTGTGTTCAATAGAAAGTACAATATTTATCGCTATCGTTGAGTTCGAAATCAACACTGCCTACGCGTGAACTGAGATCGAAAGTCAGTTATGTGAATAGGAAGAATAAAACACAGCGCAACGTACGGTACGCACGATTTTCCATTTCGTTTCGGTCCGTGTACAATGAGTTCCGCGTTAAAAGTCCGTTAAAGATTAATGTCCGGTCGGTAAATCGTTATCGCGGATTTAAGGTGAATGTTCATACTGTACTAACGCAACGGTGTCTCTCGTAAGTGTTCAACGTTAGTGTAATATATTTATTTGTGGTTTGAACAACAATAATTGTTTGTTGAGTTCGTCGATTTGTTCATTTATTTGGTTATAATTGTGTTCGACCATTCATTATTTTCAGTCGTAATATTATACAGTTCATAATTTTCATTATTTCTTATAGTTTCGTTGACGCTGAAATAACTAAATGTTTACAGTTAAACCTGTCATTCAATTATAACGTGCGTTTATTTTATTTATCATGATTTATAATGATAAAATCATATATTATTACGCCAAATGATTTTCAAAGTTACGGTACAATACCGAGGATATTACGGTAATACAATATAATACCCAAGCATCTAAAAACTAAAATTAATGGCCTTACTACCTACACTAAATTAATTATAAAACACGTTCCACGATAACACACTATTTTAGTTATATTATGTAATCGTTAGCTTATTGAAATCATATCGGAACCGGATCGTCGCCAAACCCGTATTTTCGTAGATTACCATGGGGGTCTATATTTTTTTTTGATGGGAGTACAGTGTATGTACTTCTATGCTATGCAGTAACTGCACAGTTTTACATCGAATTCAGAGGCTGGTGTATAGTTCCACCATTTGCGGTATTTCTGATACCAACCACGAACCTTTAGGACCGCAATGTTATATACTCGCAACATATACTCGGTCGTTTCAATTGAGAAACGATTCTGGGATATCTCGGCGCGTCACACCCGAAACGTGCAACTGTGCTTCGGAACAAATCGTTGCTCGGTGGGTAAACGAAAGTATAACCATCGACGAAAGGTCATCGCGGTGAAAATATCATAATATTATCACTGACTCTAGAGAATCGTCCGTTGATTGTGCTGAGAATACGAGAATATTTAAAGGAACTCCGGCTTGACGACGATCATTGTCAACGTATTTTACAATTGACGCAAATAATTTCGACCATGCGCGGTACAATGCTGTTATTATGAGTTTGTTCTTTTTTTCAACATATAATGTATTTTCGGTCAAGGTCGTTGTACCATAAAGAAAGCTGGAAGAGCGTTAGAAAAGAACTTTACGTGTACGAACGTCTCGTCACGGTTTTCTATGGCGAACAATCTAAATAACTATAATACGATCGATCATAATAATTTATTGAGCTAGTTTCCACAGTTTTTGTTCGTATAAAAGTCGCGTTCGATTTAGAGTTTAAACCACCTGAATCGTTCATGCTCGGACCAACATAATATATGCTATAAAATTCAAAAATATTTTATACTATCACGTAACTAAGTTGAATAAATTAGGCTTACATTTTTAAATAATTTTTAAGTTCATTGAAACAATAGAGAACTTTAGATGGAATATATTTATCGATTCAAAATGTTTGTTTTACAGTAATCACACTTTTGAAATACCTACTGATTTATCATAACATGCAAATTATTAAAAGTTGAAGTTTTTCTGTCTGTTTCTCCATTTTGGTTTGTCCTTTTTTTTATTCATTCAACTTATTTTTTATGTAAGATTTGATATTTGTGATAAATACTAAATATTTATTATACGATATTTCTTAGTTTTTTTTTTTTTTATTATGAGTTGTAATTTGAAGTAAATTGTTCTTAAAGCTCTCATCTAAGGGATACATTTCTGTATATATTTATTTCTTGTTTGAACCCTTGACGGCTAAGGTTATCGGGTGCGTTGTATACAACTGAAAGTTATTTTGTCAGTTTTCTGAGACCATGGGAACTATAGCTTTTGTTCCTTAATTTCCAAGTGGTCGCCCAACCAGGAACGCTGAGCTGCAGCGCTGGAAGACAATATGGGCTGAACATTTCACCACAACATACCCCCAGGTTTATTTTTGTTAGCTAGTTTTATGCAACAATATTTACAAATAATCTAGCATTTACGAATGCGTACATTTAGAACGAAAGCTTAGCCCATTTTGTATTGTAATATCCCGACATTTTTAAATTAGAAAAACCTCGTTACCTGCATTATATTTATTAAATTATCGTTGTACCTAAAATTATTAAAATTAATCAAATTCAAACTGACCTAGAAAAATTCAGTTGAAAATCTCAAAGAAATTTCTTGCTGAAAATAATATTTTAGTATTTGGAGCAATCATCCAATACATGTTATGTCTTATAGATACGAACAATTAATAATCAATAAAATATGGTAATAATGTTCCTATGTAAAATAATACAAATATACTTACTACCTGATTCACACACTAAAACTATTTTTTTTATTTCAATGCGGACTTAGCTTTTATTCTTTTCACATTTAATAAAATAATTTTTGGAATCCAAGGAAATTTAATGTTGTTGATTTTACTACGGTTTCATTGGGTTATTACATAAAAAAAATGTATTTAAGTTCTTATACTCTTAAATTAATATGTCCAAATAGACTAATACAAATATATATTTGATCACTATATTGTTAACATTATACATTATATATTTTACCTATTTTTATCATTTGCATAAAAAAAAACAATATAGACTATTTTGTGTTTTTTTCAGCGTATGCTAGGTATGTATTCGTACTTCTTAAAATTGACTACGAATATGTGATTTGTTGCTGAATTTTCTTACGAAAAAAACAAAACTATTTATCAAATTCAGTAAAGTGATATAAATTCATTGCACTCGTAAATTATAACAAACGTGATATTTGAATCTGATGGATAAAAAACATGTCTATAAAATATATTGTTCGTCAATATTTTATGTATGTAGAAAAATAATTTGCTTTTCAAATTTTAAAAATTGAATGGCCTCGGGTGTTCTCATAACCGACCAAACTGATTTTACAGGCCACCGATGTAATAGCAATCCGTTACATAATTGTCTTGACTTTATAATAATTGAGTTATGTTACTGTTAACTCGGTAAAATAAATACCATCTTCACAGAATCTATGAATTCATTGTACCGATAGAAAGACGAGCGAATGTATTTGTGGTTTTGTTTTCATGGCACCGATATCGCGTTGTACAGGTTCAGCGTTTGGACTTTATTTGTATCGGAAGTAGGGCAATTTTAATAAGAGTCTTCGAATAAATGATTATTAAACACACGAAAGTCATTAGAGACCGACTCAAATCAATGAAATAAACTATCATCACGCGCGGGGAAAATGTAATAGACCAGCGAAGCGTGAGGGACTGCGTTGCTCTCGAATAAATAAAACTGTGGTGGCAGATTGTGGGGGGGGGGGGTAGAAGACGTAAGAAATAAATACAACTTACATACCTCTTGGTTTTTGGAACGCAATAAAAACATCGGTCTAAGCGAATATTGGTTTACTCCATTAAATGTTTACAATGAACCAAAATCTATATATAGATGTTAGGCTTTTATGTATCATTTTTTCTCAGTAATGGTGAAAAACGTTTAAGGGTTTATCTTTTCTTTTTCTCTCTTTTTTTAATTTTCCCACGAACCATACTTTAAATGAATATCATGAATATCAATGAATATCCGGCAACATTTCAATCTAAACATAAAATTCTTCAATCATAATAACTGTCTTATGCCGTCTCCGAAATTATTTATAAAATACACGTTATTATTGTGCTTGTTCATTAGGTGTGCTACAAACAAAATTATTATTATTCGTAAACGTACATTTTATTCACCGCGCTATCAATATGTACACTTGTAGTGCACTTATTTCAGCTTTTATTTTACATTAAAATATTATTCTGTTAATAGTTTACAAAACAGTTTTTTATTAAACTGTGGTTGTTATTATTATTTATGTAAAACATCAAGATTGGTATAATTTATGATTTCGAGAACAGATCATTAATGTTTGTAAGCATTTACTGACAATGAAATTCATCATCACCATTGTTAATGATAAGCATTATACGCGTTTTTCTGTAAAATCATAACAGGTATACCTTTTCGATTGGCTTGTATTTCATGTCCTGAATAAATTATCCTTACTCGATATTGTTCATCATTTTGCAGAATCTTCAGCGCTTCGAGTTGATGTTATCAGCCCTCTTTTGTCCATACCTTTCGTAAGTACATTAGGCACACGTAAAATCATTTAAAAAAAAAAAAACGTTGTTTAAATATCTCGGTAACATTTTAAAGAATAATTAAACCGTCGAATGTTGAACAGTACATAATATTACAGTTGTTGCACCGTGTACGCTAGTTAGAGATTAAAATTACATATATTATATAAATAATTATCTTTTGAATGAAATGTCTCAAATATCATAATATGGGCCCGAAAGTTGCATAATAGAATATGATCCATAGTAATGAAAACATTCCGATCGCAACACTTTATCGAAACGAGTATTTGGGCACAGTACAAAAAATGTGTTACTCTGAAAAGAATCACTTTTATCATGTAAGCACTCAACGCGTTACTTGGACTAGTTCATCGGGAATAATGAAACCTAGTGTTACCGCGGTGTTGAGATCGTTTGCATCACACTACGTGTTCACGGTTCATTTGTTGTCATCATTGCGATCGCAACGTATGATCGATGTACGAGATGTTTCCAAACTCTACTAGGTACGATATGTTTACATTTTTTACACCTCTACTGGGTTTCTACTCGCGTCTGTTAATTACAATTTTTCGAAACGGTTCGGTGATCTCCAGTGGCACGGCATGATCATATGTTTGACATTTGACAACGCAAAACCGAAAACTTCATTTCAACGCGTTGTCAGCTGACTGCAGCCGGAACCTATACACGTGTACAATCACAAGGTTTGCGTTATTATTTGGGAACTCATGTGTAAAACTTGATCGCCGTTTAATGTAAGTTAATATATAATTTTAAAAACAAAAAAAAAAAAAAACTGACGTAGAACAACCTTTTTTATAGTTATAAAGTTAAAATCATCATGTTGACATATTGAACAAATCTATATACATCCCTCAATCAAAAGATCAGAAATGTGAATAGATATTTTTTAAAACGTTAATTTAAACAGGTTCTTGTAGGAAAAAGTTATTATTAGAAAACATAACGTATTTCATAATGATAAATTTCCCGATTTTTAGACTTTTTCGTATCAGTTAATTTTATATACGATATTTAAATATTTTGATTATTTGGATATATTGATTATGATTATAATAAGCTATTATATTAGTGTCTTATGCTTTGTGAAATTATTATTATGATATTCGGAATTAATGTTTTCGACGCTGTAATATGGAAATTTATGAATTTTGATTACACAATTAATAGGAAACTATCGAAATAATCCTAAGATGTTAATAACACGGATATAGGGGTTTTCTATTTCTAGCTTATTACGGTAGAATAAGCATTATGTTTTTGTTCTCCATTGTTCAAAATGCTGAATAGATAGCCTTAACCAAGGCTTCGAGGACCTGAATAGTTGATTCGGATTTGTTGGTGTACTAAAACAATTATAAAAATTAATTAAAGAGTTCAAAACCTACGCAATTTGAGAGAGAATGGCGTAAAAAATAATAATATTTCCCTGAAGAAATAATAAAAATTATTTATCATAACTGTAAAAAATAAAACAACGATAACGATTTAAACATCATTATTGTAACAATATATTTATATATTTTTGATCTGTTTTTTCTTAAAAAAATTATTCTCTTAATAATCTGTGGGATTGTAACATTATAGTCACTGTAGAACCACGCATGTAAGTTATTATTAATAAATATTAATTTATATTTTATAATTCCACGAGAATGAATTTCGCGTTCGGGAGTTTTTTGAAAAATTACAACATATCATAAACATATTATATTGCCTACTGATGAAAAATAAAATATAAATATTTATAAGCCATTGGCCGTAGTATCGTACGATTGGCGTACACTACGAAACATGGTCGAATAACATTTATTCGGGTACCGCTAAAGCGGCGAACAAAATAAATAATGATAAAGCTGCAGCTTTACAAGTATAAGAGAAATGAAATGTTGGAACGTAGGCGGATTAATGGATGCGAATATAACCGAATTAAAAAAAAAAAAAAAAAATAGGGGAAAAACAGATTTGACGTACACAGCGGTAATTAGTTATCGTTAAACTTGTCACGGGTACAAAAATAATGATTGTGCCGTACAATAGTTTTATTCGTTAACTCGTTCGGTCGCGCTTACTCCAGGTGGCCGCCGGGTCACGAGACGTATAGTTCGTTGTTGTTTTTCGAGTTTTTGACCGTCGCACGCGTAACCGATCGAGGGGCGTCTCGGTGGCAACGTGTTCTAATATGGTGTCCGACGCGAGACGTGTGATCGAAGACTTGAAGAACTTTGCGGAATCGTCCGGCGCGTACGACGGATTTACATACGGCAAAACTGCAAATGGATTGACATGCCATAAACAATTTGACGCGCGAGATCACCAGACGACCCGGCGCAAAAAGTACGTCATCCGACTTCGTGATCGTAGAAAATCGTATACATATGCAATGCATAACATGAAAAGCGGCGTTGTTACGGGAGCGAAACGTCGATAAAAGGTCCGGTCAAATAATTATTATTATTATTATTATTTTATAATTTTATCTTTATTTTTCTTTTATCATTCATATTATATACAAAACTTCTTTTCTCTCTCGCGATTGTTATTTATATACGGATAAGGTAACTGCTATGTACCTTGTTATTATTATTTATTCATTTTTTTTTTTTTTTTTAATTAATTAATTTTATCTAGTTAATCGTATTTTTTTATTTTTATTTTTTTTCATTTTCTTCCAGAGACTCACGTCTATCAACACAAGGAAACATCCTTAGTGATAGACGTTGCAGTGTAACAAAAATTATTAATCATGTACATACTATCTAAAAAACTGCTAATCAAAAAAAATAAACATTCATTCATTCAAATGCGGCGCGGTACGATGTCGTCGCGTGGGTAGGTTCTATAGCTTCTCGCAAACCCTTGCGGTCGTCGGACTCGTTATAACCGACTACGAACGACCGACAGGCCGACTTTTCTTCCGCGCACCGCCGACAGCATTCCGCGTATAGTTTTCCCGGTTCGCGCTTCCGAAATCACGCCCCCGCCATCGCCGCCCTCGACGGCTGTGGAAAAACGACTTGCGTCTGTTGTGCACGTGTGGTAAGCGCGAAAACTTTCCCTACCCTTACGCGCCGCATGTTCTTTTCCCTTTTCACCGTCGAAAAGTCTCTCCGAAAACGAACGACTACCGATTTACCGGTGTCTCGCCGTTAGACGGTGGTTCATCGTGCACGACCAGGTCTGCTATTTGCTCGCGATCTAAAGTCAACGTCGGGATCCTACGTGCGGAGCCCGACACCGCTACGCGATGAGCTATTCAAATATCTAAAACAGAGTATAATTTTTTTAACAAATTTCGAGCACAGGTTTAACATTAAAACTTATTATAAAAGTTGCTTTATGTTAGGTGCACATAATATTAAGAAAATAAAAATTCTCAGAGGCAAGATTATCATAGAAGTGTAGCCTTCTGTTGTAATCATAAGTCTGTCAAAGTTTTTTGTAACTAAAATAACTCGGAACAAAATCAAAGGCGAGAGTTCTCACTAAAACACCAGATATGTTATTATTTATTTTTTTAATGATAAAATATTTTCACAAGTAAAGTGTTTTAATACTTTAAAATGTTAACATTGTATTTTTTTTTTTTTTTATGTAAAACTTATCGCGAAAATGATTCAATAAGTGTTTCCGTTCGCTAACACACAATAATATAATACAATGAATCAATTAATTGTCATTGAGAATAGTTTAATTGAATCCTCATCCACGGTATAGAAGTACGGAAGCTAGCTATGATTTCAGATCAACTGACATATATACATCGAAAAACCTACCCCAATTGTAAAAAAAATACATTTCAACAACAACATGATGTATAATTAAAATTATAGTGCCTTTTTTTATAATTTATATGATTTATATTATTAATTTTACCCAATATTGTAAGTTTTTTTTACTATTATTAAAAATATATTTAATTACTCTTATGCATCTTATAAATAAATATATTTATCAAAAAATGTTAAATTATAAAATATATTGAAAATTTAATTTACTTGAAATAATATTTTATAAAAAATTACGATTTTCACAATGGTTTATGAAATAATTACGGAAATACAAAAATTGTCTAAAACTATTTAAAAATGTATTAAGCTCAAACTTCAACTTCAAGTCGGCACGGGTTAACTTTATTTGATTGACCTAAAATTTCTTACAGTTCATTTTTATATGTATACACATTTAGGGGGTGAGATCAAAAGTATTTTGAAATTGAAAATTAAGCAACACTCTAATATACACACAATATTATTTTCTAAGTCACGCATTTTCCGCGCGAGAAAACCGTGCGAGACCCAGCTGCACTCGTGTCTCCAGTAACGCGTCCGTTTTCCAGATCACTATGTATGCAGTGTACACTCGCACGTCAAGAACGAGGTGGCGAAAACTACCACGTTTGGTGGTTCGCACACATTTTTAACACAGTTTTAAGTTTACTTTTTGACTCGGCGACGGATGATGTGAATTTTTCAATTTTTACTTTTAAGCCAATTTTCAAAGAAGCAGAGCCAAATATTATCTTTTTTTTGCGGTTTTATTTCGTGTTCCAAACGGAATAAATCGTCCAACCGCAATCATGGTAGAGTTAAAATACAGGACATAGTCACGTTTTCATTTCTGACGTTCTTGCGTTGAACAGAAACTAATTTGCGTATTATGACGTGCGTAGTGCACGACATTTTGACTAGTGGCGGTATTGAACGCATAATAAGATGCATAGTGTATCAAATGCAAAACTTCTATAGTGTTAACTATGATACGTTATTGTAGGTTAGGTAAATAGATCTTAAAAATAATGCATTCACCTAAAATATTTTAATACCATTTAAATTTTGACTTTTACAGAGTATTGTTCATAATACATGGATAATACGTTGATAACTGTCCCATTGTAAAGCATGTTAGAAATGCAATTTTTATTTTAAAACGCGTTAATATAAAACCCTTTTTAAGTTATTATACTAGTTTTTAATTTTTATCACGGAATATTGCAATCTGTAAATACGTTTTTTACAATAAGCCCGAGCGATAGTTTAAAAAAAATATAAAACAGGAAAATATTACTAAAAAAAGGTAAAATAAAATAAAATATAATGATACAAAACCAATTAATTAAACAATTAATATTTACGCTGCAGTCGTGTGTAAAGGTACCATCCGTTGATGAAACTTCACGGCGTGAGGTAGTAAGAGTTCATTAATATGTCACGATATCGGGTTCGTTTTAGGCACCTTCTCGGGTTGTCCGGGTTCGGGTAAACCTAGAGTTCTGAAGTCAGGAGCTTGCGATTCTTTTTAACTTTGAGTTTATTTTTGTCAAAACTTTGCCTTTCAAGTTGTAGTGGACTTGTTATCGGTGTTACATATATTATTATAGGGAATATGATATGCGGACTGATCCCCGGAGAAGTGTACATAGTTACGTTATGTACACATACAGTTTCCCGTGGCAATGTAACCGTTTTATAGAGTGCTGGTGGTGATGCCTGTTATACTGTGCTTTTGCATCGATCGCTTTTTCGTTGGAATTTTTTTGTTTTTACAGGCGAACGTTTTACGCATCACGTCGTGCACGTCGACTGTTATATTATTTATTTTCGTTTGTTTTCTATCTAATATCCTCGCTCCGATGTGGCATGCGAGACGGGATTACACTTGTTCCACGGCCCTTTTACCGCTATGGAAACGAGACCTTTGTTGTGAAAAAAAGCGCCGCGAGCGCTGAGACGGAACCAGGGGTGGGGGTAGGATACTCATATTTTCTTTCATTTCTTTCACATCTACAATAGTTAACAACTGTACAGTACATTTCTTTGCTAATTCTCTGTGCATAGAACACTAAGAATATATTTTATTCGTACGGATAGAAATGATAATTTTTTTTAACTCGTAACTAGGGCTGAGATTTTGATAAACTTTGCATAATTTTCCATGCATATCGTGTGACGATTGTACTGTCACAAAGTCGTTTAACGTACGTTTGAAATAAGAAATCAAAAGTTTCATTTAATTTTTTTTCTATTTCTCACATTTTTTGAGATTTATCGATTTTAATATAATTTTATTAGTTTTATGAGTTTTTTATGGTATTATGGAAATTTTTGAATTTTGGATACTAAATTTTAATTTAAAATTCCACATTTGTAAGTGTAACAAACTATCAAGATGGTTATCCGTATTACATTGTCAGACAGCGGTTATGTTAAGACCTAACAATATTTCTCATTATTGATTAATTTTATAAAAATTAGTAACTAAACTACGCCAAACTTATTTTTATAAAACATGTTTATTGCATTTTGTAGCGCATCATTTAGATTTCATAGGGAATCAATGCATTTCAATTGTTTTATCTCACTCACCCAACTCATCGTCGTTTAGAAAGAGGTCGTCCCCACGACCTCCTACACTAAGATACTCTCAACATCCAAATCTTCACTCTACACATGCGCTTCTTCCAGATCACTCTACGTCCTCTCTGTTATTTATAGTCATTAAATTATTGTAAATATGTAAATATTAGTATAATTGTAATCACATTGTGACTTCTGGATATCTAAACTATCAACTGTTAATTATCCTTAGAACTTAAAATATTTGAATTATCATATTAATTCCTGATAAAACTAATTAGTATATTGTCAAATATCCCTAGATATAGATAGCCTTAGGCTAGGAATGGCTTAGTTTAAAAAAAAAAAAAACAAAAAAAAAAAAAAGGTTTTATAGGGAATTATGCACAGTCCTTTCTTTAATGGTTGATTCGCCATGGCACCCCTGGGCCATTGACTGCCTGATATACTAGGCCTAGACCAGGGATGGCCAAACTGCGGTACGCGTGCCATTTGTGGCACATTTGTTGTTATTGAATGGCACACCAGTGTCAGACAAAATAACATAATTTTATTCTTAAATATTTCTAAAAAAAAATATTATTAAAATAGATTATTATTATCGCGCAGTGGAAGTTCCCGGTACGAAAATTATTATGGTACAATAACAATTTTAATATTGTGATAAAACGAATGAACTGTCATAAAATTAGTACCTATGAAAAAAATCTAAAATCTAAATTAATATATATATATAATATGTAAATAAATAAATATTTTTTAAGGCACATTCTCAAATTTGTATATATTATTTGGCACAATAAAGAAAAAGGTTGGCCACCCCTGGCCTAGACTGTCCCTGCCCGCACAGTTTACGACTCAGTTACGGGCTCGCAACGCTGAATCGTGTTACACATTTCGGATGGACGCGATTCGGTAATATGCAGACCGAAACGTCTCATCGACCCTTTCGCATCCGTCGAAAAACTTGTAAGAAGACCACGTGCGCACAGGTTGACGCGTGCCCACGAACCGTTTATTCCTCATCGAGTTGGCGCACGGCTTTCGCGCGTCGATAAACTTGTTCCGGAATCGACGATGTCGTACAATTGTTCACCCAACGATTCGTTGACGCGATGTTTATCCGAGGGTGGGCGGGACGAGAAATTATTTGAAGGCTAAACACGTAGTAATGATTTTCTAAAACGATGAATTCAAAACGGTTCAAACAAAACGTACAGAACACACTTGGTCCGACGGTATTATAATGACAATAATAATAATAACGATAATAGAGAATACGTTAATGTACACCGGACGAAGCTCTACTCTTCCCCATGTACTTTGATAATACTTCGTAACGAGAAACGTATTTTCAACGAACGAAACGGGATAATATTTTCGAGGGTAAACAATTTTTCCGTCGTCATAATAATATCATGATGTCGTCGAACAATGTTGTAAAAACCATTAGAGGGATGTTCGAAAACCAGCGTGTGAGAATACGCGCCAAACCGAATTCTGATCAAGCAAATACGTTTAACCACCATTTCTACAGTGTTGTCACTGCGCGTTTTAGTCCACTTAGGTCCACGCGTGCGGAGCAAGGGCAAAGGAACTATGTTACTTGACGGAAAATCCAGACAAGAGAAGGAAACAACTCTAACGGCCGCGGCAGTGCGGTCGTTGTGCAATAAATCGATTTACGTTTACTTACAATCGCAAACGTTGGTTCCACGGCCTGTTCGGAATAGTGTTGTCGGTGGTGCCCGATGATGTGCGAATAAATCCGACGATAATTATCGCCTATTTCTGTAGCGTTGTTGGCCGATAGTTTTTTTTATATCGACACGATGCTAACGTAACCGTATATGTCTCGCGGGAGTCTTTTTCCACCATACCGCTGGAGCGTTCGATGGCCGTATATCCGCGCAATACCACGGCACAATTAAATCGGTAGTGTTTTGTGAACGGCCGTTTAATTGGAACGGACCGCGGCGTTTTACAGTCCGCACGGCGATTGTACATTATATTGCTCCTTCACATGCGTTCGGTTTTAATTACTTTCCGCGGATCCGTTTATGCGTTCCGTGCTGGCATTTTGATCATTCTCGCTGTGCTCGATAACGTGTTGTAAAAGAATCGTACCCACGTGTGACGCGAAAGTCACGAAAAACCAATCGAAATTGATCGATACAGCCATTGCCACTACCATATGCTTTTGTAGACTAAAATATACAACCGTGACACGAAGTGTTTATATATTTTTTTAACACCAGTTAACATTATTGGCATTCGGTTCTAATTCTAATCGAACCAGTGTGTGTATTTCTCCAAATTCCGAGGTACAAAAATATCTACGTACAATGTCCTTAAAATTTGATTGGTTTACAAGAGTAATTTATCGTGAATATGAATATGTTATTATGAATTAAAATGCTCAAAAAGTCACGGAAATAAAATCAAACAAATAATTATACCATTAACCGATTGGCTTCGATACGATATGTTATCCGTTGAGTTAATAAATTAAAAATATCTGATGTAATGGTTTTAGCAGAATTGCTAAATATAAGTACCTGAGTCGACTTAACGAATGACATGGTTTTCTACAATGACCACGAAAAATACATGTTGCATAATAAGAAATAAAATGGCCGGGAGATAATATGAGCACTTCCTCCACCTCACTCCTCACTACAACATGAAGAAGCCGTAGTTTCGTCTAGGGACGAGAAAGCTCCCTTAGCCGCGTATCATATTATTTTTATATGCGAAGTAATAAAATTATTTGAAAATTATTTTTACTTCAACTTTTATAATACACTTAAGTTAATCGTTCAGAAAATCTTTTACGACTCTTATGCAATTTTCTGCTGACGTCTGGTTAAACATTACTTTCTTTAATTTTAGTATAAAAATAACAACGTATACGAGTACACTGTGCCGCGTCAAAGGGGTTTTTTCACGTCTTAATTCCAACTTTTGCCAATTAAATTTCTCACTTATTTATTTCACACCGCAAGCTTTTAAAAGTATAAACTGATCGCACCCGTGTCGTCATATGTGTATTGTTAAAAAAATGTTTTCACGAAATATTATAAACCCGTGCACGGTGTTAAGCTAGCGGGTATGAAGTATTGAACATTGAAATACAAATTCCACATATTTATTATCACCAAATGAATGTAGAAACGATAATCGATTTCCGTCGACATGCGTTTTCCTCAAAATATATTTTCCAAAAATGAAAACAATATTTCTTTACAGTTATGTCGTTTACTGTATTGCAGCGTACAATGTTGTTTTTCTAATATCACTATTACTATTCGAAGACGATAGAACATATTTTTATAATTCTATCGCGGCGTAATGAGTAGGCAATTCCGGTACACTGGCGTATACGTGAAAGGTCTTTACAAACACCACCATAGGTGTGCACGATCCGTTCACTTTTTTGGTACATTTATACATTTCACCGATTTCATGTCCTTTTAAAATGTTCGGACAATGCGTGATCGTAATAATTTTACTCGCGCTCATAACAATAATAATTGGTTTTGTTAGGTTTTGTTACAAGAGCTACGCTGGTATTTCGAATTTATCATTTCAACCTTATCAATCTTATAACGCTGTGTACTGAGATTCCAATTTGTTCAAAGTAGACGAACTGCACTTGATCACACATGACCGATATGGATTGAAAAAATATTAATGTTTTCATATAGTCATAATATTAATCGGTGAAAAATGTACGAAACAGAAAATGTTTTCCATTTATTAATAACTTCCAAACAGAATTTTAATAACATGAATAATAATTTGCACCGATGCATCTTTTACATGCAGACAAATTCAGTACGGGAAATCCAATTTTTCTATCTGAATCCCGTATCAACATTCAATATATTATTATAAAAATAGAAATCCTTTACTATAATTTTATTTTTTTTTCAGCTCTCAGCTAAAACAACAATTTAATTAACCGTACATTTGAATGTGTGATTGTTTCGCATTACAAAATAATAACATATTACTTAGCAATTATTGAGCAATTAGGCCAGATAAATATAATATTGGTTTAAGTCGACACGATCAAATTCATTTTTATGCATAAAAATAAATCAGCCTATTATTAAAAATATTTTATAACTATTAATAGAAGTGCAAATCAACAAAAAAAAAAAAAACGTTTAATAATGATATAAATAATTGCCTTATAACATTTTTTTAAACTATATCACAAAAAACAAGAAATCTCATAAAAACAATAATAACATCGAGAACGGTAGGTGATATAACGTTTTGATTAAAAAAAAAAAACCAATATATATATTATATATATATATATATATATATATATATATTGGAAAAGAGACACAGATTTGAATAATTTTAAAATTATTATTTCCAAAGATAAGCACACAAAAAACGACGAAAGCATATTTCGTACAAGATTACCGGTTTTAACGCAACGTTGGAATTTTTTTTTTTTTAATTCGTTTTCCTGTCATTCAATGTAGTATGTCGTCGGAAACTGTTTCGTAATGCAATTCAATTTCTAGAATTAAAACGTAAGGCGAATGAGCGCATCGGTATCATGCACCTATCGTATAGATCAGTGTTTCCCAACCTGGGGGGGGGGGTGTAAACATTTCTGGGGAGGCGTAAGCAGTCATTACAAAAAACAATTTTTATTTATTAAATTATTTTTATTTTAAAATGTAGGGCAAATATGAAAAATTAATAACGACCGGTTATTGAGTATTGATAAAGAGACATAAATATAATCAATAAAGATATTGATAAAGTATTGATAAACAAACATTGAGCCAAACATAAAAAAATTTTCTAAAGAAAAGTGTTGCCAGCCTACACATTAATAAATCGTAAATTGCATTATATTATATTACTTACTATCTTACTATGATTTATATTTTATAATTATTATCATCAATAAAATTGAATTCATCTCGGATATTTTATAATTTCTTTGTAAAGTACACAAAAAAGTGATATATTTTTCATGTTATTGAAGTGGGGGAGCGAGAATTTTGAAAATCTACAAAGGGGGCGCGAGACTTTAGAAAATCTACAAAGGGGGCGTGGAATAAAAAAGGTTGGGAACCACTGGTATAGATACTCGTGACCAGACGATAATGGTGTCCGACGTTGCAGGAAAAGCCGTCCGTTTAGGATTCACTTTGTTCGGCGAATGGCGTGGATAATGACTTTTCCTTGGCTTTCATTTTATCAGCGAGAATCGCATTTTGTGTTCACTTCACTTCCTGTTACGCGATTCACGTTATCCGCAAACTTTGACGTGCTACACAAGGTCGTGCAACTTATTACGAAATTACTTCGTTCACAAAACGTTTAAGAAAACCGTTCGGCGTTGTTTTTAACTTTCAAGCGACAAAGTTTTTTTGCGCCCGAAATCACAATGAACACCGAAATCCCTGGAAATCAATGTGAAATCATATCAGATTCGTTATTGTATTTTGCTGGTACCGTTGATGGTAATTTATTTTCGCTTTATATTATTACCATGCGGCGTGGAACGCGTATGGCGTCTAATGATACTCCACGGCTCCAGGAATGTTACCATTATTATTTTGACTAATGCATTCAATCTTAAACTCATCAAGTTCTTTTTTCCGTTTCCATTAGTGTTTTTAAACAAATTTTAGATGTTTGTCTTTTAAATCGCTGTCTATGGCACTCTTATATTTGTACTTGACAGTAATGTTGTTTGCATTCTGGTTCCCGACAAAAATCGCCTTTTATTCGCTGGCCAACAACTTTTATTATGTTTCGATTAAAAAGCTCATGATTTTGGATCCTTCTTTACAATTAATATTTTTCGTTTGATCCATAAAAGCGTGTTTCATGAATTCTGCGGGGCATTGTGAATTATTCAAACCTCAGAAAATATTTAATGACTAATATTCATGATTATTTTAAATGAGAGTTTTGGTTGAAACATCTTTTTATCTTTACAATTTAAAATTTCTAAAAAAGATCATAATGCATTTGTGTATTTGTTTAGTTAAAACTTTTTTAATCTTTTATTTATCGTATAACAAGCTGATAACTATTGTGATGTCTTCATAACATTTGGGAATTTCATGAATACTGATTGTTTTAAAAATGCTGTTTAGATATATCTTTTTAGACTGGATCGCACGAGTAAAAACAATTAGTATCACCGCTTTAATTTATTTTAAATATATTTTAATAATACTTTTTAAGTTGTGAAAAAGAACAATTTAATAATTGCTCAATTTGAATAAATATAGTTTTGTATGTGTTGACTTAGGCATGTGACAAAACGGTTTTAGACAAGGCAGCTGCAGTCTTGTTAATTTCTTTACAAACAATTTTTCATTCAAATTCTTATCTGTTGACTGTCAGCGGGTTGTAACTTGTAGTTGATAGTGTTTATGATTTCAAAGAAAACCGTCAATAGTTTTTTTTCCATTTTGACGTTAAATTTCTTTTACAAAATGATCATATTAAAAATACATTAAATTTCTGAAAGCAGTTTTGTGGTTATATTAATTTGTTAGGCTTTTATCAATTATAATGGTTGTAAGTTGTAGTAATGTTTCCTGATGATGAATAAAACGATTAATTTTAATCAATTTTTAAGCTGAACTAAAGAAACATTTTAATCAAAAGCAATACAAGTTTTATTATCAATGTCTCCGGTTTACAAATCAAAATATGGTGTGGAAAAATTCTTGTTAAGACACTTCATGTGATCAACTTGACAAGGGTTTCGGGATTTCTTGCAATAAAATAAACATATTTATACGTATATCCTTAGTGATGTATACCTCAAAGGCGTATTATTCCTACAACAGTTTTCATTTTAATTTCCTGTCTAATAACCGATTTGACATTTTGACATTATTTTTGAAGAGCGTTAAATGAATGCAGAAAATACCAATTTCAACGTATATATTAACTTTATATTAGTTATTCTGCGCAAGAATAAACTCAAACATTTCTATTGCACATTTTATTCACCTAATTGGCTAATTAACAACGTTATAATAATATAATATGGTTTCTACATTATTGAACATTTTATAACAACATTTTTATCAAGCCTTGGCGACAATGGCGATCATTTTAACAATGTCTATTGTAATAAATTGTTATAAATTAAACAAAACGCTGTCTCGGTGCATTGTTGTACCTAAAACGTGTGTACAACTATCTAAAACCCGCATATAACTACCATCAAAATTATACAATATTTATAACAGCACCATAAATCGACCAATGTGTGAATTCGGAACAATATATTTAACTAATACACGTAAGCAGGAACGTACTTGTGCACGAAGCACTTAGCGCTCTGCTACAAAATGTAATAAAGTTAAATGATTATTGATTGCTGCAAAGTGGAGTGCTCGTACGTCCTACTTTCGTGTTTCTATAACACACTATCGTATGTATATATAGTAGCTGAATTGTTTTTCGACCGTTAGGCTATTATTATTGTTCACGAGACAGACAGCACGTGACACGGAAATGGTCGATAACTTTGGTGGTATTTCACCAACGACTTTGAGAAAAACGCGTACCCTAATGTAAGACAGTGTATAAATTCTTGAATTTGGAAACGGTTACCTGCGCACAGCGCTAACTAATAATATCTCCGTCGATACAATTTCATCCCTTTCAAAACCTCTTTCCGACCCTTCGTTCGCTATTTTCACCATGATCGAATTAAAATGTATAATATATTCGGATACCCTCGTGCGTTCCCCTTCCGCCATCACCAAAACTCCCGATCTCACTGTTTGACCGTCATATTTTCGATCTACTGCCACCCCGACGACCCCGGTGCCATAACTTATTCCTCGACGTGCCGTCATCACTTGTGGCTACGACCGTAATATCATTATGATAATCACGCTTTCGTCAGAGCGAAAAATCTACATTGTCCTTGGTAATATTTCTATGAACCTTTTCGTACACCATGGGTAATTCAAGCACTTGATTCGAGTATCTTGTTGTACACGCGGACTTGAGGAACTCGGCAGACACATTTTCCCCCAGCATAGGTTATAGTACTTTTTAAAAGCGTTCGTTAAAATCATTGAAAAATATCGTTTACGTTTCCCACAATTTTTAGGAGCCGATCGTAAGGAACTTTACATTGTCCTCGGAAATAATCGAAATCGTAACGAAACCAATTTACTAGTCAGTCGACAAATTAGAAAATATTTCTGTAACATTTGAAAAAAAGAAAAAAAAAACGATAAAACGATGTTTAGAATCGCATTATTTTGCAATATTTATTGCTCGAAAATATTTTAGGATGGTGATTATAAAAAGTGAACTTTGTACTTTTTTAAAATTTTTTGTTTCCATGTTGATCTCAAACTTTGAGAAGTTTGAAAAGTATAATTATACTTGTTAACCGTTTAACTTGAGTTGCTCGTGTTGTTGACCGAACGCAGCTAATCAAAGTAAAGTTTTCCACGTTTAAACCGGGCTAAAACTTTTCCCACGAAAAAAAGAAAAAGAAACCGTACGCAAACATATTTAAAAAAACCAACACCAAAAACCAAAAGCCCTACAACGGTTGCAATATAATATACCTAACCGTTTTGTTTTCTGGATGTTGCAGACGGTGCACATGCGACGGTGACGCGTCAATGATGATGCGGCGATGCCGGTGTTGATGGTGATGATGATGATGATGACGATGATGCCGATGACGATGACGATGATGACGGCGACCACCAGCGTAACCTAAGCGGCGGCCGCCGGTTATGCGCGGGTCGGCGTACCCGGATGTCACTTAAATGGACGGCGTCAACGTCACGGCCGCGTACGACCGCAACGAAACGGTGCAGGTGCCGTGGCCGCCGAGGAACGCGACCGCCGCGCCGTCCACGTACACGGCGCTGGAAGCGTTCACCATCGGCTCCGTGCTGTTCCTGGTCATCGTGGTGACCATCGTCGGCAACGTGCTCGTGTGCATCGCCGTGTGCCTGGTCCGCAAGCTCCGGCGCCCGTGCAACTACCTGCTCGTGTCGCTGGCCGTGTCCGACCTGTGCGTGGCCATACTCGTCATGCCCATGGCGCTGCTGTACCTGGTCCTGGGCAAATGGCCGTTCGGCACGTTCATGTGCGACCTATGGGTACGTAAAAGTAGAGGGAAAAAAATCACCCTCCCCGCCCATAACCGTTCAAACGTGCGACGAAAAAACTCTCTAAAAAAAACGGATCAAGTAAAGACAAATCATCCTTTTCGCAATCATTCGGTAAGCGAGACGAACTTCGTGCTCGGGAAACGTCGTCTCGGGAGTTCGCGTTTGAAACTGTTCGATCGCCGTTCCGAAATCCGGGAATAATAGTCGATGATTTGACTTTTACAAATGGAAAGCACTCCGAACACTGCCGGTGGTGGAATTGATTTATACCATTGTAACACGCCGTATCATATTGTACGTTTCGTCTCTAATCGTTTTACACTTGTCGTGTTTTTAAAGTGGTTATCGCAGCTTTAACGACCCAGAGGCTGATTAATGTTATTCTGTACGTTGGTACATAGATATAGTCATGTCGAGTGCAAAATATCTTATTTTTAAGCCTATTTTTTTTATTTTTTTGTTCGCTTAAAATGCATTTCCTACCACTGTGCGGCGCGAATCCCTGTACTCGTGATTCGTGTGTAACGTCGGAAACCATAGTTAAAACATACCTCATATAAGCTAGGAATGACTCATTATTACTACTCGTAAGTTTTTTAAAAAAAGAGGTGGGATTCAAGTTTTCGAGAAACGTCTTCTTTTTTTTACATAATACTTCTCAATTTTCCCTCCTACCCGCTGCTCCCGTCAAATTTAATTAGGTTGACTATTCACTATTTGTCAAACGGTACTTGGTTGTATCCGCTGACATAGTTGTGTAGTGCAATATCCCTAGGAAATAGCTGCCCTTATATACACGCTTGATGCTCTAAAGTCTAAAGTTCCCTGATTAATATTTATGCGGGACTATATAAGAGCTCGTCAATTTCTAATAATGTATAATATGTTTATCAAAATAGTTAAACATGATATTGAAGAGGTTTTGGCTACGTACAAACAAGTGTAATGCTTGCATACAGTAGGCTTGACAACACAAACATTACTAATATGACAGATTATCGCGAAGATATCTCCAATTTATAATTAAGCATTTTAAGTTTTTATTTCAATTTCATATTTCATCTTTATCACATTATGCGTAAATTACTAAATTCAATTACTACTACGGCAGTTATTGAACCACTTGGTGCACATTTTCATAAAACAATCCGCTTCACTGTGTAACATTTCAATAGAACTTTGAACGTGGAGTACGCAAACGCGTATAAAGTGCGACCATATTAATATGATAATACGACGATAAAATAATGAACTAGCCGAAATAGTATATAACAGTTGAATGAATGCCAAAAAACTTGACACTACGTCTGTTACATGGTGTAATGTAATTACCGACAAGTTCCCTCATTCGATTAGAAACGAAAAGTTAGGTTAGGTAGAACGGTAGGTTAGTAAACGAAATCAGTATTTCTCTCTTCCCCATTCCACGGTACGTGTCTCCCTTATTTTGCTAATATATGCGAGTCCTATCCATTCTAATGTTATCGTTATGACCACTACCCGTATATTGTATTTAGTCAGTGGCATAACTCAGCTTATGATTTTTCCTAATCGGTGACTTCTACTGTGAAATTAAAGCATTAACACATTTTTAGTGGGATAACGTAGCTGGATCAACATACATTAAATCAGGCAAAAGTAGTTAATTACTGCTGTCGTATATTTAATAATTTTATATATTCGTAAATGACACCAGTAAATTCGAATTGAAAAGTACTTAAATAAAAAATCCAAATCAAGGGGGGGGGATCTATTATCTATTATCTTTTAACACGCCACTGACGATGGTATTTTTTCACTATCACAAACAGATAACAGTATGACATACTTCCTGGAGCTAAACAAATCACCGGTAAGACCTGCGCGCACGTGCATGTGTATAATGATTGCAAAACCATGTGCCGAGCTTTTCGAGTATCTGAAAATGAGAATCTTAAACGGAATCTCTATCTCTAACGGAGCATTATATAGGATCGATTCGACGCTGATTTATACGCTTGAGGTTCCAAGCGGGTAGTCGGTATTGCAAGATAATTCTTTCTTTAACTTTTTTGTAGTAACAGTTTGCTATAAAAAAAACGTAATTTTCAACATGTCGTTTTTTGATTTTTTTTTTTTTTTTGTTATCATATACTCTTCCGATAACGAAGAAAAACTCAAAACAGAATGGAAAATCTATAAGTTTAAATTTGATTTAGCTGCCGTTTATACTTCTTTCGATAACAGTTTAGTATATGTTTCATTATGATTTGATATAATCTTATGACGTGATTCATTTATTTTTATTTTTTTATTCCAAATATCTGGAACTCAAGTTTTTCTTTCTCTCATATTGTGAACCGGCCATGGGTGCAATATATTTGAAACGAAACCTTTCAAGATCCTAGTATAAAATGGTTTGTTTGAATTCTAATCATATATTATATAATACACTTACGAGTTGTTTACGATAATCTTATACATTTCTTATGCATTTTATTTTTATTGCACTGCAATAAATCGTATCGCACTATAGCATACTAAAAATTGTAAGAAAATAAACCGTATTATATGTTTTCTATCTTCGAATTGACTTGCTTGATTTGTCCCGTTTGAACTATATATCATCTTCTTTTTATTCGTCAATATTCAAATACATATAATATTTAGAAACTTTTATAATAAAATTAATATAAAACATTTATAAATTGGTAAATGTTTGTATGAAAATATTTTATACTTTATTAATTCTTTGAAATGTTTGTTTTTCAACGTTCACGCACGTTAAACTGACATTATCTATTTATTTTATCGTCCGTCTATCAGCTTATACGTCTCAATTCTACTACTAAGTATCCAAAACTTGTAAAATGGCACCATACACTATTGGTGGATGTAAATCATATTTTTTATGAATAATTTATAGTCCAATACGTACCTTTTGGCGTGGGTACCGCGAAGTTGAAACGATTCTACGGGCAGAATGTTGAAAATAAAACAAGAATAGTATTCCTTCAATGCGAATCCTGATAAAAAAATAAATAAAAGAAGGCGTGTCCAATAGTATAACATACAACGCTCGTTGTACGTGTAAATAACGACGTCGAACGGTATCGCTTATAAATTATACTTAGGCATTTTCGGGCACATCGGTGCGGTGCGCGTGCTACGTACGTTTTAAAACGAACACAGATTGTGTATTAACAGTTAACTAGACCGGCGTGTTGCATTGCACGCGACGTATAGCGCTTTGTCGGGGGGTGGCAAGGTGTGCGGTGTCAGGTGCCGGTGTAATTCGCGCGTATTGACGGCGAGGGCGAACGATAGACAAGTAATTATTATCGTAGAACAATAACGCGGGTTCGGGTCGAAACTGCATACGCTCGGGGGGCCCGACCGAATAACAATTACACGAAAACGAACGATGAAACGTGATCATAACGTTACAGTCCTTTTGTAGCGAGGATATGGCGAACTGTGCCCACGCCAGGGGCGCAAATTCGCGCTTTAAAATTGGTACATATTATTATCGATTAATTCTCTAGCCTTAAGGCAAGAAAAGAAAATTTTTAAAGTTTGAAATTTACATTGTAATAAAAGCTGATGGTTAAATAATTTTGTATTACCTAATCATACGCATAAAAAATATCGTTCCGTATTTTCGTCAATTTTTTAATCGGTAAAAAGACGCATTTTCCTAGGTTTGCCAGGGGCGCTAACGAGTCTCCCTACGCCACTGGTAACATCATGGGTGAACCTGGTTTACGTTACGCGTGTACCGGCCCCTTTTTTCATGCGGCTAATGCGCTGAAATCGATATTGCAGTTTAGTCCCGTCCACGGGCGCGCGTGAGCGCCATCCTATTCGTACGTTAGATTTATATTGTCCGGCGTAGGACGAGAAAGAAAAAAAAAAAATTGCGCACCGAAGACCGAGGCACGTAAATAACAACGATTTATCGACCGCGCTTACCACCGGCGACACTTACGTGCGAACGGCGACACGTTGACACGTAGTCACAAATATCGTTGTTGATGTTCTTTTCCCTTTAGGGGTCGGACAAGGGTAGTGAAACGAAAAAGGTACACGTCTCGAATTCGCCCGAGGCGGAGGAGGGCGGAGGAACTGTACCTCGCTGGATATCCTACGCGGTGCACGACAGTCGCGACAATATCACACTTGGCACGAGGTGAAACGGTATTATAGTGAAACATTTTTTTTTTTTATGTTTTTTTATTTTTTTTATTCTTATTTCGAACGCTGTTTACGCGTCCAATAAACCGTGATTCTCTTTGATTTTTACGTTTACAATACGCAGAGTCGGTCGCTTTATTTATGTGTGTATACCTATACATTAAACGAAATACATTTCCGCGAAACGTTTCAATAAAAACCACCGTACAGTGTCGTAAGTCGTTTGTACATTCACACCGGGATCCCGTGTTAACACTTGTACGCTATATTTTTTCTGATAAATGTATCTCGTTATTAGAAATGGGTCGAACCAACGTATTCATACTTTGTCCAAACGTTTATTTCATACAATTTTTTTCAAACTATTTACTTTAATAATACTTGTATTTTTTTTTTATTATTATTCTAAGCCTTGGCAACTATGGCCATTAGCTGTAGTGTATTAAAGGTTGGTTTTTATGCCGAAAACCCGGATGGTCACGTATCCGAGAGCCAGCAACGCCGGACGGTGCTTTACCACAGCACTGATCAGCAACTGAGGCAAAGCCGACTGTGTCACTCATTTTTCAACTTTTTATTCCTGCAAACAGCAATACTGCCATTGTATCATATGACCATACGTTTTCTAACTTAATACAGGCGATATCAATTCGTACATTTCGACATATGACATTTGAAATTATACTACCCAATTGCACAAACAATTTAATGATTACAACACCGTATCTTATAGGCCATTTTTTTTTATTCACGCCCTACGGCAATTCGCAGGGTCAAACAGTATGTAAATTAGTTGAATATATTGATATCAGCACAAAATAACATTGGTATACATAATTTTAGCAATGCATGGTTTTAAGAATATTATTTACAAGAAAAACTACAGTAAAATATATTTTTATTAAACAAACGATTGAGCTATATTTAATTTCGCTATACCCATATCATTATTTCACAACAATATATTAGTATTTATTGTTAATTACATTAGTATATAATTAAAAAATATCAAAATCGATAAAAATAAAAAAATTTAAATCCGAAAGTATAAAATTATAAAATTGTAATTCTCTCAAAATATAAAATAAGAAAAAATAATTTTATATTGAACAATATAAATACATATAATTCTGAGAGTATTTTTAGTGTTACATAATAGTGTTAGAAAATATATATCGTGGCATTAAATATAATTAAATAATTTTCCAATAAAAAATTATTTTCTTTATTCTACAAAAAAAAAAATACAAGTTCAAATTCTTGAAATTAGACTCGAGTATTGAGAGTGAAAAAACATCAGATATCGCTCAACATACATAAGTTAATACCTAATTACATAATAATATATAACGACGTTTCCTTTTTATCATTTTTAATACTAAAAATAATAACAATAATAAAACTTTTATTTATTTTACGCGTCGAAGGCATTTTATTTATAATTCCGGAAATATAAGCAAATGCAAACAGCGGGTTTGATTAAAATTACCTTCCATATGATTTTGTAATTTCCAGAAATAAAACCTAATCATTATACAATAAATAAAAGTCGAACGTAAATTAAACAACAAATATATCTATAGAGTAAATTAGAGTTCTAAATCAGATCAATACTGATCCGTATTTAATGATAATCGTTTTATAACTGCATTTTTGGAAATCATAAAAAAAATGGATATTTTTGTTTTGTTTCTTTTTTATATACGGGTTTTACCTTGTGTTATACAACCATTTAATCATGGCTGTCTTTAGATCGGTCCAATTTACTTTTGAATTAATTTTAAAAACCTGATATTACATTTTTTTGGGTTAAATATGCTCTTGCGGTTATTTGTTTTTATTTTTAAAGATTTGCAAACATATTAAACAATGGTTTACATTAAATCGAAATGTTGGTAAAATCGTTCACAAATTTCTAACGGAATTAGTGGTTTAATAAGTGACATGTTATCATTACATTATGTGTATATCGACACGATGTTCACGAACTATTTGATCCGTATGAACTTTGTTTGAAAACATTTAATCACTATTGATTAAATTATTATGCAAACGTATATTAAAATGTACGATGGCGAAAAGTTGCGGGAAGTTTGAAGTATAATTAATCTATGTATAAATGTTATATATTGTACAATGAAGTGAGCGGCAGGGGTGTGTAGATGTAGGTAATCGAAGCGTGTGTCAATTATTGTTCGATGAAAATGTTATTTGACTTTATGACGTTTCGCGTAAGCCAGCTGTTTCAGTAATCACAAGAACGATCCGGAAATGCGCGTACCTAAGTAACATTTACACATTGATAAGTTCTAGAGAGGCATGACAACCATACTATTTAATTTACCCATATAATTGACTAACTGAATAATAAATCAATAAATATCAAATCGTTAAATCAAAATTATAAATTAAATAATTATATATAATATAAATATAAATAGTACTATATAATATTATATAAATATAAATCGATAAATTAATAAATAAATAAATCACTATTTTACACCAAATATAAAAATTATATAAGGCATTTACCAATGGGTGACTATCTTGATCAAGATATTTCTGTTACGAACCAAAATACAAATACATTTATCCTTCCTGCTGCTGAGTCGTTTTACAAATAACTGAGTATCGATTGTAATTGGCTTATAGATTTATAGACATATATATTGTTGATTAATTAATAAAATATAAAAAAGTCCACTTAATTATAAGGTCAACACCAGTTTGGGGCCAACATTAGTGTGCAGACATCCAGGAGCTTTACACGATTGTATACAATATAGTAAGAACATCGTTCGTTTAGACTTAAAAATGTTTTTTTTCTTCGAAATTATTTAATATGTAGGTATGCAGCACTATCCTATGCCCCTTTAAGTCACAAAGTATCGTACAATGCGTGCCTATGTTATATGTAGTTCAATATTTTAGATTCTGAATGAGGAATATATTGGTTTTACCATGATGTATATGTTTTTTACTGTGCCTCTGTACACGATATGGACCAGAAGAATTGCACCGGTGTATACAAACATGGTACTTTTATGAAAGGAAATGTTGCCTTGTTGGCATTTTGAAAAGGTTCAATTTCTATACGGTTTTCCGATTAAATACAGAGCAAAGAAGTGCAAAAACTTCAACCAAGATCGAGATTTGAACCCTGCGCTGTCAAGTATTTTCGTCACGTACTATCCACTTGTATATTTTTCATGGATACAAGATATTTGGTTGTTATTATACAAATATTTTCTGTAACTACTCGGATACATACATTTACGAGTATACATATTACATATTATCGATATTTCGATACAAAATTACAATACCATATTAATACATTATTTGATTAATTTTCTTAGTTTTAAATATAAACTAATAAAACTTATAATCCTTCCTTATTAAAAAATGTGGTTCTATTACTATATCAACTATTTCATTAAAAATTAAAACGGATGCATCTCCTTTTTTTTTCGAGAGCAATGGTACAATTGGTTTCAAGTTTATATGATAGATACAGAAAATAACCCATATACCTATGTGTCGCTCAACCTAGGAATTTTGCCTCTTTTTTCGCTTTGTAATTGATAAAGCTTAATGGAATGTTATTTGCGTTACGGTTTCGATATTTTATTTAAAATAAATAACATTTTTTAAGTCGTATAAACTGTTATGTTTGAATTTTATTTAGTATATATTAATTTAATTTAAAAAAAAGTGATATTTAGTCATTACGACATTTAAAGTATATATATGGCCCATAAAATAATCCTAATTCTGAGTTTCGAAATCCGAGCTTGGGCCAAAATTGATCAATTTTGGGGTTCCGAAACCATATTTTATAATCTGGGATCCGGATTTACAATAAGATTCCGACTTGCAGTCGGTCAATCCGGACATTCCGACGAATCCTGATGGTTTTCCCCCACCGCTAATGACTTCAGTGAAGTGATGTCGATCGTCGACATCTCGAATTGGATTGAAACCCCCTTGAAACTACCATTACACGTCGACTCGTTCAAATAATCGGTTTTTCACTATCCCGAGTACCCGAATAGCATTTTTATTACGATGAGAACGGAGAATCGTGGTCATTACAGTTCTCGCAACGCAGTCGTGAAATGGAAAATACGCGTAAACCGAATGTTCTTACGATTTCGGAACAAAGTTCACGGTTCGGACGTTGCGTTGAAAAAGGCGACCGCGACGTGACGTCGGTCGACCGCGCGCGATACCGCTACTCGAGGCCACGACCGAGGCGGTGGGTTCAGGGATCCCCCCTACGAAATAATCTTAAGAGTAGAACAACCTTAGCGGTGGATATTGGTCGAATGCTGAGTTCAAAAACTTAGACCTCCCCCCCACCCCCAACCCAACAACCGGACGGAAAAGTTCGTTTTCGGCCACGGCCTTGTCCACTTGCGGCCGTCGTACTGATCTTGGCCCTTGTCGCGCAGGTGTCGTTCGACGTGCTCTCGTGCACCGCGTCCATACTGAACCTGTGCATGATCAGCGTGGACCGGTACTACGCAATCACCAAGCCGCTGGAGTACGGCGTGAAGCGGACGCCGCGGCGCATGCTGTTCTGCGTGTCGCTGGTGTGGCTGGGCGCGGCGTGCATCAGCCTGCCGCCCGTGCTCATACTGGGCAACGAGCACTCGACCGTGGACGGCGTGCCGCACTGCACCGTGTGCCAGAACTTCGGGTACCAGATCTACGCGACGCTCGGCTCGTTCTACATACCGCTCACGGTCATGATCACCGTGTACTACAAGATCTTCCGGGCCGCGCGCAAGATCGTGCTGGAGGAGCGCCGGGCGCAGAGCCACCTGGAGAACAGCCACTGCTACCTGGAGATCAGCGTCAAGAACGGCGTGGGCCCGGTCGAGTCCAAGATCGCCACCGCGGCGCCGCCGGAGCGCGGCCAACCCGGTCACCGGGCCAGCAGCAGCGCCAGCACCGTAACCACGGTAAGTGTCGTTAACCCACCTATCTGTCATCTGCTTACCTACCCACCTACCTGTCACCGGTTTCACCTGTACATACGACGACGCCGACTACGCTTTATAACGGGGGTGTCCTTTTGGAAGGACCGGGCACAAATCGTACGTTTTCGTGATGATGCATTTTACTAATAACTTTACCGCGGTGAATTGCGAGCAGAAATATTTTTACAATATTACAGTCATATTGAAAGAAGTAAATCATTTTAAAACAACAATAACACGTTCGTTATATACTGCTCAATCAATTTTAATATTAAAGTTTTTAATACGCTGTTTTATATTCTTAAAATCATTTTTTTCTCGAAATATATGTAATTCGTCGATGGTTTTGAAATCGAAGTATGGGCTGCATTAAAACATAACGTGGGCCTCATGTGGCCCCCGGGTCGCAGGTTGAACATCCCTACTTTATAGCCTTATTTCGGGTTGCGTTTGAGTGAGGACCAGGGTTTCTCCCGACTGGTGGTTCAGTGAGAGGTGAAACCCATTTCAAATGGTCCGTGATACCAACGATTTGTTTTTTCTTTCATTTTCATCATTTTATAAAAATTAAAGAACAAACAAAAATCTAGAGTACAAAATGTGATCTTGTGAATGGTTGACGGTCAGATAAACTTGCACGACCGACGGGAACTTTTAAATATCACATGCTTATTGTTTAACATAATTGAATGTGTTGAGAAAGAAAAAAAACAATTATATACCTAGATTATTGATTAGGTGTCTGCACATCACCTACGAATAATTTTTTTTTTAATTTATCTTATCGCTAGTCAAAGTGTATAAACCATTAAAGTGTACGGTATATTAAAAACCGTCGATTTGTAGTCGACGTCGGCGAACAGGGAAACGCCGTTTATGATGTCGAGACTACGTGTCGACCGTGCCATTGAACTCGTTAAGAAACAAAAACGGGTAGCGGGTCTAGTTGAGTATTGGTCCGCGGCAACAGATAATTTTCAAAAGCGGTCCGGTCCTCGAGTTCACTTTTGCTCGGACCGTCATATTCGATGTACGCACCGGACAGAGTTGTTGAGTATACGCGATCGCGTATCATACTGGCCCCGATGTCACCGCTACGCATGCGCTTTTATTGTTTTTAAATTACCGAGACCGCAGTAGGTCCGCGAACCGCGCGAGCAGTGAATTTGACTTTTGGGCCGACTGCCTACGTTATAATTCACGTGCACCGACTACGCGAGACTATACAGCTCTATACGATGCACAGGGATTGTTTTGCACCCTCTCGCTGTTAAGACAAAACAAGAAAAGCCGGAGGGGCAGATCCCTGTTCATCCTCAGAAAAAACCTCAACAATTTTTCAAATGTACGTAACTTTCCAAAAGAGTCAATTATTATAAAACAGTTTTGGCTTTGGTAGTTAATTATCCTTTCGAAATTCGATACATTTTTGGGGAGTATTTTGAATTGAAAAAAAAAATTATTGGTATCTTAACAGTTTCAATATTTAACAAATATTTCATTAAATCAATGTTGGTAAATCTCACAGAGACCGTTTTATAATAACATAGTACAGAAGGTTATTTTATAAGTGGTATATAAAATGAGTCCATGTGACGGACGTAATCACTTTATACGTATCTTGCGACTAACAACATTTTAAAAATAGGTACATAATAATACGAAGATAATAAATTATAAGCTTTATCTTGTGTCTACATTTTATTTACGTTGCACTCGGCGTCGCTGCCGTTTGATCGAATTCCGTTTTTGACGCCATTATAGTGCACTACTGAACTCGGTTCCCTGTGCCGTCACACGTGTCGATCGTATCTAAAGCCGGTCCTGGCGGTGCAAATTATTACGATCTAAGGATTAACCTATAGGCTATAATACTGCACCGTTTGAGTGAAAGATTCGACGATCGTATAGTCGTTACAATAGAACAGGGGTGGCAAACCTTTTGAACTCTACGTGCCAAAAATTATGTTTTATTTTTGCTCGAGCGTGCCATGAAAAATATTTTATTATATTCATTATTGAAAAAAAAGAATTATCGTTATTTGATTGTATAATAATGAATTAGTATAAAAAATGTTGGTTTAGATACATACAATTATAATATTATTACTTTGTTTATTATTTATTTTTTTATGTGATTTTTGTTGTTGAATATTTGATGCCAATTCGTTGATATTTGGCTTATAATTAGTAACTTTTAATAAAGTACATGCTGCACTGCATTCATCAGTTAGTCGGTTTCAGATTTTATAAAATTCATTTCTGAAAATAGTGACTCCCATGAATATGTTGAAGAAAAAATAGACAAAACAGCTAATGCTACTATTTTTAAACTGGAAAAATCTTTTGGAATTTTATTCCATATTATATTCAAAATCTTCTTCCCTATATTTACGATAGATTTGCCTATCGCCCTATCACGCTGAATTTCTTCTAATTCATTTCTCAGAATAACGAATTTTTTTTCCCAAAAATATTTTAATTTTTCGCGTGCCACCTCGGGCACGCGTGTCATGGATTTTCCATCCCTGTAATAGAATGTGGCCCGTTCCCGTGAAACTACACGTGGATTCGGACCACGAACGAATTTTATTTTTGGGTGTAGCGAAATCCGCGAGAGTGCGTCTCGATGATTTGTAAAAGCCCGAGATTTCACCGCGCACAATTTCTATTGAACTCCGCGGGGAAATCGTGCGTGATTATTAGTTTATAGACAGTTTGAGTTTTGTGTACAATTTACCTATACAACTGCGGAGTAGTCGTTTACTTTTCCAATTTTCCAATAAAACAATCGTACTCGGCTAGTTGATGGAGTTATGGGAAAAAAGACTAATACGAAAATATGCCATTCGATGAAACCTCGTATCCTCTTCGAGTACTACTTTGAAGTTTGGACTTTGATTTCATCAAACTGAAATAAAAAAAGTTTCCTATTTTCGTGCTGTATTCATTCTGTCGGTTGAAATATATTAAAACTTTAAATTCTCCGCAAAATCTCATATTTTTTCATAAATTTACGTGCTTAATTTTCCAATTCAGAAAATATTCCCAAAATATTTTATAGCTCCACACTCCTCATAATTCATACGAAAATCGCTATCGATTTTTTATAACCATTCTCTTCACTTGGTCTCTGTTCTCGGTTACCAGCGTATAAATGGCGTGCGGATTATGTTTTAATGATCGATTAACTATTGGACTAGTTAGTCATTAAGGCATATCAATTCATATTGTACCATTATAATATGTTCGAAGTCATACATAAACATGATGGACGTTTTTATTGAATATTCTGATGTTGTTTTTTTCATCTTTTGCTAAGACGTATTGTGGGGAACGTTGAGTATTCACCGATAATGACACAGCTCAACTAAAACGTCATTCAGTTTTGGACAAGTTATCGTTATTCTTGAGTCTTTATCAATGATCATTAAATATTTTCTACTTCGAATCAAAACATATGCTTTCCAATGTTTTAAATTGCAATTTAACTTTAAGTTTTCAACATCTCCATCGTGCCCATGTATGTACCTACACCCAATAATATATTAAGTCTGATACTATGGCGATCGATAGGATTTTGTTTGTTTTTTTTTTTATTATCTTTTTCAATAATCGTAATCCATTTTTATTTCATCGATTCCCGGATGTAGTAGCTTAATAAATACAAATGTTGTCGACCAGAATTTCTTTTTCAACAACAATTTTCTGCGCTTTTATTTTATTAATACTACGTGTGGTCTTAATTTGTTTCCAAATAAAACAGGACACGCACCACGGTACTACGCACACAGCAATTCATCCGGACTTGTGAGTCGAACGCTGACGCATGTTTCTGGGTACATCATATGAATAAAAATGCGTTCGCGTTGTGTTTTTAGTTTTATAGTTTTTTTCTTTTTCCTGCCGTTCTCCCGCCAAATGGATATCGTCGATTGTTCGCAAACCGTTGGTGCCGGCCATTTGTAGTCCCGTCACGTTACATGCATTTCAGATGCTGAAGATAGAAATCTTGTATTAGGTTTTTTCTTCCATCCACTACATGTTTTTTGTTCAGTCGACATCGACTGAATAACTAGTCGATCCACGTAGTCGGAAGAACTGATCGCAACAGGTGCTCCGAATATTTTTATTTACTACATTTGATTTCATTTTGGACTTCTCGTCCACTTGTTGAACGACTTGTTCAAATTAGATACTATACGTGTGCTGCCCATTTTTCATTAAAAAACGTGTTTCGTTGAAAAATTTACGATATCTAATCGAATACTATATTATACGTTTGGTACGTATGGAAAACGAACAAAATAAAAAAATTAAAACACTAGGTTATTCACGGAACGCAAAATAAAATATTTTAGACGATTGATTCGATATTTTATTATTTTTTTCTTTCAGACTTTGAAATTAACATGTATTAGTTTTAAAATAACGTTATACACGTGTATATCTGTGATCAAATGTTCGTCCATACAATTGCACTAAACCATTAATTCATCGCACATCTTATAAAAGTAGGCATTGAAAGACCTAAGAGGTATTTTCAATGAGACAGTCATATGATTTTCTGAGAAAAAAGAAAAACCTAATAACTTTAGAAAAACTTCGAATTTATTCAAGAACACTCAGTTTTTTTTTTACTTATAAATACGTACAAGTTTATAGAATATTGGAGATACATTTTTATTTGATGAATAGTACAATGATAAATTGAATGTATGATTTTTCAGTATTCATTTAAATGCGGATATTGGTCTCAAAAAATAAGACAGTTGAAGATATAATCTATTAATAGATACTCCTATTAATAAAGTATAGATAATTTATTGTAAGATCACTGATATTTGTGTGTCTGTGTGTTGGCGATAATTTGTTTTAGTTTCCAGAGAAATGAACGTTGATAATAAGACTTACAGCTGTATGTTCATTCTACCGTGTTTTGTATGTGTGCACGTATAAACCATCTCCTTTATAATATGTGCAATATTCCAATATTTTTGTTTACACTTTAAGACAATTTGTAGGGATAATAAACGAACGTTTTCCAACCATGTGTACACAAACACGAACATTTTTTATAACTTCCAAGATTTTTGCTGAAATAAACGCGTATTCGGGGTTTTTTTTTTTTTGTGGTGGAGGTCTTTCCAATGCGTATGTGATAGCGGTGTCTGCGTCCTTTGTAAACCGACTGCGCGAAGGATTTCTAGCGAATGGAATAAAAATATTATTCTAGTTGATTATGTGTACATTATATCCCCATTATCATGTACACGGTAGCAGTGTTTTCTCCTCGTTTGCATACGTGGTCTACAAGCGAACACAAGTACCGATGCACACACGTGGTATAACGAAATACCTTTATATTCACAAAGGTATCGACCGACGGCAGCGCAATATTAGGAAAAGGCACTCGGACGAGAGAAAAGCCATATCGCATAATACAACTCGCCGCCGTTACCGTCGCCTTTCACGCACACCGACACGCGTGTCTACAACATATATGGAGATTCGTGTGGATATCGTATTATTTCGATCAAAGGCAAACGCACAGGTGTCCACAAACACGGAATTGATAGCGCGTGATCCATTTTCGTCGAACATAATTTTTTTTTTTCTCCTCCTTTTCTCCGTCCTTCATCTCTCCAACACCCTGGCCCGTCCCGTGCACACATTTTATTTGTACTCGTGTATATATTCTTATATCCTGTTCGAATATCGACCCGGCAGGATGCGGTGGCCGAAGCGTCTAGGGTAGGTACGTGCGCGTAGTGTTGTTGTTGTTGTTGTTGTAGCGCGCGAAGAGCGTCAATGAATACAACTTGACAGCCCTTAAAATTGATGAATGTTTCTTTCGGGCGGAAATCCCTTTTCGCGCGCCAGTACGGCCACCATATCTATACGTACGTACGCCACTCACCCGCGTTTCCCATTTCTTATTGCAGTTAAAACGTCGGCGTCCGGGCTCGCGCAAAAGTGCTCCGCTCTGCCGCAAAGGTTTCTTCGGCCTTTCCGACAGCCGTCTCGCACGGGTACTCCTCAGCCCAGCGGACTTAAAAACTAAACCCGTACGTTTCCACATTGCGTTTTCGCCCCGTCGGCTTTTCGCCCCTCACCACGTGTACCACCCCTGTTTCCGCCCACGTTTCCGCTCCGGGATAAAAGGCTGCTCGAGACGCGTACGCGCTCTATTTATTTAAGTCGAATCAAAACACGCGGCTCGCGGTTCGCCCCGTCAAATAAAAATTACGGCGGGTTCGGTGCGAAAACATCGGTTAGGGTTGAAGTCGCGGTACACGCGTGGGTCGATGGAGGAAAACAAAACGTAAGCCGTACGGCGATGTGGTATAAGCGTCGACTATACGACCTACGACAGAAGCTCGAACCTGTTATCATTAATTGTTAGAGCGCTGCGAAATTTCGTCGTCTGTTCATAGGCAAACACGAAATGCGGCGGCTGTGTCGGAAATAATAATAGTTTGGTCACTTAACTGGTTAACAAATCGGAAATATATTGACAGTTTGCTGTGCCTTTTTGAATTTGGAAACATAATCTTTTGGAAGTTTAGATTTAACGGAAACAAATTGGGACAATTTAAATATACGCATCTATATGTAGTATTTATATAGCATAAATTATGGAAATACTAAAATTACAATTTCGACAAAACGTTATGCAGACCAAAGTTGTCTTTAGGTCAGTTATAAATATTATCTAGAACACATGTATATCTCTGCACTTATAATAACTAGGTATAACAACCGTTCTGTGCACGAAGTAATTTAAACTATCATGTGCAACGTTTTAATTTGATTTCATAATCCGTGAGTTAAAAAAATATCTACCCACGCAGTTTTAACCATTTCATGATTTTTTTTCATTTTACATTTTTATCATTGTCGCCGATTCCCGTATAATAGAATAGGCCGTCGCCGTGCCGTGTGATCTTGTGTCGTCACGCGGCTATCTCTTTTGGGCTCTAGCGCCTCAACGAATCGACGTATACAAATTTCAATACCACCGTTGGTTAAAGTAATTAACTATCTATAAATTAAGCCAAAATCATTTTTTTGTTTCATGGCCCTTTAACTATGATATAATAGCTTTGTAGTTATTAAAAATCGGTGCCTATTATTTTTGAGAGCACCCTTCTTGCACTATTTTTGAGTATGTCATAATTGTTTATGGGTCCGCTTTAATAATTACTTTTATTAACATCGAAGAATTATTGATGTGAAAAAATGTAGACATACCAACTTGACTTTATAAACGATGACCTTTTTTCATGTAAAACCGTAGAGTATAAGCTTTAGTCCTCCTTTACCATTTATAGTTATATTTAAAGTGATACTTCGTTGACATTATTATTTGTTTACTCTCATATGCTTATCTTACCTAATATTGTCGTCTAATCAAAGACATTTGCTTTTGGCAAACAGCAAATATTATTATCTGTAGACATTAATGAACCAACGTCAAAATAATTACAATTTTTTGTTTTGATTTATAAAAAATCTTTGAAGACGATAAGTTTTAAGATAATCTCAATAAGTAACAGATTTAAAAAAAATATTAATGTACAGCGTAGGACTAATCAGTATTACACTTATATTCACTTTTAATAACAGGCTTATAAATTTAACTACGATAATACTTTCAAAAAATTCACTAAATATCTAAAGATAAGAAAATTAGAACAACTAATATTGTGTATACAACTATATTTATGCACTCATTTTGATACTTAAGCTTATTCGTAAATCCAGTATCAATCAAATAAGATGTGATATTTATCCCTGAGTTCTCACTGCAACTACAAAATATTTTTAAATCATTCATTGTTTAATTTATTTATCACAATGGAAATTAATGTTTCCTAAATTATCCGTAATTGAAAGTGTATATTATATAGTCACAATATTAGTTGAAAATAATTAATTGATTCTGATTAAAGCAATACATTTTTATTCTCGGAATGTCTTATGTATGATGGTACTGAACCATTCATTGTACACATATATCATCAACAATAATTGTGTAATGTATACGTTGACATGCCTTGTAGCTAATATATTATTTAAGTTAAAGTGGAATGAACGTAAAGTAAAACATATAAATTTGGTGCACAAATACCGGGAATCCATAACTGTTGCTACAGATACATATCGAATAAATAACAAACAGTTATACATAATATAACACTGTGAGTGGTAGACTTGTGGACCGCCTACACTTCCAAGGGAGCTACTTAAAAATCACTGGGTTTTTACAGAATTTAAAATTAAACACGATTGATTTTATGCTCGATCGTAGCACGGTAAAACAAAATATTTATGTATATATATTAGTCATAAATATTTAAAATGTAATACCGTTGCTAAGCCAGGTAATATTTTATTTATGTATGGGTCGGATATAAGATTTTCAATCCATATAGCATATTTTTAATAGAGATTCGAACCGAAATGAACTAAACCCAAATGTACCCAGGCGCGGATACAATGGTGGGGGGGGCATGGGAGCAATGCCCCCCCCCAAATATAAAACAAAAGGCTGGTGAAAAATATTATAAGTAATGACATAGGAGATTATATTGGGAAAAATATTGACAACTATACGAAACGTGAACTCTTAATAAATCATTGGGTACCACCAACAAACTACATATTTCCTTTCTCTGAGCATAATAAAAACGGAAAATTAATACGTCGATTTATTGGGCATCAACATTTAAATAATTTCAAATGGTTAGTATTTTCACCATCAAAATAAATACAGAAAAAATAATGTAATTAAATATTTTATAAGCAATAAAATAAAATCTTGAGTAACCTGAATATTTTTAAAAAAATTTTTTTTTATTTTTTTTTTGGTCTACTTAAAGATAAACTTCGTCTCAATCATCATTATCTTTTTGTCAAAAAATGTTAATATAATAAACTCTTAAAATCTATGTTGATATTTTTTGATGCCCCCCCCCGTAAATCTATTCTGGATCCGCGCCTGAATGTACCTGACGTTGCGATTGTACAATGTGTACCGGAACACATTACAGGTGTGCCGTACACTGTGATATCCTGCCGTGGCATCCTGATCCGATGAACCGTCGACGTTAGACCCGATAAGAAGATCGCTCGCGGTAAAAATTTTGCAACAGTCGGCGCGCAGTAGTGAACAGTGTACGACGTTTTGTCGAGTACGACTTGCGACGACACGCGTTATTTTACTCGCGACATTGACGCACAGTCGGTCGACACACGAACAAGTTTCGTCACGTTTACATCCGTTGGGTTCGCACTGGCGATTACGTTTTCCACGGAATCCGCACTAACCTCTCGGCTCTTTTTGCGATCGTTTATGCGTGCTCGCGTCGTGTTTTACGACGGACAAGTTTTATCGGCACCGAAGAGTAACGATAACCTTTCATGTACATGTATAAATACCTAAGCGATATTAATATTATTACAAAGACGAAACGCCCACTTTTACGTTTGGCGTCGGGTAAATATACAAAAGGAGTACGTTGGACCCGGTCCCGGGTCGGCGAATTTATACCTACATGTGTACCGGCAATTTCGCCGGATCGCTATCCCTCCGGGGACCCGGCCTGTCCGCGCAAGTGCTTCGCCGTTCCTTACGCACATCCTTCCGCGTAAAACGTTATTGCTGTACGCCGTGAGACAGCTAGCGCGTCGAAATTACGCCGAATCACGCGGTCTATACGGTCGTGCATTATTGGTTTTGCACGAAACCAAATCAAAACCTATTTGTTTCTCTGTTTTTATTTTTATTTTTATTTTCTGCGACCGTTGCGCTAGGCATTGTAATACAATTCCCGGTCACACGTACACTGGTCCTAGATATTATGGTAATTTGCTACTATCCTTACACAGCGTTATGCTCGTATTCAACGTATGAATAAAAAATAAAAATGTTTTAAACCTGAACTACCGAAAGGAACCGGCCGTCACGCAGTTCAGCGATGGCTACCTTACTACTCAATGATCCCGCGAGACACTATTTATGTACCTACTTAATCTCATGTTTACACGCGTCCGTACATTATTATCCAAAAAAATGCTACGAACTAAACAGTAAGTCGCGAAAATCTACTTATAGTCGTCTATGACAGTTGATTCCCATTTAAATGTGAAATTACACGTACATTATTTTTCGTAAACGTTTAAATACTCAATACTTGGCTCTATTGAGTTAAGTATGATTTATCACGAATTGAACATCAAGCTTGAGATGTTTTTTTCCAGATTGTAATCCTTGCACATAACTTTCTACTCTACAAATTATAACTTCCGACTTAACGTAACTGTTACAACATCTCAACAACTCTCACCACAAGAACAACGTTATATTTCATATTAATTACAACAACTTTTATTCATAACAGTTTAAATGTTGACAAAGATCTCGTAACCAAACTCTTATCAATCTGTGGCTATTGTCAAATATTGAACAAAAACCAACCTTATATGCCTAAACCTATACCATAGCACCCGTAAAACTTTTTGATGTTAAGTATATGTAATATTTAAGAGTAATAAGTTTATATTGTATTGCATACTGCACGCGTTTTACCATAACTATATATATTATTATCATAAATCCCGAGTAGATCGTTGATTGATGGATAAAATACAAGCCAACATTCTATAAACGGTGCGTGGCCACTATTTCCATAAAACCGAAAATAAGAAACCCGACGAAAATAATACACGATGTAAATAACCTTTCAATACGTATAGACACGGTGAGGATGGGGATAATGTAAACAGTTATTTCACCAAAAGCGTTATTTTCTTCGGCATTTTGCGTCCATATAGATATTTTCTGGCTTGGGTTTTTTCTTTTTTTCGATCGTCTTAACTTACTCCCCCGTCGCTGCGTTTACTATAATATAAAATACTACTGCAATATCATATCCTCAGAACAATTTAAATTTAGTACCCTTCTATTTTACTTTTGTACTCAACACGTGCTAAGCAATCCACGTGATCAAGGTACGTTTTTCGATTGAATCGTACAGACATTAAACGGTGCTCGTGATCAGTATAACAGTTTTCCAAATGTTCTTTGTGCTAACGATGACTTCCGTTTCAAAGTAAAACAAATGGACCATCATTATTTATAAATTACTATTTATTTCCTTAGAATGTTTCCACGCATTTTTCATATCATAACTGGAAACAGAGTACACTTTATTATACGACGAGGGTTTATTTAATTTGAAGTAAATGTTTACTATTTATGTTCTGATGGTAAAACGAGGAATGTATTGGTTTTATCATGATGCGTGCTCTTAATTTTTTTTTATTTTTTTGCGTTTCTGAATACGATTTCGACCAGAAGGACTGTTCCGTTGTATACAAACACCGTACTTTTCTGAAAAGAAATTTCGTCTAGTTGGTACTTAAGGGAAGTTATTTTTTGAATTTCTCAACATTTACCCAAATAATTCAGAAAAACACAGGGAAAAAGTTGCAAACAACTTCAACCGAAATCGAGAATCAAACTCTGTATCCCTAGTAGTATCTAGTATTTTCGTCACGTACTATATCCACTTATTTATTTTTCATGGATAAAATACTTTTCATAATATTTTCTTTGTTTGGTTGTTATTCTATAGATATTAATCGTAGTGACTTGAAACTTACATATAATATTATTATCGATGTATCCGATATTAGAATTTAATTGAAATCTTTTAATTTTCGAAACTTTTTTTTTTTTTGGCAGATGTTAGAACATTAAAAGTCCAATCTATCTCATCAAAAAATTTGGTGCTTCAATTATATTGATCGTATTTAGAAATATAAGAAATATAAACCGATCCGACCGACGTCTTTCGCTCAGTCGTTTCAAGATTAAAATACCCATCCCTTTATGTCACTTGACCGTGGAGTCTCGCCCGACCTAAGAGTTTTGTCGGTTTTTGTTTGTTTTTTCTCTTAAATTCAACAAATTTGTTATTAAAAAATATTAAAATGTGATGTACATTTATACATATTTCTATATGAGATCAATTTTACTTTTTTATAATTTATAGTCTTAATAATAATAATGACCAATCTTGTGTGGCTCTATGAAATAAAGATTCATTAGATAATCATTTAAATTATTAGATTATATAACATGCGTAAGGTACTTACCTATGAGATAAAGAAACGGCAATATGAGTTATTATGTATATTATACTAATGTTGCGTGCCGGGTTTTAAGCCAGCAGTAACAATACTCAAGTGTTAAAATGTTAGTTACTCAAAGAATAAGATAACATGAACTTGTACTGTATTACGTTTATTAACACTTGTAAATTTAATCAAACAACATAAAACACAAATTAAACTTTCAATGATGATAACAGGCAGAGCTTCTGAACCGGATGGCTGGATATGTCTGATTTATGTGCAAATCCGTAGCTGTTATATACCCTGTTCGTGCTGATCGCACATCCGTCAGTTATTGTTTTTTTCTTATTGCATCTGACCTTGATGCAGTCCTTGATTAAGAGGGCACTTGCAACTTCCGTTTGTGGTTTGCACGTGTCGCTTAATTATGCGTATTTGTTTAACGATGTTATACATTATTCAAACTATACAAATTAATACAATAAAAAACTTTCAAGGATTAAAGTAATATACGCTATATACATTACACTAGATTAAATGATATTCTCTATTTGTTAAACGAATATGTTTACAAAATAAACGTGGTTATTAGGTTTTTACCATCGGTGATGCGAATTTGTTTTTCTCATCACATATCAAATGATTGCACATACAACCAATCTATTGACGCAATTTATTAATATCTTTACGTAACAAACGACCTATCGGCGGCGTGAATCGATTTTCGTCCATCCGTGTACAGCAGTCAAACAGGCCGAGCGTTAATTGTATACCGCTCTCGACAACTGCGTTTTTATTAAAAACTCGCGCGCGTCGAAGGCGATAAAAACCGCTAAATTGCGTTCGGCACCGGTGCTTACACTCGTATCCGCGTGACGGCCGCGACGTTGGAATTAATATCGCCGAGCCGGCCGGACTGAACGGCCGCGGCGCATGCGCCCTGTCGCGCCGTGCCGCGCGCTAATAAGATGAAGCCGACCGGGGGTGTCTCAAACCGACCAACCGGCCAAATTCCACCCGTTACCGCGGTACGAAGACGTGCGGTAACGCGGCCCCGTGGGTCCCGGCTGTTCGGCTTACGTTCGGTAGATCTTAATACCCGCCGGATGAGAAGCCCCGGTCGAGGTCGTCGCGGTTTCGCGTACGGCTTACGGTTAGGTTAGGTCGCACCGGAACTTTGCGTCGCCCCTAATGCATGATCCCGGGTCTCTAAGAGTTGACGGCGTCATGCTGTCGGATGTGTCATGGAAAAAAAAATGAATTCGGTTCGGTTTTTTCGTTGTTTTTTTTTAAATTTTTTTTTAGTTACAAAGTCGTGGTTAGATAGTTAGATAGTTTATTCCCGTTGGCACCTTGGCGTTTTCAAGTCCGCGAAGTAAAACGGTAACAACAGTAGGATTTGGAATTGAGGGAAAATGGACTTGAAAATAAATCTAAATAGATCATGTAATACATCGTATAATACTATAGACGCATACCTATACGCATATGCTTAGAATACTTTTTGGCGACAATTATTTCTGACTACAACTGTTGCGTAGAGCAGTGGTTTTCAACCTTTTTTGGATCGCGACCCCCCCATTTTTTATTTTTTTGTAGAGCGACCCCCTTCAAAAGAAATGTTGATTTATTCGTCAAACTTTGATTTAATTACTGATAAAACATTTATATGGTATACGATTTTGATTAATTTCCACTTAAAAATGTAATTAATTTATAATATGTACAACATTATTTTAAAACGATACAAGCATAAAATATCTATAATATTGCTTATCTTTACTCATTGAATAGCTCTAATTTGATTCTAGCTGACTCTAGCATCTGTGATCTCGGTTTTACCTTTACTTCCTCTCTTTGTCCTAGAGCTCACATAGACAGAGTTACATGCAAAGCCCTTAAGGTATTGGGATTCGTCAAAAGAATATTTAGTGATTTTAAGCTCTCCACATCCCTCAAAGCAATTTATTGTGCACTTGTACGTCCAATCGTAGAATACGGCTCAGTTTTATGGGATCCCCAATCAACTGATGCTTGTCTTCAACTCGAACGGGTACAGCGACTATTTTTATGTTACATGAAGCATTCTCTTAACGTAAACTGCCCCCCTCATGATTACACTCCTCTTCTCCGTTTGCTTAACTTATCCTCCCTAGCTGATCGTCGTCGCTCCAATAATCTCTCTTTCCTTAACAAACTCCTAACAGGCTCGGTCGATTCCCCATCCCTTCTTACTCTCATTAACTTTAGGATTCCTGTTAGGTCCACCCGCAACAATCATCCTTTCTTAATACCCTTCTGCACTACTAACTACCTAAAAAATGAACCTATTACGAGAATAATGAAATTAGCCAATGAGGATCCGTTGTACCTTTCATAGTTTTACTTTTTGTATTCATTGTTTAGTTTAATTTTATATTTCATACTTGTTATATTGCTCATATTATGTTATTCTAATTGTATTGTACACCTAATTATGTAACCTGGGCTCACGCCCGTTTATTCTATAAATAAATAAATAAAATAAATAATATATTGCTATAGAAAACAGAAAAGAAAATTTACTTTATTTTATTTTTAAATAAAGTGGAAAAATCTTTTCGTCTATTGTTTTTGGCGACCCCAAACCTATGATTCGCGACCCCCAGGTTGAAAACCACTGGCGTAGAGAACAAGGTTATAAAAATGACGGGGTACACGTGGCGTACAACAAAGGGTCCGTTTCGTCGCGCAACTACACATGTACCGTGAATATTTCGCAGTAAATATGAGATGTCCAGCTTAAACAACGTGTATATATATGAAAAAAAATAAAAAAACGAATTTATACATAACCCATACGGGTGTGCGTGCACGCTATCCGACGCAGCGTGTGGGCGTGTGACATGGCTGAATACACAAGGGACTGAGAGATAAAGGAGTTGTTATTCAGAGGAAGAGTTCTGAGAAAAATATTCTATGGACTTATACAATGTACCGCGAGCTCGGGAAGCTGGAAGACGCGGGCGGGACGCGGATACGGTTGTTCGGAAGACGTGCGACGGACCAAATATACCGTATAATGTGCCTGAAATCGAAAATATTGAAACGGACCGTCCAACTGCAGACGCTGTACATAGGTGCATCGGGATGCGCGACAGTGCAATCGGGGGAAATGGATAAAGCGTATTCTCGCAGCGATCAATCACACATCTGACGTTTTAGCCAGCGCGTGGCGGACGTTAAAATATTAAATGCAGATTTTGATCCCTGCACCTTTCGCACCGGGGACGGCCAGAACAAGGTATTATTTTGGGTTTTCGTTGAGATTATCGTTTCGCAATACAACGACGGTGATAGTACGCGCAATCCCTACAACACTGCTTGCAGTTAATTCGATCGCCGACTCGGTATTCGGATAATATTGTCGTGTCCACCCGTGTAGCGAAGAGATCCCGTTCTAAAAAAAACTGCAGTTGCGTACTGTTAACAAACAAATAAAACGATAACATTCTGTGCATTTTCCGTTCATCGAAAAACAAAACAAAAGCTTTTAAAATGTTAAATAACGAAGTTATTACTCCGTCGCGCTCTCCGTGTATACACCGCAATAAAGATAGAATATGACGCTGATGCAAAAATAAAATACTTTTAGAGTTCCTGTCAAAAATGTTCGAAACGTTTTTCAAAATCAGTCCACGTCCATCAGCTTCGCCGTCAACATAATGTTACGTTGATTCAAATATTTATTTCACGTCCACAATATGTATATTACATTACATATTTCCATTTATCGATGATCGTATTTTCATCCGGACGGTAAATATCGAGAATTCGATCTCATGAAGTACCCTTCAACTATTATAGTGTTTAGGTATTATTTTGGTAAATGGTATTATATTATTCATCCTAACACGCAGTTAACGAACTAAATTGATTGGAAATGTTTAGAATTGCGGGCATGAGCTCAATGAAATTTTTCCTTAAACGTGAAATCGCAATTCGCACGTTCGTTTTGTTTGTACAACCGTAATGTTTGCTATACTTAAATTGATCAATTTCAACGAAAATAAACAATCAACATATACCTAAAGTATATAACTTCTTGAAGTCCGTTTTTGGTCATTTTATTTATTTAGTTTTAATAGGGTTTCGTTCACAATTTGTGTTGCTAGACAGCATACAATGTTGTTCACAGATCGGGCTCGTATGAATTTCGAATTAGTCGATTCCGGATGCATGTACATTAATCTCTAGAGCGGCTTACGCGCGCGGCTTCTGTTCCACGTACGCGCATTACCCTCCCCGACACCGGCGCGAAATAACACGTCGGTGCAATAAACTCGGTTACTTCGCCTGAGGGGCGCGAGCCCAATCATTCGTTTTCGATTAGGATTCATTTACCTTTAACTCGTGCTCGCCCCATCGTAACGTTCTAATTTCGAGGGAACCACGCGGTATCGTAGTGCCTTGCCCTTTAACTTTCGCATAACGTCCGCGGTACTACAACGAATTCGGTCGGATGCGATTTTTTCTGAAACCGTATTGCAGCACAGGGGTAACGTTTTTGATGCGTTTCGAATGATTTTCATTCAGTACATTTTACACCGAGAGTGTATCGTTGACACACGCCGCGCCGTTAAAAGAGTACAAACTAGATTACGTACTTATTATTTTAACCGTACAATCGAACGTATTAATTATGTTAATCGGTGCCCATTATCTCAGCACTGGCACTTAGATTAATGATGTTTAATAGGGAGTCCTGCAAGTGAGTCTGGAACTATACGAATTAATTCATCACCAACTTGTAACCGAGTTTAGGGTAAGTCCCTTAATGATTGATTTTATTTCGTTAGCATTAGTCGCACGTATTACGAAATTACACGATTCATTGGATTCGGACCGATACACGGCGACCGTTTCACAGCCATATCGAATCCATAAAATACAAATTTCGTATAGTTTGATCGGAACAATAATGCTCTGCGTGGCTTTTTCCTCGTTTAATATTTTCAAATAATGAATTACATAATTTAATAAAATTGCGTTAATACTCTTATGATACAAAAAGTGTCACAATAATATCGAATTGTGAGTACCACCATTAGTGCGACTAGCTACGGTCTACGCAAATTGTATATAAATGTTATGTAAAATTATTGATTTCGATAAAAATAGATTAATTAAATTGTACAGAAATTGAAGTAAGGGAATTTTTTTATTTTTGTATAAATTGAAATTACTTCATAGCTTTTAGTACGATACATGTCTCACAATTTTTAACCTAGAATGTAAGCATTAATATTCGTATCTCACTGATGTATCGACTTTTCTTGATATAATACGCTCTGCGGAATTGGCGAGGACCGTATAAAGGATAAAATTCGTAAAAACCTACCGACAACTGTAGGTATGCGTTTAGTTCTCGTATCCAACCCACCCCATTTTCGTTCTACATCATTATTGTGTTCGCTGGCTAACAATGTATCACGTGCACGATAATTTATCACAATTATGTACACGTAATGCGTACTATTATACTCTATTATCGGTCTAAAGTGCGCATTGGCCGGGAAAACCATACGATTAAAAGCCAAATGATTTATGTTAAAAGTGTAAATTAATGGAATTTACTAATTCAGTCAATGTGCATATATTACAATATTAAATCATATAGTGTACTAGGTATTAAAACAGAATGGTACACAAGTGGATTAAGTCAGATGTCACATTGACGTCGTTTAAAATGTTAACATTTATGCAATTAATATTGTTAGTTATTTCGCATAATCTAGTGTTCAGTTTTATTATGTAAACTATTTGGCCGGACACAAAAACAAAATATTTTAACGTGACGCACGACTATATATACAAGCATTAAAAAAAAAATGTCGAGGATACTTGATGTTATTTATTATTATTTAAAATTTCAAATGCTAGGTGACAAGTACAATATTATTTCACCGCAATATTTTGTGTTCAAATGCGTTTCAAGTTTTGAACAGTTTATTTTATTCCGGTTATTATTAATGTTGTATTATTCATTAAAAATAAATTACTCTTACTATTCTCATTCTAATAATTATTTAATTTATATTGTTTCAAATTTATTTTCTAAAACAAAAAAATGATTCATATAAATTGCTGATTCAAGAATATTCATACCGTTATTCTAATAACCCTTGATTTCAACGAAATTTAAGAGAGGATTTATCAAATTCTTCGTCCATAGTAAAGTATCACTTAAATTTGTTTGATGTACATGTTTGATACTGTATTAAAATAGTTTTCAGATTTTAGGAATAAATTGTATTAAAATGCGAAAATGTTTAAAACTATTTAACGGTTTTTGTTAACACTAATATATTTAATTTGTAATAATGTAAAACAAAGCAAAAATAAAATATACAAAATAATTAATTTAGAAAAAAGACCGTGTTATAGAATCAAATTAATGTTTCGTGTTTTAATCAAATAAATCACCCTTGTACAGGTAGAGGTATTTATATGCAATGATACTAATTAAACTTAAAGTAAAATCAAAATTTGAACGTAAAATAATTCGGCGATTACGGCACCCGTTATAACATTGAATGTAGGTTAATTTTTACGCATAACAGTGAACAAAGGTTAATTTGTCATAAAAATATAAAAAAAAAAATCGTTATTCCCAATACAAACAAATCAATTACGTTTTTGTACGTCCGCCTCGTGTATAAATATATATATATATATATATAATTTTGTTGGACGGGGTGTCAAGAATGGTTTTCACAAAAATTGATCAATGGAGCGTAAAGTCGGTATGAAATTTCAAAAGCTTTTGACGACCGATGATTAATTGATTGACACGAAGGGCTAAATAATAACATTTTTGTTGCCGGGTAGGTATTTAATAACCGTACACGAGCCGACGGTGTATGCGCCATGGGTAAAAACAACTCGACGGCATTATATAACCACTCGCTTATACACTTTTTTCTTACCATCGTAGCAGTCCATATTGTATTTGTACACATCTGATCGTTGTTCAAGTTCAAATTATATGATTTTATGGTTTCCGCGCGATACAATACTTATCAGGCTGATTGTCGCGTTCATTATTGCTCGCATAGTGTATAGTAGTATGGTACGCAGGGCTGTAGATAGGGCTTTGTGGATTCGCTGCTCTACGGCAACAAATTAAAAAGATAAACAAACCACCCTATTTAGGAAAAAGTCTGTTGCAATTCAAAAACAACCGTTCAATTAAAATGTTTGATAAACAATGATTATGTAAAAAAATAACTAAGAAATATGTAAATTTTAATATTAAATGTAGGAAACAAGTCAACAAACATATGTTCAATAACAAGTTTTAAGTTAAAAAAAAAACAGCCCTCGGTTGTTCTCCCCAAAATATGGCCTTAATTCTATTATACGCCCTATGCCGATCCTCCAGTATCGAGATGCTTAGTAACAGTTATTTTATAGATTAAATCAATCATATATAATTTAGATTTTTAATTATTTATTGATCAATTGCACTGTTGTAATAATATTCTGCGAACACTGAATAGTCTCAAATGTTATCTACGCACTGTGTGGATACGACAGTATAAGTAATACATTGTTCTTGAGCAGATTTTTTCATAATTTTTATCTTTGCAGTATCATGATTAAATTATTTTATAGAAGAAAAATTTATCGCAAATGCATAAACATTTGTATTGTAATAAAATTCTTTTTAATACCAGTCATTCAATATTTACTCATAAGTCTCGTTAACTTTTATGATTTAGATTTTATACTAAAATTACCTATTTAATTATACTTCTCTTTAAACGCATTCAAACTTATAAATGTACAGTTTATTTTGGTTTAAACGAGTCATTTCCACGAAAAACATAATAAGCTTGTAATAAATTGTTGTTGAAGCTGTTACGGATGGATACAATTATATTATATAATTTAAAATATTCTCAATTTAAGTATTTTTATTCTACATTTTTACTGTGTACTGTTAATGTTTATTGGATCACCATAATCAAGTCACCTTTGTCCGTTATTGTTATCGCAATCATTGTGAATTGTACTTATTTATATTCCCAAAAGGCTCAAGCCGGTTAAATTATTACAAATAAATAAATAAACAGTTATTCTTTGTGTGGATACTTCACCCAATACCGGTCCTACATTCAGGACTTTTGTTAAATGTGTTCACTATTGCTCTACTTATTTCCTATACGTATTTATATTAAACTATAAGGTCTTCCCTTGAAATCGTTTCCTATCCACCGGTGGTATGCCCACCGCTTTCTATTTTTGTTTTGTTTGCGGTGCAACAGCAGGACAAAATTAATAGTTAACAAAAGATGACAAGTACGAAGCCAAAAACATAGGCACGGATCAGAAACAATTAATGCAATCAATATTATATTATTTTCACGGCTGCAATAATCTGTGATGTTTTTTTTTTTAATTGTATTGTGGTTCATACATGATAAAAATATATAAATACAATAATATCTTTTTTTTTATTGATCTAATATTACAACTTCGGCTGCTATGGCCATAGATTACATTTTTTTTTTAAATTAATTTACTTTAAATTAATTTTTCCAGTCCGGAGTCCTTGAGGAAATACAATAATATCTATTCACTTAACCTGTAGCTTGTGTCGAAGTTATGAGTTGTAATTTAATAATTTTGATCACACAATATAAAATTAATAATATTGAAGGATTTAAATTTTCGTTAAAAAAATTAAAATAAAATAAAATACATGTTTCCAATTAAATTAAAGTACTGACAAACATGATGTTCTCGCACAGTCTTTAAATGGAACCTGCTATGGGTTCGAAACATCAGCACACTCCAGAAGGTAAACCAAGAAAAAGGAAATATTCCGTTGAACATATTTTTATTTTTATTTCCTAAGGTGAGGATTCATAAGTTTTGTAAATATTTTTATTACTTTTTTTCCCCGTAACTTCGATAATTGTTGACATTTTCCTTTTCCCCGTTTTATTGATTATTGCTCGGTGCCATATGGGACAGCTATATACGCAAGTTTATTGGTCTAACGTCTGGAATATTATATACTTTTTTTTTTTATGTTTCATTCGATGTTTGTAGGTTAATTTATCCTCGAGATAGAAGCGTAAAGTGCCATAAAATCTTCGACGTTAATATTTTATGAGTGTCTGCCATTTCCCTCGGTTCTAACCTTCACTCGTCGTTTGGTATAACAATTCTGGAAATCAAACATAATCACACTTCGACTATAAGTAAAACGATAATACTGAATATTCAATTTTTAACTTGAAATCATTATGATATATTATTATATTTATGATCCCAATTCCAGAGTCCTATATATTATAATATCATTTCCATGCCAATAACAGTCGGAATAGGTACAGCGGTCTGTTTTATTTGAAATGTTTGAAGGACTGACGTCAAAAAAAAAAAATAATAAGCCACGCACCACAATTATTGTACGAAATAGGGCTCGACCCAACAATTAGAATCTTATTAATACCTAGGTAACTGCCCTGGGAATCATAATAACTGCACGTCATATGCTGAGAGCTCTCAAGGCTCTCCTGGAGTCCTCCATCATATCTTATTCTCATATCAATTGTCCTGATGATCCTGGTTTCTTGACAACGATACATATTTCTCTTATCCTATACGGTACATGTATTTTCTGTAACTCGAGCACTATTTTATTATTACTTAAAGGCATGCGTTGTTATTTTGTTTATTATAAGTTCAAATTATTATGTAACAACATGCACGTGTAACGCAGTTATAGTGTCGACTCGTAACGCCGTGTAATAAAATTCCTATAAAAAGGGTTGAAATCAAATCACCAAGTGCATTATAATGTTCCGGGTTAAATTCAATTCAGAATACTTTTCAAAATCCAAAATGCACGCATATAATCATAGAATAAATTCAATATAAAACGGACCTTTTGGATTATTTTTAATCTAAATCTCGAATGTTTCCCGTTTATTGATTTTTAAGGCATATCTACCGATAGAAATAACTGGCACTCATTTCAGTACGTTTAACGAAATATTTTAACTTGTAGCTGTGTAAAAAAAAAATATGAATGAACCTAAAATGCCAAGAATGTCATTTCCGCATTGAACGTAATAAATGTGATTATTTTTCGTAACCTTCGAATTCATCCTAGGAGAATATATTTTTGACGGCAACATAAAAAATAAACAGTAGTCCGATTTTGGTAACCGTGAATGAACTCTGGCCAAAGTTTAGAAAAAAATAATTTCTGCAAAATACTACACAAAAAAGTGGATCTGGTTATTAAATAAATATGCATCGCTAATACGTTTTTACTAAACCAATTGCGCGTAATCATATTTTATTCCAATTACGTGAAAGCCATTACCACACCGATGCATATATATTTTCAAAATTAGAGCCTGACATTTCGTACGACTGCGAAAAACGAAGCGAAACAGTTTGCCGTGCTCGGCTTACTCAGAACAGTTAACGGCGCTTCGTGTAGGCAATTTAGGTACACTCATGACGAAAAACTGTTTAAACTCCGTGTGTTTGCACTTGGCACACACAATTTCATTATTTCTGTTGAACGTTTTCATGGTGTAAACATTACTTGCCACTCGTATTATTTTTACTTCATCTGTACTATTTATCTGGTGATACGCATTGGGACTGCCTTTTTGTTTTTGTTGTTGCGGGAGGAATGGTGAGAAAAGTCACTTATTGCATAACAAATGTTTATTCTAATTCAAAAGCATCGTCGAAACTATTGTTTTATAAAAGTAACGTAAAATTATAACTTTAAAAAGTTTCATCTCTCAAACGAGAATTAATACAATTGTAGATGAAATCCATTATTATTTTTGATACTCATAAAACTTTAGACGATTCACAGTGGTCGACGTGTCATATTTATTATTTGACGTATACAGTAAATAATAATGAAGAAGAAAATATGAAAACAACTATCATTATCCATCGGTATCATCGGCTAAGGTGCAATCGAGCTTCCATGTAATATGTTTATCTATCACTAGAAAACAGGTGATCCTCGATGTGCATGCCCAAGGGAAATCTAGCTGATCTGTAATCCCTTGCGTGGTTCTCATTAATAGGTGTAGGTTCAAATCTGAGTCACGCTAAGATATAAGAATATACGGGCTGCATACATTTTTGGTATTTTTTTTCTTCCGAATATTACTTATTATGATTTCACATTAGGTACCCCATGTGAATTCAGTGCGAAGACTATAGGAAGTTCCGTGCACCTCTACCTGAATGCCCAGGGAAGTAACAAATTTGCAATGCGACAACACATATTTTAGTTGTATTGTTTTGCGATATAGCGTACTGTAAATTCGCGAGACTAAGCATTAAGCGTCTCAGAGATATCTATAAGCACATCGAAATCGGTAGAGGTGATAAACCGAGAATTTCTACATTTCTTTTTATAGATTTACAAAATTTTTCAAAATATTTCCGACACGTAGTTTTTCCGCGTTATGTTTTTGAAATGTACACGATTTAAACCGTTTGACCGGACAAAATCTATATTATTATTCTTTATCTGCACCGTCTAAACTATAATGCGATACGATTAGGCACAATAATTGTTGTGAGAAAAAAAAATTTAAAAAAACTCCCTGCCGACATCATAACAGCCACTCGAATCACAGCATCGAACGGATCATTTACACCCAAGGGTCCCGGATGAACAGTAACTCCGTTCCGCGGGGCGACTATTATTTTTGAAAACGATCCCTTTATCGGTTGGGTCACGGAACGGCGGCAACGATGCTCGGGTAATAGGTGTAGGACATGTCACCGGACCGGCAGCCGGCACTATATTATTACAAGGGTCTCGGGCAGGGCCTCGCGGACGGCGTGCACCGCGCCGGCACAAAAGGGCCCCTCGGCGTAATTAATTTCTCCCGAGGAGAGCTGTCGCGCGAGATTGGAAGGCTCATCCGTCACCGGCTTAGCGGTTCGGTGTTGCGGCGGTGGCGACCGACAGCCAGAAAACGATTTCGTTATTAAACGCGGTGTAGTTATACATACGTATATATGTACCCACATGCTCGTATTATACCGTCCGTGAGTGCTCGGCGCGGGTAAAATAGAAATTTCAATACGTTATGTGTGTTGCACGTGAAACATTAGCGGCTGATTATTTTGATAAACACTCACCGGGCCGATTCAGACCCCGGAGCGTTGCAGAGTCCCGTTTTGTCCGATTCCCCCCCCCCCGGCCTCAATTTTCCGCCCTTCGCCGAGTAACGGAATTCTTTTTCGCCCGTGGCTTAGGAAGCTCCTCGCAATGCGTGCGATCGAAACAAAACTCTTATTCCCGTTCTACCCACGGATAAGTAACATAAAAACTAGACAACCGACTTAAATTAGTCTACTCAGCAGTAATGATCACCGGAGACATGGCGTTACTATCCTACGACTCCCGGTCGTCCCATTACAATCTTTTTATGCTGCGGGCCACATTTTACTGTTCTCGATGGCCGCCTTCCTCGTACATAATTTGTAATTAAATTATTAATCAAACGTGTGTTTTGTGGAAACGTTAAAATTAATACACCAGGCGTCGCAGAACATTCGTTATTGTTTTTCTCCGGTTTATTCGTCCAAATAATACGCAAGTCGAATTCGATTATGAGCGAATCACTATTGTTTGTTTTTGATTTAAATTTACTATGTGTATAAAGTCTAATTAAACCCAATCTATATAGAAGTAAGAAAAAAAAACCAAAGAATTCGCTAACAATGGTAGTTTTGTCCTTTTGTGGCTGTTACTCAACGCATAACTGTTACGTATAACTCGTTGGTATGTCGTAACCTGCAATTAAAATGGGAAACGTTTTTGTTCCGCCACTAAAAACCACGCGCACACGGTCGAGCGAATAATTTATGTTCAATACAATGCGCGACCAAGTACGTGGCACCGTACGGTCGCGTCCGTAAGCAATGTCAGGCGCGTTCGACGTGTCCGTGTTTTTGTTATTGCTCTCCGCACTCGAATATTTGGTGAGATTTCGTGGAATTTCCTCGATCACGCACCGCGGGCCAAATCTAATTTCGAGCTTATCGTGTCTTAAATCGACGAAAAAATTGCTGCCAACGCTGCAGTGTGTTTCGCAAAAAATCTAGCGAATATATTACCGCACGAGTGGGATGGTTCACGTTTTTTTATTTATTCCCCCCCCCCCCCATGAGGCGTTTGACGGTTACAACTCGCTCGTCGATTTTCATTTACACCTTTTGGCGCGAACTGCACTACTAGCCGTCAAGAGCGGATACAGAGGTCCTAAACGGAGGGGGAAATATATGTAAGATTAATAAAATAAATTAATAGGAATTTTCTTATTATTGATCGGCATAAAATTAGTTGTGTACAGAAATCGGTCATACTCTCATCAGAAACACTGGTGATGGGTCTTATAATTTTAGAACGCAAAAGCTTTTGATTTTGAGTATGAAACTTAATTAAAATCTTATACTGAAATAAACTCAATATCTACTAAACCATATTAAAAGAAGCATTTTGATACAAAAAAGTCGAAAAGTGTTATTGAACATCGGTATACCTGTATATTTGTATAAATTATAAAGAAAATATTGAACTTGTATGAACAAAATTGTTGCCACAATTAATTTTAAATACAATATTTGATCCTTTTTTTTTGTGTACGGAGGGGACAATTGCCCCTATTGCCCCTCCATTGTATCCGCCCTTGCTAGCCGTTAAGTGCCCGCGATAACGCCTAGACGCCGTTAAGCAGGAATCGTCGCACGCCAGAGCAATGCACGCGCTGTACGGTCACGCTCGCCGTGCACACATTACGACGCTTTGAACGAATTGAGCAGTTGGAATGGAAAAACATAAAAAATAAAACACCCTTTACAATCGATTCCCGGGGGTCGATGCCGTTTGATTTGACTACAAGACGTGCGCTCGGACTTGTCGCGTTGTTTGTTCCACGAGTACGTACAAGTGCGTACGTACGTCCTCAGAGGCGGACGGGAAATTTACTGCCCCCTACTTATAGTTGAGAACATCTGTCACCGATCGCGCGGGCACACTAAACGCGGAGTTTTTACTCGGAAAACTTCGCCGGCCCCCGGTGAAGTATACGCCTCCATTATTTACGCGGCGTCGGGCCGGGTCACGATTTACGTGCACGCCACGGGCAGTTGCGCGCTCACCTAGCTGTTTCGATGCGATTGTTGATAACGCACGAAAGCAAAAAAAAAAAGAATAATTAAAAAAGTAACCCCTTTCCGCGTGCTCCGTTCGATGTTAAAATAATTGCTCATCCGTTATAGCGCCGACCGAGAACGATACGGTCAAGTATCTATCAGTCTATCAATGTTGAAACGTCGTTAGAAGTTTTAGTAAACATTTTGTTTTGAAATTGAGAAAAAGAAAAATTTCAACCGAAAAACACACTGCGTTACATCGCGTACGTCGAGGTTCACCGCTTCGGGATTAAGGAAATATTATTTCAAGTGGCCGACATTCAATACTACTTTTTCTTACACAGCTCGAGGTCCGGGGTCACTGACAGTTGCGCAAATCCGTAGTCTTATCGAACGTTTCCGTGCTGATCGTTGCGGATTTCATCGTATGCCATACCTATCATTATGTACAGTAACATTTTTATTTGTTAACATCGCGGTCGCTCTTGTTACCTCTTTTTCCGTTTAATATTTTAGAGCCACCACCCTTCCCCATTCCCCGCACCATGGGAAAAGAATTCAAGCGCTTTGATTGACGGCATCCAATCAATAAAACGTCCACATACACGACGGCACTTTCTAGCACCCACATCACTCTCGAGAAAGTCCTAATTTTTCTTAAAAGGCTTCTGAAGCTCTGCGGTATACGAACTACTGCCCCGCCAGACATAATCAAAAGTTTTTTTCCCCTTTTTTTCTTATCGATTAAATACCAGTGTTCGCCGTTGGTCGGCAAAATTAAACCATTTATCTTAGATTAGGGTCACTCCAAAGGACAGGTTAATTTAAAATCTAAGTGGAAATCTTCCTTGACCATATGTTAAGTTTGACTCACTTTGAATTGGAAATACCGTTGAAATAGTATAACTCGCATTTATTATTATTTTTTTTTTAACCTTTTTAAACAAAACACAACGAGTAAATTTTATTTTGAAGATCATATTTTCTTTGTTTAAAAATCAATATGATACACTATACCGTATAGAAGAGGTTTTTTTTAATTTAATTTTATTTCTTTGTATTTTTTTTTTTTTAATAATTCCGACACTCTAAGGATTATTTTGTGATCATCCGAATGACGTGTCAATTTTGTAGGTCTTATCAAAATCCATTTAGTATTGAGCTCACCGAGGAAAGAAATACCTATTGACATTTGCAGCTTATGTGTTCCGGAATACTGTTGGTAGACCTACAGATCCCCTTTGGTAATTCTGTTAAAAAACGTGGAGAACTGTTTTTAGAACTATCCGTTACAATAAAAATCGATTCTTGATTATACTATGAAAACACCAAAAACAAGTGCGACAGCAAAGTTTCAAAGCTTATTACTTGATTCTATCTGAAACCTATATATATTTATCTGAACCTTATCTAACCTTACCTATGCTAGGTCTAAAAAATTACTAAATCTATCGATTGAGAGATACTCCAGTTTTTATATCTTCTTCATTTTATGATACCAAGACTGATTTTCCTAATCGATTTAGACAAATGTTGCTCCTTTTTTAAGTATGTTTTACAAAATAACAACAAGAATAATAAAACAAATTTCAAGATAAGGGAAACATTCTTTTTAAAAAAGTGAAATTCTTTCAATACCTTAATGATATCATTAAGGGTTATTGAAAAAACTCCAACGAATTCATTACTATAATAGTTTATGTCTGCCACAGAATATTAAACGAAATTTTGAAAAATGACAGTCGATTTAAAAAAATAAAAAGTAAATAACTTTATCCTCCAAATTGATTTGAATCATTACAGTTATTTAACTTTATATTTATTTTGATTTTGTTTAATTAGAATCAATGGTCGGTAAACTATCCTTTATCAAAATAATTTCATAGATGTTTTTATATTCGACTTTACACATTGTAATTAATTTATAATTATTTAACATCCTAAACGCATAATTATTCAAGTCCACATATAAGCTAATTGAAGTAAAATATAAAAAAATCAAGTCAGTATGGAAGGTTATTGTCATAATTTTTTTCTTTTTATTGAATGACACCTACAAAATCATGTCTACCAACTGTTCAACAGTGAAAAATACGATAAAAATTCTCAAACATTGCGAGAAGAAAAGGAATTATACACAATTCTTTGAGTTAAAATTTTAACAACTGCGGAAGTGCTGGTTCTAGTTTTCACTTTGCCACATCAACAACTCCAGAAAAATTAACGGATATAGTTCTAGTACAAAGAATGGTGTTTGTCGATTTTAAAGACAAAAATTGATAATGCCTCAACAGGACACGCCTCAAGAGTTACAAAAATACTAAATATTTCGAGAAATATATTCTTTTGGTACATTTTCATTTAAAAAAAATTATAATTTGAAAAAATTGTTCAATTAAAACATAAAAATGGGTGAGCATACTAAGGAAATCACACGGTATACGTATAAATATGATAGTCATTCATGATAGCCACAATTATTTATAAATTAAATTGCGTGTTATCGATGTTCATTTTCACAAACACGTTTTTTCGTTTTGTAAGAAAGTAAAAGTAATGGCCAGCGCGTGTCACTTTTCGGTTTGCCGTGGTCGTATAGCAATAGACAAACAAACAAGCAACAAATATCAACGTAACGTAATCCCAAGTTCAGACGCAACTTGGCTATTTTACGTGCTAAAACCGCATCGAAACTTTAACCATTATTTAAAATACGAAAACACATTGTTATTAACTTACACTCGTGATAAATGTTTTCTGAAAAAGCATTAGCACCAGTTCACGTGAGAACATAATAATACCTTCAAAAAAATAAATAAAACGTCTGCGACACGACTTTCTACGTTTAACATTTGAATGAGTAACAAATCCTGTGCTTCTTTATGGGTTGTATAGGTTTTTCGGAATAAAATTAATTTAATATTCCGTCGAAATCTTCGCGGAACGGAAAATCGAAAACCCACTTGGAATATCACTTGAACAGATAATTATTTTTGTTTATACGGTTATGTATTTATGAGTGTTAAATACATTTTTTTTAAAAAAAAAGTAAATAAACCAGGTATTTCTTTGAACATTTTTTTCTCTCATTTGTACTTAAAGTACCGTATTTAAAAGTAACAATCTGTTCGGAAAATATTCAGAGTGGATACTATAAAAGGTATGTAGTGAACACCTGAATCAAATAATTGTGATTTTTTATTTAAAAACGCTATAACATCTATCGTTTTTTTCACGTGGAACTATTATCTTTCAAACTGTTTGAACACATATCACACGTACTGTCGCTCTTCATATTGGTTTGTGTATTCATATATTTTATTTTAACGATAATATTCTATAACGTAGATCAATAGATATCAACGATTTTACGATCTAAAACGATTTTACAACATTTTAATTTATGAGGATAGTTGTTGATACAACTTTACTCGTATACAGTTATTTGTCGTTTATCTACTACTTACCTTTCACAATAATAATAAAGTATCTACTCGGGTGTACAAGTAACCACTCGAATAAATTCACGTCGTAAAATGACTGAATAAAGTTTCGAATTTGATGACAATTAATCACATAAAATATATTTATTTTTTTTTATTGTTTTGAACAATAAGAGATCATTGCAGAACCGTAAACCATAAACGATTAAAGTGAAATATTTCAGAATTTTATTTTTTACGGCGAAGTATTTAAATGCTCTTGTATCCCGTCGGCTTATGACCAAGTGCAGCGGATACCCGACGAGGCATCAATTTGTTGATATATTATACGCACAAAGTAAACCGTGTTTTATTTCTTAAAGTAATGTTATGACGTTTGGAAGGATTTGCATTTATATTAAAAATATATCAATATAAATTCTTATCGAAACGTGCGTATTTCCACGAAAAGTCTCAATATTGATCTACGGAGATGTTTTAAATGACTATACCTACACAAATTTGTTCGATTGCTTTGTTTGTTCAAAAAAATAAAAAAAAAGACATCCGTTTACAAATTGTATTTTTCCGGTGAGTTTGGATTCAATTATTACCTTTGTAATTTAAACGGTCAAAGTTAGAAAGTAAAATCAATTAAAAGTGTTCGATATTATTCCAAGCAGCACGTACTTAGTACAGCCCTATTGCTTATTTGACCAACTGTATTTTTATAAGACTTACTTAGTATACATATATGTTTCCAATCAACTCACACGGACTATGAGCAAATCAATTAGTTGGTTAATTAATTGTGCAAACTGTTTTATTTTTGTTTCAAAAGATTTCGATTTTTTGGCGGACAATCATGTAGTTGTATCAGTCTATTTTTGGTACGATGAAACAAAACATACATTGTGTAAAAATAATTCCAAAATTATTTTAAGCTCATTAATTAAATTGATAATAATTAATTCCTAATTTTTAGAGTATCCAGAAAATGAACTACATATAACTAATATTGTTATAACTTCAAATCGGAAAACTTATTATGGTTTAACGTTCTTTCAGTATTAATTCAGTTACAGCACTTTTAGTTTTAACCCCGACGTTTTCTAGAAAATGTATTCAAAGAGAAAATACGATTATTTCTAATTGTTGTCAAAATTCAAGTGCAGCTTGAAGGCACATGTTAATTGTCATGCTAAATATTGACTAAATCTTTACTATTAAGTTGATAAAGAATCTAAAGGGTAAGTTAGGCAAAATTGAGTTACTAGGATAAATTAATTATAAAATACATCTTAAAGCACCTTAGTAGTAGTTAATTCGAATTTCTGAGGACTTTCGGATGTTCTAGGTTCGAGTTGTCACCGTGACTCCATGCAGTGTTAAAAGTTAACCGTTCTAGTTTTCATGAAAATTATTGTCGTGCTTAAAGTCTTTCTTACCACTTTCGCACTACTGATCGTTCTTCGTTCAATATCTTCTGTTTAAATCAATCTAACTTGTGTAGTCTAATAGTTCTTTTTTTAATTAAGTTAGCCCGATTCAAAAGAGACATTTAAGTTTGCCTTGGAATTACTTGCTTAACACATGACGCGATTAGTTTTTAACTTTTTAACTATGTAGCACTATGTGCACTTTATGATTGTTTATTAGATTTCGAACAAATAATCTAATTTTAATTCTTGCACACAATTATACTATCATATTGTTACACAACTTTTGAAACATTAACTTTTAGAAAAAGATGTATACAAAATGGCTTTTCAAGAACGTTGGATGTATGCCAAACCGTTTTATGTAGGAAACTAAGTAATATGTTATAAAACAGGATGGCAAAAAAGTATTCTACTGTTAAAATGTTAAAATCAAGTACAGTACTTCCTCTTTAGCACGAATTCGGTTTACACGAATTATTGGATAACGCAAAACAACTTTTCAGTCCCAAAAAAGATCCTACACTTAAAAATAGGTTTTTTTTATTTTCTCGGTTTACGCGAATTTTCCGGTTAACACGAAACTCGAACAAAATTTCGAAACCATAATGTCATTTTGTTGATTAGCACAAACAGAAAAATTTCATTTTTTATTTTAATATTTTATGCTGCAGTGCTACTGACTCGGAAAAACTGAAGATTTGGATATTAGGCAAGTATTAAAACCCCAGGTGTTTTAAAAACGTAAACAGACTTAGACTTCCATTCGAATACACTCATCAAAAAAACGCATGGGTCGTTTCAACATATTTTCACCTATAGTTAGTCAAGTTTCAACGAAGAATGGTACTTCTGAATATAAATGTACTATTGACTATGGACAATCGCAGTGCCCAATATTAACCACCTGGAACTGCCAAACGTAAAAATAGTTTATTTTCCTCCAAAGTGTACATCCAGGTAACAACCGCTAGATCAAGGGATAATTGCTGCTTTTAAACGATATTTCAAGTCTAAACTTGTACGTCATGCAAATTTATGCCTTGATACGCGTTTTTGATCTAACATTCTCTGACAACGCGAATTAATTCGTGTAAGTATAAAAAAATTATAAATCGTTTAGCGCAAACATATTCGTGTTAAACGTATGGTTGACATACATTTTTTTTAACATAAACGAGTTATTTTTCGGTCCTGTCGAGTTCATGTTAACCAAAGAGTTCTGTACTACAATAATAAAAACACGAAGGAACATTTCAATAAAGATTTATTATTTCTACAAGCTTCGGGGGGGGGGGGATTTATATATTACATCGTAATGAGTACAACATGGTATTTTTCGTTTTTGAATGTAATCATAATAAAATATTTACCATTTCTCGCCAGCACTTGTTGCAATTGATGCAATATTGTTGTACTACCGTATTATATATCTATCGATACTCCGTTGTAGGTACACACGGTCCTCACAGGTAGCGCATGGTAATTAGTTGCGCGGTACCGCGAATACGTTCCACGAATAGAATTGTTGATCGTCGTTCACACGTCTCGTTATTGGTCCCGTCACCGGTGGAGCGAATGGGGGGGGGGCTTTCATTTGGGCGAATGACCCAAAATAATATATCGTCTGGGCGAATTTATACTTATCATTTGGGAAAAATTTACACGGACCCCTAATTTATCTTATCCATCGTTTGGGCGAGCTACAAAAATGTATATAATACGTTTTCCTTCCCATTTTTAGAGACTTAGGACTCTCATTTAACTCTTACTGGTATTGTTAAAAATTTATTATTCAATTACTTTAAGATTTAAAATGTATTTTTTTATTCTTAAATTAATTATCTTCTCAAACGATTGGTGGTTTTGAAATTGAAGCAAGGGCCGCATTAAAATTTACCATGGACCATGGATTAGACCAAAAAAGCCTCGCATGTATGTTGATTATCGATTTAGCCATGATTAATAAAACGTATTGTGTTAAAATAGTATAATGAAATTGTTTAATAGAAACTGTTTGCTTACAACCACGCGTTTGCGGTTCGCCAATGCTTTGAAAAAAATAAGAATTTAACAATATCTAAGGGTTGAAGGTTTATTTATTTGTAATTATTAAACAAAAAAAATTAGCTCCGGTGAAGTATTTATGACTTCCCGGACAATGATGCGTGGTTCCGGAACAAACCGCCCACTGACGTTATCATTTGTAGGGGTTGGACTTCAATTCGGAAAACATTGAATTGACAAATTCTTTGATTGACGCCCAACCCTCTCAGAGTCGACAAACGTACGAATAATGTTCTCCCACCACCTCGTTGGAATCTTTAGGTGGAGCGACACCACCGTTATCGCGTTTGCAGCCGTTCTTTTTACGATTCCTCCTGGATTTCTTCGGTCCACCGTTGGCTTCATTTGGAACGTCTTGATCCGAAGCCGTCGGTACTAGTAAATGAATCGGATGGTTTGAAATTCAAACAATGAATATTGTAATTGTATAAATTATTTGTTTGCAAATTTTAATTAATTAATTAAGCGGTGTTTTATTATATCCGTTTACGCGGGAGTTTTACGAGAACCGTCGATATTACGTTTGGGCGTGTGCACGTGGTATGGAAATGAAACGTTTTGATAACATTTCAAGACCATCTATCAACTACTTTTCAAGTTGAGCTTTTAGAGTTAAAATATGCTTTCAATATGCCAATGTGCTTACGGTGTACAGGATTCTCTTAGAGGTCCGAGAGACAATCTTCGTCCTCAGCCGCTAGAGAACCATAACGATTCGAATAAACGAAATTTATCCTATTTGCGTGAGCGGATCTCACCGACATTGCCTGTTGTACGTTTTTTATACATTTCGGGCCCTTATTGCCGACCGTCGTTTGCGTATTGTGCTTTTTAGACTCTCCTAGATCAAAAAAGGTATTTATGTGTTACAAATGTTTCAACACATTTTTATGAGGTGTAAACGGTAACCTTTTAACGAATTATTCGCAACGGGTTGCATCATCGGAACAATTGGTTTTCCCGTGATCCTTTTCTCCAAGACCGCTTTTGGCGGGACAGTCCCGCTTTCGAGCTAAGTGTCCCGCTGTCCCCAAAAAACCTAAAAATGTCCCGCTTTAAGAAAAGTCGACTTGTGGTAAGTATTTATTGATCACAAATCGCAATCATACATTATTTATACATTTATACTGTATAGACGTATAGTATAACTACGTAATATATATATGTATTACGTAAAACACTTTTTTATACAAATAGTTTGTTCTTTTTCCAATAAAAAAATTGTTATTTTTCGCAAAATGATGTGGTTTCCTTATTAAAATGTACAGGTGTCCCGCTTTGAAGAAAAAAAAATATGGTCACGTTATGCATAAGCCTCATTATTTGTAAAAACTGTTCGTGTTAGAATATTACCGTGTTGATAAAAGTACCTAATAGTTTTTCTCATTCGCGTGTCGAGTGTCTTTCGCTCCATATGTTATCGTTTCACTGTTGCTTAAATGTTCTACAATTTTTCTCTCTATTACTCAAATAACACAAATTATATATCGTTGAATGCGTAAAAAAATGTTCAACAGTGCTTGACCTACATCAGAATATTCAAATGCCAAATCATTGTATTAACTCAAGAAAACGGGTAAATATAATTATTTAATTATAATAAAATATCAAGAAGGTACTGATAATTCCGCCGGACGCCCATAGGTCGGCGGTCGTCATTAAATACTATCGTCGCGTCGCGGCCCCTTATCATCTCATAACATATAATGGGTTCACCCAAACCAAATATATATCTTAATAAGTTGACTGCCTTGAGTATCATATGTGATACACGGAATACTCTACTATATTGCCCTTCTTGTTTGGTTAAACTTGCTGCGTATACTTTGAGTATCAAATATGATTCTCACTAAACCAACACTGGTTGCCCGTAGATAATTTTAAACTTTTGTCAGTTGGCCACATGGTCAAAACCATAGATATATACTAATACTAGATAGCCGTCTTCGAATACACCACTACAAAATGAGCTGAAACACGACGCCATATGCAAAGAAGACACTCGGTAAACAAACGTTATCAATATTAGACTATTATCAATACAATACATTTATTTTTATTATATTATTATTATATAAAAATGAGAATTCTCCGTCTTATAATTAAGTTATAAGTTTTATATCAATCAAATATAAGGTTCAAGCCTAAATAATAATTTAATTTAACAGCGATTATTTAAAATATTTTATTTGAACAATATTTCATATTGTCGGTGTCCAGTAGGTGATAATTTAGTCCATGTATCTGATAACGTTTGTTTATCGAGTTTCTTCTTTGCATATGGCGACGTGTTTCACTGATAACGAGAAGACGGCTATCTAGTATTAGTATATATCTATGGTCAAAACAAATAATATTGTGTTATTGTAACATAATTTTTTTTCTTCCATGAAATAAAATCGATTTTTGGTAAAATATATTCGATTTTAATTGAGTGTCAAATATGATACTCAAGCCCTATCATATAGTACGCTCAAGAAAACGTGCGGATGACCGCCACGCGCGCATACTGTAAATAGGAAGACCATTCGGCTTTTGGAATAACCCTTATTAGGGTTATTCCAAACAAAATATAAATAAAGTAAAATTATTTATATACCTAACCTATTTGTACAGTATATTATACTTTTCTGATATCTCATTAATTTTATAAAAATAAAATGAGAAGGAATGTAGCTATCAGAAGGGCCAAATCATGATTAAATAGCAAATTATGTTTAGATTAAGAATCATAAGAATCAGTTATAAAATTTAGAGTCAGATATGAATATAAGTATTTATTTCTTAAAATAAATGAGTGTATATACGATACTCAAGGGAAGATTGGCAAGTTTATGTGAGAAGCATATTTGATTCTCAGGACAAGTTTGGAAACACAAATTAAATGAGTATGAGCGGTATAGAAAAAACTACTGTGTATCAGTAATGATACACAAAGCAAAATGGGTAAGCCCAATAAAAACGGTAGGGCAGTTAACTTGTTAATGATAAATCAAAACAATCAGCAATTATACCATCAACCCGTGCTCAGAATAACACACATTCAAATCGAATACAAAGTGCGACAAGCGAAGTTTTCGATTCATCTTTAAACTCGGACGAAAATAATTTCATAACACAAATATCAAAAAAAAATAAAAAACGCGTTCTTTCTTCGCCAAAAGCTAATGAAAATGAAAACGATTCAAAAAAAATATACCAATGTTTGTAACTGTAAATAGATACAGCCCTTTATCCACTAATGATAACTTCGAGAACGACAGCACTCCCTTGCCATCGGCCATCATTAAATAATTCTGAAAACATCGAAGATACTCAAACTCCTGAAATCAAGCTACCACCTCCGATATTCGTCCGAGAAGTGCTTGACTTTGCTGGCTTTCGCAACTTATTAATTGAATCAATAGGACCGGAAAACTTTATATTTAAATCTTCCACCAATGTCTTAAAAATCCAAACAGTCAACCCTGACTCATACCGAAGCACAATCCACCTCTTAAAAGAAAAAAAGGCTCAATACCACACATACCAACCACACGAGGAAAAAGCGTTTCGAATAGTTATCCGCAACCTACATCCTTCAACTCCTACTGCTGATATCGGAACTGCCGTAGAATATATGGGTTTTTCAGTTCGTCAAGTAGCCAATGTCCTCCAAAAAATTACGAAAATTAAATTGCCCTTATTCTTTGTTGACCTAGAACCGGCTGTAATCAACAAAGAAATATTTCTCATAACTTCCTTGTTACACACCAAAATTAAAATCGAAGAGCCACATAAGCGCAAAGACATAATACAATGCTTAAACTGCCAGGATTACGGCCATTCCAGAGAATATTGCTCATATTCTCCAAGATGTGTTCGTTGCGGCGATAACCATCCCTCTACTTCCTGCAGTAAAACCACCACCATGCCTACCAAATGTGCCCTTTATAAGAATGACCATCCGGCCAATTACAAAGGTTGTCAAATATACAAAGATCTTCAACGACTCTGGAAACCCGCCGCAAATAGTCATAGTAACTTTCAAAATAATAATAACTTTGTAAATCATGTAAATAATTCTAAGAATATTAACTGTGAAGCCACTCAACAGCCAACTTCCAACGCTTATACACCTCCAAAGCATTCTCAAACATATGCGCAGGCCACCCACACAAATAACCCTGATCCAACTTCTAATAATCAAATTAATGATAACACACTTTTAAACTTTCTTAATGAATTTAAAGCATTAATTAATCCTTTACTTTCTCTCCTCACTACAGTTCTCGATCGTCTTCTTGCACAAAATGATAAATAACTCAAACAATTCATTCACAATTCTCAATCATTGGTTATTCTCATGTGGAATGCCAATGGCTTAAAAAATCACAGGAACGAACTTATCATGACACTTAACGAAAAAAGAGTAGATTTAGCACTTATTTCCGAAACACATTTCACGACGAACACCAAATTCTCAATACCAGGGTACAACATAATCAATTCATGTCACCCGGACAACACTTCACACGCTGGTGCCGCGATTCTCATTAAATCCTCACTCCTATTTACCCCCTGTCCGAATTTACAGGAGAATTTTTTACAAGTTGCCATTTTGTCTATAAAATTAAACCACACCCCAATTACTATTGCAGCAACTTACTGTCCACCAAAACACATAATCACATCACTACAGTACGAACATTTTTTTAGTTCTTTATGTCATTATTTTATAGTAGGTGGGGACCTAAATGCCAAAAACCAATCTTGGGGCTGCCACACTTCTAACCCTAAAGGACGCACGTTACTCCAAATAGTTAACCAAAAAAAATATTCCATATTAGCTCCCCCCGACCCAACCTACTGGCCAACGTCTATAAGAAAACGCCCAGATATTTTAGATATATTTGTAGTTAATATTCCTACAAACTTACATAACGTCATAAATAATTTTTTAGAACTATGCTCAGACCATACATCAGTCCTTTTATCTCTGGATGCTCAACCCCCCTTCCGGCCCCGTCAAGCTTGCCTTACGGATGGCGTTACAGACTGGGAGAAATTCGAGAAATTCCAATCATAAACCACATCATTCGATCACCGGGAATAGTTGTCTTGGGGTTTTTTTTTTTTCCCCCGAACGGTCGGCCCAAGTGTTACGTCAGCGATAATAATCGTCGGGTTTGAATAATTAATACGACGTGCAACGACCGGACGTGCGGGGAAATGAAAGTTTTACGGAAATAAAATATCAATCGTACGCGTGCATGCGTGCAACTTGGTTAACCGTGATATTGATAATGTCTTCACCGTGATCGTATCGGACATCTGGCACGGAGCGGTTGATGGGAACTTTTGTACGCTTATATCGTTTAATAATGCACGGTTTTCGCAATGACCGTGCAATCAATCAGTAAGCTTTATTGTTCAGTCTCAAATCGGACCACTCTCGTATTGGGTCGGATGAAAAATTCAGCGATTTTACCAAGTTCGTAATTCGATTGGGCCGGTTTTAAATGTTTAATCGCTCTCGATCCAGTTGCTATTATTGCTCGCGGAATTGTCCACGAGAGCACGTAAGTCCACGAGATCACTCGTACCGGCTGAACACGACGTACATGTATACAATGGCACCGGCGTGAAGTGATTAGAGAACTTCTAATGTTGCGTCGATATCTTATGTAGTACGTATGTCGACTGATCGAGAGTATTTCTCAAAATTAGGTCTAAATATCCGATATATCTTATGGAGTACGAACGCGCGCTCCTTAGCGTACATGTCGTTTCAATTCAACTCAACTTCAGTTGAGAGTAAAACTCCGGTTCTACAGGTGCAAGTCGAGATCACGAAAAATAATCTCTCTCAACAAAAATCGAGACATTTTACATCAGTTAAAACAATAAAAGCGAAAAGTAAGATATTCAGTACTTTCGGCTTAGTTGTTTTGAATAGGCAATTTTTCTCTCAACACTACAAATTCTGGTCTACTGCAACTTCTATTTAGCAGCGAACGCAATTCTGTAGTTATTATTTAGAAAAACATCAGCTTATGGCGTATCAAATTGATCTTATAAAAAAAAATATTTATATAAATCAATAATTACATCGATCTAAACCAATTTTTTTATCTTTATAATTAATAGACAGTATATGTTACCGAAATATAAGAATACATATCAGTGTATCATCTAGTATCATTTCCTAATGGTTTTTTTTTTTTTTTTTAATAGTGTTATGATACAAATCATGCCGACATCAATGTTTTGGACATATCTAATACATCTATATGCAGATAGGTTGATTTGAAATCGATTGTTGTTCTTTTCATGTAAATAACTTAAATCATTTATATGAATGATAGTATCTAATGTTTTCAAAAAATCGTAAACAACAACGATTTTTTTCATATTTTCCTGATAACAAGTAAGGTCACGTGCCAAAAAAAGATTGTGGTTATTGTTCTCACTGTTATTAAAACATTTGGCGATCGTTTTTTTCACTGTTTATGTTTCGCGATTGTCACGTGGACTGTTGTTCTACGTCGTGGTAATTCGTGAAATGGCCGGTTTACGAAATAGTTCTGAGATTGGTGAGGCGCTCGTTTCCCGCTAACTACGGTGTCAATACAACGTGAATAATGAATGACACACAGAAAGGGAAAAAGTTCTACGTGGTAAATATTTACTTGTCCGTAAGTTTAGATTGAACTATATTATAGTGCTTTTTCCTTCTAATTTGTTTGCTCGGAGCGAAACAATCCTATATACGAGGTTAGGTACTTCGAAGATTGCAAAATAATTAGAAATTAAAAAAGTTCCTAGAGGAATGAAATGTGCCACGAAATATCAAATATAAAAAAAACAAACATTTTTTTGTTCCGTCAAATATCGCCGCGATAGCATTAAGTTTCAATATACAATTTGATAAGCAAATTTAATTTTGGTCACGACGACGAACGTTAACAATACCGATATAAGGATAACTTACACGAAGTACAAGGGAAGTATTGTATACAAATTAAGTAATACACACGACGAATTAATAATAATTAATAATAGCATATGTAAACAGGACTTCTAGATTTGTGGTAGTCGGACATTCTTAAGTGTTTATTTCCGTGGGAAATTTTGAAGCAAATCGGATCTGAATTAATTTAAACGCTCACTATAAAATTGTATATCGGCATTTTATTTTTATTTTCTAACCGTGCATAATATAATACGGTATACATATTTATGCTTGTTTGCATTTAAAATAAATCGTTTTCCTGAAACATTCAAAACCCGTCATCTGCAGTTTGTACAACATCGTCGTACCACGGTGTATATTTGCCAGTTTGCCACTTATTGTATCGTTTCGGTCACCGGAGCCGAGCGTCCGTTTCGTCTTTGACGATGAAACACCTTCTTCGCGTCCACTCAGGACTTTCGACCCCGACCACGGTGATAAAGCACATTGTAACCGTTTCCGGACCCTTATAGTCACTACGTGGAAAAACACCCCTGCCCCGCCGCCGGACGGTTTTCTATTGACATCGCGTTGCCTGCGGGAGGTCAAAGAACAAACACCATATGCGTGTCATGCATCGGAAATTCGAAGCCCAAATCGAAAAACGTCCGTCCACGCAGCTATCGGAGCACTTAGGGGAATTAAACGCGCCGAAAACGTGTAATTTAATTTCCACCCTATGATAATGATGTGACGCGCACTGCATTTCGTTCTCTTTCAACACGACTTTTCCCATAATAACAACAATCGCGTATTCAACCCTCCCAACACTAAAGATGAAACGTCCGTTACGACGTTCCAGGGGTGAATCTCGATCAATACAACGGGAGTGGAGTGTCGATTTTGAAAATTCAAACGGCACATAAATTCAAGATAACACGGTACTCGCGATTCGTACTGTGGTTTTAAATTAATCGAAAGAATTGAAATTATATTTTTAACCGTGGCTAAAACGTCTTAAAAGCTCCGAATTCTAATGGCGTTCGGTTAAGTTTTTATCCTCGTATATTATACATAGGTATTGGACGAAAGGTTTCGCATACATCAAGTGCATTTCCTTTGCGGCACTAGGATATCTTGGACGGCAGAAGAGACGTGAAGTAGTGAGAATGGTAAACCTTTATTGTCAACAATTATTCATTTCCGGCGTCATTGTTTTTGCTTTTTTTTTAGAACAAAATAAATACTTAAAAAAAATCACTGCCCATAGAGACATACCGTGCCTGGTATTCTCGGCTGCGTACGAATTGATTCCCGGGTACCTGTTTACCTGCACCGACACCGTTGAGTTGATTCCCGGGTCATTAGAGGGTACGTACGAGTTGATTCCCTATTGTTGTATATCAATTATCAATAGATTGCACGAGTAAAAATTTTACGACCGTAAAGAGTTCGACCGTCACACACAACTTGCTTTTATGTCCACCGAGACCACGCGCGAATTTACAAAAAAAAAACGTATATTAAATGCAGGAGAAATGGAACTAAGAAATCTAAAAAACAACAAGAAAAACAAATTTTTTTAAGAGAAGAGATGTCACAGTATACTGGTAATCTCATTACGAAAAAAAAGAATGTGTTACAAATTTTTACCAAATTACTAAATTTTTTTATATTTTTTTACCCAGTTACTACTAAATGTTTTTAATAATAATTTTTTACCTAATTACTACTAAATGTTTTTAATAATAATTTTTTACCTAATTACTACTAAATCTTTTTAATAATAATAAATATAATATAATTCAATAAATAATTAATAAATAAAAATTGAATGATTTTCAAAATATGAAAAAACTAAAAAAAAACAACATTTTTGAGAAACTTGTCAGCCAACATCCTCGTGGTGTTATATTATTACAGGCTGTATATTTTACTAAATATTGAATAAAATATCTAATGACCTGGGAATCAACTCGTACGTACCTCTGAATGACCCGGGAATCAACTCGTACGTACCTCTTAATGACCCGGGAATCAACTAATACACGATAAAGGTCTCGGGAATCAACTCACCTATTGCGGTATTCTCGATGCCCTCTCTTCCCCGCATAATGCCATAGTGAAAATCGCGGAAACCCTATCCCCACTAACTTACTTCCTACCATACCCCTGAGTACAACAAGTACTTTTTTTTACCACGAATCGCCGATCCCGGTGGCGAACTGCCTTTACTCTGCCTTACCGCCGCGCCGCTACTGCTACTACTACTTTTTTTTTTTTTTTGTATCTGAATCTTCGAACCGGTGAGAGAACTGTCTCTGCTCTGCTTTCTCACCGGGCCCCAATCATTTATTGATTATAATACATCATTACAAACTTAACTACAACATCAACCGTTTTGCGTCTATTGCGCGCTGTGGGCCAGCCAATTGCTCTCCATGATTGTGGAAAATCAGTGATGAGCTCTACGCGGGAGCAGCGTGTAGCAGCTGACTGTGTACTACGGATGCGAGCAGTTTCCTATTACATTGTCTCGGACCCCCCCCCCCCCCCCCGAGATTGGGCATTAACCGGGAAAGGGCCATGGTTGTTTTCAAGGCTTTCGTTCTCACTGCTTGTGCAGTACAATATCGGTAATCCGACCGTTCGATAATCCGACACCTCCAATAATCCGGCTATTTTAACCTATACGTACCAATACTATCCTTAACGTTAAAATTTTAGATAAAACTAGGTAATTACTGATTAAATACGTATAAACCTATAAGATGTTTTATTTTTATTCAGTTAACTTAACGACTACAAGAATAAGTATTAAAAGTATCATTTCAAACAAAAAACAGAAAAAACTAATAATTTTTTTAAACCTGTCTAATTAAAATATTAATTAACCATGTACGTATTATTTATATTCTATAATAATAATAATTATTAATAAATAATAATAATACATAGTGTAATTCATTTTTTTTATACATATGTTTCAGTAAAAATGTAAAATTCAATAAGTAAAAATGGGTTTTTATGTGAACCCCCTTTAATCCGCCGTTTTCGTTAATCCGGCAGTAGCGTGGTCTGATATGTGTCGGATTACCGACATTGTACTGTATACGTCATACGAGTATGTTCTTTGAATCCAACATTGGAACTGAGCTCCACCCCCAAATAGCGAATGTGGTCTTTCAGTTCCAATGAGGCGCCCTGAAGTTTAAACTATGGTCGTCTACTACTACTACTACTGCTATAGTACTACTACGCGTATCTATAATTGCGCCGTTTGAATATGTGTACATATGCCTTAAATTGTTACGGTCACCCGGGTAAACAGTATATATGGTTAACCACACGCGTTTCCTGCGACAGGAATTAGTGCACCGTCTGCACTGTACCGACTTGTGTGCCTTGGAGAATTATATGAACGCGAAACACTGCGCGCCCGACCATGTTAACTAAGGGTTCACTAAACTTTTTTATTCGAGAGCCACATCAAGTATCAAAAGCTCTATTAGGGCCAAAATCGTTATAGAAACATATGAATATAAATATTTAAAAAGATTTATTTATAATATACTTGAACGCAGTTATAGTTTTAACAATAATTAAAAAATTGTAAATTTTGAATTCATGATAACTATGAAATTTATATATGTTCGTTTATATTTTACCGGATTGCGGTTGTAACTTATTGGTTCCAATTTTCAAAATTGATTCCAAACTTTTTTCATACATTTCATACAGCCTATCTATATTTTGACGTGTTGAATTTCATTTTAGAAAATGCTTTTTCTCGCAAATAAGAAATTTATAAATATAAACTCAAGTATCTTCGAGGTATTGGTTTTTTAGTGCATCATTACATTTAAATCTACCGTTTCCATCTGAATGGTGGTATGCAACTTGCAAGTTATCAATATCTGACTTCACAGCTAAACGGAATTTGAAAAATATTTATTTCGTTTGATTTCTGTCAATGTCAGAATAAACTGATCGGAATTGTATTTTAAGTTCAGAAATTTTAAATAACGTCCTTTTAAATTAGGGGGGGGGTGTAACACTATAATGGCCTATATCTGTTTGATATCACGCATGGATACCGCGCGGCAATGTTTTGGCGATGATGTGGCGAAAACACGATGTGCACCTACAGCTCGGCCTAGAAACGCATTTTTCGAATATCAACAAGATGCAAATCAGATGTCCCGTCCGCGCTTACGGATTAAGACCAGCAGCCATTCCGACTGTATTTACATAAATTATACGTACAACACGTACGGAGTAGTATCCACTACCCACTAATAAATGTCAAACACAAAAACGTACGTGAAAACACGCGAGGATATTGTTTAATATTTTATTTGGAAATCTCGTGTGTTTATAAAGTGTACGGTGAGAGTGTGTTCCCTGGAAACAGTACGTGATGCGAAAAGCAAAACGTCCAGAAGCTTTGAAACACTGCGAGGACGAGAGGAAATGCACTGCGCAACATATTATTTTGAAGAGTGATCCGTTGAACAATATTTTGCGTATAACGCGTACGTACAGTAGCACGGAGAAATTAAAAAAAAATAAAAAGAGCAAGCTGGATCCGAGTAACAGTATTAAACATCGAATCATGAATATCTCGAAATTTTAGTCACCCAAAAACATAGTCTCTATATATACCCACTCCCCGGGGACTCATAAAATACATATTCATACATTTTTATCTTTTAGTGAGTCTCGTCAGACATCGTCGGGATATGTTCGTAGAACATAAATTATATTTATTAACCGATACGTGTGTTAAAATTGTTGCTTACGCGCGTGGGCGATACGTGTGACGAATGAATAATAAGCGATTTCTGATCATTGTCAGCTTTACTCGTGTGCTGATTTTCAATCGATATCAGAAAAAAAATGCACACGCCAACATGTTTACATAATATGCGTGACCGTTAATTATTACGTTAAATGTTATGCACAAAACATTGCCAGTGTTGTACGCCGCAGTGGCGGCTCTAGAGTTTGATTCTGGGGGGGGGCAAAAACATCACACTTTTTTTAATATTTAATAATATATTTATTAAAATTAGTGCCACATATTACCCACATTAATAATTAAAATACACAAAATTCAAATATTATACAAAATAAACATATCAAAATTACATAAAAAATTACATTACATTTTACAAAACAAAATCTAATTTTCGATTTTTATTCTTAGCAAATCTATCTATAACTTGCTCTATACCTATAGATATGTCTCGGCGAATGTGCATAAGAGCGAGACCATTGAGTCTGCCCTCAACCATTCGTATACGTAACCAGGTTTTAAGCCGTCGCAATGTCGAGAAGGACCTTTCAGCCGTCGCTACACTGACTGGCAAAGTTGCTAAAATATGAATCAAAGTATGAATCGCGGGAAACATATCAACATCACAAACATCGAGTACTTCTAAAGCGGTTTCTGGAATTCTGCCGTTATTCATTTTCACACGATTCCACTTTGCTAACCACACTTCATACTCGGCTTCTAAACAAATCGCATTATTCTTCAAAATACCACCGTAAATCTCTGACAATTTCATTATTTTTAGTTTGGTTTTATATGCTTCTTCTGATTTAGATAGATTTCAATAGAAAAAAGGTCAGGTCAGATAGATACTATCGCGATCAGCCACGGGAATACCCGAAATACACCATGCAATTATACAAATTTATTAAAAATAAAAACTATCCTATCTTTTAAGTTGGATATATAAAGATAATATAATAATATTATAAACCAGAATAATAAAAGCGTATCATATTATATGAAACTCGCCTATTTTTTTTTGGATTTCGGTGAGGGCCATGGCCCCATGGGCCCATCCCCTAGAGCCGCCACTGTTGTACGGTAAATGATAACAATACGTGGTATCGCGTGGTAAGGAATGATATTAGAAGGATGATGGTGATGATGGTCAATCTCGGCAACACCGAATGGCAGACTCGAGGCTGTTTAAATCGCAATACGTGATAACCCGTAGTGTTTTGATATTTCTTTGGTTTTAATTTTTTTTCCACAGTCTATTTTACATTCCGTTCGTCGAAGGAAATAAACATGTATAACGTCAGACTTAACTTCGGATCTTGGCGTATTTATCATATTATATGGGCTATGAACATTGAACACTATAATGTCTTCCCAATGCAAAGAGACCAATTCCGTAGTAATATCCTTTGAGTGAAACTAAGTGCAGTTATTGCTTTCTCTAAATGAAATTCTTAAATCAGATGTTTATTATTTACCTTCTTTCTTTTTTCCTTCCCCTAGCCACATTCCTTAAATAAACGACGTGAATTTTCAAACGAAAATAAAAGCACGATGGTTGTACAGTTAGAGTTAGTTTTATAATAATTAATAGCCGGCCCCTGTGCGCTTCTCAGCACCAAAACAAATATGCAATCAAAATCATATAATTTTTCCTAGAAAATCATTTTTTCACCAAATTCTCTATTATCAATCCAACACATTTGGATAAACAATATTCTTTGTTTGTCCATTTTTTTTTTCACCATAGCAGAATTTCTTGATATATATTGCACGTGGGATTCTCGATCACCTGTAATTCATTAAAAACAATTACATCTCAATTAATGCAAATTAATTTCCATCGTAAAAAAACAATAGGAATTTTAAAATCAAACGTATTTAAAAACACTGACAACAACAATAACAAAAATCACACATACCGATGGATTTAATACAGCGAATGTCCAAATGCTTTCAATGTACTGCAATTTTAGCTTTTTGTATTCAACGATTATTTCAACGTTTTCCTATTTTTTATGGCGTCGATACTCTTAAATAATCAAATTGCACCGTGAGAACTTCAACTCGTTTCACAGTTTTTATTACAAAGTTATAACTTTTGAAATATTTACTGAATCTCAAATGTAATAACAATTTTAATTTCTTACCGGATTTTACCCATATATATATGTTTATGCTTTTGCTTATATATCATTTTCCCATCATAAACAATAAATAATATTTTTATAATAATCTTAATTTTTAATTCCGTGTTTGTGAAGTTTTAGAGGTAGTATAGCTATATGTAAAATAATTAAAAACATGTTTATTCATATCCAATAGATACAATAGGAACATCAAAAATATTTTAACAATGCGCGATTTGGTTTCCTTTTGAGTGTTAATATGATATTTTAATTTGTTCGTATTTGTTAGGGTAATGGAAATCTATTAAAAAATTACATGGATGCACGTTGACTGTGCGGTGACGCTTCAGTAGAAAATTGGATTTATTATTGAAATTATTTAAACCACTGCTTGTGTTGGACTACCGAATTTAATAATATGCTAATAGTATTATTAGAAAAAAAACATACATTATAAAGTTAGTGAATTTAATTTTAATTCGTGCATAAAGTGTAACAATAAATACTTTGGCGCGTCCGCCTGTATTAGTTCCTACATTTCAATGAGTTTTTTCCACATTATTATTATTATTATAATCGTTATTGTACTTATTATAATTATCACTATAGTTACTGTACGTCCAATTTACTATTTTTACCAAAAAAGAATTTTTCAATGTAAATTTAACAATATGTGAAACGTATTTATGAACATCATGATTCTCATTGGTGCGATTTCTTGCGCGTGAACCGGTTTAATTTTAAAAGTTGGTTTGTATTGGCTTCTGACTTTTTTTCATAAATCACGGCCGATTAATAACTACTTATAAAAACCAAAAGTGTCAAGTACCACCAGAGATATCTAGGTTTACTTTATTATTTTACTACGAGGTACACATTTTAGATGGTAGATTTTTGCCAAATGAATTTTATAGAGGTGCAGAAACGTTTTGAACTGAAACCGTTGAATCGTTCGAAAACCAATTATTAGATCACGAATACAAGAACCATTCAATTTTATCACTCAGATCGTGTCGACAAAAATATGCTCACTTAACAAGTACGGTGTTGGGGTAGAGCTGATTGTACAAATTTAATTCCAATACATTTTGGTAACGCCGAAATTGTGCTTGGTAATCTAATTAAAAATATTTACGTATTAATACGAGCAGGTACGTATAAAATACGACACTATTATATTATAATTTAAGACTTGATTTACGTTGTGTCCAACACTTTTACGACGTATTATTAGCATTAGTCTGCAGACTACGTGCGACTAGGTAATGTAATACACCCGAAGTAATTCGATACGCAATTCCTGGTCGAGGGAGATGCGGAAAATTTCGAAAAGTTTTCCATTCGGCATAAAGTAAACGTGCACGGATACAACGCAACTACCCGATAAATTTCACAATAAAATACTCGTTGAAAAATGTAACTCGGGGCTGTAAAAGTTTACCCGTGGTCGTGAAAATAACTTTACGCTGGAAAATGTATTGCGCGTGTAGATAAAATTATAAATTTCATACGTTAGAATAGACTGTTCTCCCGTACCGACATTGGAATAAAAAAAAAAAAATCCGTAAATAAATGCACGGCCAACGATAAACATAATGTAAAAACAATACAGGCGTAATATTATTGTTGCACGGTTAACGGCTACTGATCCTTCGGATCCTTTGGATCCTTCGGGCGCATCGAGCTTAAATAGGCATTGGCGTACGTAAATCGTAATAGATGTTTGTTGATCTCGAAAGCGTGACCGATGCAGTACGTGTACGTTTAGATTTTTTTACATTTTAGCTCATATCACTTGTTTTTTGTTTTCGTCAATCATTCGATTGTGTTAAAAATGGTTCACGTTGTATTTTACTACACGTGCATGGTTTAAACTAGATTTTACCCGGTGTCATTTTTTTCTTTCGAAAGACAAAACAAAAAAAAACACGATGACTTAAAAAATAATTTATAATAATTACATAAACGTTTTAATTACTCGGCAGAAATATTTAATATTAATTAATTCTAAAGGCTTTGAGTTTACACTGTTTCATTAGTTTAATATAAACAGTTCGTTATGCGTAGAATCAAATGTTAAATTAACTGTAACGACTTCTGAAGGGGTTTTTAAAATGTTAAACGAATTATTTTACATTGTGCATGACACATAAATAGTGTTACTTTTGTCTAATTATCGTACGCGACAAAGCGCACTCATAAATGACAGACGGAAAAAATCAATTAGCGACTTATTACGTTCGTACCATTGTGTAGTGTTTTTGTAGAGGTTTTGAAAAACAACTCGTACGAACGACAAGTGCATACAAATACAGTAATTATAATCGTTTTAAATCTAACTTCTGATAACTATAATAACACCATGCCGTTCTACACACTTTCGAATCATTATATTTTCCATCGTATCATAATACGAGTACATTTGCAAGAGGTTTACAACTACAATACACCAGTATGCCGAATCCTGGGGTAAAAGTATTCGGGATTCATAATTTCCTCCCAACATCAGTCCAATTTTTATGGTTAAGATACAAAATGTTGATATATTTGTATGTAGAGTTTAATTGGTCACTCTGACCCGAAGCGGAATGTTGTCTTATTTAAATAAATGTCTGTTGTACACCAAATATCAAGCAATAATTGAAATTGAAAAAAAATTACACAATTGAACCAATAATATAAATAAATTGTGTAAAATATTGTTTTACTGGAACGACGTGCGTAATAATCATTCTGTCCTACTTGCATTTGTTGGCATAACCACACTTTCCATACTCGTAAACAAAAATAAAACTTATCTTCTGACCATCATCTTTCATATTCCACCGGCGTTATATTATGGAGAAGAATAAACTATTCCTTTCGAACACAATTCTTCAATTTGTTCCACCACCGAATACTCGAGAAACTCGATAAAGTTCTTTCGGAGTGGCGTAATGACATTTTTCCTAGCTCTAATTGTTCTTATTGACGCTCTGCGGGAACCGGATGTGAACGAAAATCATCAAAGTGACCTACAAATATGTGTCATTGGAGTAAAGCTGAAGTTGGTAAAAGAGCAACTCGCTATTGCCTATCTCCTATATGTTTGCTTTTCATTTAGAGCTCCGCTAACTTTTTGATTTACGACAAAGAACATTATCAATTAAAATGAAATTCGACTTAGGCCATGCTCTTGATCACACGAACATTCGTTTTTACATTTTAATTACACGTCGCACCGTTATTACAATAGCCAATTATGCTAGAAACTCGAATTCAAACGGAATATGAATTTCCACAGTTGTTTTGTAAGACTTATTATTAGGTAGCTCTATAATAAAATTGTTATAGTACATAAAAGGTTGTAGTTACAGTCACTGATCAACAATTTATAACGTACTGCTTAAAATATGCGTATTATTAACTAGTACATTTTAATGATTGTATGAAAAAATAACGATCGTTTGGAACAATTTAAAAACTGTTATATAATAATTAAACCTGAAAAAAATTGGATAAACTTTTCACGTAAAAAACATGTGTAAACGCCAAAGTAACACGGAGCGACAAGACTATTTACATATATAGTTCTCGATTTACATAAAACATGTGTAGCTTTTTTTTTTTGTATTTCCACAAAAGATTTAAAAAAAAAAAATCAATATCACACCAAAAATAAAAATACTTTCGTAGCAATTTGTGTCTGTCTGCCCTACGAGTGCAACCATAGAATAATATTTCACGTTTTATTTTAAATATTCAGAACGTAAAAAACACATAAAACCACCGTATGAACTCAGTGTTGCCAAAACATTGTTTTGTTCGTTGGTCATAAAAGGTTGAAGAGTGGATTCACATCTAACCAGTTTATTGAACTATATATTACTACGGACGATTTCAGACGCACTTCATAATTCAAAAATATTCAAATATTTTTTAATTTATTTTTTACCGACAGTTATTTCATTTTTTCGTTTCCTATTATAAGTATAAATGCAACGACACTGTATTTTCAATACAAAATTGATTTTTTCTTATAACATGGTATAATTTTGTAACCATGACATCTTTTGTAATAATACATAGTGGTTTTCTCCTTCATTTATTTCCATTAATATTCTCTATTGAAGGGTAATATCATCAGTCCAATCAAAATTTAAATAACAATTATAAAAATAGGCCGACAATCCTTGATCGGGTGAGATACAGGGATGGGTTAATTACTGAATTTGTTATTTAAACTTGAAGGCAATGGTAAAAAATGGTTTTCAGAGAAAGAGGTCCGGTGAATCAGTTTCAATTTTGAAGGTTAATATTGATTTATTAGTATAACGAAATAGGTTTATTAGTTTTATAGGTACCTACCTACCTATTTAAGACTTGATCAAATTAATAAAATTATGTACGTAATATAGTATTTTATTTTTATTAATTTTGCTATTTTACTGAATTCATATAATCTTATTGTCATAATTACTAAAATAAATTTAATTAATAATATATTTATAATTAGAATTATAGATTCTAATTAAGACTCTGTTAAAATATATGTGTCTAATATATACTTAAATATGTATAAAAGGATGATACTCCTAGGTCAGATGAGACTTAACAGTCGGATGATCTACAGAGGTCAGGTCTTATTACTGTAAGTCTCTTTTTTTTTAAAAGTTTGCATCTAAAATGTAGCTTGATTTTAAATACAAGTTATAATTTGAAGCTCCTGAAGAACGTTTCATTACAATAACCATACGAATCTATCATACATCGAAATAAAACAAATACGTCGTTTCACTCAGAATCCACAAAAAAAAAAAATGGAAAAAAAATTAGCGTGAAATGTCATTTTAATATTTTCCTCGCAAAACAATCCTTTACAAATTATTTATTACATATTATTATTATTATTTTTATATTTATTCGCACTATCCAAGTCTTCAACTTTAACTAAGATTATTCTTCGTCTGTACCTGTCCAGCGAAACCACCAGTCTTGATAATTAATCAACAGACCCGATGTCAACTGATTCACTCTAATTAACCGCATCGTTTTCGTGGCCTACCACGTGGAAGTTTACTCGATAAGTGTATTATTAAAACATAGAAGAAATAACACATTTTATATTAATTTCTGATCACATGCTGTTTATTGACATGCGATTCGCAGACCTCATGTTTTATATGCATAAGACATAATAGCATAATACATGCCACTATATAAATATCATTGTATACGTCATTTTTAAGTTCAAATCATCACGTTTTCGATGATACAAGCCTTAACCAATTTAAAAAATGTATGTGTTATCGTGTACAATATTATTACTTCGACTATAAACTGTATACCAGAACGTGTAATATTTTTATACGAATCCAATCCGTAGACATAGACTCGAAGTGCTGTTAAAAGTGTGAGGATATTCGTTCATACGGGACTTAAATAGCACACCTATCTAATGTAAGAATATATTAATCAAAAACACAAGATTTATAAACGTGTGAAAAATTGGTTACGGCGATTTGACTGTGAAAAATATAAAAAAAATTGATAGGCCTTTAATACTCTAGAACTTATTTTTCAAATTAAAAGATAATGACTTTTCCGTGCTGATAAAATTCATTGCACGATTCGGTCGCTTTCGAATGCACTTTTATTAAATGAACAGGCTGCTTCATTCTCATTAGAAAAAAAGCTTATTACGGTGTGTCTTATTCAATACACTTTTAGAGGTTTGGTTTTTGTAAGCCGGAAGTTTTTTATTTGTATCATGCACTGTTATTTCTGTAAAAAAAAAAAAGCATAAAGTATGTAAAGAAAACGTAGAACACTTTCAGGCCAAGCTCTTAGCTTTTCGGTTTTTAAATACATTTTGCACATTCAGTTCATCAACATAAAGCTTATTATTCCGGAAATCTTTTTGGTCGAGATATAATTTTTTTTTTTATTTATTAAATTATCACCGAAACAATTAACTCAATCTAAAGTATTATATAACTAACGGTTAACAACAAAATATTACCCATATTCCTCACATCTCATTTACAAATTAATTATTTGACTTGATCAACAACATTGCATTAAGCCACCATCTTACGGTCTAAACTTGTATCGTTATCAAATATTTCAGGTATGACGTATGGCTTTTTTTCTTCAGTATGATACAGTACAAAAATACATATTATTCGACGTATTTCGTTTCGTAGATATCTTTCAATGTTTGTTTTGTATTTATAAAGCATCAAATTTACTTAAAATGTAAAAAAAAAATACAGATTGTAAATATTCTTGAAAAAAAAATATTATCTCTGTATTTATTTTTGTTTTATTATTTAAACTTTTTCCTTTTTTCTCGAGATTTTTTCACGGAAGAAATCATCGATATACGTTGTATATTCAAAACATTGACATTTTTGTCAGTCAACATTCCATGAAAAATGATACCACCTCGTTGTACATGGTATAACCATAAGTTGACCATCCTATAAAAAATTATGAATAAAGTAAAAAATACTTTCAAAGAGAACACAACATCATCTGCCTAACCTTAAAATTGATAGATAAATTTATATGTTTCTGATATTCCACAATTTATTCTAAAAATTCTTAACAAGATAATTAAAAAACTATTCAACAGTGGGGTTTTATATCGGTTTGTGGAGTTAGAAATATAATTATAATAAAGTAATGGTCCAATGATTATAGTATTGTTATTATTATTTCAAATTAAAATATATTTGACGTATATTAGTAGATAATTTGAATGTATAATACGTTTTATTAAACTTGCTTTTTCATCAAATATCCAAATGTTAAAAAAAATATATATGGTTATCAAATATATATACTCATTTTGGATGGCTTTGAGGATACTAATCCAATTGTGGAAACAGTCATTTTTTTCAATTTTTTAAGTTGTAATTTTTAAATGATAACTGTTGTATATTTTATCAATTTAATGAAAACATTTAATTGATTTTGGTTTTTTTTTATTTATATACGCGTTATTGATTATTTAGTATTACCAACGTAAACATTTTGTAACGCTTATACATAATAATATTATCTTATTGGGGACGTTACACATTTATCATGATGACCTCAAGAGACCCGAATAGAACAATAGAAATTGTTCGCCGTTTTTATAGTTTAGAACACACCCACTGGGATACTTTGTAAATGGTCGAATAGAGTTTGTTTTAAACCCCTATTGGGCAGTAACCATACTCGTAATGGTGCGTCCGTACGTTGTTTTCAATAGTAATCATATACGTGTATAATGTTTTGTACAATGACAATTCCCGACCGATAGTTCAATAAGATTTAACAGTAGGACTATTTGCAATTATCCGTAGTATGCCGTTTAAAATAAAATAAAAACTGTTCCGCATTGAATTTGATTCGTATTTTCTAAAGCTTCCCGTGTAAAAGGTTTCAAGTAAATTAAATTATAATACAATAAATGTAAACAACGTCTCGATTAAATATCAACAAATAATGCGAATACAATATTTTCGAAGTATATCGACCATAAGTTATAAAATAAAACTTTTTGAATATCGTTCACGAATGATTAAAAGATAAAAATACATATAAAGAAAAACAATCAACGATAAAACTGTTCAAATATTTAACGGCGATCAATTTAAATATATTACGATGGTTTATAACATTAAATGTATGGAAGATATTTGATAAATGTACATTTTGTTTGTACACAAACATGATATTATCATAATATGATAGCCGTACACAAATGAATTAAAAAAAAAAAAAAAACAATAATAACAGATATGACCCAGAAATCAAACGGTGGTGTTAAATTTCTGTATAAAATGTTTGTTTTACTAATTAATTCATTAGCTTAAGTGTCTGTAGGATTTTTCACATTTCGGGTGCTTCAGAACAACGAATGATTTTTAATTTATAATTTTTAATCATTCTCTCATATATTATAATAATACCATATGTATACCATGTGTAAACTGTGTATATAATATAGTTCTCTTCACCCCCCCCCCCCCCCCCGGTGTGCACGTAAACGTGCGCATATGATTATGTAGTGATAAATTATATAGCCGGATGATAAACCGATTTTGGCCAAATAAATTAATAAGACCATACTATAGTTGTATATCGTAAGCATTTAGTTATTTTCAATAGCTCTAAATAATAATATTTTAAACTTTTCTTCGTGTCAGAGTTTTTATGCTTGAATATACTAGTCGGAGAAAACTATATTTCATGTATGGAAATGGTGGGATTATAAAATAATACGGTACGTAATCGGTTTTATATAGTCATCATACTTTTATACAAACTTTTACGAAGATAAATTAATAACTTAATAAAACGCATCTTTACAAAAAAAAAAAACCCCTTTCAAAGTCTCTACCCTGGAATTCTTTAGTCATACTTTTAACCATATTGATTCACAAACTTGTTTCTTATAAAACTGCGGTACCAAGTAAATAATACGAAATCTCAAAACCGTATATTCAACAAAAATCTCTTTTACTGCGTTCTTAAACACTATTACATTGATCGATAAGTTACTTAGACCCAACAAAGGGCTAACTTTGTGTACTCCAAGACAAGGAGTTGTATTGCATAAACTCGCGTTTAATAATAATCGAAAATGAGATTGGAACGCAGTTCCATATTATGCTCCGCGTTCCGAAGCCTTGGTCGCTTAGATTGCTTAGAAGTTTCGGCGGGTTACAGACCTACAACGAATGGCGATATAAGCGACTTGGTTGGATAATACGTATCATCCGCAGCCCCTGGTGTACGTGTGAAAAACGTTTAACATCGGTGTTAATTTACTGTTATTAGCTTTCTGACATCTGGTTTGGTATGTTCTTTAAAGACATATCCCATGAGTCCAAGGCAAAAGAGCACCAGCGACATTTAAGGATTAAGCGACAACTTGTATACCTTTTCGCGGGGAGTAGAGAAAACAGAGAGGTATCGGTGCATCGTCTAAACGAACTGGTTCATCAGTGCGATAGTTTTATAACAACAATTCAACTTTAAACTTAGGGCATAAACGACACTTTATAACGTATTAGCTGTTGAACGAAGACCTAAGCGACATTTTTAGAGACTGAACGATGATATGTCGATATTATAAATTGTGGTGTAAGCGCCAAAATGTCAAATGGTTTCATACAATTTTTTCCTGATTTTTAATACCTAATGAATTCAAAAAATATTTAAATTATTACTTATAAGTTATAACTCATTGAAAATGTTGTGGCCGTAAAAACAACATATATCTCATAAAAGAATGTCTTCAATGAAAATCTCAAAAAATCCCTTAAAAAAGTATACAACCGTATGTAATACAACCGATATCTGGTTAATTTGTAACACTATACATCTCGCATGGTTCTGATTTCAAGCGTAACGTTGTACTATTTGACGAACACAAAAAACCAGTATTCCATAAACATGTAAAGTACTACTAATTAGTGTACGAACAATGAAATTTTTTTAGATCCTGGGTGAAACGAGGAATGAAATGGTTTTACCATGTGTGTATTTTTTTTTTTTTTTGTATGTCATTATGATTTTTTCTAGAAAATGTTATCCAATCGAAAATAGTAGTGTTGGTTTCCAATTTCAAATGTTTGTTGTCTAGTTGGTGCTTTAGACAGGTAATTATTTGAATTTATCAACCAATATTGGCGGAAAACTACCTATTTTTATTTTTTTTTCAAAAAAATATCATTAAAAAAAATTTGGTTTATTTTCATACTTGTATTATATTTTAATACAATGTCACTCGTACATTGTTCTTACTCGTGTGGAAAAATAAATCTGTAGTCACAATAGTTATTCAAACACAAAATCTGCCAAATTTTTCGTAGTTGAGAACTGATAAACATTTCAATCAATCAAAACTATAGAATTTATAATATAGTATAATATACTCGTACAAGATAAATTACTCTTTCTAGTGAACCAAAAAAAAAATTTACCAGAGAAGCGTAAATAAATATTATAATATTAGAAAATTATATTTTAATAAATCGGTTGTTTCCGCGATATCCATTAAACGATATTAGTTATTTCATTGTTAATCAAGGTATAATATTAATTGTAGGGATATGAACATTTTACAAAACACTTAAAAGAATATTAAGGTGGGGAGTACATTTTAAAAGATTTTAGCTATTTCTATGATATTTATAAGTCTTTGAAATTAAGATAAAATAGATAAAATTACAATCAAGACTACATACGAGTATTATTTTATAGGGATACATGTTTAAAAGTGATTTTTTTTTCTATTTCTATAGCTATATAGCCATAATAAACTGATCTTCCCGACCTCATTCGCTCAGAATCATGTTTTCAAATTTAAAATACCAACATATCAGTACAATTCGCCATTCCCTGTATCTCACCTCACCAGAGAGTTTCACCCGTCCTAGGAGTCTCGCCTTTTTTTGTGTGTTAACGAGTACAGGATTTGGACGTTGGACCACAAGGATTGCTCCAATCATCATAATCATGGGATAATTTTTATAGAAAACGGTGTCTAGTTGGTATTTTTGGGCAGGATCATTTTTGAATTTTTACAATTCAATTGCATTCAATATTCATAGAAATTCAATTTTTTGAAAAAATTACAAAAAATAACGACAACATTCGTTGTAGCTTTTCAAACAATAATTTCAAAATATCTCGATTTCTTAAACTTTTTATAGATGTCTTAAAATTCCATATATTATTTAGATTTTTTTTTATTATTATAACTTATTTCAGCCTAATCACCTGCAACCGCAGAGCGACACGGTCAGTCGATTTATAAAATAGTTAATCTAAGCTGGTCGAAAACAAAAATTGGACAATTATATATCAAAATGAAAAAAAAAACAAGCCCGCGCGCAGTACACCGGGACTTTAGTTAAAGAACATTGGTATAGCCGTGAAACTGTCAAAGATGGGACCACGTGTGACCTGAAACATATTCGGTTTCAGAATAGTTTTCAACACTTCCGGTACGACATTTATGATGATGGTACCATATGTGATGCGTCCAAGTACAATTTCCGTCTTAGACAGATTTCACCGATACCTACCACGAGACTGTTATCGGCGTCGCCGTTTGTCAATAAATGTTCAATATCGTGCATCTGTTATGTCCCCCCGAGGCCGTTGTCAATCAATAATGTATAGTACGTGCGCGTATGACGATGCCGGGGGAAAAAATAAATACTAGGTAGTCGGGATGAGCTGAACGGAATAAATTTCAATCCAACAAACGCGTCCACAGAGCACATCCGTTTTCTCTATTATTGTTCACATGAAATCAGTGATCGCCTTTTTTTAGCCGTACGCAGTAAAGTAGTAAAAAATAAAAAAAAACTTTCCGTCCGCAGCGGAATGTAATTCGCCGGGGTCTTCCGTTTCAATAATTTGGTTCCGGCTATAAATCTCCAAATAACTGCATAAATGTGTGCATCTGTGGTAAATTCTCCATCGGCCAAAATCGGATCAAAATGCTATTACCGAAAAAAAAAAAAATAACAATAAACATTACAACCCGGATGTTGTTTTTTACTGCACTATACGCATATTATAATATCTGAAACATTTTCGCTCCGTTCCGAGTAGTAATTCGTCCGGAGGTAGTGTATGGATTCCGATAACATTGACGGTTTCGGGAGAGACATCGGATAGAAATACATTTTCAATGTTCAACCCCCGGCCGGTGTCGTGCAACAATATTACTTTTAAACATCGATTATTTTATTTTCCCCTTCACACGTCAGCGTTTAACGATAACCGAAAACTATAAAAAAAATTTCAATCAACCAAACACATTTAGGCAAAAATAATAATTGATTATTGTTAATTCGGAACGATTTCATTTTATACAGTATATTATAAACTCGATATTAACTACTTATCCGCAGTAATTAAAAATATTGTAAAAAATGTTTCCACTTTAATTTAAAAAAAAAAAAAAAGCAGTAAAATAAAAATCAATAGAGCTTATGTGTATGCTGGCAGTTATAGATGTACATATTATATAACATATATTGCTACAGTAAAAACCAATTACAATTTCGTGTTTATCCCATTTTTTTTTTAATATTAATATCCGTTGACGTTTAATATTTTTATATTATTTTCATACTATGAGATCTTACGAACACCTTTAATAAAAATGCGCAGTTAACCCCTTAATAGTACTTCTTTTATATAATTTACATTGATTCGGTTACTTTTTTTCTTTATTTCTCTACACATTTCATAGCGGATTAAGTATTTTAAAATAAAACTTAAACCATACCTAATCTTTATTGATAGGTACTAATTCATAGGCGTAAACTGGGGGTGGCAAGGGGGGGGCACTGCCCCCTAGAATAAATTAGGAGGGGCAATGCCCCCTTTGATATTTTACTTACCTTCTTCTTTCATAATTACAAAAACAACTGATTATTAGTATAGCTATTACTATACAGTATTTTTTTTGACCACAGAGTAGATGAAATAATATATTTGCCCCCCCCCCCCCTAATAAATTTCCAAGTTACGCTCATGCCGTACTATATTTTTGATTAGTTTTCTTTCTCTCCGGTGTAACCGGGTAACCATTTAACAATTGGCAAATATTGTTGAGATCGTTATGGAAATTTAAACAACGGAAATAGTTTTTAATATTTCACTCTAAAGCTGTACTCGAGTAGGGTGATGTATGACACTAATACCGGTTCTGGTACAGATTTACGGGTTCCGATTCGTCCCGAAAAAGGAAATATTGAATAGCGGTATCGTTACATGATAATGATACCACGGAAACGGTATCAAATATTCATACCAAAGAAGATAATAATTAATAACATATCTCTGCGTGTAAATATTGTATGTATTTTAATCTCGTCAGACGCGCATACACACGTGACAAGACCACCCGCTTCTGAAATGAACGAACAGTGACCGTCGCTGACAACTGCAGCAGGTAGCAGTAACTAATAGCAAGACAGACGGACACGGTTAATAACACGAGTCGTAGCAGAACGCCGGAAGTGTGTTGCGGACGAAATTCGTCAATAAATGAACAAAACGACCGTTCGTTAAATGCGTTTTTCGGACGCAACGATAGTGCAAGAGTATTGTTCAAACGGACAAAACCGATTAGCCGTCGCGTTAACGTTGGCGCAGTTCCGTGAACGCGTCCTCTGCCGTAATCATTTGTAATAAACAAAATTGTCAAGCGTCCGTGACTCGGGTATGACGAAACGGATTGTCTGCGCACACCGCGCTGGGGGACACGGGTAAAAATGCAGTTTTTGTCTATTGCGACGCGATGGTTACTGCAATGTTCGCGTATACGCGCGGCGCGATAAATAATGCAACGTTCGCCGTGAGAATAGAACTGCACCGAGCACTTAAACCGTTTCCCCCGGCGCTTCGGATTTCACTAGATGCGTTTTCGCCGTTTCGCAGGCCGTAAAAGTGCACGCGACAAGTTCGTCGCACGGTTCTCGTGGACCTGACGACCACCGGCGGAACGTGTGACTGCAGCGTACGTGTTCGCACGCGTGTCATGTGTGCCGAAAAGGATTGCAAGATGCTTTTAAAAAAAAATCACTCCGTATGGTTAGTGTAACTCCTACACGCGGACGTATAGTGTTGACTTTAAATTAGAACGTATACACATATGCATGTATAAAACAATTAGTTTATATGTTTTTTTTTTTACTCAAAATGTTTTCTTTCGATTAAAATGCATTTCGGCGGGGTCAGTATACAACGTCAGTTTCACTATTACGCCGTGAATATATTTCGTTCCTCGTGGCAGTTGAAAGCTGTACGTATAATACCTATATTTATATTATAGGCCAGAAAGCCAGGAATTAATTTCTATAATGTTTTTAAATATGCTTTTCAGTTCAACTCGATAGCGATTACGCGCCACCACGTTTTGCTTTTTCTCACAAATGTTTGCACTACGGCGTGGCGTATACGCACAATTCAATTTTTTAATAACTAGAAGTTTTTTTTTTGCAATTTAACAATAGCTAAATTTTATTTTTTTTATATTTCAATCGTGCAATCGCGCAACTCGCACAATCATAAAAAAGTCACTTATGCAATTTATTTATTTTCTTCATTTTAAACGCGACTGCGAGAAGTCTGCCGTGGTCACGGTTACATGGATATTGTTTATGCACGTAGGCGCAGTCGTGCAATGTTATCATCAATATGTAGATTTCGTAAGAGCAAAAATGTACTATCGAACAAATATTTTATCGATCTTAAGACATATTATGTGGCGGTCATTAACGATAATTTTATTTTTTTTATTTTGAACCATCAAGATTGCTGGGCCTCACCGAGAAAACTCGTGTGGAGGCCCAGAAATTATAATAACATCATGTGGTGCACGGTGTGGCGGAAAGGTCTGCTAGTGCTCTACTAGTGCTTCTCTAGCGGCGTTGTCTATACCCACGAACATACAATGGGCGGGACACTTTTCGGCCAAAATGAACCTTTCCCATTTCGGCCATTCTGGAATGTCCGTTTTCGGCCAGTACACTATTTTGGTTACCAATTAAAAATATTCTTCACGTTTATAATAATAAAATTTATTTTAAATTCTCGTACCTCTTAAGTCAAGTAAAATACATGTAAAATATAGTCACAATTTTCATAATTTTTTTTGTCATTTATTTTTTGTTGTACAATCAATTTACATAAAAAAATTAATTTAGGTATTTACATTTTTTTATAATTATAGCACATGCATTTTAGGAATTCCATTCGTGTAATTTCTCCTCTATCATATTTCATTCGATTTGTATGGTTTTTATCCTGACGATTCCGAACTTTTCTATCTTTTGGGAATTTCGGAATATCAGCACTTCGTATTTTTACGTATGAATATTTTTAATTGGTAACCAAAATAGTTTACTGGCCTAAAACGGACATTCCATAATGGCCGAAAAGGGAAAGGTTCATTTTGGCCGAAAACGGTTCCGCCCCGTACAATACCCGCGTTCTTAACAACCTACGGTTCCGCTAAAGTAAAACCCTCCCCCCCCACTGCATGCAGAGGGCACATGGCCACAGCGTTCGGTGGCACCCTGCTATAAAAACTAAAACGATAAGAAAAATTAAAAAAAAAAATTAATAACATCACGTTGATAATAATTACGATGCATTAATATTTATTTTAATGTGTAACGGTCGTGATGTGAATGCCGTCAACGTAACGTGGAAAACTCGTGTAGTGGAGCACCGGTTTCGATCTTTCGGTCTCGTCGTACCAGCTTTTGGCCGCACGCAAAGCGCTAAAAGTTTGTAAGCTTGACGTTACCGCCGGGAAATCAAAACAGAAATCAAAACCGAGCCCACCCTACCCGCCGTGCACGAATTCTCGACCGTCAGTGCCGCGCGGTCGGTTTTTATCGCACCGGTCGATCGAGTTCAATACCGGTGCGGTCGGTGCCGATACACTTGCCCCGTCCCGACGTCGTAAATCCACGCACGCATTTCGGTTTAACGGCCGTTAAATCGCTCCGCAGTGCTTCGGCCGGGCGATTAAAAACATACATCCGTGACTATATCGTTTAGTCTTCGTTTAGTACTCGAACAAATTTCGAATTCCGGGAACTATATTGCTCGCGGTTGTTGCTGACTTGATGCCTGTGCACGAAATGAGTTGTAATCATGATGTGCCATATTGCTTACACCAGCGTTTCTCAAGCTTTTTTGTTCGCGGAGCCCATATGTTCCTAAAAAAAAACTACGGAGCCCCAAAATTCAGAAATGTCTATTTGAAACAAGAATGCATTATGACTGAAGAAATTATTATATTGGAACTTCGAAGATGAGTAAACAAAATTATCGCACATGTAAAAAGAACGAAAAACCAGACTTTTATCCAATCTATGACACAAAATAATATGCGGATTTATAAATAGTTAAAGGTTTTAAATGTTTGAAATAATACATTGGTACCGTTCGAATAATATTGAATCTTATGTATAAAAATGTAGCTAAGAAATATAATAATAATTTGAATTTAATCAATACAAATATGCCCGGGGCCTAGGGAGCCACGGACCCCCTAGACTAACCTTGCTGAGCACAGTTTGAGAACCGCTGGCTTACACCATGTTCTACGATTGCGTACGATTCCGTTTGGTTAATTTTCAAAAAAACTCAATCCCTCGTAAGAGAATATGTAATGAGTTCAAAATAATGCTAGGCCCATTTTGACATTGTGTAATTTGTGGCCGTCACTCCTCATCCGGTCGCTGTTCCCCGAATGGATGTCCGTTCGAGAACTTGGTAACGTGACGCGTCCCTGGTGACCAAACGCAATCTGGTCTTCTGAAAAAAAAATAAAAAAAATAATAATAATTAACGTCGAGTTGTGATGGTGATCTACCAAAATCTCTAAACAAAAGAAGGACATTTTAAAAAATATAAAACGCATTGTCTCTAGCTAATAAATCCCGTACGTTAATTTAAAAATAATAAAACACAACATCAGAAATTCTTTGAATTTTATCGACGTTTATGTAATACAGTTAGTACTACTGTATCTACCGAAAATTATACAATGTTGCTCGATGTATCGTTTGACGTTTCCGATATTTTCAAATCGTATAAATATATATCTAATATATAAATGTGAAAATGAAAACCTTTGAGTGATATGTTCTCGGAAACTACTGAACCGATCGTTATGATTTTTTTTTTTAAATTGAAGAGCTCATTACGGAGAAGGTTTATGGCATTTTATCGATTCTCTAACTTTAAAAACAAAGGAGTTATCAACTTTCATAAATAATGACCTGTTGCGTAGACTTAGTGGGTAAATAAATTGTATTTGTTGATTCGTGGGTTACCTTGGTAACCAAAGAATTATATCTCAGGATACAAGAGTTGTTGCCAGGCGATTTAGTGTCATACAAATCAATCGATACAATTTGCGATGCGAACGAAGCTGTAAATTATGCAACAGAGTTTTTGAAACCATTGGATTTGCCAGGCACGCTACCGATCTACAACTGAAAGTTGTATCAGTATCCGGTTTTTCATAACTAAGTACTTAAATTTGTCTTATTTGTGTGTGTGTGTGTGTGTGATGCCAGCAAGACGCAAAGAGGCAAATTTGAGCCGTCGAATAAATGCGGATACAAACAAGAGAAATAGAATAGCGCAAAGAACGGTAAAACAAATGCAATCCGATGATTTGAATGTGCGTGTGAGTATGGCGCAATTTTGTGAATTTTAACCATAAGACCTTTATTTTTACTGACTTATGCGATATTGCATTTTTTAAGTAATTCATCCATTCCATAGACCGTTGTGAGAGTGAACAATCGTGTTGTGAATACTGCCCTGTACTGTTTTCATTATTACAAATTATTGTATACATTTATAATTTTAATAATCCAAATAAATTGTTTTCGTGGGCAATGGCAATGGCATGTAAAGGTATGGGCAATGGCCTAGATAATTAGGGTCATATACTTGCCAGTGATCATAACCCCCTTCGAAAGCTGTATATCTGATCGATGTTAAAGGATTTGGATAGAACCTGATATACTTCAGAATATAATCTATGTTGGTGATCTATAATTTCGATTGGAAATCACCATGTTTTTCACACGGACAATTATACGTGGCATGCTCTCGAGTGGGTAAGCCGTCCAGTTTGTTTGTGTTGGCTAAAGAAGGGCTAACAAAAAATATTCTTCACGCTATAGCATTAAGAAATTGATATTGTTTGTTAGTGTTACTGTCGTAATTAATTATTAATGATATATATAACTTTGAGGATTAAATTATGATAAATTTCAAAAATTAATGTTTGGTGTTTTTTTTTTTTATATATTCCCTCATCGTTCACAGCGCTCCATGCCTCTTTCACTCATTTACCACATCCTTACCCACTTACAATAAGTTAGTTATATTTTTTCTAAACTGTAAATTCCCTAGAAATAATTTATATGGCAAAACAACGTTTGCCGGATCGGCTAGTTATATATAAATATCGTATCATATCGCATTATATTACAGTTCGATACAAGGTAATAGGATAACGTCGGACGTAAAAACATATGACAATTTATACGCTGTTTCCACGATTACAGTGCAATCTCAATGGAAACTAAACATAAACGATGGCTCACTTTGTTTTTTTTTTTTTTTTCACGTAACGGGGACGAGTAAATACGATTTTTTTTTCGTCAGTACACAATACGTATTATGTCAGTCCCGTAAGCTTTAGTGCTTATAAAGTGTTGTTTATTTTCCGTGCCGCCATCCATTGGGTAAACCGATGATAAGAACACTCGAAGTGCTTTTCGGCGAGGGACCGGGAACTGTTTCCGCGACACGCGTTGTTCGGTAATGGCGCGTTTGAGCGTGAAAATGCGCAATGGAATACATTTTTCACGAGACGAACCATAATAAACGTCGTCGGCGCCGTCACCTGATTTTGTCAATAACGCGCTCATCCGTCGAGATGGGCGGGCACGATAAGACGGCCCGACCAGGTCTCATTGCTTTGTCGGATGTTAACCGTCTAAGACAGTGGTTCCCAACCTTTTTTATTCCATGCCCCTTTGTAGATTTTCAAAGCTCTCGCGCCCCCTACCCCCTTTTATAACATGAAAAATATATCACTTTTTTGTGTACTTTACAATGAAATTATAAAATATCCGAGATGAGTTCAATTTTATTGATGATAATAATTATAAAATATAAACAATAGTAAAATAGTAAGTAATATAATATAATGAAATTTACGATTTATTAACGTGTAGGCTGGCAACACTTTTCTTTAGACAATGTTTGGCTCAATGTTTGTTTATCAATACTTTATCAATATCTTTATGGATCATATTAATGTCTCTTTATCAATAATCAATAACCAGTCGTTATTAATTTTTCATATGTTCCCTACATTTTAAAATAAAAATAATTTAATAAATTAAAACTGTATTTTATAATGACTGCTTACGCCTCCCCAGAAATGTTTACACGTCCCCCCCCCAGGTTGGGAAACGCTGGTCTAAGACATTCGCCGGCGTCACAGTGAATCCTTTACATATCATGAGCCAACAAAGCCGATAGTGACGAAACATTACTACACGCGCGTGATTTCATTATGCGTGGATTAGTGATGTTTCCGATTTTTGTATGAAAATTTCCCGTGGGGTTTTCAACAAAAACTCATAACGTCACATCATCCGAGCGGAAAAACCTATTAAAGTGTTATTTGAGCTGTTTCCATGTAGAAAAAATCTGAACCGAAACATTGTTTTTATTTACTGCTCGGACAAAAATAATAATAATCACTACCCATATGTACATTATATATTTCAAAACTGAAAACATTTTCGTTACTGTGGAGAAGGGCGCACAATTGTATTACCGGTGTTCATTGAATAGTTAATAAAATAACATAGAAATTAACTATACAATGCCAATAAAATATTAATGTCATAATATTATTATAGTCATAGCTTTTTTTTATTTTTATAAAAATATCGTTTATTTACGAACATTTACAATCTATACAAAAATGGTACTGTAAGTAAATGTGAATGAAATAATTAAAATGTGGCTGTGAGAAAAAGACAATGAGTAGAAGTTTCACATTGGTATGAAGTTGAGCCATGAGGGTATTTGAGCGATGTTGGATAGTGGTGGGGATTTGGAGGTCATTATGTAGAACAACGTTTGTGACGTACCAAGGGGCTTTAGCAATCATACGGAGGCATATGGCTTAGAATGCTTGTATGGTTCTTGTGTTCGATGGTTTAGCGGTGCCCCAAAAAGCGATTCCGTATGATAGTCATAGCTTATAAAAAAATTCATGAAAACGTAACGTTTTTAAAAACTATATTCTCTTACGCTTTATATGAAAATAAAATATTTATTTTTATTTATTTTTTTAGGTTCCATACTAGCTAGCATTCCTTAAGTGTATTTTGTTCCTTTTTGTCCATGATATTATACAGACTTTCATTGCACTATATGTCTATATAGGTATACAATATTCAATATTTATGGGATATTGTTTAGACGTTGGTATTCAAACGGTTTTAGGGTTATCATCATAAACGTATTAAAGCTTTTAGTTATTCTAAGAATATTCAAAATATTAAATATTGAAAAAGTCGACAAACTTACTTTAAGTACAAATATGTCAAGAACACAAAGTGTACAGTTAAGTTTTTTTGTAGCCCTCATAATATCTTTCTTAAAATATATTTATAATAAACATTTTATACTAGGAAACATAACTTCTCAATACAAGCTAAAAATAATTTTATTTTAATTTAAATAAAGCAACCCTTAGAGAGGAAAATCAAGTTATTTAATTGGGAATTGATATGTTAAAAATAGCATCCAATGAATTCAGAAAAAAAAAATAAAGTAAATCATAGCTATGGTACAATATTAAAATCATTTTTGTAAAGTTTTTAACTAAAACAGATTACATGCTCACAGGTACGTACGCTTGAATCCTGAAATGTATGACGTAGCACGCTACTCGATATTTTTTTTCTGCAGGGAAAATCTAACAACCATAAATATATATTATAAAATGTTTTGGGGAACACTAAGGAACTCGAAATAATTTCTTGTAAAAGAAAAATATCAAGTCGTCATGAGTAAATATTTCATAAACAATTATGTACAAGTAATTTAAAAAAATCAAATCAAATAAAAAATAATTCTTATTGAATTAAATTGTTGTTAAGTGGACGCCGCACCCGCATGTGTTGTCTCTGTCTTACAAATTCACAAGATAGCAAATCTGTGTTCATTAGAATGGATTTTGTGTAGTTAGTTTTTAAAACTAGAGTAAACAAACTATTTTCGAACTTAAATAGAACAATCTATGTCTTATACGATATTTTTATATACAAGCCAGTAAGAAACTTTTTAAAGTTGCAAAAGTTCACATTATCATCACTCACGTTTAGTATCCTACGAGAAGAAACCGATATATTCTTGCCTTTGAGTACAATGGTTGATCAGTTTTCTCTAACATCAAAGATAACTACATACAATTGGTGCTACTGATCACAGATTTGCTATTCGTGCGTTCGCGTGACAGTGATAACGCATGTGAGTGCTGCTGTGGCGGTCTATAGGATGAGAAAAGTGTGAAATATAATTCATCATAGTTATTAGATTTCCGACGTGACAAGTGAATATACGAGTATACCGTCGACTGTTGTGTTGTTTCTAACGGTCGAAATGACCGAATCGGTGTTTAGTAACATACCGAATGTGTTGCGCATGAAGAATATGAATTCTAGCCCTCGCGATAAATTCAGATCAATGTCAAGATTACCTCCAAGATCAATCGGTATTTTATCGAAACCATGCATTGCAACAAACATGTCGTATTTTGGACTGTATCGCATAAAATTAAATTCAAAGAAATCACGAAGCCCAAGACTACTCGCTAGACGCTAGTATACCAGGTGTTATGTATGCCGAAATTAGTGTAATTGATTTTTTATCAATTTGCATTTCTATAGCGCAAATATTTTCCATAGCGGTATATAGATAGGCTATATAGGTTATCGTTTCGTGTAGAGATCTTAAATTTCCAGTCGTGTAAGATCGTGATCAGTATAGATTTCAGAGGTGCTGAAAAATTTTAATTTTCAAAAATTGCAAAACCTCCAGCTCTGAAAGTGTGTCGCTTAAAACGTGCAACAGAACGAAATCCAGATATTTCTCAAAGCTGATCATTGTCAATCCATTTTTCGCTGAGGGCTATTATTTTACAATTTGGAAGCTCAAAAGACAGTTATTATTAAATCCGGTATATATATATATATATATATATATATATGTGTACTTCCTTGAGATTTAATAATAATAATAATAATAGTAATAAATAATAAGTGATAAAATGGTAATAAATATCCATGGTAACGAGACCGTTACGAAAATTGGCCTCGAAAAAAAAGTTGTAGCCAAAGAATTCTATATTCTATATTTAGAGTAAAATGAAAAAAAAATATCCCGCTTATAAGATTCGTACTCGCATTGCTTAAAGAAATGCAAACCTAAATTTACTATTTTCAAAAAAAAAAAAAAATTCCGAATGCTCAAAACCTTGTTTATTTTAAACAAAACCTGTCGTTTAAGTAAAACATTGAATATATATTATCTTAGTCCAAACGTACTTCATCGATTTCATATTTCAAATATGTTCCAGTCCTGTCATATAAATACTATGTTTAAAATGTAATATGATATAATTTAAAATTATTAATTTTAGTCCAAACATAATTCATCGCTTTCATGTGTCAATTCTGTTCTTATAATTGACAAACAAATGTTGAAAAAGTAAACGATCGAATGTTATAAAAAATATGCCATTCCGTTTGATGTTTTTTCATACATTTTCCGGGAAATGTCCGCTAGAGTTGACATAAATGTTAAAAACATTGAAAAATTCCGAAAAAAATTATTTAGACCTCGCGAGTTATGCAATGTGCATTCATTGCTGTAAGTTTTCACTGATGCACGTTTCAGATTGTAACTTCACTGCAACAGGCGGTAGCGCCCATCCCTGCCACTAAGAGCTGCGGCCGCTATACACCTTTTTAACGTCAGCTTGGTAGATGGGTAACCGTGCTAACTAAATACGTTAAAATGTTAATACCAAACTATATACGGGTAGTCATGACTGTATCGGAAAACTGTAGTTGCTTCGCGCCCGTTATTGCAGTTGAAAATAGAAGCATTAAACCAATAGTTCACCCATTTACGCGTACATATGAAGGGAAAATGTGAACAATTGACTGCAACAATTTTAAAGATATGGGCGGGCGGGTCCTAAATAAATCCGGTTGCTACACGGTTTCGTTTGGACTTGTTCGCCACTACTGGTAACACGTATGCACAGCCATTAGAGAGAATATAGTGGTTACATACGTGCGCGTGTAATAATATTGTTGTTCGGGAAATGAAACGTTCGCTCGGGAAAAAATGCCGGTCATATTTATTTAGCGTCGAAGGGTCGATTGGAGTTTTTAATTAACAAACACGATTTGTACAGTACGTTTCGTGAAATTACAAATGTTTACGGACATTTACGTCATACACATTAATGAACAGTAATAATAACACATCGTGACATATTAATGTACCCTGCAACGCGGCATGGGACCGTGAGTATGATGAACGCGCGTACACGTTAGTCAGGTTTAAAATATGATTTTTTTTTTCCAAGTGTGGGCATGAATATTTTAAACGTTTTAATATTATAATAATGTGCTACGTTTTCGGCGCTCAACTCACTGCGCTCACGTGCGCGCACGATAAAAGTATTCTTAAAATCCAAACGTGAAAACGTTAGTGTTATGGTTAAAAATAATCGTAAACGGATTAATCCGGTGACTTCAAATCGTTCGAGATTGTTTAGCGGTCGTAGCTAATGCAATTCACTGAAGGTTAAGAGAAAAAAAAATCGACATCTTATCCAAGTCATATTGACTTACCATCATCGTGATTTTTTTCCGTCTTGTGTAATATGTCGTTATCGACTTTTCTGCTTTGGGCGGCGTCCATTGCAGAATACACGTACTGTACGATTTTCGATCCAGAGAAGTGTTTAATTTGAGCATTTTAATGCACCGAAAGTAAATGCTCTTTCTACAGAACCTTCTGACGGAGCTCTACGAGTTATGTGGGGTCCATCATCGCATTCCGCACTGAAAACGCATTACATGCCGCAGAGTAATATTTTCGATTTCGGTTTATGAATTTAGGGCTTGACGTGGTGAAAAAAAGGCAAGGGTGGCTGCAAACACTGTCCGTTTTGATTGTTCCTCGTCGCGTCGCCTATATTGTTTGGGGATGCGATACAATTAAGAAATAACCGAAAATTTAATCTATCCCTAGGTTTATATAGCTCGTATTTCATTTAGTTCCATGAAGCGAATTGGCCGTGACAACAATATAGAGAATCTCGTATAAACTGATTGGGCTAAGGGACGGATGCGGGGAACCCAATACGGCGTCGACGGAAAAGCGTTAGTTGATAAAATTACGATTTTATATACACTGACTCGATGTTCTATTGTTTTGTGGTATTTTGTGTGTTTCATGTCCACGCGTGACTCAGAAAATATTTATTATAGTGTGTACACACAAATTGGATAAAACCAGACGGTGCACTCCCTATGAAATTCTCCTAAAGCAATTTTCCTACGTAATTCTCGAAAATATAAACCGACCAAAAGTCAACCTCGGGGCACTGTCACCACAAATAGGGGAAAAAGAGATTTTGGAATTCCATTAATTTGCATTGACACGAATGACACGTTAATGCACATTAAATATACGATGTGTATATAATGGTTATAGTAAAATAAGTTGTATAATAATTTAATTTCTCGTACGTCCGGTCAAATTTCATTGATGACGATTCTATTTCTCAGCAAGTTCCGAAGTGTATTTTTTTGTTTTATATATAATCCGCGGTGTCTATACATAGGTCCGTTTCAGGGTACACTGAAATGAGGTTTGTTATATTGATGATGAATGGTACACTTTTTTAGCAACTTTACAGGTGAAAGGACTGAGCCGCTTGATCATCTATTAATGACATTAACATGTAGGTTCAATTAGGTATCAAGTGCAAACCCTACACGTCTGTACGTGCGAACCGATCGTCATGGTAACAAATTGCTTCTTCGAAAAAAACGTTGACTTTGTACTAATACTTTTTCTGTGGTCGGTGGCTGTCAAATATCGTAAACCTTACGTCAGGTTTATACCGAAGTGGTTATGAGTTTTAAAATAATGCGTGTAAAATTATAAGTAAACACGGGCATTATTTCTGGAGCTTATAAACATGAGTGTAGCATACACTGATACAGCCGATTTGTTATCGACTCATGCCACAGTAAAAATAATATATTGTAGAATATAACGCAATAAGTTTTTCAAGAAAACTTTAAATGATCTAATTACCAAGAAATCGCTCAGATTTATTTATGAAAAATGTTAAATAATTACATCAATTCACTTTAATGTACCTAGTAAAATAAAAAAAACATTGAACGTTACTAGCGAAACTGTATAAAATGCGTAATATTTTTTTTTTTAAGCATAATTTCATATATTTCGAATAGTAGTCGTATACTCACTCGTATGTGATGTAATTAACAATTAGTGTTGTTTTTATCATCATTATTGTTTTACTCGGAAAACTCACGTGTTTTGTTAATTAAATGAATAGTCGGATAAAAATGTATGATTGGTATAGTTAGTACAGTTAAATACTTGCAATTGATGAACACACTTCGTAATACTGACTACGATGTGTCACTAACGTTTTATTCGTATAGGATAATAATATAAAAATTAGTGCACATAACCAACGGATATTTTGTAAAATCAAAACATTTGTGGTTAGTACCAGTAATTTGACATGGGTCAATACGACTGTTGCGATAGAACTAAAATATTAAATAGAAATAACAAATACAACTTTATCGCTTAGGTACCGAGGCTATATTATGCTCGAATTCCAATTTTCGTGTACGTATTAGTCAACACGAAAATACTGTAAAAGTGAAAAATAGTAATCAGCGGTCCTTTGTATGACAATGAATGTAGTATTTAGCTTAAACTTAAACTTTTATAACTTCAACTTGTATTGGTAAAGTACGCGATAATTTGGATTTGAGTAGATAGGAAAAACTACTTTCAAGCGCACATGCTTACACCAACAATTGAATTCGAAACTAAAAACAAAATTATGAACAATGACTCGGTTTGATGATTTTGAATCTTGCTCCAGTTACTGTTTTGTAATTTTCACGTACATTTATTTATATTTCATGTCGAAACAAAACGCATTGACAACGAATTAGGTATGATTTGAGTATTTGATTTCTCTTTGTACGATGGTTTTTAATGACATGAAATTATATATGGTTAAAAATACGTTTTTAGATACGTTTTTTTTTTTTTGTTAGCGTATAAGACTTTGCAAGCCCACTAGGTCATCTACATTTGTCGATATTTTATTCAGAGATTTTTTTTAACAAGATGACATTTTAAATTAATAATTACAATAATATGTACATACGCTTATCATAGAGGGGTCATTTATGTATACTTACATAATATTTATATCATACATGCGTGTACGAAGGAACGATATATATTTGATTATAATAATAATACATACGTATACATTGTAGTGGAGTGAGCCTATCGAGTTGAGAAGTGATGTTTGAACATTTTTTGATAAAGTTTTTACGCGGTCTTGGATTTTGTGAGTATGAAAGTATTTTGCGAAAATTTTCGTTTATTATGAACCAGGGAGCTATTATTCTTAGAACTCTGTTTTGAAATATTTGTAATTTTTTGAAGTGGTATATTGATGATTTGATTATATTCTAATATTAATTCCGAGCATTGACTAGCTATAAATATTAAAAATTATTGACAATTTATTACAACCGTTTAATTAGGAAATTATGAGTGTGTGAAATATTCAATCCGAAAGATGTGTATTTACTAGTTGTTAATTTAGAAATATTACAGTACCCAATTTACCAATTTATGTATTTTGTTTTTCAACATCATATTATGTGTCTGTGGAATTTTGCAAATCGGATATTCGTTAAATGAAAATTTAACTTTGTTTTGACTAAGACCACTTTTAAAATTGATACTATTTTTTGAGAAAAATAATTCAAACAAAAATAAAATTATTTAACATTTCGTTGGAATTAAAATATGTATATAAAAATAAAAATAAAAACTTTAGTCAACAAATACATTTTGAACCACGCAGAATGTGAATAATAATAATACAATTATAAAACTTAATTTGTATTCCAACATTTGTTTCTAAATCATCTGAATTTTTACATTCATACATATTAGACAAATGCGAGTGTATAATTAATACTACTTCAAGTATGAAATTATATTAAGACTTAATTATTATTATTTTTTTTTAATTCTAAACAGTCCCACACAAAAATACCAACGTTCTAGTAAATCGTACGGACGTATGGATTTATTTTAGCACCTCATTACTCATAAGTAGGGCTAGGAAAATGATGCACTAAAAACCTACAATAAAGACATTAAAAAATTGCCAATAATGCTCCAAAAAAAGCATTTTAACCAGTTAGATGCAACAAACGATTAAATACTTGTCGGCATAACGTATTAACGACAACTGATGTGACTCGTGGGCCATAGCTCCGCGATAAATAACAATACTCCGTACGTTAGCACGCGAATATAAACCCCCATGGAAATTCCTATAATTAGTGAATGGCGAATGCTAAATAATATTATTGTAATTTTAGACATAGTAAACAAGTCAATAAGTATCGTTCTCATTGCGTCTGAAGTCCAGATAGTCAACGTAACCACAACTCCCCACTCGGTAATCACCTTGACAACATTTAAAAAAGAATAAAAAAAGAATTTATTTTCAGAAATATTTTCCGATAAGGTGAAGCCACGAAATATATATAGTAATGAAAATAAATTGATAAAGAATAATTTAGATAAATAAGTACGTAAATGTTCTAAAAACATCAAATATGCGTATAATTAACAAAAACTAAATAAAAAGCTAATAAACTGACACTTAAGTACCAAAAAAGCATTTATTTACGAATATCATAAGAAAATGCAAAATGCAAAAATGCAAAAAAAGCAAAATAAAAATTGTAAATTTGAACTCTGTGATGTATGAATCGAATTTTGTTTTTGATTAGTTATGTCCTGGAGTACTAAGAAAGAAAATGCAAATGCTACAAAATCCTAGCCCTACTCATAAGTGTTGCTTACAAACGTACGTACTAGTATTTCGGAAAAATGTACGACAAATATTGTGTTCTACTTCGAACAAACATTTGGTTTTCACAGTTGAACAAGTCAAGTCGGTGACCAATTTCATACAAAATGGGAAGCTAATTTGTAAAAGTATTCTCTCGGGTATTATAAAAGTGGTTATTACAGTTGTAAACAGAAGATTTGTTTATGACTTATTATATTTTTAGAATCAAGTGTAATTGTGCTTGTTAACGGACCATCAGTTCAAAATGAAATCTACCATTTGACGCTTTTTTTGAAAATAAAAACATTTCTTTATTTTAGCCTTGATGAATATTTTCATGTCTTAAATTTATGTATCCATATTTTTTTATGTTTTTATTTTTGGCTTACCAATGCCAAAAAATCGCTTCCTTTAACCTAATTTACCTCTGTACCGCATTGTACTGCATATAATACGGCTTGCCAGAACTTTTTGTCAACAACAATTGGAACGTCATTTGCGCATAATGACAAATAAGACGCTGTGAAATTAGGCGAGAACAAAAAATAGTTACTACCTACAGTGCCCGACTTAAAGGTTAATGTTCCTTTCTTAAGCGGCCACTTGGATTAATCGACAATGTGATAGGATCCGTAAAGTAAGTAGTAGATCCGTAAAAATGTACGTTAATGTTGGCAATCAAATGACGCCCAAGATCGATTGTCTGGTATATTAATACTGTTATCACACGAACGAAATTACATTTGAATATAGTTTGTACTACAATGTATGTTGCACCAGAGAGTCCATGGCAAAGTATTCAAGACGATGAACACTTTTACACCGTATTCGTCGCATATTACATTTTAAAATCAAAAATATTATTCAAAAATATATTTTATGATCACTATAATTATTTATCATTGCTATATGGTTTTTGTGTTAACAAAAGTCGTACATTTAGACGATTATACTGCAAACGTTGGAAAAAAACACATTTCTTAGTTTTCACCTTTACGCATCTTATTTTAATTTATCCTCGAATTTGTTGCGAAACTTTTTTTTTCTTAATCTTCACTTTAAAATACCTAGAATACTGCAAAAAGGCTGTATACAATTTCTGATTAAATCGTATTTTCCATTGAGCGTGTTTAAATACTGATTACAATCCTATATATAGCTGCAACGTAAAACGTTTGTAAATAATTCTACTTGAGTTATATTTTTCTAGAAGATTTAGGATACCGTCGAGTATGTAGAAATAAAATATGTCTGCACTATATATAATAGTATATTTCATCCAATCATTTGATTACTTTTTTTTTTTATATATTCACTGCCGTTGGTCTTTGGGACTTATTGGAGCAAGGATGTTCAATGTTTTATAATAACACGTACTTCTGTAAAAGCGTATTTTTTCCGTTTTACTGTTTTTAAATAAAACGTTTGTATTCGTTTGGGACAACTCGCAAGAATGATAAATTTTCGCATACACTAAGTGTTTCAATATTCTAAATTTTCAAAAGTTTCTCGAAAAAATAAATACAGACGTCCGCGTGTGAATAAAACTCACATATAAACTGGGAATAAACTGTACTAGAACTTAGAGTGTGACATATTTACGTAAATATCGTACTTTAAGATAAACTTTGGGTAAACCACGACTCTTATTAAATAACTTGAGACACAACTTCGAATCGGTAAAATATTCGAAAAATAAAATAAAAATCTCGGAGACAAGATACTAGTATACTACAGTAAGAACTATTATTATTAGAAATTGTGTTATTATTTTAGGGACGGAATTGAAAACCTTCGATACATCGATACATAATAGGTGTCGCACAACATGTACTACAATATTATAAACACTGAAATCGATAAAACACAATATAAAATATAAATTATAGATATATTTGTAACCACGTATATATACATTTACTATAGACGGTATAGTTTTGAATAACTCTGTGTGCTGTTTATGTAGAATAACCTTTTGGAACGCATACAAATCTTACGCGTTTATAGCAAAGTTCCTCTGATGAGACTGTCTTAAATTTTCACGTTGTACGAGTGGGACTCGTGTGGCCGATCCGTGTCCGATCCGTTCCAAATGGACGGTACGACATATTCGAAACTGATCGATCCCATCGACCGCATCTTCCGGTCGCTCCAGTAGTTATAAATCGCCTTTCTAATGTCCATACGGCATTGAGACTTATCTAGATAATTATCTAGATAAAAATAGTAATAATCTATTATCTTATCTAGATACAAATCTAAACATTATCTATTTATCCATCTTAGATGAAAAATTCAGTTATCTGCGACAATTTATCTATTTTTCATGTTATATAAATTATTTTCATTTTAATTATTCAATTATTTATTTTATTTTTGTTCCTGGTAATTACTAATTTGTACTATTTTCGATCGTTTATTGACGATGACGAGCATAAGAAATGGGACAATAATTATTTTAATATTATTATCAGTAAGACAAAAGGAAAAAGTGTGCGTCTTAAAATTACAAAAATATATTACAAATACACACATACTTTTATACTACCAATATTGTCAAAAGTCGATACCATTTAATTATTTAATTTTAAAATGATTATTTTAATTATGTTGGGATTTTCGATGTTAGCATAAGATCGCGGTTTAAATTTAGACATCAATCAACAATATTTCTTAAAAATCCATATCTTATAATCAGAAATCTTTACACGCATGCACGATTTAAGATATTTAAGATATCTTAAATCGTGCATGCATGTAAACTGTTACAATTCGTGTTTGAAAACAAATTATCATTGATAAACGAGTATATATAAATTTGGACGACGCGTTGACGTTTATTGTATCAATTTCAAATAGCGACTGTGAAAATAACATTAACTCTGATAACTTTGAATATATGTAGGTTATTTGCTTTCAGAATCAAATAATGCATTAATTTGTTCTAATATAATTTTAATTTTAAATCATTGTTTTTTAAAAATTTATCTACTTTTTATAATAAGGATTATCATTTATCTAATAAACAGATAATTGTAAATTAGTTTATTTTTATCTTTATCTAAATAGATTTTTGGTCTATTATGTATATCTTTATCTAGATTAAAAAATATTTATCTGGGCTCAACACTGAGTCCATACCGTGTTTTGATGTTGCAACATCGCGCAGCGTACATTTTAAATGGTATTGCGAATCGGCCATCAGAAACGGCGGACGGAAATCGTATCCCTCGCCAATCCGAATCCCGTTAGGCGCGGTACGTGGGCACCTACCGCGGATATAAGACGACGGTGTTCCATACGGTCACCGCGCCAGCCGGAAGCGGCCCTCGCCTGCGGACCGGAAACACGTGGTCGGTGCAACGCGCGTTTCCGTCGGCCGGACGAGGGCTGTGCGCCTTCGAACGGGCGCTACATTGAAATCGACGAAATTTAAACGTTTTTGATTTGCGCACGGTCAGAGTGTAGGACGAAAACCGCAAACGTTATCCGGTTCGTTTCGTTGGGGAGCCTTGCAGCGCGCGCTCGGAAATACCGCGGCGCCAGTGCCGGATCTAGGGGGGTGCGAGTTGGTATCATTGCCCCGGGCGCCGTCGGTATGAGGGCGCTTTTGAATTTATGAAAATTCAAAAAGCCTTAGTATGGGTGTATTAAAAATGTACATATGTTTAAATTTTTTTTCATTTTAAATTTTTAAGCTTGAAAATTAATATAATATTACATAATATTTAGGAATTTATACAACTATTTTTGTCTGATGTATATGTCTTTTGAGATTCATTCGTCAAACGTAGATATTATCTAATTTTTGTTTTCGGAGAAAAATCGACTGATGGGATTTGGAAATAACTGTTAGTTGTCATAATAATCTACGATAATGATATGACTATATTATATATAAGTTATATAATATAACCATATATATATATATAAAATCATACTTGCGATCTACTACAAAGCAAGCAAGACTTAATAACTTATCATATAATTGCAAGAAACATTAATTATGATGAAATTATAAAAGATTTCGCTGCAAAATAGGCTAGAAAAGTAAACTTTTAGATATTAAAATGTTATTTGTTAAATTAAAACAACCAAGCAATATATAAATTATGTTTGTTTTCTATGTTTTTATACGTGTAACATTTTAAAATATGATATTGTATAATGTATATATGTACAATGTACATTATATAAAAATAGCAAAGTTTCCATTTTTAAGTTTATAAAATGTTTATATTTTTTAATATGTAAAATTAATTACTATTATTATAATATAAAAATTATTATTATTATAGAAAAAAAGTTTATATTAAATACCCCCTCTTTCCCTCACTGAGGGGCCCCCGTAGCTCCCCATATGGAGTGCACAGTTAAGGGCGCTGCATTTTTACTAGCCCCGGGCGTCAAATGTCCTAGATCCGGCACTGCGGCGGCGCACACTAATTGTGTGGGCGAAAACCGAGGACCGTTTTCCGTTTAAATATCCGCGGGACGGGCAGGGAGTTTCAACGAGAAAACCGATGTACCGCGAACGCCCGGAAAACTGTTACGCGATTCGTCAAAGTAACGTTCGGACGAACTCACCACCACGTTTGGCTCGTTAGATCGTACGGAATTCAAAATTCGCTCGCGTTTACAACGGGTGAGAAACCAAAACACGTTATAACACAGCGCGCAATCCCAGGGCCGGAGCTAGGGTGGAGGGGAAGTAGGGGATTTATCCCCGGGCGTATACTTTTCGTGGGCGTATTATTGTAAAGGTTTCAAATTTTTAACTTTGAAACAATCAAACAAAAGTCATAACTACAAAATAATATTTTAATAGAAATGTGCAATAATGGGTATGTGAATAAAATAATATTATTTTTATTTTTAATTTTAACAAGTAATAACAATATTATTTTAAAATGGACAAATAGGTAAGTATTGCAGTGGAAATACCCGTCCGCGACTGTATGTCGGTGTTTACTGTGGACTGCGGTGCATTCCAGGAATTTCCTGAAAAGGGCGTGTATTTTTAATTTTCCCCGGGTGTTAAAAAGTTAAGATTCGGCCCTGCGCGATCCTCCCATCGTATTTACGGGCAGGTAAAAATCCGGAACTTATGGTCGTTACAACTGCATGTACATGTTTTCCTTTTATTTTTTTTTTTGTAAACACCGTGCGTGGTGGGTCGTAGGTACCGAAGGATCTTGGCGGCGGGCTTACTGAAACAAAAGACACACGACTTTAGAAACAAATATTTAACGATCGCACCCTCTCGAATGTCCCTCCGACAACCCTTCGCGTCGAAACTATATATGAACGTTTTGACAAACAACAATGACGTACAATCGTGTACAAGCGCATTATTTTACCGACAGTGTGCCGTCTTGGCGCATCGTTAGGCCGCGCCGCACATTGGGTACGAAAACGTACGAATAGTGGTCGTACGAATTGAATGCGCACACTGAACACGTTTTTGTCCGTAAAATAGTCAGTTTTTCGGTAATATCGCATTCGTGACGTTCTGGAACGCAATGGATAATCTGTATCTTCAAGATAATAATTTTCTAAAACCACTGCGTCGTGGTCACTATCGTAGAACCGAATGGGGTGCGGGGAATATATTTAAATTAAAAGTTAAATTAATTAATTTTTTTTTGTAAAATTTCAAAGTAATTTCCATTTCTTTGGATATTTCTTGCCATGCCCTGCGATGAAGGTCACGTAAGCGATGCCTTGAAACACTTTGATCCCATAAACATGTGTGTTGGTAAATTAAACTAATACATTTTTCACTATCCATTTTCCATTATTATCCATTTCCGACGTACGAACGTTAATGAAATCCGAACAAGTTCGGATTGTTTCCGTACGTCAAAGTTACACGTACGTATCTGTAACTACGTAAGAACGAATCGCACCCAGTCTGCGCGCTCACATAGTATTTGGTAAATCGGGATCGTTCGTACGAGAACGTATCCGGTGTGCGCGTGGCCTTAGGCCCGTTTCACACGGGCCACTTTACGTGTCGCCACAGAAAAGACACAGTGGCGCCACTGATAAAAATACATTATTTTTAAATGATGCTTTCACATGGTGTGTCGCCACAGAATTGTGGTGCCACAGACGGTTTTATGTGGTCGGTCCTCGCTAGAAATCGCGCCACAGTTAGTGATACATTGAAACAGTACGTTCATTTCATACGGACCACACCACAAACGACCACAAGTCGTAGTAGTAGTAGCTAGTATCTTCTAGAAGCCCCCCCCCCTCAAATTCGAGAAATAGAATATTCTGGAATATTTTATTGAAGTATTTCTATAACATTCCCTGGAGCATAAAAAGGACGGCTGATGGCATGCTCAATGACAGTTCGTCACTGTATACGCAGTAGAAAATCTGGTGATATAACGATGGATGAAAACGTATACGCATATTTTGTTGTTCGAGTTTATAATATATACGTGTATATATATAGTATTTATAATTATAATGTTACTATACTGCCTAATTATTAATTTGTGAAAACATAAATTTTTTTCAAAAAGAACCAATAGGTAACCTATTTATAAATAAATATTATATAGCTAACCTAACCTAACCTAACGATATGCACTATACAGTTGCGTGGCATGAAACTTAGTGGCTTTAAACTATCTTAGGGGGTGGGAGTAGAGGCCTTTTTTAGAAATTAAATTATTAAATAGTGATGCTAGAAGGGGTTTGATCTATAGCTTATAATTTTTTTAAAACAATACAGTAGTATTGTATATTTAAAATCCACTTTAAAAGTTTTTGTTTGATTAAAATAAATATATTCCAAGTGTTTTTTTTTTAAATGTCAAGTTAAATGGTACCGCGCCCCCAGACTTGAACTTACATTAGGGGCCCGGCCTCAATATGACACTGGATGCAGGAAACTCTTGGCGCCACACATAAATTAATTTGTAGCTACCGTGTGGCTATCGTGTGGTTGTCGTGTGAAAACTATATAGTTCATGTGGCGCCACCGTGTCTTTACCGTGGCGACACGTAAAGTGGCCCGTGTGCACGTGGCCTTGATCGGAAACGTTTTCGATTCGATTTTTTCATTGGATTTTTTTTTTTTTTTTTTGCCCTCCGGTATTCCTGTGTCGGCGCGCAACACAGTGCAGCGGCACGGCTGGCAGCGGGGCACGCGCGAGCGACGGGTGCCGGTGCTGCTCGATGGTGCGCCGGTCGGTGGGCGAGTACCAGTGCCCGGTGCTGATGGTGGTGCCCAGCAACGGCCACAACGCGGGGAAACCGGCGGCCGCGGGTGGCCCGGCCAAGAAGCCCGAGTCCGGCGGCAAGAAGCTGCGGTTCCAGTTGGCCAAGGAGCGGAAGGCGTCCACCACGCTGGGCATCATCATGAGCGCGTTCACCGTGTGCTGGCTACCGTTCTTCGTGCTCGCGCTGGTCAGGCCGTTCCTCAGCGACCCGTCCAGCATACCCAGCTCGCTGAGCAGCCTGTTCCTGTGGCTGGGCTACGCCAACTCGCTGCTGAACCCCGTAAGTACGCTTCACACAAAAAATATCCGTTTCAGCCGATCACACGTGTATACGAGTAACAACACGCACCCTCGGGGGATGATGGCCACGCGTCTCCGGGGGGGGGGGGGGGTGAATTCCCGGGGAAACCCGACGGCGCCGAGGAAATCGATCCCCGGTCGTCGATCGTAAATGCCAGCGGAAATAACGCTGTGGCGTGATCAACACAATTTCTGAACAATAAAACCCAAGTGTAATCCCAGCGACGTACGCCGAAAAAAGTTTCGGGGGCGTGTTTTTGAAAATCAGCTGCTGAAAAGTAGAACTTTTTCTTTAATAAACATACGACATTTTTTTAAGAAAATTATCTTTACTTAGTACTCACAATACTTTTTTATAATATAAACAAAAAAATTACAATACTAAATCTAATTTTCGTGAAGTTTTAGCCATTATGTTAAGAATATCTTCACAATTAACTTCTATGTCTCTATGTACATTTAAAAATGTTAAACATTCAATTTCTATGTCTGCTGGTGCCTAAATAGCGCAACAATCAACATTAGAAAATACGTTAAAATATTAATAAACAAAAAAATAGAAACTAATACGCACCTCTTTATAATATTATTATTATAATATTGTCACTTTTCGTGCCTCGTTTCAGATACAAAACAAAAACATGAACTATAATGTCGATAACAAAATATAACAGAAACGTCATTATTCATTAATTTTAACACTCCAATTCGCAGTAATTGTCCCGTCTGTATAGCTTAGGTATTTCCCATGTCCGTGTACATTTTAGAATTTTTTTTATACCCACGTCAATACACAGTAGGTATCATTTTATTTTATTTATAAATTTGTTAGTATGAATTATATTTTATTTTGCTTTAGTCGGTTTTTCACAAACACAACGTAATAATATTATATCTGTCCATTAAAGTGTAATATAAAAATTAATATTAAAATTGAATAAATAAATAACCATACAATAAACCAAATATTTCGGGGGGTGTTTGAACACCCAAAACACCCCCCTGTGTACGTCCCTAAACACAACGTATACTTTATGTTGGCCACCCCTAGTGTTTTATACGGTCATGTCCATTGGCCACCACCCCTGTGAAATGTTTCAAGATCGCGAATCGCAAAACTTTTGTTCACCTCGAGATTTTTACAATATATTCCTCTGTACGGTTTCACATTCCGGAACAACTAACAACAGTACTCGGATTTCTCCGAATGAGTCATATGACCAATCTTCTCACTGATAATTATGTCCTTTAAATTATTATTTGTATGTAAACTATCATCAGGGTTTTCACGCATCTTGCACGTTATTCTCTTATACGAGATACAACTATATATATCTCGTATAACTGCTATAGGTTATAAAGAATAATCGGCACGTTTACACAGCTACTTTATGATCGGTTTAATAATACACCTATAACATATTAATATGATATGTAATCTGTTTTCGTGCATTTCACCATCAGCAGTATGTTTCGTACGTAAATTCAGAGTAGCAAGGTTGAAAATCTATTGTTTGGACGTGTCGAGTGTACGGTTTTACTTTACTCATAAGTCGTAGCACTATCCGTATCAGACATTTTTATTTTCTTCTCTCAAAATAAATATTAAAAATTCTGTACTTTCAAAATATTTGCGACATTTCATTACGTCTGAAAGGTTGTGATGGGAAATCAAAGATAGAGCACTGTTTAAAACCTAAAGTTTGAAAGTGCCGAGCCAGAACGCCCATTTCTTTAAGTAAACGGTGTCCGATTATTTTTGTTTTGCTAAGCTGAACACCGTTTACATTTGAATACTTACTCGGAAGAGTGTATAATTATATTAGAGTTTCAGATTCGTTTATTTTGTTGCATTGGCTCTCTTGAACTATTTATAATTTGTCGGTGGCGACCGATTCAACAGTATTTTTCATTCGCGTTTACTATAGATATATAATAAAAAGTTTACATTTCTCCGATGGACACCTCAAGGAGCTGCTTGACAGGAAAAACACTTTTTTTCGCTCATGGTATTATTTGATTTGGTCCGATTACTAATATGTACAAAGAATTTTAGTCTATTATCCAAAGATTGGAAAACCATGGCTCAAAAGTTTCTAAGTAACCTATTGTTTCAATTTTTTTCCAATGACTTCTACACACATTTTTTTCACAACAGTTGATATCCATATAAAAAAAACTAAAAGATAATACCATAATATTAAAGAAATCATTTTTTATTTCATAAACATGATGAGTGGCGATTTCAAGTGTACACATTTCATTTATGCGTTTATTCGAACGCATAATAGCATTGTCGTAAACGCGCAAAATATCGAAACGCTTTATTGGTAGTGTATGTTAATGATGTCTTCAACTCTCGTATCGATTAAACTGTTGAGCCGTATAATACGAATTTATTATGTAATCTTGTGAAAAGTTATGACCCGTGCTCGTTGACTGACATCATTAAAAAATAAAATTCGTGCTTGATTTCATCCGAAAAACATTTTAATATATACTGAACTATACTTCACATATTAAAATAAAAAGTTTAATCATATTATTTTGCTTATGATTTTTTTTTAATTTAAATTATTTAAAAAAAATATTTTTCCACATGTTTATACGTAACATTTTGATTATCATCTTTATCATTCCCTTGGGCTTCATTATAGGTAGAAGCCTTTCTAGTCTAGAACTTGGACAATATCTTGTACCCTCCTTTTTCTTAATTCTTACCTCTTGTGCTCTCTATATTCCAAAAAAACCCTGTGCAACGTCCTCTTTTAAAGGGCAAGGCACCCCTTTCTCTTTAAATTATTCTCATTCACCCATCTTCAGTCACTTTCCCATTTACAATCGATACCAGTCTTCTCCTCAAATCTTAATCCCCATCTGTCATATCCTCATTCGTCATCAGTGCTAACTTCTTCATCTAAATGCTGTTATAATTAACTGTCCCCCCCTACTCTGTTATCAACCTACACAACTTAATCGTCGGACTGTAATGTCTTATTTTTTAATAAAGGCACTTTTATTTCAAAAAAATAATAATATACCCTTCGAAAAGGAAAAATTATAAAACAAACTTACGAACTAATGCTGTTTAGATAAAATAATAGAGTTACATTACTGGATAATCTCTCTCCTCATTTATATTTCTGTTATTCACTTGTACAACTTCATCATATTTGCTTACTGTGCACGTAGCACATATTGTACATATTATATTTTTCTAATAAAAAACATAAAAAAAAATATTTAAAATGTACGCTCGCATTCATAAGGTATTACGACCATAACCAAGTGAATTAAATCATTTCTGTTAATCGACCAAATCTATAGTACGAAGGGGTAGAACTTTAAAAAAAAAAAACATTTACATAAAAACATAATAAAACCATCCATAATACACACGCACCCTCGGAATATGAGATGACAACAACACTAACGACTCGCCGTGTCGTTGATGTTTACGAGTGTGTATAGGGGAGACGTAAATAAAAAAAAAATTATAAAAAAATTCTTATTCATCATTACATTGATTATAAAATATTTGCATTTGTAAATGTATCGTTTTTTTTTTTTCATAAATTTTAACTCTCGTACAAATTTAGCTTGCTCGAATAGTTTTTTAATATTCTTATGGTATTTGGAAAACAATGGTGCTGTTAAATCGGGTTCGTTTCTGCAAACTAAGAACACACATTTGAGCCTAATGTAGCGGTAAATTATTTTTCTCGAAAACTATGGTGCACTGACGAATAGCAAAATTATACATTTTAAAATGCGAAAACTTCTAGTCGTGCGTTGAAAAGTTTAATATTTGTGTTGTTTATTACTCAAAACGAGTTTTTGATTTACTATCAGTTTTTACGATATTTCCTTCCATAAAAAGTTTACTGCTCTCGTGTCATTTTCTTGAGCCTTTAAATGTGTACACATAAAATTAATGATACAAAACATGTCATTTATTAACGTAGTGAATATGTTTATGTCTGGTAAAATTGTTGAACAAGGACTGTAGAACCACAAAATATACTCTGTAGGATTGGTTATTATTATAAAATAATTCAAGTTCCACCGTAGCTTTGAAAGGCATTACTTCGCATATTCTGTTAAAAGTTAGCGGTTTACGTTATTATTATGTAACATACTGTATACGCTCACACAACACAGATCTATATTGAACAGTCGAACAAAGTACAATGTCACTTTATAACAACAGCAGTGGACTGACCTACATAGAAGAACATTACTCCATTTATCACTATTCTTTCACGTGTTTGTATACGGTTCCGTGTGGACTGTACGGACGTAGATTCGAATGTTGTACGCTATGTTTCCGCATTGAACGAATAAATTCCTTAAGGTTTCCTGTGTTTTTTTTTTTTTTTTTATAATTTATCCCCGATCATTTACGTAGTTGTAATTATAGTAATTTAGAAATAATTACAACTAGGTTGGTAGCGAGTAATGTTCGGACCTCGAAAAACGCACTTCTATACGGAATTAGTTACATTATAATATACGAGCCCTGCAGGGGTTATTATGCACGTTAATTTAGTTTACAGTCACATATTATGTACCAGTGGCGGTTATCCTATGGTGCATGTGTTGCTTGAGCAACACATGCAGCATTTGGTGGGTGGGTGGGTTCCTGGGTAGGTGTTTGGATGGATGTTGGGTACTTGGGTAATTTTTATAATTATATGACTTATAATTAAATCAAAAAAATACTAAATACAAGTTCTTGATTAAATCGGACAATAATAAATGTTATAAAACTGCATCGGACTGTTATAGCTTGTATTATTAAATATATTTCCTGATTAGGATTAATTTTTAAATTATTACGCAGTTATAATGTTGATAACAATGATTAGAAAAATATGTGAACCAGCACTCAGTAATTGAATGGTAATTTGTATTTGCTAATAAATATTTGAAGGTGGGTGGGTCCTCAGAAATATTTTCAGCAACACATATTATTTTGAAGATAGCCGCCACTGTTATGTACCGACGACTATTAGGTCGGTGGTGCTGTGACATAATATGTAATTATTTTATAATGTTACAGATTTACAGACATTTTTTTTATTTCATTCAAACTCGGACCAAGTATTATAATGCCTATCATTTCGTCATACACAGAACAGCGTATATTATTATTTTTTTTTCTAACATAATAATTCGCAGTCGGAAGACGTTAAATTAAAAAAGTAAAATACATTTGTTCTATTAATAATAGTACATTAAAAATCAACCGCGTGTTGTACAAGACCAAAGTGCCGAACAAATATTATGTTATGGTCGAAATGACGTTTTTAACGTTTCCTACGACGTGTACCGTTGAAACGCGCGAGCAAAAATGTGCTATCGCATAATTGACTTGATACGACGAGCAGTGAACTCCGACATCGCGTCAATGGCATACGTTAAAATATTTTTGTTCTTAACCCCTCGCCGTCGATCGCCTCGAATACGAGCGATATATTTTTAGTCTTATAAATATCTTTTTTTCACGTTACGTAAACACGGAGCGCGTGTGATTCGATTCGTTCGTCGACCCGACACCGTTTTACCACGGTTTCCGGCGCACGACGTTTCCAACCCCTCGGCTCCACAAGTTAAGTAAACACTGCAAATAGTAGGAACGTGACGCGATACTCTTTTCGAAGATTTCCACCGTCGAACAGTCGCGTCGCGTCCTCTTGTTTATCGTTCCGGTATCGATAGTGTTATCAGTGTCTTCAGTTCTCGCCGTCACTACTTGTCACGGGCCGTATTATGCCACGGCGGGCTAAAGGGTGGCGAGGGCGCAGGAGCTTTCCCGCGAGCAGCCCCGAACCTAGGGTCGTGAAAAACGGTACTGGTTTGATATGACCCCGCCGGGGCGAGTGAAAACTTTATAGCCCCGCCGCTCAGGTTTGTTTTCTCCCCGCCGTCAATAATTTTATGATAAATTTGATACTAATTGATGCGAATAAATTCGATGGAAAAAATGAACGTACCATTTCTGTTATGTACCTACTACCATGGGCGTTTATCACGTACTATGGGTCGATATAATGTATACTATCGATCAAACGTTACAGTACGTATTTGTTCGTGTCGCAAATCATATTATTATGATTAAAATTAATTTTCCGAAATAGTCCGAAATTATAATTGAAATGACAAATACGTGTGAAAATGGCCACGAAATGTTTTCAAAAGGATCGAGATGGTTATATGTGTCAACAAGAAACGGAGGGGTTGACTCGTTCATGGCGGAATTTATGTGACAATCTAATCTAAATAATAGTGATCCGTTTGAAACAATTTTAATAGACGTAGCAGAATTTCGGAAATCAAGAAAAGCCTGAACATTTTCATGCGATATATTAATTATTATTCCATTTTTCTATTATTATTTTTATTATTATCACTTAAATATACTATTAAAAAAAAATCCTTATTAATATTATATCAATAAATCATTAAATGATTTATACGATTTATTCATTATGACGGATGACTGGGAGATAACAAACCTGAGTGGCGGGGTTATAAAGTGTTCACTCGCCACAAGCCAGTACTGAAAAAACTAAACAGTTTTTTTCATAAAAATATAATTGCAAATCAAAATTGAAAAGTCGAATATTTACGCTGTACACAAATGCATTATAGGCACCTTGGTATATATTTATAATATATCTTACACACAATACATCTGAGTAAAACTCACCGTTTCCCTATCACATGGATTTTGTTGTCATAGTAAATCCATGGGGAAATCACAGTCGAAATCACTGTGTCGACCGATTCCGCTTTCATTAAAATGTTTACACAAAAATTTGTACTATGATCTCGGCTATGGATTTACTGTGACAACCAAATCGTTGTTAGGGAAACGGTGATGTTTACTCGTTTGCACATTGCACCCGACGAGTGTGACATCACCCAGCGTGGCGTTTCGGACATAATTTTAGCACTCCGGGGGTGTAACTAAGGGTTGACGAGGGGGATAGATCCCACAGATACATTGAAACATTCTATATTTTATTTTTACACTGAACGCGCATATCGATTACTCCGACAACTATATCCAGACATAACACCACACGCATTCAGTCGTATTTCATCGTCAGTTTATCACTAAATGTTGCGATTCACATGTTTTTCTTGGTCATCAATATATTTTGTACTAGCCAATTTCGCTTTACATTTTAAACTAAACAACCAATGATTTAAAAAATGACCACAATCGTCGGTTGAATGGGTTGACAGCGTCAGATGTTCATTGGGATTTAAAAGTTAACCCTGACGACGAGATAGACAATACTTCCAAAAAACCTAGGGAGTTATATTTAACTATAAAACCTGTCATTGTAATAGAATAATAATTTCTATGTATAACTTTTTTAATAATTCTGAATATAATTTAATAGTAATCCAACAATAATATGTAAAACCGTTAAAATGCGTTCGCGTCATTAAAGTTAACACTGAAACTAACATTAATTATTGTTTGAAAAATGTTCCCCCCAAAAAAATATTCCCATGTGAAGTGATCACACGTCAACGTGTAGGACGTGCAGGCGAGTTATGTGTCAAGTTGCTATACGTGATGTCAGCCGATATCACTTTTACTATACAGGTACACGTGTAAATTCTAATCGGAAAACCGATAACGAAGAGTCCGTTAATGGAAACGTCACTCAAATATCCTTGGCCCAGCGGATTCAGCTGCGAACTGTATCTATATACTCGTGTGACACAAAAAGTTTTATTTGACGCGGATTTAATATTATCGTCCACGTCTTTCCTGACTGCCTTCGGACTCGCCCTTGACCTACCGCAACAAGCGAACCGTGGAAGTTATTTTTCTCAATTTGATTTTAGGACGTTGACCTTTTACTGCCTGTCGAACCGATCTTTGATGTACGCGCTCTTCCCGGGGGGGGGGAGATGCAAAGCACGATTTCGTATCACCAAACGGAACAAACATCAAAACGTTCCCCCCTCCCCCCCCCCTCCCCCCTCTCTCTCTCTCTCTCACTAAAGTAATGGTCTCACGGATGACGTGTTAGCATACAAACAGTCACATGGTCAGGGTACCCCCGGTCGGTGGTTTATTAATTTCCGATCAACCATGCACGTTTACTCACCGTTTGCGCTTCCGCAGGTAATCTACGCCACGCTGAACCGAGACTTCCGAAGGCCGTTCCAGCAGATATTGTACTTCAAATGCGGCTCGCTGAACCACATGATGCGCGAGGAGTTTTACCACTCGCAGTACGGCGACCCGGAGCCGCAGCACTCCACGCACTATTGCGTCATACCCGGAGAACCGAACTGCGTGCCCCACCGCCACCCGTCCCCGACCAAGCCGGACGAGGCCGCGCGGACCGTCGCCGCCGCCGCCGCCGCCGACACCACCAATCAGCCCACCCTGGCCTCGGAGTCGTTTCTGTAGTAGTGAACACCCGTTCGTCCTTAGTCCCTGAACCCGACGAGACGACGGGACACGCAACGACGATCCTGTCTGAGTGCAGTCAACCACGCAGTCGAATCAACACATTCCGTCTGCGTACCGGCACGAGATGCTTGCGGAGATCTCGCGGTTTCCCCCCTCCCCCCGACTTACACCGTCCTCGTTGAGTTTCCGTCGAAACAATAATATAAAATAATATATTAAACGATCCAGAATATCAAAACAAATAAAACATAAATATATTATAGATATTATTTCTATATATATATATATACGAGTACATCTAAAATATTTATATATAAACATATAAATTTCTATAAGATTTTTATAATTATTAACGTGCAAGTTAATTTTAACACTTCAGAGTTCAGGGTTTGATGTACGATTAAATGAAATCGTCCCAGTATTTGAACTTTAACCATAAACCATAAGATCACCTCTATTTAACGTGTTTCGAACTCCTTTTAAATGCATCTGCGTATAGCGATTTTTATTGGTTATACAATGCGATCGATGATGTTTAGCAGCATTTATTATTCAAAACGTGAACGTGTACTATGTAAATTGATTTCGTGTAGTTTGTGTCTTCCGTATTGATCACTATGAAATCTTTATTAACCTGTAAACCCTACTATATATAGTATTACGTGATCCTAGTGTACTGATTTCCTTTTTCTGAACTACTGTCGTACATTGCTATAGTTTATATTTCACGGAACTAGTTTTCAGCTCGACACCTACCACGGTTTGCTATTCGTGGTTGCATATGGAACGAAACACATTTGGGAAAAAAGATTTATAGACTATGTGTATCAAACTAGCAAACTATAAGGTCGAAATGATTAGAAAATGCGTGTAAAGAATTTTATTTCAATTGTGTCTAGGTAAAAAATTCGTGTTGATATCGAAGCTATTTTGAAACTTGTAAAATATTAATTGTATTTATTGTGCATTATTGATTTGATTTTGCGTGGACAACACATAATATAGGCTATACAAATTGAACTTTTAATCACTCTATGTATTCGATACACTAACAATTTATAAATTATTCAACTTACTAAACATTCAGTTCAAAAAGGATTTTAAAATTTTTCTCTCAGCCATTTAAGTTTTGGAGTTTTAAGTGTACAGTACCATGGACAAAGTCTTCTTTTTCGTCGTATCTTAAAATAATGATTGACAACGAGCTATTAAAAAATATATTTTGTACGATAAATTCGACATTTTTATAAGTTGTTATAACTGCTTTAGTTGTTTTCAAAATTATTCAATTGAAACAAACGAAATATAAATATTGTTGGATTGTCATAATACTAAAACAATCAGAACAATGAAGTAATATACGAGTAGATATAACTTTTACTTTATTGGAATTTAAACATTGGAGTTGATTAAAAATATTAGTATTCGATTAAGTTAAATTTTAAATATTTTAAGAATAAATTTATAAAATATTTAATAGGTTATAGATCATAAAGTCTCGCGTATGATTTTTGAAACCTTACAAACATCCTATATTTTGTTTTTACAGAAAAACAGTAGTTCAGAAAAAATATTCACATTTATGTTTTTTTAATATTAAAACTATATATTATTACAAGCGTTAAGCTTGTATAAAAAAAAAAAAAAAATTGAGTTTTAAAATTGTAATTTTATTTAGTATACTGTGAAAAATTGTGAAATTTGAATTTTATTGTAATTGTTGTGATAGAATGTGTATTATATTATAAATTAAGGAGAAAATAAATTGTAAAATGAAAAAAAAATGCATCATTTAATATAATAATATGTGATTGTAATTTGAATAAAAATAGGTTACTAAATTACAAAACACACATACACACACACACACACACACACACACACACACACACACATTCACATAACAAGGCCATGTCTAAGACGGAGCCCCTGGGATCCAGACTTGATGATAAACTATGATAAATAACGATGTCATAAACAATAGTTTTCAGATTCAAATAAGACTGAAAATCTTATTTCATTATATTTTTAACCGAAATAAAAACTTAATTTCATTATTGACCAAAAGAACTGGAAACATATTATACCCCTAAAAAGATCTAAATATAGTCTTTCACACACACACACACACACACACACACTTGTCACTAACACGCTCGCTTCATCATTTTTATTATATTATAATAACACAGTATTAAACATGCCGAATTTTTTGTTTGTTTAAAGTTTATAGTCATTAATTTATTGTTTTGTATATAAAATAATATATTCGTTGCGGTATTAAAGTCTTAATGACGTAATGATAATTTCACGTTACCATAATATACACATGCATATAATATGTACGTATATAATATATAATATTATACACGTAGGTACACATAATATTATACTTTATGTGCTTGGATATGTATAATTAATATTGACATTTAATGAAAATATTATTATTAACGTGTCGTGTTCGGCCGTTACCTTTGTTGTTGACGCAATAATAAATAGCGGACGCGACCGCGTTGATAATTAATTCACCGAAAACCGTGTAGGAATATATAATACATACATGCACACACACATATATATATATATATATATATATATACGTGCGTATTAATGCTTACTTCCTAGGTGTAGGCTTCCTTCCTTCCTTCCTGGGCTCGAAGTACGAGCCAATCATCAGCATTCGACCATCAGCTCATTTGCATCGTAGATATTATAATGCGCCACGGTGTTAAAACCGAACTCGGCCCGGCACGGTATTATACGAGATTGTAACATTATTGGCAAAATGTGTGTCCGCGAGTTTACTGCTATCACACTGTATATAATATATATTATATATATATACCTAACCCGGTGGCCGAACAATAACATTTTAACAATGCATTAATCATGCGACCTCCGTCCACGTCACGTCGGTCGTTTCTGAACGCCAAAGGTTGGGAACTGCAAAAATGTATATCACCTCGGTATCTCTCAGATCCCTGGAGACTTAGCTAGACTTCACAAATAGAAAAAAAAAAAAAACTTCCACCGTGGTTACAAAAATATTATATCAATCGGTAATCTTTCAGTACCTTTCCCTAAAATTGATAAAATGTGTTCTTGTCACCGTAAATCTTAGAACTTTGTGGTCTACGAGAACTTCATATATTACCTCATATAATTGCCCATCAGTGGCGTTTCCGTTATGAATTGAAAAACACGTTTGGTCATGAATACTACATATTATCACGCTACAATCAACAGTATATAGATGAAATTCTAAGTTTCACAAACAATACACGAGTAAGAAAAAACTGTTTTTACGCTTTGTTGGTAAATATTCAATAATTTGCAGCAGGCGTGGATCCAGAAAATGTTAACAGGGTGTGCTCGAAAGAAAAACGACTATTTTAGAATTGATTTGTTTGTACAAAGTATGTTTTTAAAATAATAATCGTACAAACATTATTTTCTTACGTGACATAATGTTATATAGTATAATACATATTTTTAGTGTTTTTTTAGTGTTTTTAACATAATTGAAATGAATATAAATCAATTTTATCGGCCACTTGGGATCCCATAATCCCTCTCTGAGCCCGCGTCTGATTTCCAGGTGTAATGCGTGGTGGGTTTTGCGCCCGCGGCGACTGTCCAAGTCGTCAAGGTATACGGTACGGTGAAAGCAGAACATCGCAGCGTTCGCGTTCGACACGAAGCCGATTCGCGTTGTTCCTGTTCATTTTTCACTATTTTGTTCATACGTACGTACACACGTGCGCTCATCGCGGACGGAAGGCAAAAAAAATAATTCCATCGCGATCCGTTTCCGCACGGTTCTGCCGTTTTCCGTGAAAGACTCACTCGGAACGGTGGATGACGCTTTTCGACTACCGCGTACCCACGTCACAGTTGGAAAACGTCCGAAGACACGTGTTTTTGAAGCCCGTTTAGCTCGTTGAACTCGCGATAGTCGAAAACTACAATCGGATCTCCGTCGAAACGTGTACGGGGGGGGGGGGTCGCATTGCACGTAGGCCCTCGCGTAACACACCCGGGCTCGTCCGACGATAAACCGTATTATGCGTACACGCTTATTTAAAAGGAATAATGGCTAGTGCGTCCGACACTTAGCCCGCCCCCGGTGCTCGTGAGTTCAGCAGGTACCGAATTTCGTTGAACATTCTACACCTCCATATCACGCACGTCGTGTAACAATGGAACATCTAGTCCGCGTACAGCCGCTACGCACAATTCACCCCGTTCACAACACACGGGTTCGTAGCATTAATCGTGCACCACCGTTATGATGTACAATGTGAGATGCAGTTGTCGAATTGAATCTATTCGTTCTGTTTTAACAAATTTTAATTCCATTATTTCCACCTTAGAACATATAAATGAAACCGACTCCATTCATGGATCTGATGCAAGTTCATTACTAAAAAATATTCAAGATTTTGAATTTATCTTCTGTTTGAAATTAATGAAACAAGTTCTTCAATTGACTAATAGTTTGTCAATACATTTTCAAAACAAAAAAAATGCTAATTACTCAAGTGTTGGAATTTTAACAAATGCTACTATATTGGAACTAGAATCACTTCGAAATGGTGATAGTTATAAACTTTTTTGGACTAAAACTGAACAATTTGCTACTAAAGAGGATATTAGATTGCCAGATATTCCTAGAAAAAGAAAAATTCCATCTAGGTTTGGAGGTGGTGAGGCTAAAACAATAATATAAATATGTATATATTTATTAATTAATATAAATTTGTCATTTTGTTAAGTATAAAGTTAATTGTATACACCTACTTGCTTTTTAATTGTCAGTTTTTTGTTAAGGAGTTATATAATATTAAAGTTCTTCAATATTTTTAATCAATTTAAGTTTATTTATTATTGATTTATTTCGTTACTAGCGATCTTCTACTAATATTTAATAAAAGATAATGTTAACATATAAGTAATTAAAGGTAAGTAATATAACAATAATCAATAATATATTGATATGTAACCACAGAGTAAATGAAATAATATATTTGCCCCCCCCCCCTAATACATTTCCAAGTTACGCCCATGATGTACATGATACACGTACAGGGTGTCCTACGAATGATATGAATGTCGTTCGGATGGGTCGTGTTAACAATGTTACGCACCCCGTATATGCACGCAGAAAACAATCCGCTGTAGGTCGATCAATGAATCCGTCGGAATTCAACGTTTTCGAGTTGACACACATGGTGTCGTGTTGCGTTTTAATAATATCACCATGTTCGGTCCGGCGTTTATTTTACATACTCGGTGAGACGAGGGATGTATTGGTCTTAGTAGTGACGTGTGCTCGTTCGTTTATTCTTATGTTTATGTCAGTGTGCACGATTTTGACCAGGAAGAGTGCTCCGCCCATCAGGACTATTAGAAGTTATTGATAAGAAATGGTTACTATTTGGTAGTTGTGGGACGATTTTTAGAATTTGTCAACAGTTTTCCGAACAATCGACCGAGATTTAAAATAAGATAAACCGATCCACCCGACCTCAGAATCGTTTATTCGAGAGCAATGGTACATTTGTTTCAACTTTAAAGTTTAAAAACCTCTTACCTGTATCTCACCCGACCCTGGAGTTTCGTCCTTTTTTTTCATTTTTGTTCGAGCAATAGTTTTTGTTTATTGTAAAAACGTACGAACCGTATAAAAATAACTATGCGTAGGTTCAAACGATATGTAAATTTATTACTGTAACTGATCAGATTGATCGGAAAAGTTTGTGGGAAAAAAACAGATTCTATTACTGATGATTTCCGTCGGGTTTGTAATGATAAATGTTTTTCGGTTAATTTTGTATAAAATGATCTTCTTCAATCATAGAACGTCTATATTATACGCGCATCGCGATGTCTTAAGTCGCGAAGAGGATTAAATATAATATTGCTCAATCCGCAGTTATCTAGAAGTTGGTTTGATTTACCTCAACACCAATCTTTCGCGAGCATTAAATATTCCTTCTCACGCTTCGGCACTAGCGTGTAATTATAGTGTAGGTCAGTTATACTAACTCGGCAAAAAGTTAAAAGGAACAGTCAACAAATAAGCGGTAAGTATTATAAAACATATTATTTGGATAAATTATATTGATATGTAAATAAAAACATAAGTCTTAAGAGCTTCCAGTTTTCACGTGATATATATACAAATTTCGATCACAATTTAAATAAACAATTTATATAAATGTTCATAATTTTGTGTACTTAATTTAAGTATTATCGACTATTATAGGCAGGATATGATTTCACTATCGTGTAGCAGTATAAACATTTCTCATACAACGTACATAAAAGTTGAACTATATAAAAAACCGATGAGAAAGTCAGGAACGATAACTGCCTAAGTTTTTAATCTGAGATGGAAACAACGTAATACGCCAGTACCGATGTAAAATAACAGTCAACCAACTTTAAAAACACAACGATTACATTTTTTCTAAGACTAATCGTTTATTAATTGTATACGGAACATTTTATGACAATAACTTTTTTGAATTGATAATTCAGTCTCAAATTTATCAAAATACTTACAACAAACTTACAACTTAAGAAAAAGCTAATTGAAATTATATGCAAATCACTGTTAAACTGAAGTTTAAACAACAAAAGGTTTATTTTTTTGCAAAAAAATAACAATGTAATTTGTCGGTCTACTGTTTTAATCTTAATTTTAATCAGATCCAGATAATGTACAGTCGAACTGCAATAGTGACTATAAGTGAAATAATTTAGCCAGATATAGTGAGAACAGAATATTCAAAAGTAAAGATCCTGTACATACTACAAATGGTAAGTGACCTATATATTTTTATTTTTTTTTTTTAGAATTTTTTTTATAATATGCAGTTTGCGTAAGATGAGCAAATGAGATGGTATCAATTTTTATTTGTTTCATTATGTGGAGGAGAGCTCTCCAGTGACAGAACCCTCAAACATTCAAATTTAACGTAACATTTAACAAATGAATAGTAATAACACTCGTCTGTTTCATTGTCACAGTAGCAGGAGTTCCCAGTGCCATGGATTCTTCCATAATGTCAGTAAGCTTAGACTTATATTAAAATTAATATTTATTGAACGCAATTAAAATTTAAAAGCAAATAATATACATGGGTATTGGGTATGGAATTGTATACTACCCAGTTTGATCAAATTTTATAGTATGACAGATACGTCTGTTATCGAATTTAGAAGTAATATTTTACTTTTTCTGACATAGAAAATGTCTTTTTGTACGGTGTATAGGTAGGCAATAATATGTTTTAATAATATATATAATATACATTTGAGTTTGGGAATAAAATATAAATGCTCTAAGACTAAATGAAATTATACGATTTTCAATTTTATAATTTAAAAAATCTTTCTTAAGTCTCAGTAAATTGAATAAGTAAAATGTAAGTTAAGCCACGGGAAGAGTGACACCCTTATTCACTCGTGACGATACCCCTGATAAAATGGGACTATTTAAAGCTCCAAAGGTAGGTCGATCAATGCAAACAACTTTTTCTGAACTATTTAAACTGTTCCTAGATAATTAATAAAGTTTTATTTTCTTAATAACATCAAAACATTTTTTTGAACTTGGTTATGAATCGACTTGAAAAACGTATTAAAAAAAAAATCAAAATAGTTTTCCATTCATTCGTATACTTCAAAAGTTTGGCCCAGTAATCGTTCTTTGTGTTTTTAAAGATCACTCGGAGTAAAACTTATATTTATGTTAGAAAAAAAAAAAATTACATACAGATTTCAAATTATTTCTCGGGTATTAATTTTTGTTTTATACCTCTTTATCTTATACTCGTATAATGAACTACTCGTATGTCTGAGATGGGCAACTAAAAGTTACTAGTAGGTCAATTTAAGAAACTTAAAACTCTCGAAAGTTGTATAGCAGCATGCTACATATAGGTTTATACATTTATACATAATTCGTCAGCAAAATTATTTTTATTTTTGTTCCATTAGTCTGATTAATAGTATCATTAATTGCACGCACCTATTAATTATTAATTAATAAAAAACAATAACATCGAAACCAATTTATATAAAAAAAAAATCATTCGATAGTAAAAAAAGCTAAGCATATTATGATGCCGAGCCTGGACTACCTGTGGCACATCCTTAATTTATCTTTGATTAAAACATTAAATTGCAAACTTTAAACTACTCGTTTGATCGTTTATTATACACAAACAAAACTCGGACGAAACCACTTCATTATTTTTGGAACAAATAAGATACTTAGAAGACAATCATAAACATTCGACTCTTTGCTTTTTCTTGGTATCATGAAAACTATTTGATAATTTTTTTTTTCAATATAATAACGCACTTAAAATTGGTTTTTATGTAAACATTTTGTTTTTTAACAAAATTATTTTCATAATTTTTCACGGACACGAGTCCAATATTTTATCGAGCACAAATTTATAGGATACAGAAACGATATGGCCAAAATATTTTTTTATGAATTCAAATTATTATGGTTGAACATATAAAGTTATTTTATTTTACATAACTAGTGTTAATTGGAAGTATTTTTTACTGATATTTGATGAACGTACTACTTCTTACTTTAAAACTGAGGATTGACTAAAAGTTTTTCAGTTAATGTCAATATAGGAACTTCGCTTTCGACATTACTTGATTAATTTATTAAGTTTCTTTCTCGTACCATTTACAAAAGTCAATGCTTGTGTTTGTTTGATCACCATTCAAGCGTTAAATCGAGTCCGGTGAAAATGTACGTGAACTCGGTCTTGGAAAATAAATTTCTACTTGTAGAGAGCATTGGCGTCTTAGTGAAAATTGGGCGTTTCATCGAAAGGTGAGATTATATATAGTAGAGCGGTGTTGAACATATAATGCGTTGTTAAAGAAAGTGATTAAAATCGTTGTACATTTCAAACTGAACACCTTTTACTTCAGAATATTCTAAAATCAAGCGTATGCTAAGTGCATACATCAGCACACCAGATAAAACGCAAAGTTTTCGATTTATAGCTGATATTTTACCGGTGTATAACGTAACAGAATAAAGTTTAATGACCTCATTGACCAGTGAACTGCAACCTTATCACTGAAATCACGTGATATTTAGATATTTTAACGAAAAGTTACTAACTACGAGGTTTGGCTTGCGTTTCACCTCACTTGTACGGGATGGTGCATAATACGAGCATTAATCGGTGGACCAATAAAGCATTACCCAGGTAGTATATCCGATACAGAGAGATGCGTGTGACTGATAAATACGATTTTTTTAATTTCCGTAAGTTGAAAAACATATTATCACTACAGAGCTTTTCGCCGATGAAGGACACTTGTCGCGTTCATCATAATCCATCAGACCTATGTGTCATATTATTTTCATTATCCCGATGTCACGCGTACAGCTAAATAGAAAATAAAAAAATTGCACGAGTACGCACTTTTGTCATTTCAGCTAAACAATTACTTTTTTTCCCCTCGGTTATTAATTAATTAATTACACATCCGTATCTCAACGAAACATTCGCAAAGCTCTCTCGGTAACATTGTTTAGTTAATGCGCAAAAATATCATTCCTCGTATTATGTAATACAGTACATAGTGTACAGGTACGTATATTATAATAGCGCAACGAATGATAAAAATGCAACTGAAAATGCATCTTAACCAGCTAAATATGACTTGATTGCAATGACTCATTAAGTTATAACTCTAACGGCGCCGTCCGTTATTCTTCGTTACTATGCGTTTACAACATTTTTATGACAAAAGTGGTTCCTATACATTTTATATATTTTCTGTTTTCCGATTTACGTTCGCGACATAACACGCAAAAAGTAGCAAGGAATTATTGTGATGCTTGTAACAGTATAATTCAATTACACCGACCAGAAATGAACATGAAAGTTTCTTACTTTCTTTTAATAGACTCGGCCGGAAACGAGAAACGTACTTGGATATTATCCGTAATCAGTGCAAAAGTTAACGTTATTTTTATGTATGCGATATATTATTTTTCGGGTCGATAGCGCAAAACGCTATTACGCGCACACCGGACACCTACTTTTCCGAGCGCACGCCACCTACTTCCGCCCAATACCGACTTGGTATACTTGGTCAGACACACTATGCGTGTGTGCATAAATGTGTATGTAGCTCAATCAGAGTGGTTGAGATTGCCCCGCGAATCTGATGAGCTACGGGGTGCAATGCAATGTGTGTGTGTGTGTGTAAAAAAGGACAGTAAGAAAGGACTCTAAACTCAATATCATTTTTAGCGATCCATATAGTCCCATACAATTCCTAGATATAATACATTGATTAAAGGTATATATTCTTTCCAGTTTATAGTTTATATTTAATATGAGTTTGTTTTTGTTTGTAATATACTGTTAGTATAACACTTAATTACATCAATTAAACTCCAATGCCTATTTTTCAACTATTTTACTAAATATTATCTACCTCAAATGTGTTATTCATAAATCATAAGAAATAAAAAATATTTTTTAAATGTATGTAAATACAATTAAGTAAAATAAATGAAATTTGATGTGGCTAGTAAAAAAAATAACATAATGAAGTCAATATTATCTATAGTAACATAAATTATATTTTCTACAGCATTGTCCACACAAGAATAAATTATAATACAAATAAAACAATATTTCAATATTATAATGGATACATAAAATTTTCTGAACTGTTGATGTGCCTGTGTGTGTGTGTGTCGAACCAAAAATAGGCTGTTGACCATGAAAAGTCCGCCAAACATTAGTTTTAAAAGGTTTAAAGTATTCAGAATGTTATATAGTTACATTTAAAACGCAAAACTATATTTGATTCATAATGTTCGTTTTTCATTTCAACCAAACTCAGTACAAGTGGTTTTTGCGATGTATATTACTATCAAAGTAGAATCATTATAAATTATTCTACATCTATCATTACGTGATGACAGGCGGAAAGAAAACAATCATGATGATGATCTACTCGTGAAAATTTAACTCAAACGTATACGGTTTATATTTCAAAAGTTCACTGCAGAAGTTAGAAGTTGTTCGTGAAACACAAAGATATGTAATACTACATATCAAACTATGAAACCATTTACTTGTATCTGATCTAATATTTAGAGAGTAATATAGAGGATCTAATGACGGTTTTCAACAATTCTGGTTCATGACGTACACCATAGCATATACACGCATAGCGTGGGAACGCAAAACGTTTCGTATAGCACTAAATAAATAACTGGATGCAATGCTGTTAAGAAATCTTAACACGTCAAACACCAGATTGAGCAAAGAAAAAAAATTGAAAAATCGACTTGGCCAAAGACCCCCAGAAATATGGTACAAGTAGGAGGGCGTAGCCGTAGGGAACTTTCCGGAAATCCTTCTTTGATGATTTAGCTGTTAGTTGTTGCCGTGTTAATCGCAGGCAAGAGTACGTCTTCTTTTCTGCGATTAAGCAAAAATGATAATCAAAAACGCATAATATTATGTTGATCGTTCTAAACAAAAAAAAAAAAAAAACCTACCCGGTGTACACAACGAAGAAGACCAAACGAAGGACCGCGATAGCGGCTCGTTCCCGTTCCGTAATATCTCGCGGTACTGTTTCAAGCGTCCTCGGGGGCAACGGTACGGCGTAATATAGTGTTCAGGTACCGGGAACACATCGTAATGATTAATGACGTTAAAGTTAAAACGGTTTCGAAAGCAACATACGCGCTTGACACGGCGTCATCGGCGCACGACGAATCGCGGGTGCCGCACGTGCGCCGATGACTTACTGTTTTTCGATACGCACAACAAGTGGTCGGTACGCGCGAACAATGACCATGATGCCGCGAGCCGGGTCTTCCGGGTGTAGAACGACGACATAACACACAACACACGTACATGTGCAGGTACCTCCATCAAGTAGTCGTGCACAGGACTCGGGACTTTAACGACTTTTCGTGATTCAAACACGTGCCGTCTGTACACGCGCGCGGCGGCGTTGTATCTCATTTGCTGGAGAGAACACTCGGATAATCTAAAACGTCACAGCACGCAACTCGACGAGCACCCCTCGAGATAAGGGTCCGGGTTCCGCGCCCGCCCCGACCCGAGGAGCGTTTGAACATTAGTTTAAACCGTTTCGCGAGATTCCGGAAAAGGCAGCGTTGTGCGCGCCGAATAGTTTAGTCGACCGGTAGTCGTCGGGTGGGCGGTGACGGGTTGGCTCGGCGCGCGACACCTGTCACACGCGTCGTCACGCGGCCCGGATGAATTTAGATTTTAGAAGGAGCCATTGCGACGGACGAAAACGTGCACGAGTAAACGATACGGATGTTATCGCGGGTCAGTCGAGCCTTTCCAGCGACGGCAGACGCAGGAGCTCGAATCCAAATGATGTTGGCGGGGGGGGGGGGGGGAGGAGTTGGAAGGCATGTACGCGCGCTCTCAAAAATGAGATTGCTTCCCGAAACCGTTTTTCTCTTCCGTACTTGTGTAATATTATAATTTTTTTTTTTTTAATTTTTATTGGCGTTATAGTATTATTATGCTTGTGCATTACGAGATACCGTTACATAATACAAATTATGATATTTCGTAATCGTATAGAGTAATAATAATTATGTTAAATGAATATGCACCCGTCATTTATAGCACACGAGTAATTGGTTTGTTTCTTAAAATATATACAGGTAAAGACATACCTTCGGTTTCATTATTAAGAAAAACATACGTTGATGAATGTTATGAAGACACAATGAATAAAATACGAAATTAAGTAATGGGATAGAAGATTTGGGTGTCCATAGATGAAACATATTTTTGCATATTTAAAGTGCATATTTTAATGATATTCAGTGCATAAATGCATGCATATTTCGTGCATTTTTTGTGCATATAATTCCGGGCCCTACACGTGAGTAATTGGTATTTCACGTTTGATTATATTTTACGGTTGTAAGTCTTGTAATGCACGTGAGTAGAGTGTGCTAGGACTAAAACAATGTCGTGTTGGCTTAGAAATAGAAATAAAATATAAGGTATGCTCGGTTCGTAGACGACGTAGTCGTAGTAGTCACAGTGTGCAAATAACGAAAAAAAGTCTTTGGAAAAGAGGGCCAACCGGGATTTGTACGGTATCGTGGTGCGCTCATCCGTCCCTGAAGTTGGGAACCACTGCATTAGACGGATAATAGGCGAATTTAAGAGCTGTATAGTAGAGAATGTGGAAGGTGGATGTGAAACGTAGCCGAGGCGAGTGTGGAAAATCGATTTTTTTCTTAATTTTTATTATTTCACGTTCTTTTGTACTGCCGACGTAGGCTTATACGTGTTATATCGTGCTAGTTGCACGAGACACGGCAACATGATAATACCGAGAATTTTAACTGCCAGTGTTTTACGAGCCTCCCCCCCCCACCCCGGGAAGGTACCGACTGCATATAATGTGTATCATGTTATACGTCTATACTGTACATAATAACATCATACGCGTTGTACTCGCGTGTACGCAGTAACTAACGTAAAAATGTTAAAAAATTACTTCCCTTTCCCTCCTCCGTAAAATTTACATTATTCCTGTCCCCGAAACGAAAGATCGACTGCGAGGGATTTTAGTATCAATAAAAAAAAAAAAGGTCTTACGAAATTTGCGTGATTTGAGGTAAGCGAATAACCGTCGTTAGTTGTGGTGTCTAGTCTTTGTGTGTAGTACAATTTTGCCGGTTTCTTTAACCTTTCGCGATTCGCTAAAAGTTGCCAAAGACATTTTTAATATTATAAATGTGTATAATTGAAAACCATCTCGATTTCTTAAACGTCCAGAATTAAAAAAAAAATAGCACTCAGGTGATGCATCTGTAAAATCGATCAAAATGTAAATCTTTGATTGAATATTCTGGATCTAGAATACACCTGTTAAGATAACAGATTGGACATCTTTGAAATGACGCTGTACTGCAGTATAAATACACTGATTCCTATAAATTTGAGCAAGAAATACATCATAATTATTATTTCAAAACGTTTAATGGACATTTTAAGTAATGATAGAGCTGATTTAAGTCAACGTTTACCACAATAGATCCTCGCTATAGTATGCACTACGCAGTTGTCATTTATTACTCATTACATAGTAAATATGTAAGCAGTATTATTATTTTGATGCGTTTAATTCATAATAAATTTCATATAACGTAAATTTGGAAAATACAAGAGGAATCAATTTTTCATACAACAGATGGTCTTCTAAAACAAATGTGAACTTTTTTTTCCTTTGAACACAAAGTCAATTAATCATACTAATCATGTCAGAAAACGCAGTTTATTATACATTTTTGTGGGCGAACGCTTTCAAACAGTATTGTCATCACTCATCAAGATTACTATGCGACATCACATTTTTGAGATCTGTCCAATGCAGTGTCAGCATATAACAAGTATTGGGGTTTTTGAAGCTACATGGAATTTTCAAAAATATTTCAACAAATATTGTGCATAGCTATTGTGAACACTTGTGCAGAATGTGGTGAAATATATTTAAAAATATCTCGGTTAGTATACGTCAATCAAAATAAGTAAATAATTATATTTTTGTACTATTTATTATTCAATAGAATTCCGATGTTAAAATATTAGTAATAATCGAAAACGAATACCTATAACTAAAATAGATGTTTCCGAATTTTCAGACTAATCAAAATGAATATTAAAATGTATTGGTAATGTTCTTATTATATTTTTTAATATTGATTTTTTTTATATACTACAATAAAGCGCTATACTTAAAGTATTTAAGAGAGTATCATACATTTGTTTTGCCTTTAATTTAAATCATTGTATATATTAAGCTCTATTGTATTAATATTAAAATATGAATTTTTTTCTGTTTTTTAATATTTATTTTTGTTAAATACTATAAGTACTATTTGAAGTTGTTAAGAGACCATAGTTTTTTTTTTTTGCTCTTTTTTCGTACACAAATATTTATACGAGTACATATATTATTTATAAGCTTTTTAATGAAATATCGACTTTTAAAAACGATGAAAAGTTTGATACCATTTTTTTCATATTTTCTAGTGTCAATATAGGTTTTGCTGTATTGTTGTATGCAATAGTATAGAGTAATGTCGTTAAAATATCATATAAATAAAATGATGAAAAAAAAATTAAGAAACCGATTTAGAAACAAAATCGTAATAATGTAATACCAACGTATTTATATTTTGCTTAGTGTGGACTATTCAAATGTCGAAGTTTGATTTCGCTCATTGAAACGGTGCACCGATAAACGCTGTGCCCGAAAACGTTGCATGAGATTTTTCTAGAGATCGGTGACCTTTGACATGAGTTGTTCAGACCTTGCGGAGTCATGCATACACGCATACGAGTACGATAGTGGAAACACAAGTCGCACTATTGCCGTTCTCCAAAGATCCGTTACGCATTATGATAACACACCGGAGCTACTCCGTGCGCTAAGCGGTTTACATAAAGGCCTCTAGGTTCGAGACACAATCACCTGTTGGCTACTCGTTTCTACGTTCCACTTCAAATGCGCGTGTACTTACGGACACTTTTGGGGTTGCCACCATTAGAAGATGGCAGACCCGGAGACAAGCCGATAAGCGAAAGAAAAAAAGAAAAAAGTCACCGGCAAAAGATATAGGCCTATATATTATAGTTTATGATGTGAAAAGGAAGGTAATGAAAATATGAAATACAAAAAAATTAATTATAATCATTAATATAATCACATATTTTGTTGTTAGAACAATACAAATTATTGTTGCTTAATGACACTGACATACCATATGGCATATAGCAGGGGTGGCCAACTTTAATAGGCTTGTGATCGACCTTTGAGTTTTTCTAGGTCGTCGCGATCGACCAAAAAAAAAAAAAAGGTTGTATATAAATAAATAAACCAAAAAAAAAATTATTATATTGTTATATTATTATTGGTACAACAATTATTTTGTTTTCTGAAAAAAATTCATTAAAATGCGAAAGGGAGTTACGATCGACTCAAATTCATCTCGCGATCGACCTGTTGGCCACCCCTGGCATATAGTATATACAGATAATACAAATTTTGTGACAACCCAGAGAATAGTTGACTGAACCTGTAGCCGGTTGATTTGTATGTAAAACCAGATTATTCGGGTGAAACCCGGTGAGGTAGCAACCCTAGACACTATCCCAACATCGGGATTCGAACAAGATCTTCTCCATGGTGCGGGAAACTTACATGGACACATATGGTACCTCTAGACCAGGGGTCTCCAAACTCTTATATTCGAGGGCCACATAAAATATCAAATAATCTAGTAAAGCCAAAAGTGTAACAAACGCATATCATTTTTAATTTCATAGAAAAATGTGATTTCATTATTATAATATACTTAAATGTGGGGTTAATTTTAATAGATGACAATTTATGAGTTTTAAATTTTTTATTAATGAGAAGTTTGATATTTATGTTTATTTAATTTCAGAAAAAGCTTTTTCGTACAAATAAGAGATTTATAAAAATCAACTCTAGTCTCTTTGCGATTTTTGTTTTTCGGTGCATCATTATATTGAAAATAATTTGTTTCCGTTTAAAAAATTAAATTACATTTCTTAATAACCGATACCTATCACAACTAAACGGATTTCGAAAAATATTTATTCCTTTAGGTCTTAGTCAAGGTCGGAAAAACGTGGTTGAAATTGTATTTTATGTTCAAAAGTTTTTAGGCAAAGTTGAGTGGAACGTTCTTCGAAGAACAGGGCCCGGTTGAAACTTGTTCGTGGGCCGTAGTTTGGAGACCCCTGCTCTAGACGATTACTGGAACTCGGTTAGGGTATTGCAAACACGGGCGATATATTCTAGCACCGCGGAAGATTGTACACATAAATACTAAAAGAGCAAACAGCTGGAGGATATTATGTACAATGCGGGATGGGGGGAGGATCAGGGATTTCTTTCCACGTCTTGGTTAATTCTAAGGATATAATACAGTCGAGTAATAGCCGGTTATAGACCGCACGTCGTTTCCGAACGGTAAAGTGCTTGCGATGGCGTTTCGCAGGGTCCACGCTATTCTGCTACTTCGTAAATACCGCGGCAATATCATGGCGGGTGAAAATAATATTGTACACTTCAAAGAAGAAAAGTTCGAAAAGCATACATCACACGTGATGTATAACTTACAAATAACGCTGATATGCACAAACCGCGGACGCGTAAGCTCTTGCAAGATCAAATATGACGCATGTAGGTACACGGGATTAGCCGGACGGAAATCGAAAAGGTAACGCGTAATACTTCGATGAAATTATGATACACTCTTCGGTGCTTTTAAGAATCGACAGGCAGTTCACCCCCCCCCCTCCGAGCAAAGTTTCCAGTTAATTTCGTCTTCCCACGAGTAAGATTGAAACTTTTTACCAACTTTATCCTATGTATATAATACATATATATGTATGTATGTATGTATTCTCCTGATTACCCCGCAACTATTGTTGTTGGAAAGGTTTATTCCGTTGACATTCTGTTTCAAATATTCGCGCATTGATGATTTCCATTCACTGCACTGCCGCAAAATTTCGTTCGTGGTTTAGACTTCCTTTCAAAATTTCCTTCTTATTATGAACAACATCGGAGTATGGTTCCGTTAAGAAACTTTCAGTCACTCTGCTTTTGCAACGCCTTATTTTTTACTATACAATATATTATATGCTCGGCCTGCGGGTGAAAATATATTTTCAATTATTTTTTTATATTTGTATTCATAGTTATGATGAAGTACATACAATAGGTTTTTAAACCATTTTAATATTTAAAAACATTATAAACTATTTACTTCTATCAAAATTATAATATACAAGGTTGGGCATAAACGGGTTAAAAAGTTAAAGTGAAGTTGAAAGTTAATAATAAGATGAATGTACTGTTTTTTAATAATTAAAAAAAACTAAACGTGACAAAATAAAGGTAAGCAGTCAATAAACAGATCTCAAAATGTTAAAAAGTTTTATAGCCCGAATTGATCTGAGATTTATAATCCTAGGATTATCACTAATTTAATAACAGCTACCACTTATGAAAAAAATGTAACACTAAAATAATTATACGTATTACTGTATTGGTATCGAGTATATGATGTAAGTAAATTAGTTATATTCAAACCATGCAAAGAATTTAAAGTTTTACTTTGGTTTAATGCGCCAAGTAAATATTGTTACAAAATAATAGCAATTGAAGATCTTTATTTTAAATAGTTTTACGTGAAACATCTGCTGAAATCTACGATTAAACGCAACGCATAAATGTGTAATTGTTTAATTTCCAGTGGTAAAAACTTATTTAGAGTGTAGATATATTTAAAAAAATATATAATTTGTAATTACTATAGCAAGATTTTCCATAGTAATGATAATATTATATGATAATATAAAATAATATATTTGAAATTATTAGCTGTAATAATAAATTCAACTTTTTGGGCAAGTTTTTAAGTACAATTGTACTCTTATAAATTATAATTTATAATAAACAGTATATAATTAATGGTTAGTATAGATGTTTTTATTTACATGTATTTAATTTAACAATTACAGGTAACAACCAAATTAAAAAAAAAAACAGATAGAGAGGATAAATGTTTTAAGGATATTTTTTTAGACATCAGTTTATATTAAATTTACATATGTCGGAACATCCATGATTTTAGAAAATGTATTCGATTGATGAAAAGTTTAAATAAAATAATTTTAATAATTTTTAAAACCTATTTCAATTTACTGACATGACACATGTCATAAGTTTTCTGTTGTAAACATATTTGTCAATATTTTTCTCTACTACTGTGGGTCAATGGTCAATGGCCATTCGTCATCTTATAAATAAATAAAAATCCCACTGCGAATTGGATAGTAAAATACTTATTTCAATAGTACAAATCGAGAAACAGAATATTATAACAGAATTTGAAGTGCGTCAAAAATAATCCACGTGTTTGTTGATTCATATTTTTTTAGATACTTTACTTTACGCACTTCAGTTGTTATTACATAGTCCGGAAATAAACTTTGAACTTGATAACTAATCGTCATTCAATTAGGTCGTGAAAATACTACCAGTGACCATGAGCTTAGAAATGAGGGTAATCGATAAAAATTTATTAAAATCACTTTATTATGTAGCTATTGCTTTGTTGTCAATTGATAATAGTTTAGTTTATGAAGCAGTCGCTTGGTAGTTGATACCTTCCTACCGGACTATTTCATTAATTTTAATATGTATGTTCAAATGGAAAAAGGAAGGCACAAGGTTAAATTGTATAAATTTTACAAATCATATTAATTGATGAACCAATAAATAATTATTGACTAAACGTTAAAGTTTGTTACCTGATCACAAGATTTCTAAAATGCACATACAAAAAAAAAAAAAATGTTTTCAATAACTTTTACAGTACATTTATTGGGATATTATAATATTTATAGTACGTTATGGTGATTAATGTACTTAAAATATTTCAATTTTCCGACAGTTATAATATGATTATGTTATATATTTCAAAACATCAGTCAAGTTTACTAAAATAAAATATGATATAAAAAAAAAAAAAAACGTAACCTGCTCCCATAAGTTATACGGTTTAACGTTATTTATATAAAAAAAAAAAATTATTAAATTATTAAATTATTTCTTGGATTAAATTATGGTTATACAATCAAATGCAAGTTCATAATAATTATTGATTAGTCCGAGTCGAGCGACTTCGGCAAAAAAAAACTGTTTACAATATTTAAAGCCGTCCGGCATTTTATTTTTTATTTTTTTCTACTAAAAATGTAACGATCAAACTCTCGTGGCTTTAGTTTCACGCGAAAAAAAAAATCTAGGTATAATAATATTTATACGAAACACTTTACCGCGCCCGCCACAAATCTTTATTAATCGAAGGAAAATTAAAATTCGTCGGTTCCAGCCGGGGTGTCCGCTGTCGGAACATAATGAAACATGACGTAGGAGTACAAATTTTGATGGAACGTTTGAAAATGTTCGTTTCAGACGGGGAGTCTCGCAATCGCGGTGCCGGGGTACGGGTAAATATTAATGTTCCCGCACGGTCTCGTCTAATATAATAATAATGGCGTTACACTGAAATAATGGATTTTTATTTTTCAACGGGAATAATGTGCAATCCGTGAACATAACTTTTACGGATAATAATACACGTCGCGCCGTCGCTGCACGTCAAATGGTGCGGATTGCGAACATATAAATTATTCGATTGTAGTAGCGTGCACAGCGAAGTGTACAGGGTGATCGCAGTGTTTCGTGTTACAACACGTACCGGAAAACACGGGAAATAACCGTTTCAGAGCATCCCGTTTCGAGATAAAATTCCACTTTATGACTATTTCCGTGGTTTGCTCGCAGCGCTAGTGAGAACTGCTGTAACATGGGATTCTGGTGGTCGCCGTGTACACGTCGTCGCGGGTCTTAAAATATAATATTCATTTCGTCAGTCGATCGTCGTGATATTATTTTCCGAAACAGCAAACGGGACTCGGACTGCAGCCGTCAGCACGGATTCACTTTAGTACCAATCTTATTAAGGACACGCGTTTTCTGCAACGGAGTCAACCCGGTAAGCTAGGGCAAACCGTAAAATCCGTCGGAATTAATTCCTAATCCGTTCGTAAACTCTTATAATTTAACGGCGGGTTGGACGAGTTCGTTAAACAATAGATTTCATTATATTATATTAATACTGTTTAACGTCGAAGGACTATATTAAAATGTTACGTTGTAACACTCTCGTTTACGTACAATAATAACTAAAATACTAATATTATTCCATCATCCCTTTTCGGTTTTATAATGTTTCACGTGTACAGTGAACGACAGTTTCGAGCGCGATCATGGGCGCCCATGAGGGAGGAGGGGAAGGCGCGAAACTTGCCCCCTCCCATTGTAAAAATAATATGGACTTGTAATTAAATAAACAGCATCATCATTATTAATAATATAGTGTATGAAACAAAGAAATTCACAGTTCTTTTGATTATATTTTACTGTCCGTTATATTTTTTCTGTTCTCACTAAAATTCACGAAATGAATAGCATTAAAGCATTTTTTAATTTTCATTTCAACAATTTTTTTCGGTCCCTCTAAAATTTTTTCTATGAGCGCCCTTTAGCTCATATTTTGATACAAAATACTATATTCTCGTATAAATAGGCGTGTAATATTTTACGGACGAATAATATTATAGTTGCGTGCGGTTCGTATATATAGACGCCATTGTCAATATCATAAGTAATCATCATAGCCTTTACGATACCGCAAATGTCTCATTGGTCACGTCACACACGTGGACTGGTACTCGAGCGGAACGGTTGCGCGAGGGACTCATCTCTACGAAACTGATAGTTATAACTAGGGCCCGGATTTAAATGCACTTAAAACTATACAGATATGCTCTAAAAAATAGCCAAAAATGTCTTTAAAAAATGCATTTTACCACAAAAATGACCTTAAAAATGCCATTAAAAATACAATTTACCACAAAAATGACTTTAAAAATGCCATAAATTTTTTTTTATACAAATTTTAATTTATAAATGCGACAGAATGTTGCTGAATTGAAAATTTTTTTTCAGCCGCGACTTTAATATTGCAAATTTTACAAAGTAAAATAGTCCCATCGGTTGTAAAGACGTCTCTTCCGAATTCATTTACGTAGTCACGCAAGCGAGAAGAAGTAGATGATTTTATTTTGGGCATTATTGAACACACTATTTAACACATTAAAATCACAAACACACGTAATACGAGCAACGACTGCGATATAACACGAACTGACTGATTATTTGTTATTTGACCGAATACGGGTGATGATCTACGGTCAATAATAAATTAAGATGAGATAAAAACTAAATCGAAAAAAAAAATTAACAATGTGTATGGAAAAACCCGATAAACCTTCTTAAATATCAAAAAAATAATTTATCTTAAGATAATTTTTTGAATAGTCCAAGTTTTATATATACATTGAACAAATATGCATTAAAAACCAACAAAATGATCCAATAATGCTAAAATATGTTCTAAAAATGAAAAAATATTGAAATATGCAAAAAAAAGCAAAATAATGCAAAATAAAAATTTCACCTTTGAAGTCTCTGTTACATGAATCAAATTATAAACTTGGAAAGCATTGTCTAAGATTAACCAAAAAAAGATGCATTTTGCATTGAAATCCGGGGTTGAGACTCTTTTGCGCACATATTAATATATTTATTAAATTTATGACAACACGTTTGCGCACAAAATTATGAACAATGGAAACCTGCTTGTAGGTAAGGTTTTGGGTGTACATGGTGTCTTAAAGTATAACGATTATTTTCAATCATGGTTTCCCATCAGTTGGCTATCAGTTATCTATCAGTAATAGGGACTTCATAATCGTTATTTCTGTGCTCATCAAGTGCATGAGTCGTGATGGAACTTTTACGTATGCGCCAAAATATTTCATGCAACTGTATACAATTCATGCTTATACAAATTATTATTATTTACCAGTAGTATACTGTTTTTTAAAAAATAAACATGCATCAACAGATGTGTCTATGTGGAAAACCATAATGAACTTGTCAATGCAGTTAGTAGGAAAAAACTTAAGTGTAAAAATATTTCATGCAGATTTTGAAAAAGCTGCACACAATGCTGTTCTTCAGAGTTTTCCGCAGTGTAAAATAGTTTGCTGTAAATTCCATTTAGGACAAAGTTGGTTCAAGCGTTTGCAGAAAAATAAAAGTTTATTTAAAGAATACTCAAAAAATGATTCTGAAGTTGGAAGGTGGCTTAAATATTTTTTCGGTTTACCTTATTTAGACCCTAATGACGTTTCGGACGCATTCACTGAAATAATTTCAATAGCACCAAGTAACGTAAGTATGGATTTTCCTGACTATATATTAAAAAATTATGTTGATGTTGATGCTGATTTTGAGCCAGAATTATGGGCTAGTGAACCAGACAATAGCCCAAGAACAACGAACGGAGCTGAAAACTTTCACATGCATTTCAATAGTCAATTGTATACCTCCCACCCTCATATTCACCAAAATTATTCAAACACTAATGGAAATTCAAGTCGATACTGATTTAAAAATTAATTCACTAAAAAAAAATAAAGGAAATACCCGTAGAAAAGTTTTTTAAAAAAAACAAAATTATATGAAAAAAATATACTCTGATTATAAATCTAAAAAAGTTGACATTTTAACATATTTAATGCAAACGCGTACCGATATATAAACATCAAAATAATTTTAATTATTTAATTATTTAACTTAATTGTCAACAAATGATTGCAATTGTAAATAAAATTATTTTAGGTACACAGGTTATGTACACCCTATACGTGGGTAAATTTCTTCGAAAAAAGGTTTCTATTGTTCGCAAATTGTGCGCAAATGAGTTGTGTTTTTGTGCGCAAACGAGTCGTGAAAAATGTAAATGTGCGCAAACGGGTTGTAGCCGAAATCCGGGCCCTAGTTATAACCAATGCGGGTACTGTGTATAGACTTATGACGGAGAAAATTCATCTAAAACGTCGTAAACTCGGTACCCAAAGCGTCGATTAAACCAGACGCGGGAGACCTTGCTGCTCGCCGTAATTTTTTCATCGTTTTTCTCTCCACGTACCATAAATGAATCGTAACACAAACACGAAAAATATAACATTTTTGGTGATCGCGTATTATTGAACTCTATCACTAGGCTTGTAGGAAAAATCTAAGTGTACCGGGAAAACGTTACGGTAAAAATATTCCGAAATCCCTGATACGAATTATGTTACAGTTAAAATGGGTTAAAAAAAATAACTTAAAATTTAAACATGACGGCACGGGGGGGGGGCTAATGCGCTTTAGACGCAGTGGATTGTATGATAATCGTATGAAGAGAGAATAGTTCAATGGAACATTTGAGTTTTACAGATTGCCGACCATTCCTTAGGTAGTATTTATTTAGTAAAATAACAAACAAGGTTTTTATGTTTTAGTAAAATTTACTACGTTGGTTTTTTTATTTAATTTTTTTTTTTGTAGATTTAACTAATTTAAAAAAATATTTTTTTACAAATGTAAAATAATTTATTGAAACTAAATTAATTTAGAACGATTGATCAATTGGTACAATTTGTTTTGACCTATACACAAGCAATCAATAATGTAATAATAATAAAAAATGTCTCATTTTGTTTCACACTATTATATTACAGGTCATGGTTGCATTTATATCATAACGTGGTTCATTCTTCTATTTATTCGTGTTTTTTTGTTTTTTGCCTGTTTCAACAAAGAACAATATTTTTCAAAATTCTTCCATATTGCATGCCTAGGCCACAATACAAACATGTCCTGAAAATGATGTAGGCTGTGCTGCTGAGTGTGCGTTGATTATGAATCAGTCAGCACTTCTTCTTTTATATATATATAGATGTTTCATTGATAAAACAATTTGAGCCTTAATAGCCGCATGAGACACGAGTATGCCTTGGCTTAAATATATCTTGCGTCTGCAGAAAATGGTCTTTTCAAATAATTCATAAACCACCTAAACCTGTCGACGTCAACAGCGAAACAATCGTGGGTCATCTGACCTCGTATAAGTAAGTGTGATTAGAATCTTAATACGCGGGGTACACAATTTAAATTTCAACAAATTTGTCCGAAAAAACGGTTTGTTATAATCCGTAACAAAGCGTATACGTAACGTATTTTAAAAATTGTTTTATTCGTCCTTTGACCACGATTTCTTAATAGTGTTCTATAGTTGTTCGCTTGTACATGTTGGATTTTATTTTTTTGTCAAATAATTTATACAATTATCACGACCACTCCGATAATAATATTAATCGCATTATTAACGTTGTTCGAAAAAAGAAATTCCTCGCTGCAACGTGAATGGCCGAAAACGCGAACCGATCGAAAGCTCTGTAACGGACGGTGTTACTATGCAACTAACCGTTCACCGTAAACAAAACGCGGAGTGAAACGAAGACGAACACTCGGATGACTTGTTGCTTTCCACGGACGACGGTGCCTGTACGTGTACCGTGCAGAATGTAGACGATACGGTTGCGGACGCAGGATTTCCTCGCCGATTAACCAAAACCGATTGAACTGCAGCAGCTAGTGCACGGCTCGGACGCAGTGACGCGAGGTACATTTTCCTGGAAAAACATATTTTCGCAACGACACAATAATGTGCGTACAATCCACGTGCTACATTACGGCGGGTTCGCGAACGAAAAAAAAGGAAAAAAAACCATAATAGTGATCTAAGATCGCGTGGAAAGTATATCATAAGGTCGTCTTAATGTACGGTTCGAGCGTTGATATTTCGGGGCAAACGGATGCGTTGATAATAATATTATGGTGATAACAGTAATACGACGACGATGATGATGATGATGATGATGATGATAAGTGCGGAAGAACAAACCCGCAACGGTCTCGTTTCGACGGTACACACTCGGAGCGATAAATACTAAACTCGGCGTCGAATGCCATCATACTACCTAATATATTATATTATACACTTAAGTGTACACAGCGTTTTAGATTTTATACCGTTTTTCAACTTTTCAAATCGGATCCGGGAATAAATTAAATGACGCGGACGTGGATTCAGCGCGCGAAACGGCCGGTGTGCAGCGAGTACGGCTGTGGTATACATTATCGCGTATTAATTATTCACGCGACGAGCTGCGAGAATGTTAAGTGCAATGTCGTGCTGCCGAACGGTGTACAATATTATTGCTCCACTGCTCGTTTACGTCTAAATGAATGTCATCGATTTCAATGATACGCTATTTATATACAAGTGCTTATGGTTTTTTTTCGAACGTCGTACAAATAATCACCCGCCCCTCGCGTGTACAACAAAGGCCTGGTCGGCGGATTAACCGCGCGTAGGTACGATTGTTCAAACACGAATCGGCTATAATTAAATAAGATTATTATTCCGAATTATTTTTATGAGCGCGGCTAGGAGTGGCGCGCGAAATCATGGATTTCTTCTTTTTTTTTTTATTGCAACGTTTATGTACACGAGATTGGTTTTATTCTGATGTAAACGGTGCGTTTTTTATTTTGCATATTTTTCCATGAATTACTGTTCATTTTCACATATTCCAGTGTGACTTCACGAAAGTCGAAAAATTATAGCCAATTCTAAGGATCGTCATCTTCTTGAGTGTACCGGAGGAGTATTATGAAAAGATGCTTAGTTTTACAATAAAATAAAGCATTTTAAACACTTCAAGCAATAAGTCATAATATAAGCTAATATAATAAGGTGGAGATAATGCAAGCTGCAATTTAACGCCATGACGACGTGACATCGAAAGAAGCTATTCAATCGATACTATATACGTGCCGATCGTTAATTATTTTGGTCAATTTGAAAAAAAATAAGCTTTATGCACGTATTTACACTGTTGAATGAATGATTAATACACATTAAATATTTTAATATAAAATAAATTAATGAATAAATATTACCTTTTAAATTTTTAATGAAAATTTAATATACAATAGGAATGTATTGATTTATATCAAATAAAAAATCTTTTTTTTTTTTATATCTATATTTCTATTCTATGGGTATGTGTTTATTTTTAAAAAATTACAAATGCATATTTTTGCATATCATTAAAACGATTATGATGTGTATTTAATTACTTTTATCCGCATATGAATCCATACCCAAACCGATGCACGGGTCTACGTTTACCATGATAACGATATTTTACCATCCCCTAGATTCTATCGTATCGAAGAATCGGGTTTCACTTCCGGATGTCTACGGTTTTGATTCCAAGCTCTCGAAGAGAATATGTTCCGGGACATTTTTACAAATAAGTTATTAACACTATTATGTATATATCGGTCTTATGCGGTTCATTAAACGTTGGAACAAAGTTTTGTCGAGTTGAACGTATCCGTACCGTCGCGCGTCGCCTTAATCATTTTCACGACGGCTAACATCGGATTATAATTTTCCGAAAAAAACAAAAATCATGCGTTGCACAACACGCGTCTTGCGGTTTCGCTCTGTATATAATAACATGCAGCGAAACGAAACGCGGTGTACGCACGGCGAAAGTTATAATAACCAACTGACAACTGTTCATTACGCGGTGGAGCCGCTATCGATCTTGAATAATTTCTTAAGGGCGAAAAAAAAAAGTACAATACATCAAATAAGTTTTAAAGCTCGGCGCGCCCCCGGGCACCCGGGTCCTATTATGCTTGTACACACGCACGTTGCCGCCTCCGCACCAATGCGATTCACTCTAATAAGCGTGATGGCGACGTGTCTGAGTAGTTCAGTAAACTTATAGCAGCGATGTGTTCGCGTGTGTTCATCATATTACTATTTTTACACTGTACGCGCGAGGTGCGATTATTTTTAGCCGCTTGTATAGTTCATAACTCTTAATTGGGCGGATTTAAATAGACACCGGGGGATTTGAATCAATCATTTCTCTTGCATTTACATTTCATCGCTCGATCAAATATTATTTTTGGATCTGTTGATTTCAATTAAAAGAGAAATTCACACGATTCTTTTTCACAAGTACCGACAATTCCAATCATTGTACGGCCCCACGCTGCAGTGTGTAAATATAATATGTTTACTCTACGATCACGTGCTTCGTGCGCACTGTTGATACTCATCATTTTATAGAAAAAACATTGCAAATTAGAACATATTATATTTATTTTATCGTACAAGGTTTTCGAATATTTGTGACACTAAGCTTCTGTCGTGTAATTATCACTTGCATACTTGCAAAAATCTTTGCAGAGTTTTTCAGTAATTATGATCCTATAATTTGTACACATTTCCATAAATTTAATACGAATGAAAATACATATACATTATACGTAATACATATTGAACGTATATTATATACAAGGTAACATAACAGTAAATAACAAATTGACGGTTAGAATATAAGTTTTTAGCTAAAAAATGTGTTGAAGCCTAAACTTGTTGAGTTCTATGTAAGAGGTTAGGATATGATGGTATGGAAGTTCGAATAGGGAGTGATATCTGGCATTGTGGGTGGAAATACCGAAGGAGATTAAGGTTTGGAAGTAAGGTGAGTCCACGGAGCCATTAAGAAGGGATTTTATGAAAACGTTATCGCCTTCGATTCGACAGGAGGCAAAGGATTTAAGTCGAAGGGTGGAGCGAATAAGTGTTGAGGTTTATAAATTTTTAAAAGGAATGCAGCATATTAGTATTCTTACTTCTTAAACATATTAGTATATAATAATATAATATCATATCATATAATAATCGATGTTATTTTAACCGTTCTATATTTTTCAATTATCGCAGTTGAATTTTGAATTTAAATAAATGTATTTCATTTATTTATAAAATGTTTATTAATTTAAACATTTACATTATATTATTACCGAAATGATATACAACATGAAAAATGAACAATATATCCACATAATTAAATACTCAACTACCTACTTGAGAACTACAATTCAAAAGCACTCATTATGTGAAAAGAGAATGGTAAAAACTACAAACGTACTTCCTTCCGACACTATTAATCAAATTTAAACGAATGTCTTTTACATTTGTTCCAATTAAAAAATTAATAAGTATGTAATTGATAAACTTGTGTTGGTACACAAAATTGAATATTTTCATGTATATATCCATTTATTGTACTTAATTGGAACGAGTGAAAAGTGCATTTTATTCTACAGCACAATGCTGCGCAAAAAAAGATGCATAATAATATGAACACTCGTCTTATTTCACTTGCCTCGGCGTGAGCCACTTTTGTAACATTTGTACGTGAAGTTTGAAAGAAGTTTCCAATGCGATAAGAATGTGAAAACTATTGAAAAAAGGCATCGTCGGGTTACGGAAAATGGCTTACAAATGTTCGACACGAACAGATTAAAATACGCGTGTTAATAAATTAGTGATTGAATAATTCAAGCGGTAAGTGAAGAACGATAACATAAGAAATAAAGCGTCGCATCGAAGTTCGAACGTCTAAAACTACAGGGATCCGTGGATACACGATCCCTTCCAACTATATGACGGGCGAATAAGCAAAACCGCAAGGGTTCCAAAAGCTATTAGACTAAAAGAAAAATGTTCAATTAATCGAAATGCAAACACCGCCGGTACCGGTATCGTATGTGGAACGACGTTGTGGCAAAGTTTTTTTCTGAACACGGTCTCGGACAGCACATTTTAATAATCCGTGTGCGTATGTGCCATGGCTAAATTCGTTTACTCCGAGCGACGATGTGAAAATACTCGTGCCGGAACACTACCATGTTCGAGTGAAACGCCTTTCAAGTTGTTTTCTGCAATTGGTAATCATTGAACTACATGACCGTTCGACCAATAGGTTTTAATAAAATTAATTTCAGTCCACTCGAATGTCCATAACTTAATCCCTGTACGCAACCCCTCGCACAAGTCGACGGTGCCTCCATTCCCCGAAACGATTGTCGCGATACACGATATCCAATTTTGCAGCGTTCTCGTCGATCTCACGTGGTGGATAAATACAAATCATTTTACACGCAACACATATTTTAATTCGTTTACTTTTACTCGTTAACGTTTCACCGTGTTTCAACGTAAAAGCCATCTGACGTTATAGTTTTCTAACGCAGTTTGTTGTCGAATACTATCTCACTGGATCGAGTGAAACGCCTAATCAGTTGACTGTATTGGTCTGTGCTACAATGATTTCGACTTTTAATACAATTTTCTCATCAAAATCGTATACCCGCTGAAACGTGTAAAGATATTATTAGTTATTTTTATTGATCTTTCTCGTGAATCTTTGTTCGAAGTTTAGTCAAAAAACTACTGCGGTAAACGATACACACCATATTGTACAGCTATCTCGCAGTTGACCAATAACCGTTTTGCATCCTTCTAGGACGATGCTGGACGACATTGGACAACAATTATGACTGCAAAGTGTTGCCTGCATGACCAATTTTCAACATTTAGTTTGTCGAGGATCTATATGAACATTAAGCCGATCACCGATTACAGAATAAAATAAAACGTGTCGAATATGTATACTTAGACGTATGTTTTAGTAACATTTTACAGATATTCAACTCTAATAGGAATCGATTTCAACAAGCCTCCCGTGTTCAATATTATATTTAAAATCGTATATTTTGGTATATTTTTAAAATGATCATAATGGTTTTCTCGAGCGATTTAAAATGAACCGAATCTCTAACATTTTTAACATAAGATCACAACTCATTAGTAAAATATACCACCAAAACGCCTGTTGAATAATACCTATACTAATTTTGTGTAGTTATATTTTTGTATAATTTTAATTTGATAATCAAAGAAAAACAATGTGTGGGTGTGTGTATTTATTAACAAGAAAATATTTAATCAAAATCAAATTATTTCCATGTATGTACAATGTACATATTATTTGAATGAAAATACTAAATTCAACGAATACAATATTGTACAATACATTATTAAGTGTTTGAATATAAATTTTAATTAAGTAGGAATACATACGAAATATATAAAATATTTAATTAAATATTTGTAATCAATATTCAACTATATGGATAATATTGATCGAACTCGATCGCTGCATCGAAGTTCTTAATAATTCATATATTTAGACGCCACTAAGTAATTTCGCGTTTATTACGATGACTGATCGAATTTTCTACAAAAATAACGTTTCAATTATAAATATTTCGAGTACATAATATTTATTTTTAATCCTAAGACCAACTGCAACCGCAATTTTCGTCATTTCGCATTGTTATAAACAAATTTCTGCTCGGCGTTTGTCAGCTGAGCTTTGTTTGTACTTTTTTCACACAACAATTTTTGACTATTAAACCAAACTTCGTGTAGTAAATAAAATAAATGATGTCAGTGAGGAAAAGTATTATAATGAAGACATATTTTTTTTTTGAATAATGATACGTAATAACTTACGAAGGTCATCAATCTTTTTTTTTTATATCGTACCACCCTAAGCGTAGTTATATTATTGTTAATCTATTTAATATAGTTTCCATAAATCATTATAAGACCGTGTAAAACATTTGAATTAGTACTGAAATTTGAATATTCTTTCGTTTTCTTCTCAAACAATTATTGTTTGGGTTTTCGACGAATCAACGTTGTGCCCAACACGGCCTTGTGCGGTAAACGTGTTTAATATATATTTATATACATTATGTCTGGGAGATATTACCGAATTTCTTTTGTTCCGACGAGAAGTCAGGTTATGAAAATCAGACTGAATAATAAAACATAATAATTCTAAGAAATCTCCGAAAGAATTAAATTCAAGCCCGTGCGTGTCGCCTGGCTATAATAGAAACATAGTAGGAATGGCATAAGACACGATAATTTAAGCGGACAGTTTAATCCGAGGCAGCCAAAAAAATATTCAGTTCAACACGTGGGAAGACTCTAACGGCGTTTAGACAATGTTCATACTATATATATTCTTATTACCGCGACCGTAGCGCACACAACATATTTGTATAAATCCTGCCTGCGTATTCTTCCTTTGCCAAAAATACTCCAATCATTCTACATCAAATTTATTTAGGGAAAGTGTTTGACTATTTCTTTCACGCTCGTGCTTATGGCGTTTACGCTAATTATCATTTCGTTACTCACAGATATTGCCGCTCAATAAAAAATAGTTACGTTCAACGACACCATTATAATAAATAAATGTACTTACACCGTCGGGCGCTCTGAAGTTAGACCACAATGAGCATTTTTTCAAAAACGTACCCAGTAATATTGGCCCACAATTTTAAACGATTCATTAATTTTGAATCCGATGATTTGATCACTATATTTTCATACATTTTATCTTTTAATAAAATAATATATTTTATAAATACTGGTAGGTAGTTCAAGGCAGAAGTTTGAATTCGAATAATTAGAAGCGTAAGAACACTTAAAAGCAAAGAAACGAACTTCAGTCCGAAAGAACTATATTATTATTGAAATAAAAAAATACAAAGAATTAGATTATAATGAAATGTGTATCACATTATTAAATAAAATAGTCATTGAAAAAAAATGTACATGTAATTGATTGACTAATTGTGTGTAACTGTAGAATTATATTTTATGTTTATTCGAAAACAATTGTTAAAATCATGTAGGTACCGTAATTAATAAATGTTATATGTTCGTATATTTTTGTTCTGCACATTGACATTTGTGGCCCAATACCCCAATCATATAATCTAAACAAATATTGTATATGAAGCGGGTAGGTAAAATATGACCCAATTATGCCGACCGACCATATTCTTCTATAACTCTTCCAAAAATCGTAACTGTTAACAAATCAATATGGCCGCGACGTAGTAATGTATTATACCTACCTATAGTCTCCTTATAATCTTACATGACATTCTGTATAATACATAAAATTCGAATATCACTACATTTCAAAAAAAAAAAATGGTAAAACGTATGAACTTGAAATTTTAAATAGTGCCGGTTCCTCTAGTACTCTATAATATGTGCAATCCGAATGGAATTTTAAGTATTTAAGATTTTGTAAAATAATTGATTAAAAAACAAACAATTTGATATCGCTCATTAAGTTAAGAATGTTTCGTAGTTTTAATTTTCAACTTTACTCTGTGATTTTCCAATAAATTAACATTTTAAATCACATTTGTAATTTATTCATTATAATTTATAAACAATAAATTACTAGGGTGTTTTGTTCATAAATCGTATAAAACTTTACTCTGTATATACTGGTTTGCAGTAAAATCGTAAAATCGCATCAAGCTATAGGTGCTGCATCAATAATAATAAAAACTAAGTCAACAACGTCTGGGATAACAATTTTATGTTCGACAATTATGTTCATATCGTACCACGCGATTAATAAATTGAAAATGAATGAATCTATAATCTTGACGTATCACATAGACGAGCGATTCTTGAACTTTTGTAGAACACTGCAGACCCTAGATGAAAGATTTTAGCAACATCGGACCGCCTAACCAGTTTTTTTTTCTAATACCTCTTTTTTTTACAAAATATCTCATGTCACCGTCAGCAATATTATAATAACTATTTTGTATTGAAAATTACATATTATGTAGGTACACTCAAACATGCACATGTATTATTATTTATATTACACTTAATTTTTCACAAAAATGTAATATTTTATTTTAATAAAAAAAAAAAACAATAAAAGCCCGATAGTATTGCACTCATGCCACGCTTGTTAAGGCCGCAGCGGACCCTCGGTATGAGTACCGCAGTTTAAGAACCGCTGACATAGATAATTGATATCGCACAACGCACAGCTGCACAGGTCGCTATTTAATTTCCGTACATACGAACCCGAAAATGAAAATGTTCCGGTGGCGCGAACGCTTTTAAGATATTTTTTGAATTTTTGACGTACGTTAAGGCGCGCTAAATAATTCGACGACCGTGAGTGCACAACCAATACTTAAGATTTTAGAGTGATCGATTTCGGTCGAGTTGTTAAACCTCCTCGCCCCTCCCCCCCCCCGCCACCCCACTAAAATGTGCCTATATTGACTACGGGAACTGTTGATAAATCATGTACAAGTATAAATATTACATCGTTATATCTTGTGCATATTAACCGTTAGGATTATCTTATCTCCCATACATTAACACTCGATGATTTTATATTATATTCAAACAATATTTCATAGTTATATGACTTATTACGAAATTTGTACCAGATAGGTATGTAGGCGAAAAAACAATTTTTTTTTCTTAATTTTCCAAAAGAAAAAAATGTATTACATTTATAATTTGTATAAACTAAAATGCAATAAGCAAATTGACTGAAACAAATTGATAAGAAGAGAGAATATATTCTGCAGACCACTTTATTCAAATTTCTTATACGTATTATTTTTAGAGTTTAAACTACAATTATTATAAAACTTCTATAACTCCATTAAAAATAATTCATTTTTCATTGATATTTTTTTAAATTTAAAATCTATCAATATATTTTATAGTACAGCTATACTAATTTTATCATATACGTAATATTTTCTAATCAATATAATACATTATACATTATATCATAATATACATTGAATGTATTTAGATGATAATACAAAAGTGAAAAGTTGACAACATTTTCTGCCATGGGCTCTCGACTGGATTTCTTCATCTCAGCACACGGTATAGTGGTGTATTATTATTTAAAACTCGAACGACGTGACTGTACCATTCGAAAAATCTATTATTTACATTTACGATCATTTGTTAAAAGCACTTGTCGAAAGTAACCATTTTTCACTTTTTGGAGTATTTAATCCGACCGGATTATTTCAAACAATTTTACGAAAACTTAAGTAACATCAAAATTCTTAATATTATTGATTAATGTTTATGTTGGACTCTGAGTGGCAACGAGAAAGCTATTAATTTTATAATAATTAATTTCATTTTTTATTTCGTTTCGGAAAACAGTTTTCCGAACGTTTAAAATTAATAATTATTGTTACGTATAAATTAATTAATAATTTGAACTTGACGTTTTTGCTTATAAAATCTTGTGAAAATTTAATTTACCTTCCGCTTTTGTTTTTCGGTCGTGCTTACTAGTAAAATGTTCTGAAAATGCGGTAAGATAAAACAAACTATCAAATTAATAGGTCGTCAAAATTATTCGGGGCTCTAAGTGACAATGTGTACCACGAATGAATCAAGAACGGTGGTAATAGATTTAATTAAATTTGAAATTAAAATCCAATCACACGTCACGAGGACGACTGACGTTTTTTTAAGGACATCATATCGAACGTATAACTGAAAATTATATTTTAAATGAACAAAATTCACAAGCGTGATAGAAACAATCAATTTATAATACATAGTATTTATAAATTTCGCACTAATACCATTAAGCGTTTTAACGAGTTAATCGGGTTATTCGTTATCCTCGCTTCGTCTCATAAATTATAATACTATTCGTGTCACAATACGAAGGTACTACATTTCTCGATCGCTCGCAACAGCTTTGGCAACTTTCTGCGTAGTACGTACCCTGCAGAGAGTTCAGGGAGTACCTACAAATACGTCATGAAATAGAAATTATCGAATTAAATGTAATCGTCAAAACTTAAGTCGATCTGCATCTGATTAAAATACAATAATGTCATCTGACGTCGCGTTATAATTTCGTGAAACTAATATTACTACTTGTCAAAGTCAATTTGTCAATTATTATTATTTATAATTAATTATTTCACCGCCGTACAACGAATGCTATCGATTCGCGTTGATCTACCATCAATGTCATTACGGTGTTATTCAACACCTTTTTTGACGGTATAGAAACATTACCTGCACCGCGCACTAATTACTCGAACTGACTACGCGTAACGAACTGATGACTACATAAATTCGACAACACCGCTGGAGGACACAATGAGATGGAGTATACCAAAGTATGGCACATAATAATAATATTGCGAACTACTTAAAAGATAGAAACACTATATCGTTGTAAAAATATTAATATAATTAATTAATCAAATATTTTATTTTTATTATTTAAGTGTCAATAAAAAACATTTAGTAATAAAAAAAAAAATGTTAACCATCTTATTTAATCGTCATAGCAGATTTATAGTCAAAGTCACATGTCTTTGATGAAGTTGATCCAATTATTTCATGACGTGCCCGATTGAATTCGATATACTCGTACTATACGAAACCAACGACTTGCAAATCGAATGAAAATAAAACAACTAAATACTGCGGTGGCTAAATTAATGGACTTAGCGAAATGAAGTACGAATATAAAATAAATTTTCGAATAAAAATTAAAATATTTTCGGCAATTGTTTTGCAGTTATCCGCAACCACGATAATAAGTGTTGGCAATTTTTAAAAAGGATGGTTTGAACGTGCAAGTGTAAAAGATTTGAATATACTTTGCAATATCATATGGTGTTAACATAAAAAAAACTTCGGGAACATTTGTCCACGTTCTTTATGTAACACTGGAAAAATACCAAAACAAAATAACGTAGACATGTACTACGATCACGGTTATTTTAAGTACTATGTGCAAAGATATAATCATACAGTGCGATATTCTCGGAACCTTGGAGTTACTATAAAACGCAAGTTCATTGATTGAGTTGAGAGATGACGAGAGAAGGTGGGTGAAATAGCCTACAGAAAACATGGTTCCTTGTTCTTCTTTACAAATATTTCGGTGTCACATCTTTATTTCTAACCATATTCAAACTTAATACTGAATAAAAAAACAATACACAATTGTACGTGTCTAATACTTTAGAACGTTACATGGCAACATCTAAAACAAATGTTCAGATGGTCAGACTTAGAGGCACCGCGGGCTCGCAATCGCATAATCTTCGTACGCGAAATCGTGGTTCTGAAATCCTTCGCTGAATCGACAAGACCACCGCGGCCGCGGTGACGTTAACGTGCAGAACCGCTAGTCGATATCAGCGGCAATATCGGTCCGCACGCACATATCGTACGTTTCAGGATCGGTTTTCCCGAAGGAATGCGATCGCGCCGTGCTACCCGAACCCGTCGTCGTCGTCGTCGTCGAGTCCCAAAAGAAAAAAAAAATTTGTTTCCCCGCGAACCGATGCCTCGCGGTGGTGAAGCATGTATATATTTATAGACGTGACACTGTCCGGCACGCAGTAGCGCAATTAGTCATTCCACCGCAGCCAACTCGCTACACACACGCGCAGACCACCAGAATGACAACAGAGTCGAGTGTGTTAGTGCGTGCGCGTGTACGTGCACGTGAGTGTAAGTGTACATATGGTACGCGGTGTCTAAGTTGGGAACCACCTCTGCAATTTAAAAACTACTCGGAAAGAGTGAGAGAAACAGAGAGAGAGAGAGAGAGAGAGAGGATAGAAATATTTAGAGGAATGGACAAAAATCGCGTTCAGTCCAACGCAAACGAACCCTTCGGCTCGCGCAGCAGTGCCACCGCGACTGTTGACCGACCGACAGATATTATTATGCCCCACTTGCAGTGCGGTGCGAAGCCGTCACCGCCGCAGGACCTGTGCGAGACAAGTGCGTTCACCGGTGCCGCACGTTGACGATCCTTCGCGGTACACACCGGGCGCGTAGGCTCGCACCCGGCCGCACGGATAAATCCTCCGAGTTCCGGTCCGACGTGTGACACGCAGGGTCTTTTTGTTTTTTCTGTTCTCTTTTTTCGGCTAGGAACGGCTGAACAGCACTGTAATAATACAATGGACGGTAAGTGACTATACGCAAATTTCTTCGGACCCGTAGCATATAGCTATTCGACCCTAACCTCTGACCTAACCCTAACCTCCGCCGCCCCCCCCCCCATCCGCGTTTAGTGCCGACGGCGGTTTCGTGTTTTTTTTTTTTTTTCGCGCACTACAAATAACACGGAATCCCGACGGCAGAAGTCGGCACTCTCGCTTTCGTTTTGGATTCGTACGGTGTCCGTCGTGTTCTCACGCGCCCGTTTTCTTCAGACGTCGTCATTACAACGTCCCCTCGCACACGCATCTCGTCGGGTATAGCGGCGCACCGCATGAACCACTATCACCGCACCGTTGAAGAATATACGAAGCGTCCGTGCGAAACGTGTAAACGTCTTTATCGCCGAACAATATGTGCACAAAACAAACAAACAGTCGTGATATTATTATAATAATATTATGTAACGTAATAATATAATGATGAGATACTCAACTGCTGGTGTACGTGGGTTTTACTGTAAAACGATATCGCAATATTCCTCGAACACGCGCAATCGACGTAAAGTATAATAAACAGGACGATTTTTTTAACCACGCTCAACCCTTTTTTGGCTTTTTTTTTCCTTGAAACATGTTCAAGTTACCGTAAGACACGTGTTTTCTGTAATTTTTTTTTCACGCCATTTTAAGGCTCTACATTGTAGTTACACAAACTTTATTTCTTCAAGCGGGATCACCATATATTTTGTGCAGATATTATTTGGTTGATTTATCGGGAATTTTTTAAGTGATTTATTCAAAATTCAGACCAATACTTTCAAAGTTATTCAAACTTAAAACTCAGTGGCGTAACTAAGAGGGATCAGAGGGTGCAATCGCTCCCGGGCCCGTTCCCAAAGAAATACAATTTTTTTTTCTATTAATTATTAATAAAAATTAAAAACTACTCTTATTTTTCTATTATAATATACTATTAAACAAATCATTTTTTTTATTAATAGAATAGAAAATTGCAAAAGGAATTAATACGTGAGATATTATTTCTACTTTGCCAAATAAAAAGTCCAGAAAAATGTTTTAAGTTTTGAGTTTTATATTTATTTTAATTGTTATTCGTTACAACTGCTATAACTGTTTACTAATTTTTTTGTATGTATATAATATGAAGTATTAAATTAATAATAAATATCCATTATTAATTAAATGATTATAAAATGATAAAATGTGTATTTAATAAAATAATATGCAAAAATATTAAAAAAAATTTTTTTTAGTAATTTTAGTAAGGTGAATACACTTCCTCAGATCTTCTTAATATATATACCTGGATGATGGGGGGGGGCGTTGAAAATTTCGCTCCCGGGCCCAAATTTTGAAGTTACGCCACTGTTAAAACTGCGTATAAAAAGTGTATAATTCACGTTATTTCGAATTAGAAGCAATTAGTGAATACACGTAATTACAAATAATATCATAGAATAAGGAATTATAGTATGATTTTCTTTGATATTTATTAAGAATGATTCAAAAACTACTCGTTTGAACTTTGATTTTGGTACATCCTAATAAACAGAAAAATTCCCTTAATAAAATACCGCAGTAAAAAAAGGGTATTTATAATGAAAAATAAGAGTTCGTATCAACGCAGAACACCATTGAAATGTCACGAAAAAAAAACGTTTTGGAAAACATAGGTTTTATGGTAACTTGAACATTTAACAAAAAAATCTAAATTCAACTAATCTTGACTAAATTAAAATTACTCCAGGTACTAGGACTCTTTTACATTTATGTTATAAACCATTAGTTTATAGTTTATACATACGAGTATATTGAAAATCCAACAATGTCTACACACAATCATTTTTATTTTCTAGTCATATAGTTTGAGTATTATTGATTGCGACTTATTATTCAAATAATTAGGTTGTATAGTCGTCGTTATAAATTATTTATAATAATATCCGGTGCTTTTGTAGTTGATAATCAAAAAAATTATTTTTTTGTGTTTATTTTTATTTGCTTCAATGTAATTGTATATTATGTTATAAGTAGAATACTTAGTTTACTTTGCTGAACTGTTTCGATTATATCATAACGACTATAAATACATCAAAAGATTTGTTAAGCATTTTAATTATTCAAGCCTATACCCCGAAAATGAACGCACTAAATAAAATTAAACGTAAAATAATTTAAGGTTTTTTTAACTTACAAGTTTTTAAATGTACACATTAGTTAATTCATTTAAAAGTCGGAACTTTCTTTATTTTTAATTTTTCAATGTTGGCTTTTTAGCAAGAAAAAAATTATCACTGTGTGTTATATGTTCAGCTTGCGCATTAAGTAAATATTTATTCTTTAATTACGGCGAGTCGTGTAACTAATTTGTCCAAATTAAGAAATAATAATTAAAATGATCCTTCTTTGGCCATTTACCTTGTACTTTAATAGTCTTATGTTTGTCTTTTTATTATGAACCCCATAAAAATGTGCATTTGCTCACTACAAATTTAAGCCTTACTTTTACAACAAAACAACTCTCCAAAGATAAAATTTATAAAATTATAGTCACTGCTTCTACGTTGTACAAACGTTAATTTAAATCAACTTCTCCAATTACACGGCACTGTCGGTATTAAGGAAATTAATAATAAAAAAAAAAAACCATTTAATATTTTAATAGCACTAAACATTTTTTAGTTGACCTAAGAACATTATAGATAGTACCTACGAGTAATTGATTTAAAAAAAAGTTGTCATAATTCATAGATCTCAACTTTTAAAAGCGTTTATATGTTTTAAACAACTGGACGAGTACCAAAATGTCTAATGGTAAAGACATAATTTTACAATGTATATGTCATTACGAATTGAATAAGGAGAATAAAAAATAAAACCCCATTTACGAAACGTACACAAAAAAAATATGTGACAAAAATAAGTTAAGAATTTTATTAATTCAACAACGCCAATGTAAAAAAAAAAAATCACAATCATAATTATAAAATGTAAAAATGAATAAAAATAATTATAATATTTATTATGACTATAAAACAACATCAACGTAACTTTGACGAGTACGAATTCTCAAATTAAATATATTTTCAGGCAAACGATATTATAATAAAAATATGATGCACGCACGAATATAATACCTAAACGTCCTATCTGAAACAGTGTTCACAACATATTTTCAACTCGGCTCCTTGATGACTGATGAATCGATTGTCATCGATAATCGGGTTGGTTGTATATGAATTGAAAAATAAATAAAATTTAAACTTAATTGCACAATTGTTTATAATAATAACCGTGTGCGTAATAAAAGTACTTATAAGTTATAACTAACGGAGCCAAAATTGTCACGTCCCAAATGGATGCTCATAAATTGACAACCATTATACGGTTGACTACCGTGTATTATTTTATGGTTAACGCGTTCTAACATCGGCGATTACAAATTTGAGATAAAAAAAAAACACGATGCGAGTAAATACCGATAAAAAGTGATGCGTGACAAATTATACGATGTCAACGAACGACTGACAAGCATAAAATAATATGTATGTAGTATTTATCATGTTATTACATTAGGTGGTTGTGACGTACTCGACGTTTGGTGTTTTAACTACTAGAACGATAACAATTTATTTGCCTAACAGACGGTAGACGTGATTTATTTATCGCCATATTTGAACGGTTCACGCGAAGACATTATTGTTGCTCGTTCGTTTATGGCTTTTCGCGACATTAAAATTGATTTACGAGAGATTCGCGAGAATGTACGCGGGTGTGAAATGAACGTCTCAACTCGATCGTATTATTATTATAAAAAATCAGCAGACAGTTATTATTGAAATGAGAACGGTTGAAGGAACTGTAATACGATGTAGCGGGAAACGTCGCAGCACCTTTAAAATGTACTTCGTAAAAAAGGATTGGATTTTTTCGATCCCGGAGAACGATCTAAAACGGAAATCCGCGAAAAAAAGAACTTGTCTGCCGTTTTCAAATGACTACCGGTGTAGACAGGTTTCACGGCGTATTCGTATATAATAACAATATTACCTTCCGATCGCTACCCCGGTTAAAATGTAAAACGTAATATCTCAACCACATCTTTAAATAAACAAGTATTTCGTCTGTCTCGTTCCGGCTTAAAGATACGGTTGAAATGCTGTATGTAGCGTGTAAGCAAAGTGAACGGGTTTTATATTGTAACGCCGAACGCAGCGATAGTAGTATAGGTATTAAGCGCCTAATTACAAAGGGCTTATACATGTAGTACAGCTGAACTCATGTAAAAGTGGTGATTTATTTTTTTATTTTCCATTTTTGCTTTTATTCATATATTAGTGAACTTTCAACGATTATCATTGGAAAAATATTGAAACATAATTGTTTATTTATTTAAAAAAAAACTTTCTCGAAGTATTCATCGGTACGGCTTGTGGAAATCGAACTGAAAGCGTTTAATATATTCTCCTAAAATTGAAAACACCGCTCGATTTCCATAGCTGTACTTCGGACGCAGAGAAAAATTCAGTAAACGTTTCGTGAACATCACTGTACATACCCGTAGGCGCCCGGACGGGGCAAGACGAGGCATTTACCCCTTCTAGCACTATTAAAATAAAACATGCGCCATAATGACAATATGTTAAATATGTTTTTTTTTTTTAGGTTATTATTTAATATTTCTCGAACCTTGTCCCACTATTATGTACACGATGGCGATTGTGACAGTAAAAGTACTGAAAGCCGTCCCTCGCCCACCCCACCGGAAAATAAAAATGAAAACAATTTAATTAGGCGCCGAATGTTTTGCGTGCTGTTTTCCGCAGGATCGCGAACAGAGTTGCAGCAGGACGACGGACGCCGTCCGGAGGCGGACGCGCTGCAGCTGGATGTGCCCAAGCCGCCGATGCGCCGTCTGTCGCGGAGCACCATGTCACTGAAGATAGCACCCGACGTGCCGGCGAAACCGCCCCAGCTCCAGTTCTTCCCGTCCACCCCGACCGCCGTCGGCCTGACCATTCCCATGACCCCGACCACCGACCCGGCCATACCGAACGGGTTTTCGCCGCAACTTTACCAGGCGTACACGTCCAACAAGGCCACCGACTTTTTCTTCAAACAACTAGACGGTAAACTTACCATACGTATAGTACTGCAACGTTACCATAACTTCAGCGGCAGTAACCTACAGCGATTGTGACGTAGTCATACGACCAGCGTCGTAGCGTACAATCGCATACATTATAGCGTTGTTTAATGGCGACGAATACTTCCGTTTTTCGGACACTCGCAGTCCTCGGTTTCGTGTTTTATAGTTTTCTAATAGGACAAAAGGCTTTTGTTTATAAATTAATGTAAATAAAAACTCAAACAGATTACTATATTTTATTTCGTCGTAATAATGTTTTTTATTTTCTTAGTAATATAAAAAAAAAAGAATTAATAATCATACATGTTCAACTTGTAAAGTTATAAGTGATCAAAAATATGAACCGTCAACATTTTCAGAAAATAAACCATCTGTAAATAAAATGGTAATCCTCAATATTCCCTTAAAATGTTTATAAAAGTAAAATTCAATTTTACCGAAACGTTTATGTTTATATTTACGTACCTCATTTGATAATTTGGAATCACGTTGGACATACCTTATATATTTTCTCACAATAAGATTTCTAGTTTATAATTGTATTAATTAAACGCATTTGGGATTATTTCACCTCTAAATAGTCCCCCTCAAAGCTACTTCCCTTCCACAAGTGGACCTATGAGTAAAAGCAACAGTAATAGGATTTATTTATTTATTATTTATATTACTAACATTAATAGGAGTACGAGTTCGACGGGGATGTATAATTACTAGTGTATATGAAGCGGACCGATTATTTCGAATTCGTTTTTTGTTTTTATTTTTCGTTAATGAATGTTATCAGCGTGATTATACAAGTTTCGTAATTTAATTAATGCCGTAGCCCTATGGACATAAATATACTTATCCGATATCAATCATGGTTATAGTATGCCGAAAAAATAACAATAACATGCTACACAAGCAAAGTCTGGTGTATAAACCCATTATACATTTCATGAAAAAAAAAAAACGAGATCCCCTTGTGCGCCTTTGATCGGTTTTTTTAATGTTATTATTTTTTATCGGTATATGCGCGTACTTATTTAAAGTTTTCAACGTTATTTTTCGTGTTTTTACATCGTTAATTACTTTTTTGAAAAGCGCGAAAGATGCGAACGCTGAATATCATTTCGTCTTAAAAGTTATTCAAAATATTGTTATGTGCTCTGTGTAATAACATTAAGGAATTGAGGAATAACATTCCTTAGAACAGACTCTGGATATTCTCGGGCGCTTGAATTGTAATTTCTCGTTCACCACACGAATTTAATCATAACACCGCATTCTTATTAAATTTTTCGGGGGAAATTTAAATTGTGAAGGCAGCATTATATTATAATATTCCGATCAATATTTGCCTCCAAAACCGATTTTCAATTGCGATCGTGACCACTGGACACCCAATAATGTCTGCTCGGGAAAACTAAAACACTGATGTTCCCCGCCCCGGTGATGGTGAACGAATAATTGAAAGCCATTTAAATATGATTACTAATACAGTAATACGACACGATAAATATTTGATTGATGCTACACGATGGCATGGGTTTTTTTTCCCGACGACTCGATCGTAGTGTCATTACATTACGTTGTACATACTTATATGTATAATTTGTTGGTTCACGTATACACATGAAGGATATGATATTAAACATTTGACGATACTATCTCTCTATACATTAACAACTACAGGTATAATAGTTCAGATTCACTCTACGGGGTTATCAACATTTTGCGAGACAAGATTGAAAAAAAAATATGGGAAAGTACAGAAAAATATGGTTTTAGATTTTACTATTTCATGCTATATCATTTTAATTTACTCTACTGTATTTGTGTTATGAGAAAACCGCTCTAACATAAAATTCTTATCACCCTGTACATGAACCAAGGACACTCATGTAGTCACATTTGCCACCTGATTATAGTTTCAAGAGTTCTAATGTAACTCGCCGATTTTCACCAACCGATTCCGAAATGTTTGGAAAGCGTCTAATTTAAATAATCCACAACGTGGCTTTTTTACCGACCACTGGTTCGCAGCTATGTTTCACAAAAATAATTTTGTATACAACCGCCCCCAACGCATCTATACTAAGCAGCATGGTTTTGTGATAAAAATACCAAACATTCACTAACTTATTGCCGGGCACACAGCTTCAGCTTTGAGATAATATTAGTTTAAAGTCCTTAGACTTTAACTGTGCCCATCCTTAACTCGGTAAACCTTGCGATGATTTATCGAGCAAATGTTCACTAATTTCTTTTACTTTTAATCCTAAGAGTTTTTACAAAAATAGAAATATACAACGCAATAAAACAAAGTTAAGTGTGATGTTAATTATGTTACCCTTACATATTATACTTAATTGAAATATAACGGTTACTGCAGTTTGAATATATGGTTTTATTTTCAAAATCGCTGCTTATACTACTTAAACGAAATCTTAACAAGCTGAAAACTATTTTTCTATATTAAAAGGATTTAAAGATATCGTATCCACGGCCAAATCGAGATTAAGTTTTGGCGAACGAGCCGTTTTCTGGTTATACGATAAGATCAGAGAATGGTCCAGATTATGGTTAACCCATTTTTTCCTTCTCTTCATAGCTGCCGGTTATTGTGCAGCTGGAGCGTTGGTATTTCAAGCGGTCGAATGGAAGTCGCCCAAAGATCAGAAGAACGTGATCCTAGAGAAGAGGGAACTCCTCATTTTTCAAATTGCCGGCGTAAGTAACGATCATTAAAAAAATATTGTGTAACTTTAAGAATTAATTAAATTATCAAAAAAAAGAAAAATTGAAAATTATGGTTAACGAGGTGTTTCGTCGACAGAAAAATAATATTTTTTAAATTTAATTCTATTAAAACGTTAATAAATTTAAAATAAATAATATCCATGCGTGTAATGTTTTAAATTTCATTGAATTATATAAAATGTAAAACTATCCTTTGCCATGGTACAGAATTATTCATGGTTTGTTGTTCTATAAAAGAAATCTAAAATGAGTCTACTTATAACATTAAATTACCTAAAATTAATGCTATTAATACATCAACATAATTAATGTTGTTCGGGCGTTTTGCTTTCGTGTGTGAAGAATCGTCTTCAAAGATCTACGACTTTTACAATTAAGCTCCTCGTCGAGACTTCTTTAGTTATTACACGTTTTTATCAGCTGATTTCTTAACGATGTAACCAAGTTTACTGGTTACGCTGTAAGTGATCGAGAAGATATGACGCAAAGTAAGAAAGATTAGCTGTAACGGTTAACGTAATATGTATATTTCAGCGAAACAGTCAAAAAGTTATTAATTCTAAAAAAATGCAATAACCACGACCCACGTGAATAAAGAAATAAAGCGCACGGAAATGGTTGAGAGTTATAAAAATATGTTAGAACTTCATATTTTTCTGTATAAATCATTTCAATTCTTCATACTTTCACCGTTACGTATCGAAGGATTTCAAATTAACCTATTGTAACGATGAATATTATGAACACGGGAAGCCAACTTAAAATAAAAATCTCTCACCTCAAACAGAACACTTATTGTAGTGGAAAGCGTACCGATTATTACTGTGCGAATGTGACATGGATGTTTTATTTTATAATGTAAGATCATCAAATTAAGACGGTTTGTTGCGAAGACCGGATGTCAATTTTTTTCTTCAAATAATTTTAACTTCAGAGGTATTATTTATGTTGCCAGTTATATAATTTTATTTCTGGTAAAAAGTTAGGTAGTATCAAAATAAAGTTTTAACAAAAGTCACACTGGAATGATTCAAAAACGTAAAATATAATTTCTGATTGCGTCTCACACTGAATCTTAATAATGAAGAAAAAATGTATTCATCGACTAAGTTTGCCTTTGAAATATTTTTTAACAATAAAATTGAATTAAATATATATTTACCATATTATATAATTTAAAGTGAACTATTTTAGAAGTTATAATACTTCCTATAATTGTGTATTACGAACAACTTAAACAGTCATTATAAGATTTATACCAATCAATTTTTTAATGACTTAATGCGATTGTTTTTTTTTTAAATATTTTATGTTTTTTGTTTTTTTCGTTTTTATAGCTAATGGGAAAAGTTATCAAGAAAAACGACGCGATGTTCTTAGAAACTGAAAATCTCATTCAGGAATACGAATCCTTTTACGAAAATAATAACCTGGAACCGGAATGGAATTATTTAAATGCAGTTTTCTATTGTGGCACTGTGTTTACAACCATAGGTAAGTTTAGATATTAGTGCAAAAAAATATTTCATTGTACGTCTTTGTACAATCAGCAGCATTGTAGCGTTTTTCTATTGATGCTACACGTATAAACGTACATAGAATATACAACGAACATTCGTGTGGTGGGGGGGGAACGTAAAATGTTTTGTAATAATATTTTATTATGTGCAGTATGAAGCTTGTGTTTGTGTTGTATACTATACATAATGTGTGCGTACAAAAAAAAGGGTTGTTAATTTCGGCGTAGAATACGTAGTACGTCTTACCTCGTCACGAGAAATGATTTAGGTTACAAAAAGAGTTTATCATCAGAGCTACTATGTATACTTATAAATCCGAAGAGGAGTAACTAATCTTAATTGTTGCTAAATCAATTGAACACTAAAAGAGTTGAAAGATTGTTTGCGTTGTATTATATTAAAATAAAATGTTAAGCAACAACCGACGCAAGGTCGTTGGTTCAATTAACTTTTTTTTTCAATTTAATATTATTATAAATTCTTGTTCTAAATATAAAATTCACTCAGAAAATAAAAAAATTCCAAAGATGACTTATATATATACGTCATGTCCCAGGTATAATAGACGGAAACAATAAATTAAACGTTTCCCAGAATCTTTCCTCGGAAATTTATGAGCAAATCCTTAATTTCACTTTTTTGTTCAAATAAAATGTAATATAATAATATAACTGTAACATTTTAATATTACAAATATCATTTACCGTCTATTTTTTATTTTTATATTATTTTGTTTAATCTCTAATGGAATTAATTAGGCGTTATAATTTTATTATAAAACTGTAAAATGTTTCATAAATAACTTTTCTGCCAAACTGTAGAAGCTATTAATAGCAAGGCATGAAATCGTTGCGATTGTGACGTTAAAATGTGAAAAAAAAACGAATAATTTGCACATTGCTCACACACATTTTCTAACACAGAATTCTAAGAGTTTGGAAAAAAGTGTACACATATCCAAGAACCCCCAAACAAAAACCTGTTGTCGTTAAAACGTTCATCGTATGACGAAATACGAAAATCATTAGGTGGATAAAAACTATCATTATCTATATTTGCGTTTCTCAGCTGGGGATACGCGAAAATATATGAGGGAATACGCTAAAAAAAAATGGTTAATGGCAAAATAAGTAAACTCTGATGTATTTTAAATGATTTTTTGATAATGTCACATTCAATAATTTAATAAATAATATTATATTATAGATTCTATACCATACTATAATTTCGTGTATTCAGACAACAATTTCGTCTTTTGTCGAGATTTTTTAGATTCGATTCGAGTATTATTTACTTTGTGACTAACGCTTTTTGCAACAACTTGTATGAACAAAGATAGAGCATTAACATATTTGATCAAAATAAATTTATACTCTCATCGAAATGTATTTCGGTATCTCGGATAATGTTATTGTTAAATTAGCCAAAAATGTTGGTAAAAATATTTAACAATAACAAAAATGGTTTTATTACTTCAGAAAGATAGAAACGTAGTCTCTATGTGGAAGTAATAAATTATTAATGAGCTGTAAGGAGCCGTTGACTAGCGTTATCAAACTTCTATCAAATTAAAAGATGTATAGAAAAACGTGCAGCTAACATGCACCCAGGCTGTAATAGTCTTATAATACTTTTCCGTTAAGTTTTTAAATAACTGATTATCAGATGTTGCTAATTCTTACTCGATACAAATAAATCATCGTTTAAGTTTACCACCATTGGTTATCCAATTTTAATTCTACTCCGACACTCAATTTACATGATTATTGAACTAAGAAGCATGCAGTATTAACATAAGCTAAAATCGGTTATATCTATTGATTAAGTCGATTCGTTATTTTATTTAGGAACTTCTTTATACTTTACCTGCATCGATCAAACATTTTTATGCTAATTTTAAGTTATTTTCTCTACTAAGTATTTCGTTACGTATCTGATAACCCTATAAATTGCTTTATTTTGTGTAGAACGTCAACTGTGAATCATATTTCTGAAAATAAGTTGTTAGGCATACCAGTTACAATTATTTCTTATAACTATCAACACTTTTCGAAGCGTGTTTACTCTCATTCAAGGTTACTACTTTACTAGTGACATTTATATGCATACATTATGGCAATGAAAACAAATCGGTGCAAAATAATAATGTACTATTATATTTATGTCGAAATATAATTTGTTATTAAATCTATTTAGGTTTAAATTTTTTGTGCAACCATTATTATGACAATACATTTTTAATGAAACCCTTTTTTTTTACTCGTATAATATCTTCACTGAGTGAAAATAATTATTTTTGAAGAGGGTTTACTTACACTTATACTAATAATTAGAGAAAAGGAGTTTTTTTTTTTAATTATTCACTTAACTTTTCAAGAACTTTCCCCTATTACTGAGCACAAGAATAACTATGTATAATTATGTTCTTAAAATATTCTAAAAATGAATGGAATGCGGCCGCCGGCTATAACATTACAACAGAAACCAAGAAAAAAATTGAAACTTAAGAAGAATAAAATAAAATGTAAACAGAACTTCGTAATACGTCTAAATCGACATTAAGGTGTAAGCGAACGGATTGCAAATATTTCGTAGTAACGCAGAGCGAAGGATGCACAGTCGTCTTGCACGCGCTATCTGTACACATGTTTTGATTTAACAAAAACGGACCACGTTGAAGCCGAACGACGCCGTCGATAACCAAATCATCACGCTTTTTTACAGACGAAACAACGGCGAAATGTTCTTGACTACTAACTAATACGTCTAATCCGTCAACTTTTCCGAACAAACAAGAGCTGAGCATATTGCATTGTATTGAAACGAGTTGCGTGCGCCGATTGTCAATGGTCGCAAGAGAGGTCCTTTTTTAATTAAGGACCCTGGTAACCTGCAGTTATCCAGCGATCGGGGGTCGAGAATCACGACTGAAATAATGTCGCGGCCACGAAATCATTATATTTTGTTTGGGCGTTGATAACAGTGTTTACGAAACGACCACTGCGGCGGCGGCAGCGCCGGGACGAGACGGCTGCCACCACTTTACGGTTAAATTTAACTCGCGTCTATTTATAGACGGCCAGGCATTTCGCGCCGTGTGACACGGTTTTCTCGTGCGCTATAACGACGCGCCGGCAGCAGTACGGCGGAGCTGGAACGATCGGTCGACGGTGGCGACGAGTTCGACTCGCGAAACATAGATTGTACGTTTCACGTAAACACAATTTAACATCATTGCGACAACACGTACGCGCGTATTCTCACCGCGGTAACGGTCGGAGACCGGTAACGATCGACGGGATACCGGGCTGAAGCTTCGCGTGTACGTATAGTTCGATCGCGAGGATGAACAAGAGCGGCGACGAGAGCTGTTACACGGACTACGAGACGGACGGGTTCTGGAGTTCGGAGAAAACGCTGCTGGAGTCCGTGCAGGGCGGCGGCGCGGCGGAAACGACCACCAGGCGCAGGAAGCGCAAGAAGAAGGCCAAGGACCGCGGCGGCGGCAAAAGGGATGCGACGGCTGACGGTGCGGGCACGGGGCTCAGGCACCAGTGGCGGCTTTTCCTGCAGGACCACCGCGAGGAGTGGCGAGACTTCTGGAAAATCGGACGCAACTGCTTCGTGGACACGGTATACAGCGAGAAAAGGTTTTCCTTATTCTCTCAGACGCATTTTCTTTTCCGTACTGCCAGCGTAGAAAACTCCTGTTTACCCCCGCGGACCAAACGATAACGGTGGCGGAGAACGGATAAGACGGCCGGGGGTAAAAATGCCGAGTGCGTTAACATTACATCGAGCGAAAAACTTCCAGGTTACTGATCCTCGTAACGTTTGGCCTCTCCGCGCTTGTTCGCGATTCCCGTGCTTGGGGTCGCGTTTCTCGTCACGTTGTCGCGACCCCCAACTCACAGTGCATATCGTACATAGGTTCCTTACTGCGGCTATATCACCGTACGCTCGTCGACGTACGATTTCCCGGGTTTCACACACGGGGTAACCCGGCCGTCACACAACCCCCGTGATCCGCGCACTTGAGCTTAGGGCGAAGATGACGCGTGTCCGTGATGCCCGCAGGTGATACTGGTCATCATGTGCGGCGTGGGAGGTCTGGTTTTCCGTTACACGGAGGGCGCGTTCGAGACGTTCTACAAGTGCGGCGTGAAGAGGGTGAAAAGGGACTTCCTCAACGGGCTGTGGACGGACAGCCGGCGCATGGGCGAGGACCAGTGGAAACAGATCGCCCGCAGGAAACTGGTCGAGTTCGAGGAACAGCTGCACGACGCGTTCGAGGCGGGCACGACCACGTACAGCGGCCGCAGCTCGTGGAGCTTCGTCAACTCGGCCATTTACTGCTTCACCGTGGTCACGACCATAGGTAATGATACCCGAGGCGCGCGAATGGTCATAACTAGGGCGCGGATTTTTATGTAAATACATTTTTTCATTGAATGCAGATATCTTTGTTCTGGTTAAAAATAAATACGTTTCATAACACCCTGAATAAAATGACACTTTTTTATGTTACATATTTTCACATATTTGGATATAAATACATATTTTTAAATATTTTTACTAATAAGTAGGTACATATTTTGCTTATACTCGTATTTCATATTTAATAAAATGTAGGTAGTTATTAAATTTCCAGAAATGTTAAAAATAACCATTTATTCATATTAGACATTTTATTATGCAAAATAACGAGCTGAAAAATTATTTAGCATATATTTCAGCAAATTTTTGTTTTTTGGATGAAGTCATAAAAAAATTAGAAACATCTAATCTCACAATAATTTAAAGCCTAGCAACTGTGGAAAATGCAGCAAATACACTAAATTAAGTCCAAAGAGAATCTGGAGTGATAATAAAAAATAAATTAAATGACGTACTAGCTAAAAATGTTGGTTTACAAAACATAAAAACTATTAGAAATATTCTTCTGAATACAAAATGGATATTGAATTTGCACCATCTGATCTACCAAATATGAAATATGCCCCATTAACCTCGGTTGACGTGGAACGCTCTTTCAGCCGACACAAATCAATTTTAAAACCTAACAGCCGCACATTTAAAATTGAAAATCACCAAATATACATTGTTTCAAACTGTTTCTGTATTTGCATTCATATCTTGTAATAAATAATGAAATATCTTGTATTCATCTGCAATTAAGATGAATAAATTAATTTACAAAAAAAAATATGTTATGTATGATATATCTATTGTTATATAATCTATATTAGTTATATTATCTATTGTTGTTAAATATTTCATGATTTTGAATACATATTTTGGCAAAAATAACAACATGAATATTTAAATATTTTTACTTTTTTATTACGTATAAATCCGCGCCCTAGTTATAACAATAATAATGATAATACTTAATACTGAAATAGTCGCCGCCGCTTATTTGACTCGCTTTGGGACCGGGGTCATTTCGCTGAGTCCGTCAACCGAGAAAGAGTCGATAAGGCGAAAGACCCGCGAAAAAAAATACACATTATTTCTTAAGCGATTGAGTTCGATCAATAATATCCATTGCGATTTCGGTTTAGCAAAACAGAGATTTGTGTTCGTGTACATGCACAATACATGTATATTTCGTATAACGGTAACATTATGTATGGGTTCAATAGAAATAGTATAATTTACAATATTACGTGTACGGGTGCAGTATACGAATTCGCATCTACCTATATGGCTCTATCGATGACAAATCAAGGTAATTCTTTTCACCCATCTCTCATCGCTCCCTAATGCTCGATTAACACTAAAACGGTGTGGCTGTGTATTATATATAACTAACTACTATTCGAGACATAAATCCGTCTCATAAGGTCGATTACCATTTTGTCAAACGACCACGGAGTAGTGGGTCTTGTAGACGAGTTTTTTCTGTCTGTTAGTAAGCGCGCAAATCGGGACAGACCGCTTCGAGTCCAACAGGTGAATTCACCGGTAAACGGTGACCGCTGTCTTGAATTTTCTCGTGTTCTCGAAACGATGTTGTATAAGCGTTGCGCGGGAAACGTTTTCCACCCCTATACGCAACCTACAATGATGAAAAAGTCCGCAGTCGTAAGCTCATTATTACTACAAGGACTACTAGGATTACAATGCACTTTGCGTCCAAACCTTTCTGCTGTGCGATGCGCGTACTGTCACTCATTCGAGTCGTGTACTTTTGAACGACGGTATAAGAATTAATTTTGCATTTTTTCGACAGTTTGTGAGAATTTTTATTATTTTAAAGTCATTTCCTTCGTTTATTTTTTTGATTTTTTTCGACATTTTCCGAGTGTTTGGATAGAAAATTAGAATTTTCAGATTTTCACTCGATTGCGTGATGGCATTGAACAAAACATCGTAGTGTTATAACTATTGTCCTGACCAAACTACTTTTTCAATCAATCCGATAACAATTATAATACCAATATTTACCAATAATTAAGAATAAACTAAATGTCAGGGCGGTATTTAAAATTTCTTGCGAATAAAGACATTTTTTTTGGTTTTTATGAGACATTAAATGCTCAGTCTTACTATTATTATTAAGGCGATCAAAAAGTTTTTTTTTCGACTCCCCACGCACACACACACACACACACACACAACGCGTATTCTGTTATGCGTTTACATTGGGATTATGTCATTACGCCCGTCGTTACTATGATAAGCGCATTACACGATTCGAACTACCCTGCAGTGTCCCGGTGTACGTATTTATTAAGTCTTAGCATTGATATCGATAGTGACTGCTACACGCCCACACCTAGCTATATATAGGTCGGGCACGATCCGCGTTAACAATGCACGTACAATGGCACGAGAGAACGAGATTTAAGTGTTTGAACATCGTAACGCCAAACTCGACTGCAGTTTTTGGCGTGGTATCATGTAATAATAGCGATACGTACATCACGTTTGATATTCTATTCCGGTAATAAATTCCGGTAATAAATTAATCGTTCTGAAAAACAAATGTTACATGCGGCCAGTGCGGGTGCATGCACGAGAGGCTTATTTGGTCCCCTTCGCCGAAACGTCGAATCAATTTTTTTTTATTTTCTTTACGGCCAGTATGCCGTACTTCATTTGCAGGTTTTTTACCGGTGGGTAAAACTCGTATTAGTGGAACGGTGATGGGACAAATAGTAGTCCGACGATATTTTATTTCACCAAAAATTTTCGCGAACGCGTACACGCGGTACTATTATGTGTTTATCGTTTATTTGTACCGATCACAAAAGCAAAATGTTGCTAGAGCTGTGCGCACGAAAATATTCTGGCTACGTTCATATTATGATAACTATGCAAAATAATTGCGCGTTAGAAAAACGGTTTTTTTTCTCTAAGTAAACCAGGCCATGTCTAGAAAAACCTCGACGATTTATGTTTTGTTTTATTATTTGGAAATCTTCCACAAAATATCGTTCTATATTTTTTCGTACAGTTCGAGTAAGTGTAATTCACGTCGCGCGTTTGCAAAAACCATAAATTAAACTCTTGATTATCCGATGCAAACGTATGCAATTTTTATTTAAAACCTTTATCATAGTGATATTAGATTTTTATCAAAATTTTGATACATACTTATGCCCCACGGCTTATGATGCGCGGATGAGGGGGAGGGAAGGTTACAGCTTGGAGCTCGGTCAAGAGTAGTCGAAAGAGGCGAACGACTAGTACAAAAATAAACGGCTGCGTGTTACTTGCGTCCCGTAAGATCGTCGATAAGAATTCGCAATACTGCGGCAGGTGAGTTGCGTCTCACACCCTGCCTCGACTTGCATATCATAATATTTGATGAAGGGGGCTATTTGCGTCCCGAACGATAATCCCGGTTACAATATTACGATTGGCAACGTTGAGGTTATACAAATTAAGCGTTCTCGGTCGTAATTGTCAAAAAGGTATCGACGATAACGATAACCGTTCTTAATCGTATATTATATCGTGTAATCAATTTCAAATGAGTACCTATCATATTATACTCTTATAAACAGATCGATTAAACTATAAAAAAATATGGTTTGACCAAAAAGATAAAATAAAATACATTGCAACTCAAATTTTCAAATTTTACAACAAGAAAAAACAGGTATGTTTTTTATAACTAATGTTCGACATAAATGTTTACCTAATATTGACTTAAAACAACCTTCTTAGGGCTTTTTTTTTAGCTCAACATTTTTTTAACTATAATTTTTATAGCAGCACATATACGTAAATTCCTATGATTTTTTTCGTGATCTGTACATATTATGTAGCTCTAAGATTAGCGTATTTGTCAAAAATTGCAGACGTTTTTTAATAATTATTAAATATGACAATTTACGTGCTTATTTAGTGTTTTACTTCTTGTGTAAGTGCGTCTAGCCGTAAAATTTTATCGTTCGGGACGCAAATAATACGTAAATATAAACACGACTGGTATGATGCGTTCGAACCCGCTAGGACACAACTTACCTCTGGTGATAATTAACAGGTAATTTGCGTCAGAACAGTTCCGTCGTAAGTTATCTGTTCTTATCGATTTGGAACTCAAGTGGTATGCACCGAAATAAAAACAAGTTGTGTACCCCGTTCTAGTGGTCCAATAATATTAAGAATGAGATGTTCACAGATTGTTATCTAATTAAATGGTCCGGTCTTGGTAGATTTTAAAACGCGAACTCCGCGAAGTAAAAAGGTGTGGGATGTTTAATAGCAGTATATAGTTGTATAAAAACAAAAACGCACTCATATATATTTTATATATAAAGAGAAAGTTGACATTTTGGTGTAAATATGACCTTTAGCTTGATTTCCACGAAGTAGAGAAAAAAAAATAACCACTTCTGTCAGCATCATATACCGTATGATGATAATAATTATTATGAGTTGTCGTTTGAAAATAAAAGTTGCTCGCACGAACAATGTCGGAGGGTAGGTGTACGGTTATTTTCGTCGGGAAAAAAAGAAAAATAGTATTTAGTAAAAAATGTTCAAAAATAACACAAATTACGTGTGGGAGTTTCATTGAAAAATATCATCATCTACACACATATATCTGTATCTCTTTTTTTCCCAGTCAATCCCTCTCACTCTCTCTCTCTCTCTCTCTCTCTCACTCTCTCTCTCTCTCTCTTTTCCCACATCTTACTTTTTACATAATGTACAGGCCCAAACTGTCATTTCGGTCGGGGCTCTACCGGTTCGGGTAATCCGGCCTGGTCAAAATCGCACAGCGCGCACGATACGACGAAAATATGAATATTCTTTGTCCGCGAACCGTCTAGTCGGTATTATAATAACCTCGCGACGTGACGGTATGATTATTATATTATTTTATCGCGAGATTTTCATATACCGTTCGCCTCGCGGATAAAATCGTGAAGAAGAAAAAATCGCACTCCCTGCAAAAGCCGTAAACGCTGATGGCCACCGCTGCACTTTACGACACTATATTACACTATTATCTCACGCGAAGGCATCATTCTTACACGCGGACCGAGACCTTTGGTCATTATTACATAACGCGCGCGCGTAACACCGATATATTCTATAGTGTATACTACATGACGCGAAAAGATTTCTTCGCTTTAACTGCGCTATAAACACGGCGTTTTCGTCGAAACTTAATCGAATTTATTAAAAAATATACTGTCAAAAACTCTCGTCGCGGACACACTGTAATACACATAGTATATACCATGGAAGTTTTTGTCATTTCTAAGATCGGAAACGCTGATTCACACGTACACGAAATTAAAAAAGGAAGCAACGTATATTTTTGTAATGCTATTTTGCCCACTTCGGAGTGTTTATCTTGCAAATAAATCTAAAACGAGTCGATTCGAGACGCATGACGTTTTCGGGCGACACACATGACGGTAATACCGGCAGGACTTATTCTAACGGGCAGTAGGGCCCAAATTGGGCAGCAGGAAAAATCAAACGGGCAGTTGACTTTATGAACATGGGCACCTTAAAAAAATATAATTTTTCTTATAGAATGATTGAATTTCTACTGAGTATTTGAAATTTGTGTAATTTATAAACTAGTACCTAATAAGTAGAGCTCGGACTTATATGTAAATACATATTTTTACTGTGACTTGATAAATTAATTTAGGTAAGTGATAAATTCGTTTCAAGGGATTTCCATTGTAATGAACTATATTTTATTTTACATATTTTTACATATTTTGTCATAAGTACATATTTTTACATATTTCTCAATAATTCCATTTTTCCCTACATATTTCGACAATTTACGATTTATTAATAGTTGTATACGATGTATATGTATATGCAATTTTTTATATTTTTTTGTATTTCATATTTTCATTTTTTAATCACATATAAAGTAATTTATTGTTACATATATATTTACATATTTTGGTTTTTTTAATACATATAAATCCGAGCCCTAGTAATAAGTAATAATTATGTAGTTTACAATCTTTGCTACTTCGATGATTGATTAATCTATGAAATAGAAATACGAATAATTACGATTAGGTACTATCTATGTTATCGACTAAGCTCATCGCGACCACATAGAGTCATAGACCATTGTACACACATTAAAGTGCACGGATACGAAATTCGAAAACGGAATAACCACCAATTATTTTATCTTTGGTTTTTAGTAAATTCTATAATATGATATACAACGAAAGAGGTATTATATGCACCTAATTTCATTATTATATCTATGGCGTTCGTCATAACGTTCCAGTCTTTCACGAGTGTATATGGCGTGTAGCTATTTCCTATAATATCAAATTTGCAGATGGGTACATCGCGATCGGTACGTGTGAATGATTATTTTATTATTTTTCATAATTTTTATTATTATTTATTAACAAATTATACTTCAGTGTGTTTGGGCAGTAGGTGAAAATCATTAAAATAAACCCTGAATACCGGTATAGAGGACCACTGCTCTGTAAGGACGACTATTATAATGTTGTTATTGTGTTGTTCTGCTCGTGCTGTCGTGTACGAGTACAAAGAGCGCAAAATACTCGCGAAAACCACAATATCGTATAAATATATAATTCGCGGAAAAAAAAAAATAATACTTTATGTACTATTATTATTACTGTTGTAGGCGAGCGATTAATCATTTCGTGATTCTCGCGAAGCCTCCGAAGTTTTAATCTGACAATATTTCAATTGTACACTATCAAGTGGAAAGCATTCGGGCGCCACGCCGGGTTCCGCGAGGACGACGGGGGCGCCGCGGCACCGCTACGGCCACTTTTCATTAAAATTAACGGGTGCGAAATCGTAATTTAACCCCCGCAGTATATATATATATACGCACGAGAAGTTATTGATTGTGTACGCACGACGAAAAAGTAATAAATTAGTTTCCATTATAAGACGTGCGCAATTCATTCCGTCGTAAACATAATATTAGAACCGCTGCAACGTAAATTATTCAATATTTATTGTTTGCAATCCGTACAGCCGTTTGGATGCCTAATGCCGTTGATTGTCGTAAACCCGTATACTGTTTTCGACGCCAACAGTAGCGTATCGGAAAACTAGGATATCACTTGCATTCCCTATTTGCATTCGTTTGTCTAGCCTCTAGAGCATCATTTACACTGTTCAATTACTGCTTGTAATCCGAAATGCGCATACATTATGTGTGTGCATTGCGTTTCTATTACTCGACGACGTACTATGTCGTTGGAAAAAGTGTCCTTTTAAACCAGTGTCTCCCAACCTGGGGGGCGTAAGCAGTCATTACAAAATACCGTTTTTATTTTAAAATGTATGGAAAATATGAAAAATTAATAACGACCGGTTATTGAGTATTGATAAAGAGACATAAATATAATCAATGAAGGTATTGATAAAGAATTAATAAACAAACATTGAGCCATACATAAAAAAATCGTATAAAGAAAAGTGTTGCCAGCCTTCACATTAATAAATTGTAAATTTCATTATATTATATTACTTACTATTTTACCATGATTTATATTTTATAATTATTATCATCAATAAAATTGAATTCATCTCGGATATTTTATAATTTCTTTGTAAAGTACACAAAAAAGTGATTTATTTTTCATGTTATCGAAGGGAGGGGGGGGCGTGAGAGTTTCGAAAATCTACAAAGGGGGCGTGGAATAAAAATGGTTTGGAACCACTGTTTTAAACTCATTACGCAAAACCGACTGCTGCGAGGTCTGACAAATCTCCAATAATCTAATCGACGGTTAGACCGCATTACGTTGAGTCGTACGAAATAAGTCCGTTAAAGCAAATGTCGCCTGATCACACCCAACGGTAAAGTACAATTCGTAGTGTTTGTGAAATCAAAACCGTAATGAATCCGATGAACGGCTAACAAATTATAACCGTTTGATGTTCAGACAAGAAGAGCGATGCCACCGGCAAGTTGTATATTTTCATCTCGGCCCTCGTCTCCGACACGTTCTCACTCCTTTCGTCTGAACTTTAAACGGTTCATTAATCAGTGCGCTTGGAGAGCATCAATTTTAGTTATTACTACTGCATAATGTGCTGTGTTACGGTTTCATATAATAATGTGCACTGGGCGGTGATTATTTTTTTTTTCTACATTAAACGTTCATTTTCTCGGTCGATTTGACGGTTCTTGAAAAAATTGTTGTTTATACAATTTTAAGTCGTTATCACAGAACACGTCTGCAACAGAAATACATAATAAATCGTAATAATTTATTAAGTTTTTACTTTTGTCTTTCTAAAAATCAAATGCCAAACGGGTATAGTTTATCATTTTTAAGTGTTTAAATGTCAAACAAGTGGAGAGGAATGTCTATTAGGATACTCAGCAAAGTGGGTAAACATTAAAAATCACAATCACCTCAAGCGCTGGTCCGATAATAGGTTTTATACATAGAAATGTTCTAAACAGTGTTATTAAATATGAAATTTAATTTTTAAAACACATTTATTGTCATTTAGTAAAAAAAAAAAAAATACAACCATTAAGATTTTATTCACATGTTAAAAATATCAACTTATTTCCAAAAACGGTGTATTCTAATCACTTTGTAATTAAACCACCTCAATTATTTCCCAGCTGCCTCATCCGGGAGATACTAGATTACAAATCACTATTTAAATGTGAAAAAAATTTTAGTTTGATAAAAATGCACAATCGTCGTTCATTCCAACTGTATTAATTTTTATTTATTTATGCTATAATAATTTAAAATCAACGTATTAAATATCAAATTCTAGTATTCTTCATTGGACTGTTCTATTTAAGCATATGTTACCGCAGCGCTGAAAATAGAAAAATGACCTTATCAATTAATGTCTGTATTTTGTACGCATAAAGTAGCACGTTACTTGATATTTTCCCTCTGCTAGAAAAATTCAGGAATCACATATGTTTTTGATTATATATGATAAGAACTAGTTTATAATTAATTTGCGTTTCTATAGTGATAAAAGCGTTACGTTATATCGGTTGCGCGTGAAAAAAAGCTGTTTCTAGCCCAAAAACATTATTAAGTTGATAAAATATTTCCTAGGTGACCGAAACGTGAAACATGTTATATACATCCAGCCTCGAATCCATAACTGTTTCCACCCTTAAATTGCGATTTTCAAAAAATATTTTCCCTATTGCACCCGTACATAATATGATGCCTTCGACATTTCAAACTAATCTGTGTGGATTATAATTTATAACAAGTATGGTTTTATTCAAAAATACACGGGTTAAAATAATTTATTAAGAAAATGAGTGTTCAATATTTAAAAAAAAAAAAAGAAACAAAAATTGCCCAGCCGTACTAGGTATGGCGTATAAATGTAATATTTCTTAGGCGTATACGTCGTGACCTGAGTGATCGCAGACAACTTTAGTACACTTTATCGGTGTAGCATTAAGTTTTTGCGCGGGGCGGACGGACAGCGGTCGTTACCCCGTCGTCGATCGGGTCTAAATGTAAATGTTACGAATCATCACTACGATAACAACAAGAACGCGCGCAACACGACACGGTTCACGTAATGTTCTGCACACGCGATAATATTCCATACATGTTAGTGCAATAACAAATTATAACCTAAGTATGTATATAAATAGAGAGAGAGAGAGAGAGAGCGATATAGGGATTTGCGCCACCCGTACAATATCCACGGACCGTTGTTGTGCCGCGGAACTCTGTGTACGTATTAATATTATAGTAAAACGGATAGTCGAAACATCCCCGCTGTAGAGTATAATAATAATTAGGGCTAGGGACTTATAGGAGTTTGCATATTTCTCAATAATCATTTAAAACGTAGCTAGGTCATATAGAAATTTGTTTCGTAATAATAGGAGTTTAAGGCAATCATTTTTATTTTGCATATTTTGCATATTTAGCTCTTTTTTTCCAATAAGCGTATATTTTGTTATATTTGTATTTTTAGTACATATTTTACACATAAAATACAATATTTAATATGAATAAAATAAAAAAAAGATTAAAATTATTAAATAATCCATCTACCTAGGATTTTTAAATTATTAATTCATAAACAGAATCAATTAATTTTTTTATTTGTTTTTGTTTTGTTTAAAGGCAAACTTAAAAAAGAAAAAATGAAAATGATAAGAAATTATAATGATTAATAAATAATAATAAGACTATTTGTAATTTTTGGTTTTTTAAAGAAAATTAAATATTTTTAAGAGCATACTTACAGAGCATATATGATAATTTTAAGGGCATAAATGCATGCATATTTTAAGGTTTTTCAGAACATGATGTCCCTAGCCCTAATAATAATAATAATGTTGCGTGCCTGATCTTAAAACCAGCAGTAACAATGTCATAGTGTTAAGATATCGAAATTAACGAATCGTACTCGTACTGTACAACGTTTATTCACACTTAATAACCAAACCAACGTGGAAAACAAACTATAATAGTATTAAAACGTTGATGACGATAACTGGCAGACCATCATTACCGAATGGCTGGACACGTCTGACTTTGGTGTCGATTCGCAGCCGTTTTATGTGCTGCCCGAACCGATGCCCTTCTCGTCCGTCCCGTGGTTTTTTAATGTGTTTTGTGATTTCGTCGTGCTGCATTGATTGAATGTATACATAATCTAGCTGACCAAGTAGCCATTTTGCCATTCGTGCGCGTTGGTTAACTGTATAAGAATCGTAAGAAGTGTGTCGGGCAAGTGCTATGCCTTGTTACACAGTAACATGTAGGGCTAGGATTTATATGCATTTGCATGTTTTTTTTCCTTTAGTCCAAATTGATTGGTTGTCACATTTGTCCACGATTTGGCTTATTCTCGTTTAAATAGAACCGTTTTTTTTTTTGGCATATTTTTGCATATTTTGAACATAATGCATATAATTGCATATTCATAGATTTTTGAGAATTTGATTTTTTTTTACTTAAATTTTTTAATTTTTATAAATAGTTGTTAATTTTAAATACATGGTTAAATGCAGTAGAATACTATTCAGATAATTTTGATTCAATCAAATCTGTAATATCACATTTAGACAACGAAGCAGAATCAATTAAAAAATCAAAAGAATTGTTTGAAGACAAACATTTACAAAATGATTTAGCTTATTCAAAAAGTAATTTTTGTTTTCTCACCAAAGCTATTACAAATCTTGAAAAAAGAACACTATCTCTTCATGAAGGCTTAAAAATGATTTTAAATGTGAAAGATAAACTCTATAAATGTAACGGGAGAGTAGCAGAATTGGTAAAAACTAAAATGGATTTCATACTAAAGAAGAACAAAGGATTAAAAACACTCTTTAAAATTTGTAGCATAAAAAACTAATATACTAACCTAACGGTTAATATGAAGAGGAAGAAGGAGATGTTAATATTAATTTAACTTCCGGACATATAATAATTGTATTGCTGTAATGTCTCTGACAATGGCAAAATAAAAAAAAGAAAAAATAATAAAAAAAAACTCCAGGACAAATCGCGTAATTTAAATATGCTCCAATAACCTCGTGTGATGTGGAAAGGAGTTTTAGTCAGTATGAATCTATTCTACGTTCAAATCGCCGGTCGTTCGTATTTGAAAATTTGAAACAACATATCATAGTAGCATGTAATAATATAAAATAATATTTAATGTAATAATATGAACTAATAGTAATAAGTAATAATAATAAATTATAATAAATAATACATTTTTTTGTAATAAATAATAATAATAAAAGTGTTTGCATATTTTTGCATATTTTGGTAAATAAAATGCATATTTTACAATTTGTTATTGCATATAAATCCTAACCCTAGTTACATGTACACATTTTGTATATGATCTCTTATAACTATTTCTAAGTTGTTGCTTACATTATTGCTTGTATGCTATGATTACATCATTCGTTTTAGAACATGTAGACGATACCTAGTGTGCATTATACGTTACCGAAATTATGAACGTTGTAAAAATTAGCAAATCGAAGAACATTCTATACCTGTGTCCGTGTTATTAATTGTACGTAAAGTACATTACAATAAGAACATGTTATGATGCATACCATGGTAGAAACTATAAAAGGCGAAGACGAACCTGTATAGTGGTAATAATAATATAATAACAACACCCATCGCGTGGCAAAACGGTTACGTGATAAAACCGTTTTAAACAATCGTAGTTCCGACGTACGTACGTGCGTAACATTAATATATTATACTGATTATTATTGTTATTGTACATCGCATATTGTTCGCGATCCGCGTCGATTACGCCGTGACGTTGTACGGATATGGGGTTTTCTATTGAAAATTCCATTACACCGTTTAACCGGGTACGGGAACAAGTATAATGTAGGGGTACCGCGGTAATTATATAAAACTATTTACGGAACACGGCCTGTTCTCTCTGCCCCTCTGGTGCGCGCGCTTCCGTAGAACTGAAGGATTCGTCCGATCGCCAGGTCACCGGAGGCAGATTATTCGAACTCCGAGGCACTTGAAGTTTCGTCTATTTCCGTCGAGTCGTCTAAAAAAAAAAAAAAATGTACAGAGGAATAACAAATGAAAAAAAGAGGTACAAAAGCGTAAATTAATATTTAAAATAACCTTCAATTTCGAGCTCTTCCCTTAAGAATATTTCATTTTTTCGTTCAATAGAAAGTTGCTCTTTTCGCAAATTTCTATAATCGATACCCCCTCATACTGGACGTCCTTTTTTGCGTTGATTTATTGAAAATAGTCTATCTGTTTCGTTTTTTATTATTTCTAGAGCATCTGCATGGGCTAAATAGAATAAACCATCAAATTTTGAAATAAACAGCTCGCTTGTTCTTTACGACTCGCCGTACTTCTTCCGGCGTGCTTTTGAAGTGTTCTCCACTCATCGTGTAACATTAGAAATACAGTGTTTTTCTAATCGGAAGACGCACCTTTTCCCGAAAAACTAACCACACTTCTCGAATAATAATTTATTCAGCACTTTCACGAAAATTCAGTGTACGACTCTCATATAAAAAAAACAAAGTTTTGAATACTTGTAAATTTGACGATAATTTACTACCCGATATTTTATTTGAACGATTATTTATCAAATCAATTTTTTCGCGTAAAAATATATATGATATTGTTAAATAGAAAAAAGTTACAAAACAACTGAGGAACATTGAACGCTGTACATTGAATGACAGAAAAAGGTACAAATTCGTACAATATTATAAAATCTGATATTTTATAATCTAATCTTTGTATTATAATCATTGATCAGTATTTATCACATTATTTACTAAAATCTAAAATAAATAAAAAAAATGTAATCAAACAATAATATGATAGATTAAAATATAAGTGCACATTTTTGACAAAACTTAATAAAAATTATTTTTGCACAAATTCAATAACTATTTAAATCTTCATTTTTACTAATATGTACTTAGTGGACGTTATTATAATATTATATATATGTTAATATACATATTTATATTTGTTCAGGTTTATTTTTAATCATTAGTATTTTGAACATTGAACCGTTTGATAATAATAAACAAAAAAAACACCATTTAATCAGATTTGAGCTTATTTTTTTATCTTTTACATGAAATCGTTACTATGTCTGCAAAAAATGATGTAATGGTGTCAAAAGTGTCATTTTTGAAATCATCATACAATTTTCTCTCCGATATTGTATGTTTGATGTTTTTAGTCTTATTACAAATTTCAGAGTTTTCCTTAAAAATTAATAAAACTACTTAACTTCAATTGCCCGCGTCACGGCTTATACTCGTATTTGAACGATTGATTACAAATGTTGGAGTTAAGAATATTTAAAAGTGTATAACAAAAAAAAAATTACAAGAGCAAGCTAAGAATCATCCTAACGCAAAGTCCAGAAACGTGTACCTATACCGAACTAAATATAAACCATCTTATGGGACGACGGACGTGGGTAAATTTAATCCGTGCGGGATTACGCAACATAGATTCGCTACTATATACTATATAAATATTCCTATCGTTAAGTGTAAATAATAATTCATTTTTGCGTTTGACACTTATCGGAATCAAATAAATCAATGTCAAATCATTAGAGCAGTTATGCACAGAGCCGTGATAAATCCATCGAGTTATAGTATTAATAATAATAATAATTGAATTGGCAATTTTTAATAAATAAATTTAAAAAAAAAAGCAATAACATTAATAATATATAAGGAAACGCTAGGATAGAGTCGTCTACCCAAGCCGGTATATTTCAACTTGATCATAACAATAAATCATCACATTCGAAAACATTTGTCGAACACAGATCGGTTTTAATATAAATTTTAAGTGATTCGAGTGATAGAATGATATTAAAAAACGCTGTTGCTATAAAGTTAAGTCTTTCAAGATATATTTTTGGGTACTCAAGTAGCGCTAGGATACCGAATTAACCGTATAAATGCCAAGCTTACAAATCTACTATACGTACTACGCAATGTTATACAATTATGATGTTTATAAATAATATTCTTGAAAAAACAATAAATCGTGAGAGATAGTGTTATGCCATCGAGTTGATACTTTTATTCGAATTATCCAGTCATAAAAATAATTGCGTAGCACGTGTATTATAAACTAAAATTACATATTTGTATGCTGGGTATGAGTAAAAGTCAAAAATACTTAAACAATGTACTGATATAAATATTTTTTTAAAAGTGAACCGATAATTTAATTATTTTTCAGAAGAGCAATAAAATTATAAAATAGATTTATTTTTGTGAATCGCATGTGGTTTTAAATATAATTTTTAAGTTTTATCGTAAAATTCACATGAGTTCTGAAAACTTTAAAACACTCTGAGATCGATTTCCAAAGGTGCATATGCACCTGGCGCCCACACCTAAAGTTTTTTCTTAAAAAAATTCTCGGGGTTATCGTTTATGCTACGTTTGTGCTGGTTTGAGCTGTTAATTTTATCGTTTTAATGCATTATTGAATTATTTAGAACTTTTTAAATGCTCTCACTCCAAAAATAATATTTTTAAAGATATCATACATAATAATTATCGTTTCAAAATTAATTTTTTTTTTTATTAGAAAATCTTGATCGATAAGGAAATTAAACCGGAAATAATAGTTTCTTAATCAAGGGAGTACGTAGAGAGGGGGCTAAGGGGCTACCCCCCCCAACGGCCCGTAATACTGTTTTTTTTTATGTATTAAATTAACAACATAAATAAATAAGACGAATTTTCGAAATTTGAAGTCATCAAAAATTTTGAAATTTCTCACCCAACGAATGCATTAATAGATTAGACTAAATAAAATTTGTATTTACTGTCTATTGCCTATTATTTTTATGATTGAATATAATAGTTTTTCTTTTCATATATATATTTAGCAATTTAGTATCATTATACCAGTAAAAATTTATCTACGTACTTTTTTTTTCAAACCAAATGTCACAACTGAATAAATATTTATTTTCAAGCCCGCGCATTCAAAAGTCCTGTGTACGGCACTGGTTTCTTTGTATTATAATATCTGATATTCCCTGTGCGTTTTTCTCTCATTAAGTGACTGCATATTCGAACAGAAATAAAAATCATAATACTTTTATCGTTATTATAATTAGTACCTAATTGATGTACAAACACATATTATCATTTGACGATGAAACTTTCAAATTCTTAATAACTCATAGATATTACTATCACGTTTAACGTGAGCAAATATTAAATTTGAATACTGATGGCCTTGATATGAAATAAGGAACAACAAGATTTATGGTTTTTCGCATCATTGATGTTCGTGGGGAAACATAACACCCCGGCTTTCTCTTTCTCTCCCCGGCTTTCTCGTAAAGTCTGTAGTGTACAATCAATTATTATGTGTTGTAAAATTGATTTTCATAAAAATATTTATGATTTCAGTACATTAACAAACTGTTTAACACCAGCTAATATCAACTTAATGAATAATAACTTTATACTTGTAAATTGGTCATAATGTTGTACATAACTATTGAAAGTTCACGCCAAGAGTAGGATAACGTGAAATAAGGTTACAACTGTACTATAGGTTCCGCTATAGGCCATCATCGGTAAGTATAATAGAGTCGTATTGTAATTATACAATATGATAACAGATACTCTAGGCGTGAATTTTTAATAATTCCCCAACATTATACCTATAATATAGATTCCGTAAACATCTGTGCGGTAAGCCGTAATATTGTCGTTCGACGTTTTCGGTCGTATGCACGTAAACATCAAATTGTAATCCGTTCGTGCACGAGTATTCTCGAAGGAAGGCGATTGATTTCCCGGCGACATAATACTCGCGCGTTTATGCCGACAACAAAACAACCGTCGATTCTTTGGCCATTTATTTTTTTATTTTATTCCTTTTGCCGAGAATGTTTCGTCCTTCTGATGGTAATCATGAAGTACAGGCGTGCAGCCGATCGGGTGCTGGCGACGACATGAACATAATTACAACTGTACGACGACTGACAACGGTTTCTTCGGTTTCAGGTTACGGCCACATAGCTCCGTCGACCAACACCGGCCGGTTCATCACGATCGTGTACGCGATATTTGGCATACCGATATTTCTTATTCTGCTGGCCGACTTCGGAAAGATGTTCACCAGAGGCATTAAATTTCTCTGGGCGTTCGTCCGGCGGCTGTACTACACCGGCAGCTGCCGGAAAGTTCGTAGAACTGCGCCTGTTCAAGTAAGTACGGTACAAACTCTGATCATTCCCGTGACCGTACGTAACCTAAAAAAAAAAAAAAAAATTAATAATAATTATAATAGCGATCCGCGAACCGTATAACTGCGCGCGATGAACGCGACTGGCACGCGAATGACTCCGTGGGTTTTAGCTGTGCGATTCTCAGACCTCGAGTACCGATAGTGAAAGGGCCACGCATGGCTAATGAACTGATCTCGTTTCAAATCGCGCGGAATAACTTTTTCGGCGTTAATCAGGCTGTACAGTTTGCCCCACGGGGATTTACTCGGAGCGATATTTCCCGTTTCAATAGAGATAATCATTTTTTTTTTTTTTTTTCATGAGCGTCCCGGGCAATGTCAATTTTGTTGACGACGGTTCGGTAAACATAAGTGTGTCATTAAAGAAGTTTAAATATTAGCTTTTTTAACTTTCATACATTTCGAAGATGGCCATTTTATAGTGCTTATTTTTCTCAACATTTTGACGCTTCAACTTTCAATTGTCATTATTTTTTTAGTTTTTAATAATTTTTCTTGTTTACGAGAAAACAGTTTACTATTTACACCGTTTTAAATAGTCTTAATATAATCAGCAAACCTTATCGGAAAAATTACGAGATGCTGATAATTTACACTATTTTCTAAACTAAAAAAATGTTTAAAAATCACGAGTCCAATGACAACTAAAAGTTGAACAATTGAAATTTTCAGAAAAAAAGTAATTTTCTAACTTCCCAAACAATACATTTATAATTTATGAACTATTGTTAACAAAATTTCCATTGCCCAGGAATGCTTATAAAAAAACAAAATTTGACCATCTCCATTAACATGAAGATATCACTCTGTATAAATCCCGGTGGGACACTCTGTATACTTGTACGTAAAATTGACTATTTTAAATACTATATTTATGATCAGTGGTTTCACATCTCTATTTATAATATATTTATTTATTTCTTACTAATTACTATGCATTTCGCTATGGTTAAAATTACGATATCAATTGTTGGTAAAAAATATTACATTTACAAATTTATTTTTAAAACGGTAGCTTATATAACGATAAAGCTAAAAAAAAATCTGCACATTTCAACCTACTATGTATAAATGAATAATATATTAAGATTAACAGACCAACGGTATATTGTTATTCATAATTGTTCAAAGTTTGGACTGAAGGAATGGAGAAGTATATAATGCGGCATCTCTTAACTATACTTATAAATCATCCTTCTCTACTATACTCTTGTTCGAACTTTAAGTAATCGTAATTAATGAACCGTTGGTCTGATATTATAATCGATATGTTACGTACTTGAAATACAAAAATTATTTCTTTTGGGATCAGCAATTATATTTATATATTATCTTTATAAATCAAAATGTAATTCAGTTTTTTCCAAACCGTAAGCTATAAAGGGAGATGGGATTATCATTTACACTATAAAAAACTAGATAAGTAAATAGATAAAAAATAAAATAAAATTAATGCATAATCATTTTTCAATGTAAAACTTTGTTCGTTTTGAAAATAAATCAACGTCTTATTCATGTTATATCCACAAAGTCTAATTTCAACAATCTCATTTCGTTAAGATGACAGGATTGATCCTTATAAAATATGTCAAATGCGTACATTTTGGATAAAACTGGGTTTCGTTTCATTATTATTACATTTATTTATTTTTCGTCCGTCCACGACTTACATGAAGAAAACGCGTACCCAATAAAGAACAACAGTTTAAAAACAATTTCTTTCTTGAGCGTTAAAATTATAAATGTACACCTAAGTCTTATGGAATTGTGGCTGTATCAATCATTCAAAAGTCATATACTTCGAAAACAATAAAGAAATTGACGATTGAAAATATATTCACTGAGGCAACAAAAATCGTGAATTAATAATTAATTATTAAATATACCGTAATAAAAATTGAAAAAAAGAGTTTATGATAAATGTTTTATTGTTTACTTTATTAAAGCAATCGGCAATAAAAAGATTCAAACAATTATAGAATAGTTATTCAAACTGCGATTTCAACAACATCATTTTTCGTTATTCCATATAGTAATAATATAAGATATTATTTTATTATAATAATATAATACATTTAAACAATTAAAAATGTATTTGTGTATAATTGTTTTTATACAGTGTGATTTTTTGACGTGCTCACCCGATTTTTGGCAGTAAAAATGATTTAGTTAAAATTTTTTTTTTCTATGTTCAAGTTACCATAAAAGCTGTGTTTTCCACAATGGTTTCTTTTCATATCACATTAAGTATGACCTGTGGCTATATAATTTTTTGTTTTTCAAATAGGAAAACCGTATTTTTATTTTTTACGTAAAATATTATTCAATACATTTTTCTGGAATACGTGATGTAATTTAGTCAAAATTCGGACCAATACTTTCGGAGTAAATCAAATTTAAAATCAAGTAAGAAAAGTATAAAATTCGCAATATCCCGAATTAATTGCAATTAACGATAACAAGTGATTACAAATTACATTATAACATTATGTATTACAATGCTATTTTCCCTAATATTTAAATTAGAATAATTCAAAAAATAATCATTCAAATTTTGATTTTGTTACATCAAAATTAAGAGAAAAATGACCCCGATTAAATACCGGGGCTAAAATGGGGTGTTACTATTTGAAAAACAAAACTTTGTACCTCCACAGGGCATACATAAGGTGGCATGAAAATAAAAACATTGTGGAAACATAATCTTTATGATAACTTGAACATAGAAAAAACAATTTTAAATTAAAGCATTTTTACGGCCAAAAAAATGGGGTGAGCGCGTCTAAAAAATCATCCTGTAAATAACAAAGGTATACTCGTATGTATGTCGTATGTGCGTGAGTCATAAAATAAATGGATTAATTTATGATATTTTAATGCGTATAATGTACATAACGAAACGGGTTAAACGTGTAATGTATATTTTATAGTGAGTGTTTATCATCGCATTTTGTTTTTCCATATCCTCTGGTGTGTACGTAATAACTGAATTAATAATTCATAAAAAAAAATATCATGTAGGTGGGTAAACGCGGAACACGTAAACTGTTTACTCATTTTGATATTTTGATGCTTGTAATAATAATTGAAAACCACCAATTAAAATTCAAAGTAAAACAACAAGTGTATGTATAAACTAATAACGACCTCAACAAAAACAATTGTATTATTAGAAAATTATAAATGAGTACGTTTTTTATTTCGTCGATGTTAATATTTGGATCAAGGGCTCAACATTTAAAAAAAACAAACCATTATAACTCGTTCAATTAAAAAAAAAAAAAAATGTTTTTTTTTACGTTCTTATCTGTATAGTAACTACGAGTACATTAAAACAAAAGGTCGAGGGTATCATTTAATTTGATGGGTCGTTGCATTTCTGAAACGATAGTAATTAAATTAAAGTTGTAATGGGAGCTGGATTCGAAAAAGAAAAATTGTGTGCAAACGTTAATGTTTCATAACGTACTTCGATTTACCAACATTTCCGAGTCGCTTTAGAGCCCGTACTTGATGAGTTCCGAATTTAGGCGACGAGACCTGCGCCGTGCAGTATTCACGGTTTCAGACGATATTTTATAACCGCAGGACGCCTAACACTGCAGTTGGACACTTATTCCGGTGGAACGCGTGTGGGCAACGTATGATTAGGCGGTGTGGTCGGGTGAAATAACTCTCGGTGACGAATTTTTTTCGCGCGTTAAGACCCGACTTACAACCGCGCGTACGCACTGTCGGCTGTTACTTTTGTTTTGATCGAGTTACGTGTCGCCGTAAGTCCGCGTCCGAACAAATACGTCCGACACCCGTTCCGCCCGCGAATCCCGTCGTCGAGCCCTTCTCGGCGCGTAAGACCAACAGGGGGACGAGATTCGCAGCCCCTCGTCGTAACACATTCACGTGCGTCGCTTGCGAATTAAACGACCGGTACCGTTCACATCGTTCCAGGAGGTCATGAAAGGCATGCAAATGATGTACGACATCACCAAGTTCCGGCGGCCCAGCAACATGTTCGGCGGCGTGCCGGACGGACAGTCCGGATTTCCGCCGACTTCGCCCAGCACACCGGCACTCAGCGTGTACACGATCGACGACGAGTTCGACCTACCCGTCTCGGTGGCGTTCGTCGTGCTGGTGGTGTACATCGTCATCGGCGCCATCGTGTTCTGCTTCGAGGAGGGATGGGGATTCTCGGAGTCGTTCTATTTCGTCTTCATATCCATGTCGACCATCGGATTCGGCGACTTCGTGCCCAAGGTAAGCATCACATAGGGCCCAGGTCGGGTCGAGTCCGCGGTTTCCAGTAAATGCTGCGGACCTCCCCTGGCCGGTCATCGGACCCGTCCGAACGTCGTTAGCTAGAGCAATCACTGCACGGCGGAGGAAACAATGCGAGTTCTGCATACGATATACCGGCTAATGAACGTGCAATACTATTACTCGCTGAAAGTGCCCGGAAGCTGTTGCAGATCTTCTTTTTCATCAGATTCGGTTTTTTTTTTATATGATAAATACTGATTAAACTTTCAGGGTCTCTCGCTCCTCGGGCGCTGAGATATTTGCGCAATAATTTTAATCCTTGAATGTTGGTCCTTCTACACCGTAATAAATATTATATATATTTAGTTTTTTTATCACAACACGAATGGTTTTAACAACAAATTGTATTTTATATAATATACAGGATACAGATAAGCTATAAGCTATTGTGTGGTACGGCAGTGGGTAAAATGCATTCAGAAGGATTAATTAATGTATAGGGATGTGTATACCTTTTTTCTACATTCACCCCTTTTCACTGCGGCTATCATACCATACAATGGTCTACAGCTTATCTGCAATATACTATAAAATCAATGATGCCAGTAAAATCGTTTTGACTGGTTTTTATAGACTTTGGCGTTCCTGTTCAGTCTTTTCCCCAAACAATAGAATTCAACGAATCAATACCAGTCCGTCTTTATCGTATAAATGTTAACTCGACTTAATTTTATATTTTTATTTTGCAGTTATAGGTAATATCTATTATGTAACTCGCCTTATTGTTGATCTTTCCTAATTAGTTTCCAATACGGACATTTTTTTATTAGACCCATAAAAACTGCAGTAAGTTTTCATTTCGAAAATGTTTAACAAAATGAAGTATTTCAATAAGAGTTACCTATTCTATTCTTCAGAGACCGTTAAAAAAAATAATTTAACTTATACATCAATTCATTTTTTCCTGCACTTATCACAAACGTTAACGACTATAGTCTACACTGCTTATATTCAAATTATAATCTATTCGTCAACATGCAAATCTGTGCGAATAATTTAACCAAAATCGTTCAATAACGATTATAATATTAATTTCTGTTGAAAAACGACTTGTTTAGAACATAATTAGTATAATGTCTTACTAAACGCTTATTGTTATTTACAGAACCAACTCGTGATGATCGTGTCCATAGTGTACTTGGTATTCGGACTCGCGCTAACTTCTATGTGCATCAACGTTGTACAGGTGAGCATTAAATTAGATTATTTTTATTTTATCACATTGTCGATCCCGATCACGCGTCGATAAAACACACGAGACGAGCACAGCAGTATAGCCATAGTAAAAGTTTTAGGGGTGGGAGAGGTGTATTGCCCCGACTCCCCCCCCACCTATAGGCGCCCACGAGTATCATCGAATTTCTCTTATTTTTTAACCATCGTTCTAAAGTCTAAACATATCTAAAAAATTTACTTTTGTCGACTTTTAGACTAAATATTCTGTAAAACGTTGGCAGACAAAACGAATGGTATAACTGTATAATAATACTGGCATCCGCATCGCTCGCGGAATCACGAACACAATGTTAATATTAGGCCACCGCAGTTCTTAAGCCCAACAAACTTATTTTTACTCCACTGTCACATAAATATATATATACTAGGGGCGGCCAAATTGAGACTCGCGAGCCGCATGTGGCTCTCGCCATAGACTCATGCGGTCCGCGTCTCACCGTAAGTCGTAAAACATTTTCAGTAGCAAGCTTTTTAAAAAAACATAGTGTTTTTGAAATAATATGATAAGTAGTAATTTCATAAAAGATTAAAGTATTTTTTAATTCTTAATTTATAAAGTCTTTTTTAAGCCTTTAAACCAGTGGTCGGCAACCGGCGGCCCGCGTTGCTATTGATTTTCCCGCTTTAAATTCTAGAACTTTTTTTCGCTGAACTTCCTGAATCATTTTCAAAAATTAAAAATATAGCTGCAAAATACTTCAGTATGTTTGGATCCACTAACGTATGTGAGCAGGCTTTTTCTCACTTGAAAAAAAATAAAAAAAAATCACGTTTAACTGATGAGTGATGACCACCTCCACCATGTTCTTAGAGCGGGCACAATGTGGAAATCGAAAAATTAATTTACAATAATATAAAAACAAAAAAAATCACATTATGCATTTTACCAATACATTACTTATTATACATACTTTCGTATTATAATTATATAAAAAACTGTAATTTTTATTTTATACATTTTATTATTTTAAGTTTTAGACAGTATTTTTTTGTATAGTAAAAAATTAAAGAATAAAATGTTTTTATTTTTATCCGGCCCGTGAACATTTTTGTAATTTGTAAATGTGTCCAAAAAGGTTGCCGACCACTGCTTTAAACCATTTAAATTAACTCTGGGCTCTTACATAGTTTTTCTTTATATTGTGCGGCTCACGACTCTCTAATCGCTGGCCACCCCTGATAATATATACTGTTGCGTCCTACGGTCATTCGGAGCGGTTATTGTACCGTATACCGCGTAACGTTCTCACGTGGTGGTGCCTAAAGCGATGTATACACGGTAGCGATCGTAAAAGTAATAATAACAATAATACAATGATTTGCGTTCCCGGGCCGGACGAACGGTTTTACGCGTTTCTGCGCATTTATTTTTATGTTTTTCACGTTCAGCCCCCGAAAAAACATAAACGTTACGGATTAAAGTGTACGCGCGCCGCGGCCACGCGAATTGAAACGAACCGTGTGACGGATGCGCCCCGCCCGGCCGGGTCGTTTTTCCGACGGTGGGCTATTTTTATCAACCCCCGTAATTCCGACTCTCTTCGCGCGCGCAGCTTACGAACATTATGCGCAAGCGGATCCAGCCGGATGTCCCGGGCCCTGCGGATTATTAATCGCGCGCGACGTACGCGGCACCGGGTACAGCTCCTAATATACGTACATACGTGTATACCATTTAGGCACACGGTATACGTGTAGTGCTGCGCGGCGCAAGAGGATTTGATTTCGGTTCTTGTGGATGCGCTGTACGTTGCATTATTAATTAAACGGCCCGGGTACACCTACCCTCGGTACAACGATATTATTCCCCGACCCGCGGAACGCGAAACGTACACGCGTAATGTATACGTCGTACAACACAATAAGGATAAGCCCCTTGGTCGTGATTTGTTCCGCACGCACCCGTTTGCGTGGGATCGTATACCGCGGCTACAACCCGTTTGCGCACAAAAACACAACTCATTTGCGCACAATTTGCGGACAATAGAAACCTTTTTTCGAAGAAATTTACCCACGTATAGGGTGTACATAACCTGTGTACCTAAAATAATTTTATTTACAATTGCAATCATTTGTTGACAATTAAGTTAAATAATTAAATAATTTAAATAATTTTGATGTTTATACATTGGTACGCGTTTGCATTAAATATGTTAAAATGTCAACTTTTTTAGATTTATAATCAGAGTATATTTTTTTCATATAATTTTGTTTTTTTAATACTTCTTTTCTACGGGTATTTCCTTTATTTTTTTTTAGTGAATTAATTTTTAAATCAGTATCGACTTGAATTTCCATAAGTGTTTGAATAATTTGGTGAATATGAGGGTGGGAGGTATCAAATTGACTATTGAAATGCATGTGAAAGTTTTCAGCTCCGTTCGTTGTTCTTGGGCTATTGTCTGGTTCACTAGCCCATAATTCTGGCTCAAAATCAGCATCAACATCAACATAATTTTTTAATATATAGTCAGGAAAATCCATACTTACGTTACTTGGTGCTATTGAAATTATTTCAGTGAATGCGTCCGAAACGTCATTAGGGTCTAAATAAGGTAAACCGAAAAAATATTTAAGCCACCTTCCAACTTCAGAATCATTTTTTGAGTATTCTTTAAATAAACTTTTATTTTTCTGCAAACGCTTATACCAACTTTGTCCTAAATGGAATTTACAGCAAACTATTTTACACTGCGGAAAACTCTGAAGAACAGCATTGTGTGCAGCTTTTTCAAAATCTGCATGAAATATTTTTACACTTAAGTTTTTTCCTACTAACTGCATTGACAAGTTCATTATGGATTTCCACATAGACACATCTGTTGATGCATGTTTATTTTTTAAAAAACAGTATACTACTGGTAAATAATAATAATTTGTATAAGCATGAATTGTATACAATTGCATGAAATATTTTGGCGCATACGTAAATGTTCCATCACGACTCATGCACTTGATGAGCACAGAAATCACGATTATGAAGTCCCTATTACTGATAGATAACTGATAGACAACTGATGGGAAACCATGATTGAAAATAATCGTTATACTTTAAGACACCCTGTACACCCAAAACCGTACCTACAAGCAGGTTTCCATTGTTCATAATTTTGTGCGCAAACGAGTTGTCATAAATTTAATAAATATATTGATATGTGCGCAAAAGAGTCTCAACCGTATACCGCACGGGTGTGTTTGTGTGCGTTTGTGGACTTTGAACAAGTTTCAACGGCTGACGACTTGACAGGATATTGGCTGTCGATCGGGGCGGTCCTGGTTTGCGCACAAATACCAAAAAGACAACTAGTTTGCGCACATAAGTACCACTCGTTTGGGCACAGTCAATCTTAAATTTAACAAATTGTTCGCGCACAAAAGTACCTTAAAATAAATAAGGCACGTAATATTTACCATGACAACTTTAAGCTACTTTAAGAAATGTATTATGTAATGTGGTACGTAAGTACATTTCCCTTCCCGCTTTACAGACTTAGGACTGTCTATGAAAATATTTGTTCATAGGTGTGGTTAAAAATGTACGATTAGTCTTAATAGTATAATAGTTTATATTCGTTATTTTTATTTATTTTTTCACGTTTTTAAAGTTTTATAGTTCAATTTTTTTCCATAAAAGCGATTGCCCAATAATTCTATATATTGCATTTGATTAATTTCACCAGTTTCGTATTTTGTCCATAAATTTATTTTAGTTTTTATTGCTTCAGTGGATTCCTTTCTGCGGTAATTATTGATGTTATTGGTTATTGATGATATTTTTAATTCGGTTTCTACTTGAATATTTAATATAACGTCTATTACTTTATGAATATGGTGATGAGGGGTGTAAAATTGTTCATTAAAATGTCTGTGGAATGCTTCATCTCAAAATAAAAATATTAAATTGTGCGCAAACTAGTTGTTGATTTAACTTCATCATGTGCGCAAACGAGTTACGTTATTTCAGGTAAAAATTGTAGATTGTGCGCAAACAAGTTGCAGCCGTCGATCGCGACTTGTAGTATTGCTAGAGACTTTGAGTCGAACCGGGGTCGGGGGTAAAGGCGTTACGGCGTAAAGGTTTTTTCTTAATTCGTTTCACTTCCTGCGCACGTCATCTGATCGCAGTATTATACAACGTACCGCTTGATTTATTACAATAATATCAGCTTGGTTAACAAGGATGAATAAATTATGATAAGCGTGGCGTCACACACTCAGGCGCAGTGAAATTACACTGCAAACTATTATAATTGCTTGTATTATATAATAATTTGCATCATACGTTACGATTAGATTTATTTCTAGGCGGGCTACACTTAAAGTTTCCCGAGTCCACGATCCGGGACGGTTAACGGCTTAAATGTTTGATAGCGGTCAGCCCGTATACAAATCCTAGATACGCTTAACTCGTGAATTTATTACGTTGGGGTGTCGACTTGACTTTTGTCAGTTGGTTTTCGTAGTACTAGCAGACTTAAACAGGGAATGTTATATTTCAATGTTGCATTCTCTTGGCATTTTGCTGTGTAACTCGAAATAAATTCTCAGTATAATACAAGTATTTTATAATTCTTTTTAATTTTACAGTGTAACCTGTAAAGACGTTTTTTCGCAATATGTGCAAGTTATGATGGTAAATAAGTATAAGTAATGCGAAAACTATATGAGAGTAGTATGAATTGTTTCCTTTTCTAAAATCTAAGCGATTAACTTATAAACTGTATTCGTGGCGTCACGTTGATTTTCTATCGAAAATATTGATGATACAATCTGTACAAATATTAATTAATCAATTTAGAAAGCATAAGAAATGGAAATTTAAAAAAATTGTTTGTGTTTCATCCGATTCGGACGCGTTAGTTATAAAAGAAAATTAAGGTTTTTTTATACGGACAGGGTTAATTGTTTTCCAACATTATTTGAAAAATCAAATTAGATTGAAGGTTAAATGGTAGCTGTCAAGATTTCTAACTTTCAACTTGTTATACTGGTTCGGTCTCTATGACTGATCGAGTTTGTTAGTCGTTATTAACCAACCCACTTTTGAGCATAATAATAAGGTGATTTTTTAATCATACTCACCACTTTTTTTACCGTAAAAAATCTTAAATTTGAATTTTTTTTTAAATGTTAAAGTAATTTTAAGACCTATGTTTTCAATAACTTTATCTCTCATTCCAATATGAGGAACAAACTTTGTTTTCTCAAATGGCAACACCATATTTTTACGCAAAATATTATTAAATTAATTTATCTGGAACTTTTGATTCGGACCAACACTTTCGGAATAATTCAAATTTAAAATTTCTTATGAAAAGTATAAAATCCACGTTACCTCGAATCAGTAGCAGTTAGCGATTACACGAAGTCACAAATGACATCATGACATTAGGTATTATAAACTATAACCACTATTTTCCTTAATAATCAAATAAGAATAAATCAAAAACTACTCGTTCTAATTTTCATTTCGATACATCAAACTTTGCGGGAAAAGCCCTCAATATAAGATACCGCAGTGAAAAAAGGGCGTTTCCGTTTGGAAAATAAAAGTTTGTACCGCCACAGGACGCACTTGAGATGGCGTGAAAAAAAAATTATGATTATTGGTGTTACGGTAACTTTAATGGAAATAAGTTCGAGTTCAATCGTTTTACGGGCAAAACAGGGGATGAGCTCGATAGAAACACCACTGCGTACAGTAAAAGTCATTTTACACGCATCGAGTATTATTATTATTACTATGATGTGTTTCAGGAAAAGTTGCAGAACTCGTTCAGACAAGCGACGACCAAGATTAGCGCGACAATCGGACTCGGGTTGCCCCGGGTGGACGACGACGGATCGCAGTTGCCGCCGGCTCCGCCCCAGGTCGACGACGACGAGGACCTGACGCGCATCGACGACGCGGACGCGGTTACCGACAACGACGACGATTACGCGTCTTGACGTCGACTACGACGTGGGAACTGATAAAACGATAAGATATCTATCGACGCAACATCCGTAGTGTTCGGCCAAGTAATACGGATATTGTCACGGTGTCGAAGGGTTCGCGGTCCGCACTTGTGCCGAACACTCCGTACGCGACGCGATAGGATTCTATAAACTAGGTCAGTGTTTCTCAACCTTTCTTAAGTTACCACCCCCTTGAGCAGCAATCAATTTTTTAACGCCCCCCCCCCTCATGTGAGAATTCTAAAATTTAAGATAATACAGTGTAATAAAATATAATGTGCACGCACAATCGCAAAAACAATAAAGTTAATAAGTTGGAAAAAAATCAAAGATAAGTTATTGTGCATTGCTCAACATAGGATCATTGATTATAAATACTAGTATTTATAATCAATGATAGTACCTATTATTTTTTATAGAGATAGATAGCTACTATATGGATTATCAAGTATGTATTATTTTTAGGTCGCACCATGTACAACGTTTTTGCGTGAACACCCTCTCCCCCCCTACCACCCAAACCTAGATCACCACCACCCTACCGCCCAAAACTAGTTCATCGCCCCTCGGTAACCCTTCACCGCCCACTGGGGGGCGATATCACCCCCGTTGAGAACCACTGAACTAGGTATTATATTATTATTGTAATTTTATTTATCGGGCACGCGATACGTCGCGCCACGTTGTTTTCACTCAACACTTCAGCAAGGACAACCCCGTATTGTGCGCGCCTACGTAGCGGAACCCGACTGAGGACACTACGCGACCGTGCGCCAAATTCGGTCCGTTAAACTCGGTCGGAGCGCGACTGGAAAAATATTGTACATATTATCACCATAAAATAACGTTTATATGTATATAAATATATCTGTGTATCGTATACGTTTCTTTTTTTCTTTTTCATTTTCTTTTTCGGACGAACCTCTATCGTCACGCTCAACCGTTGCGTCCGATCCTCTCCGACATATTTTCAATACAGTATCTCTCGGCGTGACAACAATAAACTGTAATCAAATAATATCATCCGCGCATTATTCCGTGTAATGTAATATTGTTTTTTAACCGATTCGCGAGCTCAACTTTGTTAAGCGAAAACATTATATTCGTACATCATTGTATCATACGAATCATCATAATATCGCGTTTTGTGTAGGATCCGTTTTTTTTTTTTTTTAACAAAAGTGTCAAAGACAATTTACTGTAATGTATTTATTTGATTTTAAATGATTACGATTATTTATGTAAACAATGTTGTTTTGTACTTTTTTTCCGTTTTATATTAATTCAAACTAGGCGCAGAAAACAATATCGATGGACATAACGCTCAATCATGGGATGGACGAAAAAAAAAAAAAGGTCCAACATAACTGAACGATATTATATTTTATTCGCGTTTTTACAGGGAAAAAGTGCCGAAAAAAAAAACCCGTGTAATAACTTCCCGACACGAACTCCGGCTAAATATTGCATAGCATTTATATTTTTCATATTTTATAAGATATTATATCATATCCTTAATTTCACTTTATTTTCGCACTTAAAACTACTTGGTCCGAGCTCCGTTAACGTTTATTATACTCGGTTAACACACGTAATTACGTTTTTGTTTACTTATATTATACTGTTATAATGTACGTTTTACGACTTCGAGTAGACATTATTATTATCCTATACTCTACTCCGTGAAAAAAAAAAAAAAAATGCGGTGTTTTAAACAAGTTTAAACAAAGGAATATCATTTCGCATTTTCAGCGTCCTTAAAACACACTTATCACCGTTCGTCAATCATTTAATATGGCCCTCCACTACTCCACCTAAATACGCCTTATACGAATATCACGTAATCGCATCAGCTATATCCTCGACGAGTGTTTATACGATTAATATCGTTTGCACATTTTATTTTTGCAAATATTTCCTAGTTTCCCGAGATCAAATGCAAACGTTGATAAATGTTATTAGAGAAGCTCGAGTCACGTACATACATTTTTTTTTTCCGGGATTAAAGACTACGTGATGGACACAGTGCGGTTTCGAAGGAAAATAATATCATAATTCTAAAAAAAATAATTGATTTAAATTGTTTGAAAACGATTTTTATTTTATTTTCATATTCAGTGCGGTTTTTTTTTCTACGCCTCATGATTGTTTTTAAATCAAAACCGGTCGTAAATGTTTGCGCAAATGATCCAATAATACTCCAGCGCAAAACCTTTTATTTACCGTCTATAATATTATAATATTAAACAGAACTTATGGTCGTCGCAATGGTCCGTTAACAGCTCCTTGAATGCCTTCTCGCGGGTACCTTCCATTTTTAAGCATTTGTGGCGCGCCCAGTGTTTGATACATATTATAGTAACTGAATCTACTGTTCCTTCGGGTTTTTTATTTGACGCGCACCTATTCTCACGGATTGTTAGCCGAGAAAAATTATTGACATTTGCGCCAACGCCGCGGTAAAAACAATATAGTGATTTGAAAAAATTTAAAATATCGAAGATTTATCATTTATCAACTGACCGATCCGGACCAGACGGATCCAATCGGACCTGGAACACGTCGAAATACGCACACAGGCACACAGCAGCAAAATGCATGTGCACCGTGCATGTGTTTGGTAATTTAATCGTCTGCATCAAGTATGCGTTGACATATAAATAAATATATACACGCACCGTGAAAATTAATAATTTTTTATTTTAGCCAATGAAATGATCACAGCGGTTAAAGTACAGCTTTTAATACACGATCGCGATTTCTTCAGTATTTCTCTGCGTCGCCAAAATCAATAGAAGCCATCCTTAGGTACACCGATCATAGTAATGTTGGAGTAACTTTTCTTCGCACGGACAATTTAATAGAATGACCAATGGCCGTTGACCATTCACATTCATAATATCCCATTCATAAAACGTGTGTGCGTGACTCTCTATTTTTATTTCTCCCTCTCCCTGTCTCTGAAACTTGAAAATCTCGTAGCAATTCCTTATTAAAAGTCCACCGGAAAGCTTTTACTCTGGTTCTACCTTTAAGTCTTATATTTATTTCAAATTTTGTTTTGCTTATATGCGAAAACCGAGCAACCCGGCAGGACCGTTTTCTCGGTACAATAATAGTTAAGTGGACAAAAACGTATCGAAAAACATTCTTCGCGCAATGTTCCATATATTTATAATTTATTATAAAATATATACATATATATATATGTATATGGGACTGCACTATGGCGAAAAAATCAACATTTGAAAGACCTTTTCGGTGTTATTGATGAGTTTGAAGAGGGTGGACATTTTAGTCCGGGTTTTCACTTTTCTCAATAATATGGTCAATGGCCACCCTACTTTACACCGATAAAGAATGCTTCGAATATATGTCCACTTGGCTTTCCGTATGGATTGATCACCACACCGGATTTCTCGTGTTGACTGCGCAGTAATAATATGGTGTTTGGACCTTCCTTCCGCGATTTTTCACTGCGAAAAAACTAAACTAAATCAGTCTTTCTTCCTTATACTAAAATATTTTCTCGCTTTCGAAAGAAAATTCTTGTTTATCGTTCGTCGGCCAAAAAAAAAAGTAGAGATGGACATTATACTATATTATTGTACTTGGCCATTGCGCAGTGACTGTAATAATAATTCAATAATTCATAACTAAAAACCAATAATACAGGAACGTAAAAATAACCGGGTCGTAGGAATTGTAAATAGATTTTTATCGTCGACAGTTAGTTATTTATTGTTGAAAAGCTACATTCGTTTTTCCGGACGCTTTATCGTGAAAATCCTACACCGAAGTGATCGACGCACGGTACTCATGCGGCATTTGGGTTTGAAAATTAAAAATTACTAAAAACTCTTTGCTATAGAACAACATTGCAGTGTTCAGTAGTACAAATGGATCGAATTTGAGCGTCCATTGTAGGGGGGGGGGGCAATACAGAGAAATTGCCTCCCTCCTTCCTGGAAAAATAATATGAACTCGTAGTTCGATAAATATCATTATTATTATCAATATTATGATGTAGGGTATAAATAAATGTACTTACAGTTCTTCAGATTATGTGTATTTCTTCTGTTCTCATTAAAATTTATTAAATAATATCACTTCTTTATTAAATATTTTGAGATTTTTTTTTACTCTCACCGCCACCCTCTCTCCCGCCACTCCCAAGAACCGAACACCGTTTGCATTACGACTTCAGTCGCGTTCAGAATCTAAAACTGATACGGTCATTCGTTCAATACACATATATCGCAGTTGCCCACGCACAGTGTTGTCGGGTGAAAAATCGCACACGACCTTTCATTTCCTTGTAAATTATATTTTTACGTTTGCGCGTGCGATACATCGACTGTACATTATTATATGTGTACTAAAATATAAGTAAAAAAAAAAAAAAAATCCATTACATTAGTACGCACCAGCAGCTGCAGTGAGTGTATACAATAAAAATCCTTTACGTTTTCGCGAGCCAATAAAGCGCTGGTAGGGTTTTTACGATGTTTCCTCTGAAATAAGTACTGCGTTGCTGATGCCGCATATAAACTGCAGCTGCATCGGTCGCATGCGTAGAATATTATGCGCGATGCACCGAACGAAGGTCATCAGGTGATTAAGCCATTATATTATTTTACGTTTCACGCCATTAAAACGATCCTCTTAACAGCGCGTTGTTGTAAGTATGTTGTTAAGTTGTCCGCGTGTCATATTGATTTGTTGGAATAAAACGTATACAGGGCGGTTCATTAACCATGCACTCCACATTTTTCGGCAGTATAATGCTTTAATTCGGATTTTTTTTTCTACGTTCAAGTTAACCGTAAAACCCATGTCTTCTATCAGGTACTCTGTTTTTTCATGCCATCTTAATAGTGTCCTGTGGCTCAAAGAACATTGATTATTCAAATCACCATATTTTTTACGCGGTATTGTTATTCAATTCATTTTTCTGGAACTTTTGATGTAACTTAGTCAAAATTCGGACCCATACTTATGTCATAATATTAGGTATTATAACTTATGAGGCTATTTTCATTTTTTTTATTATTGCAAATAATCATTATTAATTTCTTAAATTATTTATTTCGAATTATACGGACATAAATTAGCTTGGATTAATTATATCAACAGTATCTAAAAATGCATGCATTGAAAGGTTAATTAGTAAATACTTAAATAAGAACAATTCAAAAACTACTAGTTCGAATTCTGATTTTGATACATAAAAATTCACAGAAATTTACCTCAACGAAATACCGCAATGAAAATGGGGTGTTTCCATTTGAAAAAAAAAGTTCATATCACCTCAGTACATTTAGGAAATCGAATACAATATTTAATTATACAACCAATAGTATTAATCTTTTACTCTTGTATTTTGTAATACGACCACTCACTTTGACTATGACCACGATAACATTTAGATAAGGTAAATTCCATCTAAAGAAAGCCATCTAAAGAAATTTATATCTAATCAAAACAGATTTAAACCCACAGTATTTTGTATCTATTCGAGATTAAACGAATGTTACAAAACAAATTGAAATTAAATAAGTTATGCCATTGCCTTTTCTAACATTTCATGGCTGTAAACAAACGTGAATACATTTTTTATAAAATAAACAAACCTTGTACACATAGTCTGATACATTATAGATTGCCATTAAATAAATCACCCATTACATCTGGGTTTAACTTGATAAAAAAATTAAAAAACACCTTATCCTCTTCATAAATTCTTATCGTGTATAAATCAACACTCATCAGACGTGTATTTCAGATATTGAGAATGATATATACACACGCACATACATAGATGCCCATTATTTATAATTTTAAAATATAATATAATTTTTTCGTTATTTATATATTTACTTTCATCGTCAAACATTTCATTATATATTTTAAAATACTTTTAATCAAAAAAAAATCCAACATTCAGGTACTGCAAACATTTGCACTTAGTGACTATTGCAAACATTCATTTGAAACAAGTTATTGCGTTTTTAAAAATAGTATTCGATACTTTACACAGCCCATATAGCAAATGCATTTGAATGATTTTATTCGTATTTTATTATATTCTCAATCACTCGAAAACATTTTAACTGAACATGCGACCACGTTACGATCATCTTTTCAACCCAACGATCGCTTTTCTGATATAATATTGCAACTATTAAAATATATAAACTAAAATATACGTTTGAGTATTTGAACACGTCTTATGTTTTTAATTCTCTTAGTCCTATCTCTATCCCTTTCTCTCTCTCTCTCTCTCTCGCTGTATTACGTCTATTGTTATAACAATCCAATTACTTGCACTTTTCTATATCACCCACCCCATGCAGTTTCAATACTTAAAAGTTTTACATTATCGAAAAAAAACTATTGCATTTGGTATTTACCGTTCTTTTAATGATAATACTTATACTTTAGTACACGTCATTAAAATATAATGCGCTGTATAAAAATTAGTAATTTAAAGTAAACTCTACCGCGCAGACTATTCAGTAATAAAAAATGTATCGATTAAAGTATGTGGAATTACAAATTTTAAATTCAAAATGTTCTTATTTAAATTATTTCCATTTTTTCTCTTTATTAGAACTATTATGCTTAACTGTCGTTTTGCAGCACAACTTTTTTTTTATTATTATTTATAAATTCATACAAAACACGTACGTTCATATTACAGAAACGAATCAAGTTCTCAGTTCCTTATAATTTATAAAATATCATTAGTGCGAACCTATTTTCATGTTAAATAAATGTTTGAAAGTCTCTGGTCGTTATATTTTATAATCATAAATATTTGTTTATCAAACCACGCGGAAAATAAGAACAAAGAAGTATAATAAATTAAAAATTAAAAACCCGATGTTATTTAGCTTTCAATTATTCACGCTCCTTAATTTTTTTAAAACAAAAAAAAAAATATATCACAAGTACATAGAGGTATTGTGTTATTATTTAATTTATTTTATATACGTATATAATTATTATATATTATTTACTTCTACAAAAGTACTAATTTGTGCGTATATTAATGCTTATAAGACGTAATAGTGTCAATTATTCATAGAAAAAATAAATGAACAGCAAAAATCTATGAATTTCTCACTTATAATTATTTTTGTCATATATTCAACTTATCTCGCCATTCCAAACTCATGAAAATATAATTATTTACGGGTATTACTTATGGTTCGTCACTTGATTATTAATATTTTTAATAGTCATAATAATTTATTCAAACGAATAAAACTGGTACTAAACGTTGTAGCGCCGTTACTTCAATGAATTTAAAGAGGATCGATCAAATATCATACCGTTAGTTCCAGAAAGCTGTAAAAATAGTAGTAATGTGCTCCCACTCGCGCCGAGAGTAACTTACGTATGCGACAAATCGTTTTCATATTTTGGTCATCACTTCATAAAGTATTAGTGGTGATATTGATTATAACGACATTTTAGCGGGGCTTTCTCTCGGCTCATCAAAAAGGTGGCACAATACGCAATGTTGTATTTGCACAAAATATAATAGACGATTCTAGCTCCTCGAGAACCCATTTACCGGCCTACTCGTACATACCTTCATTGGCAATCCGCTGTGCTCGAAATATTTGTTACCAATAATCGCTGTGCGTTGTATGTAATAAGTAATAACACGCAATCTAATCGATCATTGTTGTGATCGCTCTCCGGTAATTGCATTCCTAAATATCTTTTTTTATATTTATCGATCTGAAAAAAATCACTTTGACGAATGTCGCTGTGAAACTGACAAAACTGGCTACAACCGCATGACATATTACAAAATAGTATTCGTTTAAAAATTTCACTTGAGTTCCCAGCGGTTGTAGAAGCGGTAATCGAAAACTTTACGGCCACAACTCAATCGGCAGCAAGCCGGTCCCTTTTGTCTCTTAACTCGAAAAATGACAACAAAACGCCTTTGCTTATCCGTCATAAACATGCACCAGAAATAATAACCCAAAAAGGTCGGGCTATAACTTTGTAACAATGCTTACTAGATTACACAAATGAGAGGTATTCACTTTAATTCTTAAACGCATGCTAGCACGACTATAAGATCTAAATCTACTAACCCTTGAACCACTGCTTTGATAACTGTATACATAGTTTTTATTGTGACCTCCATTGTAAATATTGTATCTCTGCTGTACGATTTGTATGAATCAACTTTTTTTTTATATAAAATATCCATTTATTGTATCAGCTCTCGTTAAAGTTTTCAGATCAAAATTATGGACACAGATTACACACCTAGCATACTATTCCATGAAAACTTTAATATCGCTAAACCCCCGTGGCATAACAATAACAATAAAAATGAAATACAACTATCATGCCAAAAGTACAATTATTATGTGACTTACTGATTACCTTTGTCTATCACGTTTTTGTACTAATATTCTATTCGATGGCACAGCGCTTACTTTAATAAAAATCATATTTACCGATTTCAGTTTAAATGTTTTTGATAAATGTGAAACTTTAAATATTAAAATAAAGACAATCGTTTCGTAGTTAACATAATTGTATAGCAGTTATCTTGTTAATTCCGGGAGATGTCCTTTAAATGTCCTTAACAATAACAAAAAAAAAAAACTGTTTTATCGAATAATACTTACTACAGCCCCTATTTTGATGGTACCGCAGTTTTAGTTTTCGCGGACGACTGACCCGTCATTTTATAACCGTCTGCTGGGTTATCATCAAGGCTCAGATTCTATTGCGTTTGCCAATAATTTTATAGGATTCTGATAAAAACTGCACAGCAAACTTTACATTTGTATTGTATATAATATACAATGATATCAAATCTAAGATTTTTCACTGCATTCATAAATGTATCACCTTTATAATATTACCTTTTTCAATGTGAGGGATAGGCACGTATTAGGTATTTTGGTATATATTGATTGAGGAAGTCGCCCATATTGGTAATAGTATCTGCACAATATTACCTCACATAGTTCTTAGATTTGGTGGTCTATGTGTAAAAGAGTGATAATATATTTAATTAGTATTTTTGTTTTATAGTTTGTCAAAGTATGTCACGATTCACGTTTTTTTTTTTTAGTCTTCGGGTGGTGGATCGTCAATAATATGTTATAATATTACGTACGTCGTTCTTCTTGCACGCTTTATCACAAGATCCCGGTTACACGTATCACCTGTATACACGAAGAGCATGTATACCAGAACATTGCTTCCCAACTAGTGTTCCGCGGGACCCAAAGGTTTCGACGCCAAGGGTTCCGAGTAGAAATTCGGAAATACAAATCGGTAAGAAAATATTTTAAGTTTTAACTACGATTCGAACTGTGAACGAGAGCTGTGACGCTCACTTTTGTGCCCCAAGTGCCGGACTGCTCACTCATTCGAGTACACATAAAATAGTGCATGTCTCAGTTATTACGATTTGGGGGAGGGGGTGAAATTGGGGTTGCGCAAAAATTTGCGAGTATACGCAAATTTTTCGTGAGCGTTAAGAGTCGAGAAACACGGTGTACCAGAAAATCGCCAAACTCGAACATTCGTCGTCGTTCCTCTACGTCTAACAGTAGGCAAAGCCGCGTTTCCGCGCGCTTCGCCGCCACCTACTGTTACCAAGTATCACTGTTATCGCGTTTTCGTTATACTGTCAGAGAAAACGATCGCCCGGTGCGTTCGACATTTCAAACGTACAGGGGCGGAAAAACCTCCCTGATTTGTGAATCTTATTAATACCATACCAAGTCAAACATCAAAAAGTATGTTTTATTTATAAATTGTACATATAATGCCATTTTTTTTTTAACTATTTTTAAAAATTATATCACTTAAGTGGCGGCCCTCATTTTCAATACACTGATTGAGCCTTTTTCGGTAGTTATCTGTGACTCAACTGGTCATTTCGGGTGGGATGGCAGCAACTTCCTGACCCCACACACCAGACGCAAAAATGGCACACCAAACTGTTACCTTAGGACTATGGAGTGGTATCTGATGAAGTTCTTGAGGATTTTGTTGAGACCATTGACTAAAGTTTTGTTTATTGACCGTACCTGAAAGACGAAAATGTGCCTCGTCCGTAAAAATCATAACATTCGTTTGAGGAACATTCCGAAGGAGATCTCGACACAATGTTGTACGGGTTTCACAATATCTTTCACTTAATTCCTGAGTGATTACACTTTTGTAAGGGTGCATTTTTAATTCCTCGTACAAAATTCTCCGAACACTGCGATCGGATAACTGCAGGGCAGCCGCATGATTCCGTGCAGAACGCTGCGGAGATTGATCGACTGAAGCTTTCGCCATAGACACATTTTCTATTATGGTCCTGTTATGGATTTAAGAAAAATTGTAAAAACTATATTATATTCAAACTTGAAATGAAACTTTTGAACTAACATAATAAAATTTTAGATACTTCAAATTTCTTCGTGTTAATCCGACTGTTACAATGAAGCAGTCAATCCAATGAAATTTATACAAATTAACTTTTTTTAGGAAATTAAATTCTTTATCATTTGTATATAAGATATTTTGTCGTATTCGACCACTATTCTAATATATTTAAATAACTGAAAAAAATCAAATGTTTTAAATAAATAAAATATTTGATATTATATCATTTTTCCCGGGAAATAATATGTTTATGAGAAATTTGATAATTATGTTTTTTATTAAGTATATTATATTGTCTAAAATTTGACACCTGATTTTGAATCGTTTTGCGGTCGGGGACGGAATCATGTCGACCAAGCGCGAACCGAACACGAAACGCACGCCGGGTGTTGGTGAACCGCGGTTTTTAATAAACCCCTCGACAACAGACGAACGATGTTCTCCCGACCAAGTCATAGTAAGTTCTAATAACAGCATAAATAAAACTTTCTACCTAAGTAAATTCCACCAGTTTATCTCAATCCGAACCCAGATTAGAACCTTATCAAACTATGGCAGGGACGTACACAGGGAGGTGTTTTGGGTGTTCAAACACCCCCCGAAATATTTGGTTTTTTGTATGGTTATTTATTTATTCAATTTTAAATTAATTTTTATATTATACTTTAATAGACAGCTATAATTACGTTGTATTTGTGCAAAACCGACTAAAGCAAAATAAAATTTAATACATACTAACAAATTTATAAATAAAATAAAATGATACCTACTGTGTATTGACGTGGGTATAAAAGAATTTTAAAATGTGTACGGACATGGGAAATACCTAAGCTATACAGACGGGACAATTACTGCGAATTGGAGTGTTAAAATTAATGAATAATGACGTTTCTGTTATATTTTGTTATCGACATTATCGTTCATGTTTTTGTTTTGAGAATAATGAGGTTCGTATTAGTTTTTAATTTTTTGTTTATTAAAATTTTATTTTTTTTTTTGCTAATGTTGATTGTTGCGCTATTTAGGCACCAATAGAAATAGAAATTGAATGTTTAACATTGTTAAATGTACATAGAGACACAGAAGTTAATTGTGAAGATAATCTTAACATAATGGCTAAAACTTCACGAAAATTAGATTTAGTATTGTAATTTTTTTGTATACTAACGTATACTAACGAAAAATGGTATTCACAAAACATAATTATTCGTGTACGGATCCTCGTTCCCAATATTTCCGTATGGGAATGATATTCGTACGATGCACCACGGCAACAATGTATATATTTCGTTGGTATCATGGAAAAGTAAACATTTATCATGGAAAAGAAAGATATTTGAATTGTAATAGATCTCACATGAATGCAAAAATTAAATTTATTATTGATTTAGTTGAGATTTGATATTTTAAAAAAGTAAAACAATTAAATCATGTCTAGTGACAAAAGGCCCAAAGGGAAATCGGTCACAAATGACCAAAAATGTGCAATGGTTGAGTTTTTTAAAAGTCATCCTAATTTACACAAGGACAAACACAGTTTGACTTTTCCCAAGCCATCGGCACCCAACAGTGGGAAGAATTGACCACAATTTTAAATTCTATACCGGGTCCAATAAAAGATTGGAAAGCCTGGCGCAGGGTGAGTGTTCATGAATAAATACATAAAATGATTTTTCTCCTTGAAAATTTAAATGATTTTTAACTATTTGAACTAATTTTGAACTATAAATTGTAAAACGATAGAGGGTCGTAAACTTGGTAGGCGATAACTATAGGTACCAAAATATACTATTATTATTATAAATGTTTATTAAGAGTGGAAATAGAAGCGGAGAACTAATGAGTAAAAAGGTTACAAACATAGACTAGGTACAATAAAGAAGTCGATAACATAGGAGATAAAACTGTGGGATCATCAAATATTGCATTATGTATAGAAAAACCAAACTATTTTTATAATAGGAACGTCCGAACATATTCAATCGTGGGTGTGGGTATAATACAAGATTAATCATAAACACAACTATAATCGTAGTATTAAATCATTATTATTGTTATCGTTCAAGTATTCCAATATTTTACACCATTTCTACAGAAATAACATTGTATCAGAATCATTGGAAACTGTATACGGAAACCAATTTTCACATACCGAAACGCATCCGAATCAATCGTGTGAATATCTTGCACATGACATAATTGTACTCGTGTACGGAAAAGAGTTCGGAATACGGTTTTTTATAATCATGTGAAAATGCATGTGAAACCGAAAATTTCCGTGTACGGATCTTATTCGTACAAGTTTCAGAATAGGGTCCCTGTTCGAGTCCACAACGCCGTGCGGTTGCCGCGCCGCAGTGGTGTTACGATCGACAGAGTAAGACCGGACGATAAAGGAGAACGGAGATCGCTCGAGATGTTCCACCTGCTCTCATGGACCACTTGCGACGTCCTGGATTTCCGCATGATGCGTTTCGGTGGTAGTACCGGTGGCGGCGGCGGCGACGAGGGGCAGCTGCGCGCGAGATGAACGGATCGCGACGCCGGACGACGCCGGATTGCTCCTAATGACGATAATTATTATTAGTCGCTCGTCAGATGCGGTCCGCGGTCGCACGATTTAAATACCGTCATGTCGCAGCGCCAAGTGCCCGTCCTCGCGCTCCTGTTGGCCGTGCCGTTCGCGTCCGTTTCCGAGGGATCGCAGCAATCGTCCGTCTTCGACCGGTGCGGTCGCCGCGACGCGAACTCGACCGCGCAGGAATGCGTGGGCAAATATATATTGGACACCCTGACCAAGGTCGCCGAGGACCCGGACGATTTCATCAAAGCCAACGTAAGTGTCGAAGGGCGACGTAACGCTGTTGTGTGCGCCCAGCGCGCGGCATTACAAACCGATCGCGAAGTGCCTTTTCTTCTCACAGACGATAGTACACCTGCGTGTGCTTCAGCTATTCGAACAGCAAACTTGTCACGTAAAATAGTTCGTAGCGTAACTTGAAGCGTTTAGATGTTTAGGTTTAACTGTTTTATAGTAACTTGGCGCTTTCCAGATAATTTGAAAAATAATGGAATAAGTAAAATTCGAAAACATCAACGATCTAACATTATCTCATGTTTCCTCAGACAGTTCAGAGAGTTGAACGTAGTATTTGAAAACTATCTTAACTCTTAACTTGACATTCTCGTCTTAGGCTTATCTTTAACAATTCAAATATATTGTTTTTTTTAATTCTCTCAGCCTATACATTACAATAAACGTATGTGGGCGTAAATTGTCCAAATCCAAAACTATCCTTGAATGCAGTACTCGGATTAAACTTTTAAATATTATATTCACGGCGATAACACGCCGCGTTATTCTGACTGTTTAGAACAGTGGTCTTCAACCTTTTTGGACTCGCAACCCACTATTTAGGCCTACATTTTTTCGCGACCCACGGCCACGTAAGCTTTGAAGAAAAAGAAAAAAAAAATCAATAATCGTAAATTATTATGTCCAATATACTACGTGTAAAATCGTACCAGTGTACGAAACATGTACAGTGCGATTTTATATCCATTTAATATTATATAATATTGTTGATACATATAAAATATATTATTATCATTTTTAATCTGTAACTTAATTTGTTAACACTCTACGTTAAATAATTGAAAAATTATTATTATGCTTTATATAATTTTATGAACTTAATTTTTTTTTTTTTTAAAGAAGACTTATCACGCCCCAATTTTGAAGCTTACGCGACCCGAAAATGGGTCGCGACCCACCGGTTGAAGACCACTGGTTTAGAACACAAGAGTACAAGACATTTTCCTAATCTATATACGCATAATAGCATCGTGGTACTGACGTACTGTTGAAACAATTCAGAGATGTCTGCGAATTTTCTCTTACAAGATTCATTGTCCTCCTCTCGATTACATTTTTCAGTTCTCGAAAACACTTGATATCCTTTGCCTATCTGACTGCAGGCACATGCCAAACCTTGCTTTTCTATCCTTCTTTCTAGGCGGAAATATTGACTCCCTAGAAGTACCTATTATACCTTTAAATTCGCTCAACGTGTTACACGCGTTCCTCAGCCACATTTCATATGGCCCGACTCGCTACTACACAGCCCCTAAATTCAAACATTATCCGTCTTGTGTGTACTACTAGTTCTGACATCTCTTTCACTCACTTTTTAGTTGATCGCCTATCAGCTACTTGCTATGCATGTGCATGCATTATACTTTTTTCCGTTTCTAAACCAACACAATATTATTTTATTTCTTACCGACTGCGCTCACATGACGTTTAACAGGATTCGCACCCATAATGTATGTTAAAATGCACATTACGAAAGAAGTGAAAACTTTATAAAACAATATTTGATGATAACAACTGCGCCCAAAGCGTTGTTTTATTTGAATCGATTTTTCTCACGGTGGTGAACATGATTACTTCAGGAATTGGATAGTGACGGTGGCACAATGCGATTCATCAAACTGAAATTCGACAACGGCACCATGGACATCGATCAGCGTTACTTAATCGAAGAGGGAAGATCGTGGAGCTCGGGCAGTTTGTGGGATCAATTGGTGTACGCGTTCAAAAAACTGACCAACTACAGTACCGATCACGGGATTTTAGTGTCTCTACCGCAGTGGTCGAGGAAGTTTCCCCCCATAACGGTCGTCGAAGAAAACGACTTTATCCAAGTGGTCAACGAAGGTGAGTGGAATACCTATGACTCGGTGTACATAATATAACATGATGTCATTGACCTGCCAGTGACAATCGTTAAGACCCGTATTGAAATTCGCTTATCATACATAAGAGTTTAGAATTAAACGAGTAGGGTAACGGCTGCGTATTAAAAAATTAAATATGTAAGTTCATTTTTCTAAATCATGCATGATATCGGTCCGATCACTCGCCTGCCAACAAGACTAAGCAAAGGAACTTTTGAACATTTTTACATACATAACTACTTGAACATACATAACTTCTGTTAAATTTTCCATCGAAGTTCGCGTATCATCAATTTTCCACGGTGAAACGTGTGTCAAGCGGGGCACTCGATAGTACGGCAATATTTCTAGGGCGGACACGCCTCGATAAAGTCTTGTCACAAACGATATAATGCAATATTAATATCCGAAATTATAAACCGGAAAGTGACTAAAACGTAGTACGTCATAGTAGTTTACCATTTACATGTTTGGTAAATAACAGCGTTAGGATTTATCGTCAGTATTGTATTAAGTATAACAAATACGTCACATTTACGAGTACATGAATACGTAGCATTCTGCGCTTCTTCGCACTTCTCTTTGCTCTGATAATTATTTTTAATATGTTTTGGCTGATTAACTTCTCAATTGGATTTTCATTTTATGAAAAATTATTACCACTGCACGTTTTGATTTAATAACTATCAATGACACGTCGAACAATACGAGTATAGTTATCGCAATATTTTACGTGATTTTAACACTGTTTCATCATCAAATATTTATTAGTGATAAGTTATATTATACTCCTTAAAAATTACCAAATAAAATTAACTCTATCATAGTAATTACCTATGGAACTCGATTGGAAATCGGAATACAAAAAATACATTAACGACTAATATAACGTTGATCTTGGTTTAAGTCATTCGCGTCTATAAAAATTCGAAATCCATATTTAAAATATCTCAACAGTTACAATAACATCCTTGCGGAACGGCGAGGTAGTGTCCTAGTTGTAATTGCATAATTATACAGTCATAATATTGTCCATAATCTGTATTAACTGTAAAAATTGTTCGTTTGATAATTATTGCAAAAATATTAGTGATAAGAAACCTATTGGATCAGAATAAAACGCATGTGTCACATACCTATTCATTAATTATAACCACTGCCGTACCTGTGGGGGGGTTGGGGGTTCAACCCCCCCCCCTCGAAATTTTTTGCGTTATTTTATGTCGTAGTAAAATAACTATTTCAGTCTTGAATAATCGATAAACTATTGATATACGTATTATATACGTGCATATACGAATGACAGCTATGGTCTACGTTATAAACTTAAAAATAACAATTTGTACCAGATAAATACGATTCGGCCTTCGGGTGTATCAGGTATATAAGTTTAATAATCTAATTAATATTAAGTCAAAAAATGTTTAAATGTAAATTTCATTGATAAATACTATTTATCATTCTACAGTATTATGAATTTTAAACCATATTTAATTACCTACACAATATTATAATACCCCCCCCCTACATTAATTTTCAGTTACGGCCTTGATTATAACTTATAAGATATAACGTTTTAAAAGAAGATTCAGAGCGACATTCGGTCGTCCGCAAGAAACGTATTTCAATGCTACGTGAAAATGTTACGTGATTTTGCAAAATTGTAATGAAAAATATTTCGAAATATTAATTTTATAGGTGTACATGCATATTATGCGGTATATTTCTCGTGCTAGTGATGTGGATCTTATAGAGGACAGAAGTAATTATTGAAAGCGAATAACAATAATAACAACAACATTCGTTGTTGCAAGTGCGGTATGCTCGCAAAAAAAAAACGTCGATCGATGTCATCGCTATTTCGTTAGTTTTTTTTTTCTCTTTTCTTACACGAATCTGTACGTGCATGTGCTACTATACGTTGTATCGTGAACCGGAAACGATTCGTAGATATTGTTTCCACGCAAGCGTCTCGGATCAAACGACACCGCACACGCGGAGTACATTGTACACAACATAATATGTAGTAGATAGTCCGCAGTCTGCACTCAACGTAAATCATATTAGCTTAGAGACAAGAAAACGGTCGAGCCGACGGCAGCGTTACTGAAAACAGTGGAAACCGTGTGCCTTGGGGAGCAAGACTTCAAGTCTTGCACTGCTTCTCGTGAGACTCGACGCAAGTATTATAGTCCATTATAACTATTTCAATATATTACGAGAGAACGTTCGTATCGGGACAAACCGTTTTGGATTCTGAGTGAAACGAGGACCGTATTAGTTTTACCATGATGTGGGCGCGTACGTGTTTTCTTTCTTTGTGTATTTCAACAACTTTCCTTCTAGAAAACGTTATCCTATCAAAATCTTCCCGGGGGGCGGTTTTCGATCCCAAACGTTAAAAAATCGCGCAATCGTCAGAAAATTATATTTCGATGAAATAGGATGTTTTCGCGATATCGTTTGAACGGTGTTAGTTATTTCATCGTAACTGAACGTATAATAATCGGAAGGACTTGACATTTTTTACAGAACACTTATGTAAACATTTTCTAGAGATTGTGTACATTTCAAAAGATTTGTAATTTAGATAAAATAATAATCAAGTCTTCAACTTTTGTGGGGGGTTCCAGGGATTCCTGTTTAAAAAGTTATCTTTTTACTTTTCAATAAATATAAACATCATATAAACTGATCCTCCCGACCTCTTTCGCTCAGAATCGTGTTTTCGAAATCGATGGTACATAGGTTTCAAATTTAAAAGATCAATACAGCGGTATAATTCACCCATACCTGTAATCCCTACCGTGGAGTTTTAACTGACCTAGGAGTCTCGCTCTTTTTTTTGTTGTTTGTTCTAAGCTAAGAAAAGTTGGACATTACGTCTCTACGACATCTCGGTTTAATGGGTACATATGTACTGTCAAATACGAGCGTTTTATAAATTGAATCAATATACATATTTATGTTCGTTTTACTATTTGGCAATAAATTCGATTTTATTGTTATTTTTCATTATGCCGAGGCATTATTAGACTATTCCTAGACTTCTGTAGAACGCTAATGTTATATGTTAGATAAGATATAATATGAAGTTTAGAATGGTATTTTTTAATCAAAGAATGTTTTTTATTTTAACAATTTATTTGCAATTTATTTACTGCGGCATACAGCTGATGCGTGACATTTTGAACTACATAAAATATTGTTTTTTATACCCAACCATTTTTTTTGGTTTGACGTTGTTTGACCTGAATGTGCACTTGACAAAACTGCAATAAGATAATAATGTTTATTGAGCACTGTTAGACATTGGTACATCAATAAGTGAATGCACTTTTCACCAAGGTACACTGATGTAGAAATGTATAATTTTGTATTAATTGTATACGCTTGTTACACAAAATTGTTTCGGCATTCTATAGATTACCTAGTCATACTACGAATATAATTTAATTCTATAATTTTTCTGCTCGTCTTAGGTATTCCATAGAATGGTTAATTATTTTATAGAATTCTAGATTCAACACTTCGCCGGTAACACATTTACTATATAGTTAGCTGTCATGCAAAGTCGAGTGTTCCAAGACGGTTTATCGACGATGTCTGGATCGTCTTGTAATAGGTCAGAGCACACATTGTATAATACCATTTCGATGCGAAAAAAAGTTTAGATTAAAAAAAGCGCACAACCGTCGTATATTCTAATGATACATATTTATTTTTAATTAGTTGCACTATATTAAGTTCTATACCTCATCAGTAGTTTATAATTAAATTAACATATAAAAAAAAATAAAATATTTCCTAGGTGACCAAAAAGTGAAAAAAGTTGTACATCTAGCCTAACATTTTTTTGATCCTTAAAAATGGTGTTTTCGAAAAACCCTTTATTATACATAGTAAGTAATAAGTATATTCCCTCAACATTTCAAGTAAATCGAGACATTTTATTAAATGTTATATTGTTTGTATAGATTGTAAATAAAGTTTGTTTAATAAATAAAAATATAAAAAATGTATAGCTTATATTATCCTGTGCATCAGTGATACGACGAACGTATTATTTTGGTGCAATTTCTCCTTTAACGTTGATGGCGTGTGGGGTGGGTACTGGATTCAGTGAGATATTACAACATTAGGCTAGATCAGTGGTTCTTAACCGGTGTTCCGCGGAACACAGGTGTTCCGTGGATTTGGTATTAGTGTTCCGCCAAAATTTTAAAATCAGTGAAAAATTGTTTTTTCAATTTGAAATTTATTTAATTAATACAATTATCTATCCAATTATTCTAATTATTAGAAGTTCATTTGTAACGATCATTTTAATAATAAAATGGACAAATTTCTAAAACGAAAACATGATTCTGGTACTGATAATGCAAGTAAAAATACAAGCAATATCAATGATGATACTTTCAATAATGAGAATAAAATAAAAAATATCAATATTGCAATGATTTTTTTAAATTTTGGGTTCTCTTATGTTTACGAAAATGATTGTCAAATTCCCCTTTATGTGATTTGTGGAGAAAATTTGTCTAACAGCGCAAAAATCATCAGGCACAAATATCTCATTCAAAGTATTCAAATTCAAATTTTTACATTTTTTAACTTTTTTTATTATTTTATTATTTTTTAGTGACTTACACTAACATGTATGGCATGCAAACAATTTTATGCTATAAATTCATTGCTTAATATATTAAAAAATTTAAAAATGTATAGATATACTACTATTTTATTTTACGGTTGTGTTCCGCGAAAATCTTATAAAATGTTAAGTGTTCCGTCATCCGAAAAAGGTTAAGAACCACTGGGCTAGATCGATGGAATAAAATACTACATAAATATTTGTAATAAATGAACATAATATATTAATATGAAATTATAATTTATTCAATGTCATATTGTAAGCAAGTTCTTTACAAACCGTAGTAAATAAACACAGGGTACAACATCGTTTTTAAAACGAAAACCTGGTAAATGTGAATTGCATATTATCGCGTAACGTTACGAGCATAATATTGTTATAATGTAGAAGCAATATCAAGTGTGTTGTACGCGTTACAACTATAATGTTGTGCGCGTTACTGTACGGGGATATATTTGAATGAAAAATAGAAACTATTAGAGTGTAAAACGTTTGATATCGCGTGTGCGGTGAAAATAAAAACCATTTTAATCGTCCTCGAAGTATACCGTACCCCGTACTTTCCGTGCATTTCGCTTCGTTAACACGGAATAATGCACTATTTATTGTTTGCGTAAATATACACACAGGTACTGCGAATTCATTTTTCCCACCCTTGAACAACTAAACCCACTGTGTTCCTATTTTTTTTTTTTTATTTCGACCCGTTAACGCATTCGATTTATACGGGGGTACCGGAGGTATTATATTTCATGGGAGGAGAACGAATTTCATTTCGCATAAACAAAAGAACATCAAACGTTTTAACGAACGTTCGTGAAATTGTTCCTCATGAGCTCGTAAGCCCCAGTTGATGATTGCATCATTAGACTGTACATATTATGTACTATTTTATCCCCGCTACTTAATTCGAGTGTAGTATCGCTGTATTATAGTATTGGTATTCACATGTTTGTTTTTAAAATTTAATCTAGAGTCATTATCATGGAATAACCATTGGTTTGTGAATATTACATTTTTTTTTTCAGGCTGTAGAATTGAAAATCATCGGACCGAACGTTAGACAATACGAATAATCTATCTATTTTATATATATATATACTATATTTTTGTCGTTGTAAAATAAACGCTTCGAAAACGCGGTTGTGATGTATAATGAAGGGTAACCATTTTATATAAAAAAAAATTTTTGGATGACTTATAACATAAACTACATGATTGTATTCATCGAAAAGAATATCTTGGTCCAACTTTCAATCAGTTTCTATTTTATTATTTCATAAAATAAAAATTAAATTGTTTTAAATATGATTCCATGTTGAACAATTTATTAGGTAGGTCAAACGAAATTGTTTTGTTCTTCAAAAGAATTTTTCAATGTACAACAAAAATGTGTCATAAAACTAGTTAGTTTTTGTTACGAATTGTTTTTGTGTGTACATTTTTTTTATTTAATTTTAAGAGTAGTGAGTTTACACTGGAAGCTAAACAACTTAGTGTTTTTTTTTTATTTTTTTATATTTCCACATAATTATTTCTAATTCTTTTGATACTTGACATGCAAATATGTTTTCCCCTTCTATTCTTCCTATAGAATTATAAACGATTTTTAATTGACTTTATATGAAATAAAACCATATTATAAAGCTGAATAAATTTCAATAACTTTGGAAACTTCTGGTTGTTATATTATATTTATTTATTGATAATCTAATAATATGGAAATAACGTGATAAAAACGGGATAAAAAGAGTCCCGTTTAAAGGGACAAAAAAAGACGATCCCGTAGTAAACGAGATGTATGGTCACTAGGGTGACCCTTAAGAATAAATATTTAAATTTGTTTGCTGCACCTATCCAGTTTTAATTAATATTTAATAAAATACAAATTCAAAATTTTGAAATCAATCGTTCAAATTTTAAACCGTGCGTCCGTGCACTCTAAGTTGTGTAGATTAATTATTTTTTTTAAGGAAAACCTAAATATTTTTGAAATCGTCATAAAATTTGGTATCCACTTCTTGGTGTTTGATTTTCTTTAGTCGAAAAAAAAAATAGTACAATTTTTAACGACGATTTCAAATTTTAAAAATCGTATTTTATTAGGTATTAACAAAAAATGGATGGGCGCCGCAAACTGTACAATAAAAAAAGAATTTACCTAATGGTCACCCTAGTTTACATGAGTCGAAATAAATCACGTTTGAAATAATACAATCCGAAAAAATCTTTCGAGCAAGTGACCGGTTCATCACACGAAAACCCCGTGCGGGCGTCGCGCTCCGTTCACTGTCCGCTGATTAGAAGAATATCAACAGCGTTGGAAATGGTCGTTATGAAAACAGCCACCACGCCCTCGGGTCCTTATCAATGTTTGTAATGATCATATTCGTACCTGTGTAGAACATAAGGATCGATCCGGTGTCGCCACCTATGCGGTCGGCACATTTATGTAATCACGAACTTTTTAGACGCAATTTCGGTCACTCGTTTCTTAAATATATATATATATATATATATATATATATATATATATATATATATGTATATAAAAACGTGTATACATATTGTATGTAGATGAAATGTATGTATATAATAACTCGATAAACTTCGCATAATTTTGAAAAGCCAAAAACACGCTAGTCAATACTATGTTTACGTTTACTGCCGGTCATAAGCTTGTTTGGGGTTGTGAACGACAACTGTAGTACATTTAAGTATTTATGCTAAGCATATTATATAAATATTTAAAAAACAAGTGACCAAGAGTACGACTAAAAACGTTCCGACCGCAAATGTGCTGACCGCATCGGTGCCGCGAGCATCGGTCGAATTTTCTTCTACGATGACGCCCATCGGTTCTTCATCATTGATCCCGTCAACGTCGCAGTTCCTCGGGCTTTTTGCCCTCGATAACTGCGTGACTGCAGCGCTGTCATTTTCAATCTTCTCAATTCGTCCGTCAGAGCATGCGGACGACGGTACCGAGGACAAATCCTGCGTGCCGTTTTCCTCGGTACTGCAAGTGGACCATCCGGTGCTAGCCGCCTGTCGTCTATAGATGGTCAAGCTAATCGGCATATCCACAGACTCTCGCTCCTCGACGATGCATTTTCTCAGCAGTTCTGAACCTCTTTCCAATCGGTCCAAGGAAGAGCTATATGGTCGTTTCGTTGTAATCGGAATATCGCTCGATGGGTCCTCCTCTATCGCTTCATTGCAGTCGTCCATCTCAGATTGCATTGAACTGGTGTGACCTGAGCAACTGCTGCGTTCGGTTTCGTCCAAACACCGAGTTCCGGATGAATCGCAAACCCTGATGACAGTGATAGCCGATGAATCATAAAAGGCAGAAATCACTGAATCGCTCTCGTCTTCCATCGTGTCCATGTGTTCTTTGATGATGATTTCGTCCTCTTCGGATGACGGTACCGAGGACAAATCCTGCGTGCCGTTTTCCTCGGTACTGCAAGTGGACCATCCGGTGCTTGCCGCCTGTCGTCTATAGATGGTCAAGCTAATCGGCATATCCACAGACTCTCGCTCCTCGACGATGCATTTTCTCAGCAGTTCTGAACCTCTTTCCAATCGGTCCAAGGAAGAGCTACCTGGCCGTTTCGTTGTAATCGGAATATCGCTCGATATGTCCTCCTCTATCGCTTCATGGTAGTCGTCCATCTCAGATTGCATTGAACTGATGTGACCTGAGCAACTGCTGCGTTCGGTTTCGTCCAAACACCGAGTTCCGGTTGAATCGCAAACCCTGATGACAGTGATAGCCGATGAATCATAAAAGGCAGAAATCACTGAATCGCTCTCGTCTTCGCCCATATGTTCTTCGTTGAAGATTTCGTCCTCTTCGGATGACGGTACCGAGGACAAATCCTGCGCGCCGTTTTCCTCGGTACTGCAAGTGCTATATCGTCTATAGACGGTCAATTTAATCGGAGTAGTGGGCCATTCTTGGTCTTTGACGATGCTTCGCCTCAACAATTCAGACCCAGTTTCCGATGGGTCCACGGTAGAGCTATTTGTTATTTTCATTGATATTTCCTTTTTTATGCAGCTGCTCGTCTGACTGGTCGATCCCGTCGCGGTGCTCAACGTTTCCGTTTTGGCTTTTATTCTGTTCGCGAGCAGCGCGATCGTATCGTATATCCTTTTTCTTTTTCCGTGTGTTCTCCGTTTAATGTCGACAACTATATCGTCGCGTTTGTTGAACGCCGTCAGTGACCTCAAAGATTTCGCAAGGTGATCAGAACCACTAGTTACGGCGCCTGACGACTTCAAGGAGGAGTTTTCAAGCAACCTTGAGGATTTAAAAACCGACGGGACATCGTTCAATGGCGCTTCGTCTCCAGGTGCGGTGTTTTCCACATTACTATGGCCCGATTGAACTCGCGCCTTTAGAGCTTTTTCTATATCCTGGGGACAAATATCGGTTTCAGATACATATCAGGTAGAAACTCATAGGGTTTATTAAAATGTTATCTATTTACTTTGGCGCATAGCTGTATGCGGGACCTTACGGGAGCATCAATAGGTGTTTCGTGGTATTTGCAAATAGAAACATTGACGTTTTTCGCTCCAGTATCGGATTTCGTGTAGCGCGAATCTTTCGTGTTCACCCTGTCCTCAGCTTCCTTGTTATTGCAAAGGTCGCTGAGGTAACATTTCTTGTGGACATACGTTTTACATCCTTTAAATTTTAAAACCACAATTATATTCGTAGTTATAATACCACATCTGATGAAAGACAAAAAGCGAAGTTTGGTTTGGAAAAAAACTCCAATCCTTCGTTTCTCGCGTTTCAGTACATAATACGTACTTTTACACCGCAACATATTCGAGTACATTCGTCGGGTATCACACGAACTGCATTTCCGGAAAATGCGACGAACGTAACTCGCGATCAAATATTTTCCTTGGAAATTATTTCCATAGACATGTTGACAAATAGCCTCCATCATCTATTGAATTGAATTAATCGAGATAAACGTGCAAAAAAATACTGTATAGGTCGAGCGATGTGTTATTATAAAATATAATAATTATTCGGACTTGACAAATACTAATAAATAGTTTTTCGATTTTCAACAATAAACTCATGCTTAAATGTAGCGTATAGCAACTAACTATAATAATCAAATTTTTGCTTGACAAAAATAATTTGGCCAACCGCTTTTAATAGTATATAAGAATAATAATAATGACAATCAATGAGTTTTCTCCTAGGATGATCCTAGCAGTATATACGTTTTAACAGCCACTTAAAGGAAAATTTCTGAACACCAAGGACAAAGAATGCGTTAGAAAAAATAGAAAGTAATAGCTCGAATATATTTTATACTTGCAAACAACGCTCAAAAACAGCGTGTGCAAGGAAATATTTAAAATACGAGAGTTGATTTCACAAGTGCAAATAGTTGAAGGAAACTTTTTTTTTTTATATTTTTTTATTAGACATAAACAATCTGTACAGTATTGCACAATAAGTTAATATGATGGGAGTATTTTGACATGAAAGTTGTGAGTTAAGCAGCCACCCATTAGTGAACTTTGGCTATTGAATTTGAATTGAATTAGTTAGTTATTTTTTATTTTTTTTTATTTTTTAATTTAATTTAAGACCATGAGACGTTAGATATTAGGGTTTTGTAAGAGGTCTCTGCACCATTTCCTTTTTAGTCTGCGGTTAGGATTTCCCGGGAGAGTAAGGATGGAGAGATCTTTGATGAGAGGGTTAGGATGGGTTTGGAGTCGTTTATGAAATCGTGTATAAAAAATGCGTGCCTCCTCAGCTATTGTTTTCATATGGAGATCATTATGAAGAGCGTGGTTAGAAACATAGGGCGGAGCATTGGATAACCGTCGGAATGATATGTTTTGGAACGTTTGGATTCGATTAGTGTTAGATTTTTTGGCAGCGCCCCACAATTGTAGTCCATACGTCCAAATTGGTTTAAGTAACGATTTGTAAATTATTAGTTTAGTGTTTAGTGGACTAAGCATACGCATGCGATTATTTAGGGTTAGTCGTTTGGTTTGGAGGTGTTTTTTCCATGTGAGTCTTTTGTCGAGGAATAGCCCTAAATATTTAACTGTGTCGGATTTGGGAATTAGCACATTATTGAGAGTAATGTTTGTACATATTCCTTGTTTGAGTGTGAATGTTGTGTGTATAGATTTATTTTGGTTAATTTTGACTCGCCATTTATCATACCACTCGGATAAGTGGTTAAGATGTACTTGTAAGTTTGATGAGGCAATTATAGAATCTTCATTATAAAATGACTTTGTCGTCGGCATAATCTGCTACGATGGTTTGTTGCATGGTTGGTTGATCTGCTACATAGATGTTGAACAAAAAAGGGGAAAGTATACCACCTTGTGGTACACCCGCTCTGATTGGTGCGATTTCTGATGTCGACGAATTAAATTGTACTTGGCAGTGTCTATCAGTTAGATAAGATTTAATTAATAAGTATAGAGGGGAGGGTAGGAATTTTTTAAGTTTGTATTGGAGCCTGGAGGCCCTCATGCCAAACCCGGTCAAATGCTTGAGCTACGTCTAGAAAAATACAAGAGCAATAAAGCTTTTTTTCGAGGGAATTGAACGAAACTAAATAAAAAACTGTTAAAATGAATAACATTAATAATTATTGTTCAATTCACGGGGAGCTCTTGGATGCGAATTCTTATATTTACGAACACTGCAGTGACAATCGGTTAACGATGGATATCAAATTAATATTTAAATGTGTGTATATAATTTAAAACAATTTGACACGTCTAATATTTATATTTTTACACATTAAAATATTTCATATCTAACTAAATTGGTTGTTTACTATTTATGCATGTATCCATCTCGTATAGTTATTTCCAATTATTTTTATCATTATCATTTATCATATAATAACTATGGTATAACATATTACATATTATATTTAAAAATTTGTATTTTGAGATTTCACGTTTTCCTAATCAAAGTTATGAAATGTTATGGATTTTTTCACAAATTGTTGGTAATAATAATTTCTAATCTAAAAAACAGTTTTTCTTAAAGTATTATATTTTGAACCACTACATTTATAGAATTATTCTAAATCTTGTAATTTTAAAACCAGGTCTTCAAAAATTGTATTTTCTAAAACATTAACCTTAATCATGCAAACGACGTAAATTGGATATCTTTATTAGAATGTTGAAGGAGATATAGCAGTAATAGCATACCCTGAGAATACCTATATTTACATATTTTCTTTTTACTTTGCTCGGAACGCAACGATTTGTACTCGTATTTGATAATATTATCATAGCGCACGTGATTGTATTCAAATCGTTCCGCGACGCATCCTTAAGTCTTGTGATGATATCGATTCAAACCGATTGGTAAGCTCGAAAGGATCGGAGAACAATATTGTAATAATGATCACGATCGATTTGTCCATAATCGTCCGACTTTGATTTGTATTCTAGGGTGACCATTTTTATATAAAAAAAACGGGACTAACGATTTTTGGATTACTTATAACATTCTTATAAATTGTCATTTATAACATCAACTAAATGTATATATATTCACCGAAAAAAAATATCTTCATCCAGATTCTAATCAGTTTGTTTTTTATTATTTCGCAAAATAAAAATTAAACTTTTTCGAATATCATTCCACGATTAACAATTTATTTACTTCCCCATCTTTCCCCACAAAACTGGTTAATCGGTTCTATATGAGTAAATTGTTTTTTTTTGTGTATATATAGTTTTTGTCTTTAATTCTAAGAGTAGTGAGCTTACACTAAAAGCTAAAAACATTTTTGTTTTTCTATTTTTTATTTTTCTACATATTATTTATAATTTTTCTGATATTTCCCCTTCTATTCTTCCTAAAGTGTTATAAACGAGTTTTAATTTACTTTGTATGAAATAAAATTATGTTTTAAAGCTGAATACATTTCAATAATAATTGTTCTTGAAACTTCTGGTTGTAATATTCTATTTATTTATTTATAATTTAATAGTATGAAAATAACGGGAATAAAACGGGACGTATTATGGTCGCATCCTAGTGGTCTGGTATAATGTCCTTTTGAAGCCAAATTATAAATTCTCTGTTGAACATACTATTGTATATAATACATACGTAGGCCTGGTGAAAGTTTGTCATCATAAATCATATTTATTGTAATAATTAAAGATGCGTGATATATTTGTCGGTTGACAGTTAATTATTATAATTTTTCTACTCAAAAAACAAAAACACGTGAAGAAGTGAAGAAGTCCAATGATGCCGTAACTAGGAACAATATAATAACGGAATATATTTAGAGTGTTCAATCTCCGAATGTCAGGTATGGTCATTGGTCATACCACCAGGCTAGTAGAATATTAAAGCAACAATCGTGTATTTATACCAAAAGCGCTTAAAAAAATGAACGTCCAAATCACGTGGTTATTAACATTTTATCGTATTGGTGCCAGACGTGGAATCAAAGTGTTATAAACTTACTATTATTATTATACTCACGAACAAGGGATTTAAACAGTATTTTTTTTAATGTATTTTCTTGTCTTTAAAGTTTTTAATTTTTATTAACTTGGAATGTATGCTTTCAAACTTCACCGTTGACAATGATCATCACCGTCCGTCAATGTGTGTCAACAGTCCGTCGCAAATGTCACATAATACATTTTAACTGATTTACGAAGCTTATAAGGAAAACGACGTGGCACTACGATTTACTTTATCCGTGTGAAAATTATAACCGCTACATAAAATCATACTAATATCGAAGCTTAAGATCTAATACTCTCGAATTCGGTGGTGATCAATTTAAACTTCTTTCTTTAAATCATTCTATGAACCGTTTTCATTGCATTATTTTACTACGTAAAGTAATAATTGCTTTTCATTACAAGACAAAAATACATTTGAATATTTTCATAAGACAAATAATTTAAATAAAACAGATGATGATAACATTTTTAAAAATTGCTGTTGCACACACGCTTACAATTTAAATTTGAATGTGTCTTAATATTAAAAATCGTGTTAAGAAAAATTGTACATTTTTATTTTGCAAGCAAACGAGATGTACATAGAAAGTTTTAAAATAAAAACGCAGACTACGATTCCATATTCCGACGAACATGTCATCCGCAGTATATTATGGTTTACGTACCTACTGAGTCGACAATAAGTAATAACGCTGCTAACTGTTCCGTGTAAAAAAAATGCGATTTAATTCAATTGAAAAGGCTAAAAAAATAAATATAAATATAAAACGATCCCGAGCAATTAAAAGTTGAAAAAATAATAATAGAAATATAAATATATGGCACATACATTATATGTATTATTTTAATACTTCTACAAATTTATCAGAAGTAAACAAATGAAGGGGTGGTCGGTCGGTGTGAACTAAGAGATCGTGTAGAAATATATTTCGTCGTATGTTTTATTAAATTTAAAACAAACCATATGAATGCACTTAAAAGACAATTCCAAGCTGAATATTGTTATTGTATGGATGTTTATGGAAAGCTAAAGGGATATGTCAACAAACGTAATAACCACTTAGATATTATACAAAACATCTGAATGGCATGCAACACGAAACTTTTAAATTCGCGTCCTATACTCCCGTAAAGTACCAAGAAACAATAGTTGTATGAAACGAATACGATTAAATTTCACGAGAATACTAGGATAGTTAATTATAAAAATAATGGCGAGACTCCTATGTCGGGTGAGACTCCATGATAAGATGAGTTACAGGGAATGGGTGCATTTTACTGCTGTATTGGTCATTTAAATTTAAAACCAACTTACCATTGCTTTCGGAAACACGATTATGAGTGAAAGAACACTCAGTTCGTAGTGTTTATATTTATAAAAAATCAAGAAGAAAACTTTTTAAATATAAATCCATATAAAAAGTAATGGTTTTTATTACTATTTTATCATTTTTATCTCTAATTTCAAATGCCTATAAATAGCATAAAAATAGTTAAAATAATTTTAAAATTACACCATCTCTATAAAATGCTTGTATAACTTTTGATGCAACCCACTGTATGACATCGAAGCTGGTGTCCCTCAAGGTAGTGACCTCTCACCTGACTTGTACAACATCTTCACTATGGACATCCCTAAGACTAACAACACTCTACTACCTACATTTGCTGACGATACTGCTATCCTTTCAAGTAATATCGACATAACTACAGCATCGCACCACCTCCAAGAACACTTAAATCTCATTGATAATTGGTCCAATAACTGGATGATCAGTATTAATGAAAGCAAATCCTCTCAAGTTACTTTTGCACTACGCCCCGGTATTTGTCCAACCATTAAACTTAAAAATAATAGCATTCCTGTCTCGAATGAAACCAAATACCTAGGAATAACCTTAGATAAGCGCCTAACCTGGAAACCCCATCTGCTTAACAAAAGGAAAATTGCTAATAGTAGGCTCCATCTGTTCCGACCCCTCCTCAAATCCAAATTAAACTTAAATACTAAAATGCTAATATACAACACGATGATCAGACCTGTCTGGTCATACGGCATTCAGATCTGGGGGCCAGCAAAACCCTCCAACATCCGCCCTATCCAAGCGTTCCAAAATATTGCCCTACGAACCATAACTGGTGCTCCATGGTACATGACCGACCTCGCTCTCCACAATGACCTGAAAGTAACAAATGTCACCGACTTTGCCAAACTTCATTATCACCGTTTTCACAACAAACTAAATTCAAATCCAAATCCTCTCATTAAAAACATGGCCACCCCATTCATCCCGGGAAACCCCATTCGAAGGTTAAAAAGAAATTGGAATCGTGACTTGCTTCGTTGACCAAATTCAATAAAATAAATTAAAAAAAATAAATAAATAAAATAAATGTTCGGAGGTGACACCAATGGGTGTTTTCCCCAAAAGCCATGTTTACTAATGCTATGTATATATATATATATAAATATCATAAATACTCAATGTGCATGCTGTATAGATTGTCTTTAAAAAAAAATAAAAAAAAAAAACTTTTTCGTCGTAATTTCAAACCTCTCTCATCATAATATTTTGAGTTACGATATAATAACCAACACCATTTAATCGATATAGTGGAAAAACCCGATTTCTTCAAAATATAATTGTCTAACTCTTATAAAAAATGATAAAAAATGTTCACGCTTCTCGCGTAAATTTTTTTATTGGTTCGCTGGAAAGAAACTTTTCTTGTACATTACATACAATACATTCGCAAGTCTTAACTATTAATATAGAAATATTTATAGACTTTTAACTACGAAAAATTAGGCAGATTTAGTGATTTAGTGAAACGTAGAGATAGTTAGTGAAACATCGAGTTTCAATTATTTTTGCGAAAATAATAAAACTTGATTCGCTCAAAATCGTTTTTTTAATGTGAAAATGCGTTCATCTCTTACAAATTTACGCCAACAATACGACCGTACTGACAATAATACTATAGCATAATATTTGAAACATATTCCATATTCCCATGTATGCGGACTCGGGACTTCCATTACTTAATGTAAGTCGTTGGTATTTTGACCATATCTGTCCGAGAAGCGAGATACGACAAATGACCAACAATCGGTCTCGGCGTCTTATAGGATTTTCAACTTTGAATTTCGACCCCACTGAGCCCTATTACGCCTTGTGTTACGGTTATCTAGTAAAGCAATATTATTTAAACTTAACCTAACAAATTACTTTGTACTTTTGCTAGATATACAATGGCCATTTAGTAAATATGAACAGACCAAAATATTGAATAACCATCTTAGAAATGAATTCATTTTAAATGCAATAGCATTCCTTATTTTCAAAACTTACATCAGATATAACTATAAAACCCAATATTGGATTGCGATACTTTAAAATGTTCGTAACGACTTGTTTCATAAAACGGCTGTTTTGCAATTTTATAGAAATGAAAGTTATTTTTCCGAGCCGGTTAAGGGATGAAAATATGAATTCTATATAACGCTTTTTTATACGATGATGGCTTCCTACCATAAAAAATACACTAAAACAAAAAAATTGGAAAAAAAACTTACATTTACGGAGATATTTCAATTAGGAAAACATACTGCGCGATCCTATATAATATCATATACACACACTTGAGAATCTATGGTCAAAATGTGTTATGATATGCTATAAAGCGTCATGCATATTCAGCTATAATTACAGTGGCGTGACATACCTACTTAACATATGATAGCCACCATTACAGTGGCGTGAAACCTAACCTAACTTAACCTTTTTTTTAAATCACCAACCATTAAAACGAAGAGTATTTTATCTACATTTTAATCATAAAGGATTACAACTGCAGGAACCGAAATATGGACCCCCATGGACCCTACCCCACCAACCCCGATGGCTACTGTTCTAGGTGTAATATTTCTGATCTAAGGACACGCGTTCATTACACGCACGCACGCACACCTGACATAGACAGGACTCAGGATTATATTTGTTTTGTTTTTACAGTGGTTTACCAAATTACAGGTCGAGGCAAGCACCCGCACAAGAAGTACGCGCTGCTGTTCCCGATGCTGGCCACATTCAAGTTTCTGCTGATCAAGGCGCTGCTGGTGCCCATACTGGTGTCCGTCATGATCATCAAGAAGATGCTGGTGCTGGGCGTCATGGCGCTGCCCACCGTGCTGACGATGCTGCGGTTCTGCCGGAACCCCAACTTCCCGGGCTTCGGCTTCGGCAACCTGATGGCCGCGGGCACGGTGGGTCCGGTCGGTCAGGCCGCGGCGTTCGCGCCGCTCACCGCCGACATGTCGGGCGACTATTCCACGTTCGTGCAGCAGTCGGCCGCCGCGTCCCAGCAGAACAACGCGTACAAGGACTACTCCAAGAACCTGATGGACGCGATGAAAGCGACGTACCGTCGCCGGCGATGAAGGACGAATGATACGTGAGCAGCAGCAGCAGCGTCCTGCAGGACCGTCGACGCCGGAAACGCACCGCGCGTCGTGAACACATTTATCCTATACACATTATCCTTATTTACAATACATTATATTATAATATTATCTCTTCGTATACCACGACCGCTTCACCGCACGATATAAGTACACTAACCTAACCATATACCGCGTTCGATTCAATCGGCCCCACCCGCGCATCACACTATACGATCATTGTCGCCGCCGAGTATAGCCAGCATAGGTACCACAACATCCTGACGGCCTAGGACAAAAATGTTTATAAATAAGACGTCACTGCACTGTTACGGCTAACTCGTCGGCTGTGTTTTATAAAACAAAAGTACCACTCGACCGGGGGTCCACTCGATCTAGGCGGGAAATAGTTTACGCGTTCAGTAAGCAACGGGAGTTGTCGCCACTGATAAACCGATTGCTTGAATACAGTATAATGTAGTGCAATATAAAGTGAGCGTGATAGATGATTAGCAAGACGACACCGAGGGGTAAACATTTTTTTTTCACTTCGACCGCATGGGCACGGCATTGTCACGCAGGTAGTAAAATAAGTGGTTTCGTGTTTAACAGTTTTCGATTAACCGCGTCCTTCCACACGAGCACGTCATTTGATTTTTCCGTGTCGTACGTCCCGCGTTTACCGTTTCGAATTCCACAGACGAGTCCCCGACGCGAAACGACAAACTGCACATTTTCGAAAATATCTCAACGATTTTTTCAACTCATCAAAACCCATAAGTCTTCAAACGTTTTGTGTACGTTACGATCATCTCGCGCGGTTCACTGTTAACGGTTTACCGTTTCTTCGAATACCGGATTTGCAGGCCGGATGGACACTCCTGAGTACCGGCAATCGGCCTTGCTTATCCCGTACGTTACGGCTAGTTTTCAACCCTGGCCGTGCGCGCGGCTTTGTACCACTGCGTGGCGGGCTCCGTTCAAAAGGCGCATCACGAAATCTTTCACGACTGTCGAACCCCGGGACGTTTTTTACACGAAGCAGATCGGGTTAGGTTCCCTCATAACTGCGCGATCCGTTTCCGTGAGAATTTTCAATCCGGTACGAATCGTTTGGCACGAGGAAATTCTCTGTTATTCTTGAAAAAAAATCGTTTGAAACGCGACGATTTAAACGAAATCACCAATTTTTATCGCTCGTCGTGTAGGTGTCTAGATCATGAAAGCACGCGTCCTCGGTTACGTTTAACAACGGTGTATCCCAATAGATCCGGCAAAAGTCACTGTAGCAGCGAGCGAACACTTCAAAATCCGTGCTCAAATACATCGCTTATTTATCTGAGAATGACGACGGTCCCTCGGCTATCTTCGAATTTATATAAAATTATAAAATAAAAAGTTAACTTTATAAATTCTTTAACACTATACAGTAGTTATATTTACCAAACTGTTGTCAACAAAATCACCTTTGCTGGGGTATGATCATAAAAAAAACAAGAATTCGCTTATCATTTGCACGGGAGATATCGCTCAGTGTAAATCCGGTGGGACACCCTGTATAGTTTACATATTTAATACGTATATATTTACACGGTTTACAACTATAAATTGCACCTTTATTAGCTCTATTAAACGGATATTATAATAATAATAATAATAATCATGTATATTGATAAACTTTTATCTATTAATCGTTTTCCCTCGCGTTTTAAGTATTTATTTATTTTTTTTATATTTCTAAACTTTAATTTTCACCGCTAGGTATTCAAAATATATTATAGTGCATGGAAGAAGGAGGAAGGGGAGTAAGTTATTCTAAGTATGATAAATTAATAGACTACAACGACGTGATTGCAATAACTATAAAACGGGCGCTCGGTGCGTCGCAGTTGTCCTTGGGCCCTGCGGTTGTTAAGTCGCGCCCGGGCGTTGATATAATTTCTGGATGGGTGACCACTAGAGCATTTACCAATAGCGCTTTTTCACAGCTTGTTCCGACCTACCGACAGTTCTCCGACATACCCAAATGGCCAGCGTTCACGGGGGTCTAATGACGCATAACGATTGTTAGGAACGTCTTCACCGTTAAGTGTAGGACGTGTGTGAGGTCGTGCGTCGTACGCTACGGAACGTCACTGTGCACGTCGCATAACACAACAGCGTCATCATATATATATAATCGCGACAAATCGCTACAAGTATGATATTATAATTTCGATGGTTATTAGACTCCTTTGATCCCCAGTACATTTATAACACGTTCCAACATTTAGTGTACTTATTTGAGTGTAACGCAAGTGTACGTCACATTTTAATAAAATATATTTGAACATGGTATTTTAGAGTTTATTGAATAAAGAAACTATATTTTACTCACGATAAGACAGTCGTTTACTTTTTTATTTTTTTCCTTATTAATGTGATACACTAATATTTAAATCCAGCACGCCGAAAACACATGAAGTACACATTTTTATCGTACACTATGATCGCGTCGCATCTACGAAAAAAATATGAACACGTTTTCAAACGTTTTTTGTTCTTCGTTTGTCTAACAGCAAATTATCTCACAACCGCAAGATTAAATTTATCGACAGCAGACGACCGCGAAGGCTTCATCACACCCAAATATACGCGCGCGCAAGCATCGCATACTTTTGATTAAACGCTCCACGAGAAGTTTGGCAGACTTTGATAAACACAACTCGTCATACGGTTACTGTTTATTCGGGTTTAATCGTGGACCGTGTTGTGCGATTTATGATAGCCCATTGCCAAGGTTCCAGCTCATGGACTCCACCTGTTCCTAACTCGTCTTCCGTACTGGAACAAAACAAAGTAGGTAAGACAATTAACATTTCAGCATCAGTGATTAAGTAGTAATTATATTTATAGCTCGTTCTACATCGAACTATATTCATCGGCGTAAGAAAATTCGTGTTGTACATTTTTCTGCGGATTTCGCAAAACACTGAAAAAGCGAAATAAATGCTTATACTAGGTATACAAGGTGTACGTTCAACTGGGATTTACACGGACCGATATCTTCCATAGATTTGATCAAATATCATCGAGATTTCAAAAAAATTATAAAATAAAAAGTTAATACTTATTATAATACATGTTAACTTCTTTAATAATACACATTTATTTAACAAACCGTTTTCAACAAAATTGGCTTCGCCTAGAAATGCTCATAAAAAAAAAAAAACAGAAATATCTTTACTAACACGGGAGACATTGTTCTGTGTAAATCCCGGTGACACAACCTGTATATTATGTTTATTATACAATGTTGCAGTAGGTAATAATCAGGGCTCGTGAGTTCATGCATTTGCATATGAATCTTGCTAAGTCGTATTTAATGCTAGGTGACATAGAGAAATCCATTTCAAGGTACATACTGTGGTTAAGTATGTGAAATTTTATGTTGCATAATTTTTGTATATTTAGAGGTTTTTTAACTATTCGGCATATTTATGCATTTTTCTATTTTATTGTGCATATTTTTACCGAAATTTGATCAAAATGCAATAATTTATATTTTTACACAGTATAAAATATATGGGAGTTTTCGCAACATCAAATTATTAAAAATAAAACGTATAGAGCAGATAAAACGAGTACAAACGTACGAATACGAACGTATAGGTACGTAGCCCGCAATAGTGGAAAACATCTTATGTTATACTGTAGCAATATGTAATATTATCTGACTCTTATCTTCTTGATACTTTTACAGTGGGTTTATTCTAGACTATATTTCAGTCGTTATTGTGACATAATGTACGGACGTTCGTTCAGTTTAACAATATTTCGAAAATCTCATATATTTTTTAACGTCGTGAAATTATCGATCATGCCGAAAGAAAAAACCGTCATCGGCCTGTAAACTAAGACAATTAGTAAATTAATTTGGTGAAAATATTATATTCTCGGCCGACAATAAAATATTATTTTGTAAGGTTTGCGAAGTAAAAGTCGCGAGTGTAAAACGCTTTGGTGTTCCAAAATTTACTTATAGTATTTTTATTTTTTAATCTACATATTTTTGATACATATTTTTAGATTTTTAGTGCATAAGTGCATACTTATTTAGGCATTTTTTAGAGCATGAACTCACGAGCCCTGGTAATAATATTCAACTAATTTTTATATATTATACTACCTAGTACCTACTACCTACGCCAGTGACGTATAGATAATTTTTGTTTGAAGGGGATCGGTAGAAAACATCATCCTAACCTATGTACAAAAAAAATGTTTTAATAACTAAGAAAACTCTCAAATTTCAAATTGCAATAAAAAGCTCAAAAAAAAAACAAAAACCGCTTGAAATTTACACAATCTCTAAAAAAATAGCCATTTAAATATTTGGTGATAATTTCAAGTCCTTACAGTCAATAACCTATGAATTACAAGGTAAAAAATCAAAATTGGCATTCCGTAAATGTTACCTACCGTTTTTTTTTTGCAATTTTTCGTCAGTTTTCCGCCATTATTGGAAAAACTGCTTATAAATTTAAAAAATTACCTGTCTAATGTACCAACTAGACAACATTTGGAATCAGAAATCTATACTGCTATTGGTGATAGGATAAAGTTTTCTAGGAAAAATCGTGATGACATACCCCAAAAAAAAAAACACATCGTGGTAAAACCAATATACATTTCTCGTTTCACTTGGAACCAAAAATTAGATATTCTTTTTTTTCTAGATGAGTATATATTTCATCTAGGATGAAGACGCCTATTTCCTTATTTATCTGGATGAGATACAGTCACACAGATGTAGAAGTTTTTATCAATATACTGCTGATTACTCAACACTGATTGCACAAGATGTACCTATTGAGATCGATAAGACTTGACATTACATCTTCTACATGACGTGCTAGTCAAAGTATCAAAACTCCAGACAAATCGTCGACCCTAACACAGTACGCCTATACCTACTGCCAATATAATAAGCTTCTTTCCTAAGCCTTTCCGCCAACTAGCTGTGCACATGAAAATAATTGCGACTTCTCCGTTATATTTATACTGAAAGGCGAATTGCACACAAGTACTACAATTCCATTTGCGGTTGGACTATTGGAATTTTTCATTGAGTTCACCAGTCAACTATTGTCAAGGATACCGTTTTTATAGTTTTAGTTGAATTTAAATAAGTATCTGAAAACCGCAAGGTAGGAAGAAAATCAAAAAAATAAATATTATTTTTCTGGTATTTTCCTTCCCTTCTTTATATTAGTATTATAAAGAATTTTGTGCATACGTTAAATATAAAAACTTCTATGTGTACAATTAAGTAGTCGGATGAATAGATGCTGAGCGGTGGTGACCGGTCGGCATTTTAACTCATAGTATACGAGTATAATTGTACTGGAAAAATTGAAAGACTCAGAAAAACAACAATCATAATAGGGTATTTATTAATTATTTTTTCATTAAAAATATGACAAACGAAAACACAACACTTAATTAAAAATCAATAATTAATTAATTCTTAAACATTAGTTAGTAGCACACAAATGAACATGCAATACATTTTTAAGTTACCACAAAACGGTAAGTTTTTTTTAAAATTTATATATACAGTAAATATTTTTCAGAAAAAAACAATAAACGTTACTTCTTTTTTTAGTAGGTATTACACAAAGTTATACAGTTAGCCACATATAACAATTACAAGCAATACATCGCACACAATTACATATTTTATCACAAGAAGTATAAATGCTTGCTCAACAACATTTAACTTATATCTATTAGAAATACACATGTTATACACAACAAAAATTATAACTACAAATAAGTTTTAAAATGTATCTAAATTCAAATATGACAACATTCTACATTTTCATCTTCGCTTTTTCATGACAATCATTCACCGTATAATACAAAAATAATAATTAGGATATAATTTTTCCGGTTCACAACTGAATACTTTACCGGAGCCAAAGTTCCTTTAATTTGGGTTTAATAATGACTCATGAACGTTAAATATAATAATATATTAAAATTATAATAAATCCATTCAACGGTTATCTGCAGTAGGTAACGGATCTTGATGTAATATAAAAATGAAAATATTTACATTAATATGTGCTTAATTTTAATAAAATATATTTAAACAAAAAATAGAAATATAGCGACCAAATATTTTTACACATAAAATCCAGAAAAAATGTACCTACCTACCTAGTTTACTGTAGGTATTACAGAATACATTATTCTTAAAAAAAAGATGAACAAATTTGTGTCATTTAATAATTGAAACTATGCGAAACTAATATTTTCTAAGGTAGGGGTTTTCAAACAAGTTACCCCGAGTCTTCTCAAGGTGTGCCATGATCTGATACTCAACCAGAAAAACGTTATAAAGCCGGATTGCTACAAACTTCTGTGTAAAAAAATTCCATGATTTTGCAGACATTTCCAAAGTGATTTACTTACTTCTTTTCAAGTGTGGACTAAATAAATATCACACCCTACTCAATTTCTGACTGTCTTACTATTCCATCACACAATTGCTATGAACTCTTGTCATTTAAGAACTTTTACCGTTAACATTCCTTTACAAACGCTAAAAGAGCGCTGCGGACATTCCGACACAGCACGTGAATATTTAATTCCTTTTTTCCATTCGAAACGATGCGTATACCCAGTCCAACTTGGATGTGATCGGTATCGTTTTAAAATTAAAACACCTATCTCCTGGGCAGAATTAATACTATGCAGGAACAACGATAAGCTACAAACAAATATCCAAAATCCTTATCAATGACCACTGATCATAGTTGTCTACGAGAATAATCAAAAGATTCTTCTTAAAAGTCCAACCTTGTGGTCCTGATACGGGCAAAGAAAGTATGTCCCGAGGCTTCATAAAGCTAACAATATTCCGGATTTTTGGTGAAGATGCACGCTATTGCAAGTTTCTGCATCATCCTAAAAAGCTAACTCCATTTCAACATGCGAACATAAGAATATTTGTAGCGATTTTTCACGAAATATAAGTCGCTGAAGGCAACCAAACATTCAAGAATTACCAAAGTGTATTTAATTCAGACATTTCTGTTTTTTAGCTAAGAATTCCAGAGATTGTGAAAATTTACGGAGGCGTCTAAACTATGACCACTGATGACAGATGTTGTTAAAAGAAAAATCTTCAAAAATCCAGATGAAATAAGAAGAACTACATTGGCTTAATCAACGATTCCTAAGGAGATTCTTCGTCTCAAAATTAAGTCAACATTATAACATTAATCCGAATTTATTTTATATCTTAATGATTATATTAATACAAATGTACACAAACAGCCACCGTTTGGCCAACAACAGACAAACGCAGCAGTGAAGACCTGTACACTCCAAACGTCGTAAGGAAACGCAGCTAACTTCGACAAGTGCCTTGGTTTTATCATCGGTCACACCTTCAACTATTATAAACATAACCACAATACGGTCGAAAAATCTACCGCAGGTCATAAACAAAAACAGCCGTGCAGTCCTAACTTTATTCAGCCTAAACCTGTTTATGATGTATGTGAGATCTTCACTCATATTTAACTGGAGCAGCTTGGGCCATATACTTAGGCCCTCCGCACACGGTAAAACTGTTTTGCAACGAGAATCTCAAATCAGTTGCGCGAGCAACCGTTTGGCGATTTTGCTTGTCTAGCGTAATAGGAAACCGCACACTTGTCGACCAAAACCAAATCGGTTTGTAATCAGTTTCCAACTGGTCGCGTGCAACTGTGCTTGCAGGTCGAATTTTGGTTTCAGTTGCGTGATTGCATTGTAATAAATGATTAATTTATTACTTAGAATGTATTAAAATTATTATTTTATTATTATAATTATTATATAATACCTGAATATTATATTTTTCACAATGAATGAGCAGTTGGCAAACATTAAATTTGTCGAGGAGGTAGAAAAACACGAACTTTTATATAATTATAATCTTTCTGGATACTCAAGAAAAGACCTGACAGAAAAAGCCTGGCACGAGATAGCAACCAAAGTAAACATGACAGGTATGTAAAAAATGTAATTAATATATGTACCTATATACACTTAATATACACGGAGTATATTAAAAACAAGTCTTTTAAAGAAGGGCCAAATAAACGAATGCCGTATTTAGAATTTGATATTTTCTATAATAAATAATAATTTTACAGAAAAAATATAAGAATGCTTTTTAAGCAAAATAACTATAAGTACAAGTTCGTTTCTATACATTTTTTTGTAATTTTAATAATTGAGCTAGAAAAAATTAAAAAAGTGTAAATTAATCGTTATAGGTCATTTTTTAACCCTTATGCGGCACGTGAAGGGGTTGAATTATCAAGTCCAAATTTTTACAGAATCATTATTTAGTATCTCTTAACAAAATAAGAACGTGCTGTGTGTACATTTCTAAAATTAATTTTTTGCTCCTATAAGGTTGGACCACCCTAATAAACAGCCTGCATTTCATATTTTTCTCTATATATGGATGGGTCCAATATTCCCTTCGTACTAATTTTCGTTGTCTACGGTACTGATAGTAGTCGATTATATCATCTTCATCAGAACTACTCGACATATTGCAAAAGTTTAATGTTTAACTATAAAAAAACTTTGAAAAACTTTGAAAAACTTTAAAAAAACGCACGTTTTTTCCGAACATCAATTCGCATACAACTGCGTACACTGGTCGAAATTCGATCGAACTCGTGTGCGGAGTAATACATAAATTGATTGCAAACCAATTGCTCAACAATCGCTCACGCAACTGATTTGAGATTCTCGTTGCAAAACAGTTTTACCGTGTGCGGAGGGCCTTAGTATACAGAAAATCATATCCATTAATTTGTACATAAAAAGGTTGCGTCTATTGGAGCCACAATAAACACGTGAGTTCCCCTCATGGGTCACCAATGAAGGTCTAACCGGGAGTAGAAGCCCTATCTGCCCCTCATAACATTATACAATATATTTAATGTGATAAAAAATAAGTCGCAATACCATAAAAACTGCAAGCATTCACATTATTCGTTAATCCCAGACAGTCCGACGTAGTTCCGTCTCACCGTTTCAATTTGTAATTATTCTTTTCACTTGTCAAATAAAAATTCCCTGGTAATTTTCAGATTTGCATGAGTGTAGTAATCCAGTTACAAACACACTAATTTGGATGATTACTAAACTATTCGTTCAAAATCATTTACCCACGATGTTATAAACTAAAATATAAAATAATATTTCATTTAATGTGAACGTATCACAATTTTTGTATTTTATTCAGTTAGCTTTTATTGAATATCCTATGTAAGTTGTAACAATTGTAAACCCAAACCATATGTATGTATGCAACAGTTAAAGGAACCCTATTTCAGACAAACAATTCAGGTGTAAACAGGAAAAATGCATTCCGCACTATTATTGAAGTATTAAAATGAAGAGTTCTCTTGTCAAGACGGTGAAGATGAAGACATAAAATTTGGTCACACTGAATGAATTATTTAATACTTTTGAATGCAGATGTTTTTCTATTTTATGGGATAAGTTTAGCTATACAGATTACGTACTTCTAGTGGATATAGTTAAACTTTAGTGAGCAAGCTTACATTTCTTGTGATAAAATAAGTAATTATGCGTTTATAAATTGAATGACAGTCTAATAACTAGTATATAGCTACATATAATTTTAATAGTAAAAATCAAGGAATTTATTTTCAACCGAAGCATAAGTGATCGTTATCTCAGATACCGATAAATTTTTACTAAATAAAGGTCTATATAATCTATACTATAAACTATAGAGTCTATAGTACTTATACTATTTGTTGTAACTCAAAAACAATGAAACAAAATAAATGTGCTACAATAAGAAATGGATTCCTAACCTCCTAAACCAACAAAAAAATAAGGTAGCAACATATTTCAATTTCATACAAAATGCAACTATTACAATGTTAAGTTCAAAAAAAGGCAAGGAACAAATACTTTTAATTCGTTCAAATCATAAATAGTTTGATAAACACATCCATTCGTTTATAATATTACTTATGTAAAATGTAATGAACAAATATTATATTTTTAATTTGTTTAACCTAAAAGTAATTTGATTGACATTGAACTTTATGTGAGATTTTTGAACATATTTTAATATATTTTGATTAAGTTCCAATGTTCAATGAATTTTCTAATAGTGGTAAATACCACAAAAAAAACTTCTATTCTATAATAATTATAAAATGTCCAAATTATGATAATGAATTCCTCAGATCTGCTTCTGTTCGTCTAAACTATGAAAAACCGTCAATTAGACATATTACCACGAAAAAATAATTTTTGGCCGCACTTATTATCATAAATTAGAAAACCAACACAACTTACACAGGCACCAAGTAACAATAGACTTTGCGACTGTAGACCTCTTTGCAATTATATATTACACCACTTAAATATATAATTTTATTATTTTTTACATGTAAACAATTATCTTATACAGTCGATTCCGTTTAATAGATATCAATAGATATCAGTAAAACAATTAATATCCTACAAGCAATTAAATTCATATCAGACAGCTGGCGTGATGTAAGTAGTCAGACAATTAAAAATTGTTTTCGCAAGTGTGATTTTTTGGAGGAAAGTCAAAGCATCGATCAACAGTTGAAACCTAATTCCGAAGAATATGATAACGTAACAGTACTAAACAACGTAGAATTTGAACAACTAGATTCAAATGTGCAATGCTATGACCAAAATGAATACGTTGATGATGTTATTATTCAATCCATACAAGATCAACATAATTCAGATGAAGACACGGACGAGGAACCAGATCAAACAATCCGACTACAGGAGGCAAAGAAATCTTTGGAAACATTGAGATTATTTTTTCTTCGACAAGGAAATGAGGGAAGCCCGATAAGTGCTTTGGATACTTGTTCGGACTACATTCATCAACAAACAATAATAAGTAGGGCTAGGGACTTCATGCTCTAAAAAACCTTAAAATATGCAGGAATTTATGCCCTTAAAAATTATCATATATGCTCTGAAATTATGCAAAAATACTTAAATATGCTCTTAAAAATATTTAATTTTCATTAAAACACCAATAATTACCAATTGTTTTATTATTATTTATTAATTATTATAATTTCTCATTATTTTCATTTCTTCTTTTTTAAGTTTGCCTTTAAACAAAACAAAAACAAATAAAAAAAATAGTAGATTCTGTTTATGAATTAATAATTTGAAAACCCTCAGTAGATAGATTATTTAATAATTTATATTTAATAATTTTAATCTTTTTTTATTTTAAATTTATAGAAAATTCATATTAAATATTGTATTTTATGTGTAAAATATGTTAAAAATGTACTAAAAATACAAATATAGCAAAATATGCACTTATTGGAAAAAAAGAGCTAAATATGCAAAATATGCAAAATAACAATGATTGCCTTACACTCCTATTACTATGAAACAAATTCCTATATGACTTAGCTATGTTTTAAATGATTATTGAAAAATATGCAAACTCCTATAAGTCCCTAGCCTTAATAATAAGTAAAAAACAAAGTAATGTTCATAATTTTTTTAAATAGGTAAGATAAAATAGTAAAAGAATAAAATATATATGTACTTTTATAAATATTTAGGTTATAATACTATGTTTTTCTTTTTGTATTATTAAATAATTTCTATAATTGTGTTATTGTAATAATAAAAACATAAAAAATCAGTTTTCAATAAATTTGTTTTTTTTTCATTTCGGATAATTGGGACAGCCGCTTTATTGGGACAAAATAACACGCAACCGATGTGTCCCAATAAAGCGGAATCGACTGTAGTATAAAAGAAGTATAAAAGAAAAGGAAATTTTTTTTTTTTTTGTACAACAATGACATAGGTATAATTTATTATCTCATTGCGAAAAATAAGCCCTACCTTCCTATGTCATTTTCAAGACTTGGCGCCTATGGACTAACTTATTTTTGTTATTTCTAAGAAAAATTTGTTCATAATATTTCCTGCATTTGTTTTGATGTTACCAAGCATCTATATTCACTTGTGTTATTTTCCTTATCTCTATAGAGAACCCATAAGAGGCAAGAAGTCAAGTCCAAATTTGCATGTTAATACAATGCTACAATTACAATATATAATATACCAACGTTATAAACACAAAAAAAATATATTGGTTCAAGTAAGTTATTATTTCCATTCCATGGCAAGTACAACGGTGTGTGCACAATGACGATTACATAATAACATACCCGCGATACACTTACACGATAAAAAAAAAAAACTCATTAGGAACACAGTGTTCGAAACAATGTACAGTTCGCTGATCTTATTTGTTTCATTTTGGGCAAACATCTAACTATTCATCATGAATATATTTTAATTTCGAAGTTTAAATCACTTACGAATCGTGTTCTTTTATCGGTACGAACACAGAAAGAAACCACCGCATGTCGAAAACGTTTTACTCCTAAGTTATGAGTCATACCAGACTAATGGAGAAATTAGAGCATTTGTTCGTTTTGCCATCTTGTACACGGTGCAGTTACATTATTCAGCTAAAAAAAAAAAAAATTTTTTAGGCGATCTTTTAAAATATTCTTAAGCCACAATGTTTATTTTATAATTAAAAATTCATGAACTAAAAATATGCTTTTAGTATCAATAATTATAAATGCAGTAAAAAGATCAATTGATTTTAAGATGTAACCTAATTCATTGTAACTGAGAAATTATAAAATATTCAAAATAAATACAAGAATTTAGTTCAAAACAATAAGTTTCAACTTGAAGATATAAAAAAAAATTAAAAATTCCTGATTTGACATCACTCAATGTTTACCTTTAAATTCAATACATTTTAAATGTATTAAATTTAGTTCACTTAAAATTTCTAAAAAAAATACCTAGCAAAGTCTCCGGCTATCATAAGTTTCATTAAATATATAATACAATTTATTAATATGTATGGTTAAAATGTAATACTAATTCAAACTTTTAATTTTATCACCCTCGAAGAACAGTTCCTATAATATTCTGTATATCTAATATTTTAACTTATGCTTAAGAAATAAATGTAATAAATGTATTCCAAAGTAAAACTAATAAACTAATTATAAAATATATGGTACATAAGGTGAACATTGTGTCCAATACCGTCTTCTTTGGATTTGAGGAAAATTATATTTTTTTAATAATGCAACAAAATAATTTCAAGCAAGCAAATTTTAAGCCAACCACCTCGAAAGTATTTTTCTAAACTTAACAGAATCTCCCAAATAACACTTTTATTTGCTCTGATAATTTCAATAATATTTTTTTCAATAACGTTCATTAATTTATCAAAGACTATCAATAACTAAACAAGTATTTTTAGTAAACAATAAATCAGGATCCACAAAAGAGATAAAATATCTATTAAAATTATTGTTATTCTAGAACAGACGGTCCCAAATTAATAATAAATGAAATCTATTTTACATTTTAAACAATACAGTAATAGTTATTGTTCATGTAAGAAACTTGGATCTTTTTAAACAAGTGAAATTCATCAAGAATAATTTTTAATTTATACATTTTTTGGGGTAATGGTGCTATCTAAAACAAAACAATATCTAATGAGGGTAACATAATTTCAACCTAGGTTTACCAAAATATAATGTTGTACAAAGTTATTGTACAAAAAAACACTGTCAACACATATTTTAATCATTTTTAGTTTAGTACTACAAACATATTATATTATCCACCAATAATAGTTCTTAATGAGTTTGTACTTAGGTACTTAGGT